>CM062814.1:16864458-17540742 GCA_031772625.1 Pinus tabuliformis
AGTCTACATGGGCCTCGGTCAGTGTGCTTTGACCAAGGTCCTTGTCGTTTCCACGCTGGCTGCCATGGCCACAGGTTTAGGGTGTTTTTGATTGCTGTTTCGGCTTTCTTCATGTATTTGTTCGTCCCGATTTAGTCATGGTTCTATGACAGTCATTTACGGATCCGATTCGGATCACGGCCTCCCAACTGAAAAGCTTTTGGACCACCAAAAGTTGGTTTTTCTTCAAGCATCGACTAAGTGAGGAAACTGCTGTCTCACTCATCCAATCTCAATCCACTTCGCACTGCTCAGCTTCAAACCTTTAAGCCCAATTCTGAGGTATTCCACCTGTCAACTGCGCGTTGTCCTTACCTTCCTGTCGAGCACTGTATCTTCCTGCAACTCATTAAGATATTCACGTAGTAGGTCATCAATAGAAGGCAATTGACTCTACTCTTCAGGGTCCTCAATCATTGAAGGTTCAAACAACCTTAAGTAATCCGTGTTCACGACTGAGTAGATGTGCATGTAAGCTGGCAGATCAAGGTGAAAAGCATTTTCACCAATCTTCTCAAGTATCCTGAAGGGTCCATACCTGATAGGTTTTAGCTTCTTACCTTCACCTTGCATCCTGTCCCCGCTGATGTATAGCTAGACTTGGTCTCCAACTTGAAAACTATGCTCCATCCGATGCTTATCATGCCTAGCCTTATACTTGGCCTGGCTCTTTTCCAACTATTCCTGTACTGCTTGGTGGATCTCCTGGATCTGTTCAATGAGCCTAGTTGCTTTGTCCACATCACTATGTCCATCAACCATGGTATCTTTACCAAAGACAAAATCTAAGGGAGACCTTGGTATGAAACCAAAGCAGGTCTCAAAAGGAGATCTTTGGGTAGAAGAGTCTTTGGCTCTATTGTAAGCATGCTGCACATAGCGCAAATGCTCATCCCAAAGCTTAGGATGTTTGCTGCAATATCCTATTAGTAACTGAATCACTGTCCTGTTAACTACTTCGGTCTGGCCATCTATTTGTGGATGAAACACTGTGCTTTTCTTTAATTTGGTGTCCATTAGTTCCCATAGACTGGACCAAAACTTCCCCACAAATCGGGTGTCTCGATCAGATATAATAGAAGTGGGTAATCCAAAATGAACCCATACATGTTCAAAGAATAATTTTGCAGTTTGTTCAGCTGTAATTTGTTTACTACAGGGTATCAAAATACACATTTTGTTGAACCTATCCACAACAACATATAGATAATCACGACCTTTCCTAGATTTAGGCAGCCCTCCAACAAAATCCATGGAAATGCTTTCCCAAGGGTGATAAGGAACTAGAAAGGGAGTGTATAAGCCTAGTTTTCTCTTACTGGGCTTGCTTTTAGCACAAATACCACACCCCTTTACATATCTAGAAACTGTCTCACTCATTTTTGGCCAATAACAGAACCTTTGCAGTTGTGCAATTGTCTTACTTACCCCAAAGTGACCTGATATCAGAGAAGTGTGTGCTTCCCTAATTATCTTTGCTCTCTCAGTTTGTGGAATGCAGAGTTTCCCACAATGATATAAGAGTCGGTCCTTTACATGATAGTCCAATTCTTCTACTCTTTTGCCTTGAATCAAAGTTGCATATACATCTTTAAAGTCCATATCCTGAGCATACTGTTCTATGTATCTTTCATGTAGCACATAATTATGCTTAAGTATGGTAGATGCATTTATAATGGGTCTAGATAACATGTCTGCAACCTTGTTATGTATGCCCTTTTTATATCTGATGACTAAATGAAATGGTTGTAGAAAACCCATCCATCTGTAATGTCTTGGTTGTTTCAACTTAGTTTGGGAGTGTAGGTATTGAAGTGGCTGATGATAAGTATGTATTACTGTTTCTTTGCCCATTAAGCAATGTTTCCACTTTTTCACACTCTGAACTAATGCATACAATTCTTTATCGTAGGTAGGATAGTTAACTACTGCAGGATTAAAAGTTTCAGAATGATAACATATGGGTTTACCGTGCTGTGTCAACACTGCTCCCATGGCATAGTCACTGGCATCAGTTTGGATCTCAAATGGTCTTTGTAGATCTGGCAGTGCTAGTACAGGTGCTGTACTAATTTTTTCTTTCAAGGTGTCGAAGGCTTTCTACTGTTTGCCGCCCCACTGAAACACCTTGTTCAATCCTGTCAAAGCATGTAAGGGAGCTGTAGTTGAGGAGAAATTTGAAATGAACTTCCTCCAATACTGTTCTCCTCCTAAGAAGCTTCTCACTTCTGTAGCAGATTTGGGTTTAGGCCAGTTTACAATGACTGCCACTTTAGAGGGATATATTTTCAATTCACCTCCCCCTACTATATGACCCAAATAATTTAGAGAGGTTTTGCCAAATTCACATTTGGAGAGTTTAACATGAAGTTTTTCTCTTTTCAAAACATCTAATGTCTGCTAAAGATGCTTTAAATGTTCTTCCCACATTTTACTAAAAATGAGAATGTCATCTAGATACACAATAACAAAATCATCAAGAAAAGGTCTGAGTACATCATTCATTAATCTCATGAAAGTAGCAGGGGCATTGGTCAAGCCAAAAGGCATAACCAGCCATTGATACAATCCCTGCTTTGTTTTGAAAGCAGTCTTCCATGCATCTTGCTTTGCAAGTCTGACCTGATGGTATCCACTGTGCAAGTCCAGCTTGGTGAAATAAACAACTTCCTTCAATTGATCTAAAAGATCATCTATGTGAGGAAGGGGATAACGATTTTTGATTGTTATCTTATTTAGTGCTCGGTAATCAATGCACATTCTCCACAAGCCATCTTTCTTTCTCCCCAAAGCGATTGGTGACCCACATGGTGATGTGCTAGGCCTGATGAACCCTTTCTCGAGCAACTCCTGCACCTGCTTCTTGATTTCAACATTATCTAAAGCATGTAACCTGTACATCCCAATGTTAGGCAAAGGAACATCTTGCTGCAAAATAATATCATGTTCTATTCCCTTTTTGGGTGGCAGACCTTGAGGTTCTTGAAACAAGACATCATACTCTGAAACAATCTTTTCTATATCAGCTTGCTGATCAGAATTACAACCCTCAAATACATTGGTTTTATTAGTTTTCTTTTCCTTTACAAACATTAGTAAGAATTGTTTGCATGAATTTATCATTCTTTTCATCTGTCCTGAGTTTATGAGAGTATAATTATTCTTGAGCTTATGAGCTCTTACAAAGTATTCGATTCCATCTTTAACAAGTAGATACTTGTTCTCAGCTCTATAGAAAATAGCATTTCTATCATACAAGTAAGGACTTCCTAAAACAATTCCACATATATCCAAAGGAATTATATCTAACTCAACCTCATCTACAAATGCTGACCCAAAAGAAAACTTGAGTTTGCACTGTCTAGTCACTTGTAGTTGTGCTTTATCATTCAACCATCCTAATGGGTATGGTTTCTTATGAGGTGTAGTTGCTAATCCCAATTTCTTTACAATTGCTTCAGAAGTCAGATTTACTTGTGAGACACTATCAAAAAAAGTATCAATCTTTTGATATTTGGAAATAACTCGAATATGGAAAAGCTCATGCCTTTTTCTCTCATGTTCTTCATCAATAACAGATTGAGCAGAATTACTAGTAGATGCTTCAGAATTCCTACCTTTTATACCTGTGGTTGCGGTGATTGTTTCATCTCCTGAGTCTGACCCCAAATCCTTCTGAATAGCTGTAGCAGCTTTCTTCTTCTTGCCCTCGGACTTCTTAGGTCAGCTCTGGATGCAGAATCCAACAGTGCTCTTCATCATGCGCCTCCTTTTTACAATGGGTGCATGAGGCTTTGCCTTTCTGTGCAGTGTTAGCCTTCCTTGCTTTCCACTTCTGCTTTATTTTCTCCTTGCTCTTGCTTATAGTGTGTTGGGATGGTCCCCCAACTTCTGGATTTCCATTCTTTCCACTTGCTTCTAGATGAGTAGCTTGTACAGATACCTCATCTATACTAGTGGGATTAAACATGAGGATAGTGTGCCTCATGTAGCTGTGTAGACCCCCATTGTACTTCAAAAGAGTTTCTGGTGAGTCTAATGAAATACCTAACATCAATTCTATCTTTCGGAACTCTTGAGTATACCCTTGTACACTTTGCCCTTTCAACTGCCAAAGAGTTTTCCAACTCATCATGGCTTGTTGCATGTAGGCCAATGGATAGAACTGCTTTCTGATGGCAGAAACAAAGTCACTCTAGACAGAGATGGTCTTACCATGCTTCTTCACATCAGATTGGGTTCTGCCTTCCCACCAAACCAAGGCAGTGCCCCCTAGGCAAAGGCTTGCCAGCTGAATCTTGCTCTTGTCTAAGTCCATATTTTGTACTCTGCAATACACATCAATTTGTCTTATCCAGTTGTCCAACTTCTCAGCATTCAACTCTCCATTGTATATAGGCAAATCAAATTTAACATCTAACTTAACCAAAGATGCTTTCTTATTATGGACAGGGCTACTAGGAGGTGTAGGGAAGCTTTATTCTTTCCCCTTTCCTTTGGAGTGGTCATGGGAATGAGATTCATCTTCTTCTTTATCTTGCTTAGAGCCTGATGAATCTTCACCCTTATGCTTTCTAAAGTCCCTATACATTTCTCCCACCATGGACTTTATAGCTAGGAAGCTTTCGAGAAATTGAGAGTCTGGTCCTACAGAACCTTCTTTTGACATTGTCTTTCAAGAATAGACTCTTCCAATTTCAGGATTAGTTTCCACCAATTCTCCTTCTCCTAATTTGAGTTTTGATCTAGTGATCATTCACAGCTAAACCAACACAGGCTTGTCTAACCTTTAAGCCTGGAGCTCTGACACCACTTGATCGGATAATCACCCTATGAGTGACCTCAGTGAAGATTTATTAAACAAAAGGTATTACAGACCCGTGTGCTGGTGTGTGTGTTCTGTGTTATTGAAACAACAGATCGATCAGATTGCCAATACACAGAAAATAAATGGAAAGACAGCAGAGAAATACAGTAAGCAACACAAATACATAAACGATTTTAATAAGGAGTTCACCCTATCCTCCAGGGCTACATCTCCGGTCCAGCTTCAGTGGTGGCCTTGTTTTATTATGTCTTTGAGCAGAGATATTACAATACAGGGACTCAATATGAGTTCTCCTGAAGCATATTGTGCTTGGCAGGGTGGGTCTTGGATTCCCTAAGCCATTTGGAGTACACAGACTCTTGTTCTTCCTACCAGCTCTGTGACCCTCGGTCTACAGTGGAAGGAGCCAACTGTGATGCTCAATCCGGATAGATTCCTGTAGGGAAGGCTTGAATCTTCAAGCTCTCTAGTGCTCGGTGCTACTTGTGGTTAGCTCTTCCCTTTGTCTCCTCTGCTTGGCTTTACTGTTCTCTGTGTTCAGTCCTCCTCTCAGGGTTCACTGTTCACTGTCTCTCTTGGTCTCTTGGACTCTTCGTTCTCTCTCGTCTCTATCTTGTTCACTGTCTCTATTCGTGGCTTTAACCATTCGGCCTCCATGCCTGTTCATTTCCTCTCCCGCCTGCGTCGATCTGCCTATCGCCTATGTGCTTGGAATTCCCTGTTTGGCATCAGCATTATCGCTCGAGAAGTAGCCACGTGTCCTCACTGGAACAACACCAGCCTGTTTGTCGATTCGTTTCTTTCTCCATCGTGGCGGTCAACGGACTCCAAATCTCTTTAGAACTCGACTTAATTCTCTATCAGTTCCACTCTGTTTATCAGGCGCAATCTTAGCTGTCCGATCTGGGCTCCTCCAAATCCAACGTCATTCGCACGTCAAGCGCGGTTGACTTGCTTGACCAATAGCATGCTATCACAACGGTTTTTCTCTCACCACCACTTCCACGCGTCAATCACTGAGTGTGCTCGATCTTCTTTTTCCAAAACCTCTTACCATTCAAGGGCATCCTGGGTAAAATCGTCGGTTTCGAGGTTGTGGGTCCCACCTTCATACGATGGCACTTTTTCACTTTTCTGCCCTTGGTCCTCTGGCTCCCAACGTGACCGAGTGCTTAAGCTTGACCATTTCAGCACTGTTTACCCAGCGATGCGCGTTAGCGCTAACGCACATCAAAAATCAGCTCCTTTTCCCATTCTGGGGCTCCCAGGGGCTACATCGACCTCCTGCACAGTCTCCATGGGCCTCGGTCAGTGCGCTTTGATTGAGGTCCTCGTCATCTCCACGCCGGCTACCATGGCCACTGGTTCACGGTGTTTTCCATTGTTTCGGATTTCTTCACAGATTTGTTCTTCCCGATTCAGTCATGGTTCTATGGAAATCGTTTACGGATCCAATTTGGATCAATAGTAGAAGCAACAGAGGCAAAAGAGGCAGAAAAAGCAGAGGAGGCTATAGAGGCAGCAGAAGCAGTAGAGGCAGGAGAGCAGGAGTGGGACAACCTCAGCTGAATAGAGTGCAACATCATACCTATTTATACCAAGGTTGGGTTGGAGCCCAAGAGGTTGGAGCCTCAGAACTGAACAGGACTGAAGTCATTGGGGTAGGTGCTCCTAAGTACAGAACCACTGCAAAACAGAGTTGGTGCTTTGGAGGTTGGAGCCTCACTGAATTCCAAGTTGGAGCTTGGCAACTATTCACAATCAGATTTATACTTATATTGTATTTATTTCTTTGCACTGTCTTGAGTTTTAATAAAAGCATTAAATTCAGCTGTTGATTTCTCTGTTCTGTGTATACATATACATATCTATATAGGTTGTTGGCAATCACTATAACAATAAAAAAAAAAAATAGTAAGAAATACTAATTCACCCCCCCCCCTCAGTATTTCCAACAAGGACTACATACAAGCTTGGAAAATTCGAATCAAGAGATGATGAGGACATATTCCTTGGCTATTCCTTCAAAATCAAGGGATACAAGTGCTACAACAAGAGAACCAAAAAGGTAATTGAAGGTATTGATATTTTTATTTATGAATCTTTGCTTAAATCTAATGATGCCAAAGACGTTATAGCTAATCATGATTTCATAGAATATGAGGACCAAGAAATTTCTGACAATGATGAAGAAGAGGAAGAAGGAAGGTGGACCTTCACTTCAATGAAGGCTCCACTAAGTCACATTCAAAAGAGGCATCAAAAAAGTCAAATTATTGGGAACAAAGAGCTTGGAGTGCAAACAAGGAGAAAGTTGTTGGATAGCTTCAATCAATCACATTTTACATTATTATCATAAATAGAGCCCAAAAACTTCAATGAGGCTAGAGAACATCAAAACTGGGTCAAGGCAATGAATGAAGAGTTAGATCAGATTGAGAAGAACAATACATGGGATATTGTGCGAAGGCCAAAGGACAAAAAAATCATTGGAACCAAGTGGGTGTTAAAAAAAAGCTAAATGAGGAAGGTAAGGTGGTAAGGAACACATCAAGACTTGTGTGCAAAGGATATACTCAAGTAGAAGGTATTGACTTCAAATAAACCTATTTTACATGTAGCTATATTAGATGAAATAAGAATGCTTTTGGATTTTGAATCCTTCAAGAAAACTAAAGTTTATCAAATGGATGTTAAATCAACTTTCTTGAATGGTGATCTAGAAGAGGAAGTTTATATAGAGCAACCTGAAGGTTTTTTATTGGGTGATGATGAGAATCAAATGTGAAGGTTGAAAATGGTCCTTTATGGCTTGAAACAAGCTCCAATGGAATGATATGCAAAGCTAGATAAAAATATACAACAACAAGGCTTCAAAAAGGGATTCACAGACAACAATTTATATATCAAATTTGAATGTGATCACTTTCTAATAATTTTTGTGTCAGCTTTCTTGAATGGTGATCTAGAAGAGGAAGTTTATATAGAGCAGCTTGAAGGTTTTTTATTGGGTGATGATGAGAATCAAGTGTGAAGGTTGAAAAAGACCCTTTATGTCTTGAAACAAGCTACAAGGGCATGATATGCAAAGATAGATAAACATATACAACAACAAGGCTTCAAAAATGGATTTGCGGACAACAATTTATATATCAAATTTGAAGGTGATCATTTTATAATAATTGTTGTGTATGTAGATAATATTATCTTTGGGAGCGATTTGGAGGAGATGGGACGAAAATTTGTGCAAGAAATACAAAAGGAATTTGAAATGTCAATGTTGGGTGATTTAACTTTCTTCCCTAGTTTGCAAGTTATTCATGATGATAAAGGAAATTTCATTTCTCAATCAAATTATCTTAGAAATAAATTAAAACAATTTAGTGTGGAGGATTCAAACCAGTGTGCACTCGTATGGTGACTAGCTGTAAATTGAGTAAAGATGATGAATCACTAGAGATAAGTCAGTCCATGTATCATTCCATGATTGGAATCTTATTGTATCTAACTACTTCTAGGCCTGATGCAAGCTATAGGATTGGTCTCAAGATTTCAGACTAATCCCAAGGAGACTCATCTTAATGCTATAAAAAGCATCTTTAAGTACCTTCAAGGCACTCTTGACTATGGATTACGGTATCCCAAAGGTAAACATTTCAATTTGATTACTTTTATTGATGCTGATTGGGTTGGTAATATTGATGACATGAAAAGTACTTCAGGAGAAGGTCAATTTTTGGGAGATTTTTTGGTCTCTTGGGCAAGTAAGAAACAAAGTTCTATCTCTTTGTCCACTTTTGAAGTTGAATATATAGCAACATTTTCTTGTTGTACACACATACTATGGATGAAGAAAAATTTTCAAGACATGGATATTGAGTATGAAGAACCTATTCCTATCATGGTAGACAACACAGGTGCAATAAGCATCTCCAAAAATCCAGTTCTTCATTCCAAGACCAAGCACATACCAATCAAATATCACTTTCTAAGAGAACAAGTGGTCACCAAAATTGTGAGGTTGGAGTATCTTAGAGAGGAGATGGGTGTTGTGACTTTTCGAAGGCATTGAGGATGTTTTCATGGAGTTAGCTGCTGTCATATGGTTTCCACTAGGAGCACCTTTAGTTGCAAAATTTAGAGAATGGGTGATGGTTCGTTTTTTCATGCTATTTCAAAGTATTATGAACTATTTTACTTTCTTTTTTTATTATTATTTCAAGATGGATTTCTTCTTCATGTATATTGCTTCTTCAAGATGGTGTGGTCTCAAATATATTCAAGGGGGGAATGTTCAACAACTCAGGGGGAGTATTTGTTGCAGCCCTTCAGGGGGAGTACTTCATCATTGGCCATGTATCACATTGTCTTATGTATTTTTTTTTTCCATGTAGAACCCCTTTCCATTGATGTAAAAGGGGGGGATATATTGATTTGTGTATGTGCTCAGCTTCATATTTCTGTATGTAAATCTAATAATTATCTTCACCAAGTAAAGGTTGACATCATTGGAAAAGGGGGAGTTTATTGGCTTGTTTATATTGTCATTGATGCCACCTATTCTGAGCCATGTATTCATGAGTCAATAGTATTATCTTGAGTCTGTTGTACACTTGTTGAAGGCTATCACGATGATGTAAAATGTTTTCATAGTCTAAGAAGGTATGCAAAAGAGGTGTCATGATGTAATAATACCTCATCTGAAGATGAGCTACAAAACTACTAGAGGTCAAGTTGATGTTGTGTGTTGAGTCTTGTTGAGTCATGTAGATGGTGTCATGATGTTCAGATGAGATTGGAAGGATGCTTTGCAGGCTGTATCAACCCCCTGAAGCTCTGTTGTAGGTTTGCGGGAAATATCTTTTATTTCGTAGTATGCTCTGTGACAGCCGCATGGATGTTGGCTTATGCGTGCGATTGAAAGGCTTCGACCACATGGTGTCAATTCTCTGCGTGCAGATACAACCAAATTTTCAAAGGTTTTTATATTTGGCTGAAAGGAAATACAAAATTTTCTCTGGATTTCACATTGAAATTATTTTGTATTTGGTGAAGTTCATGATCAAAATTTTCTAGAAAAAGGTCAAGACAAGTCGTGGGGCCTCTAGTAGTTGAAAAAAGTTGAAAATATCAAATGGTTAGTGGAGTAAGTGGATTGAATAGGTCAAGAAGCTCATCTCCTTCAAATATGAAGCGTGTGAAAAGGTTTTGGGTGAGCTCCACCTTTTGAAAAGTTTATTGACTTAACCATCTCCATAATTTAAAAATATGAGAAGAAAAGTTGCTCATTTGGTTGGTTCTCTAGTAGTGTGAGTGAGTGAGTGTGCATGGAGAGAAAGTGCAAAAACTAGTGATTGTAGTAGAGAGTTCAGAGCTTTAGTATTACAATGGGCTTCTGAAATTATTCATCAACAATGTTTCTGAGTTGTGTGCAAATATTGATTATGAATTTGAAGGAAGCGTGTGTTGGAGATTTGTTCTCAATTTTTAGTGTGGAGTTGTGATTGCTGAAGTGTTCTTATTTGTTGCTCTCTTTGTATTGTGAAACAATGTTTTCAGTTCTGAATCTTATTATCTTGGTTGTAGAATTATTTGTACTTGGAGTAGGGGCTTCAAGCTAAGTGCATGTTCGCTATCTATTGTTGGAGTGGGTGCACCAAGTTGGTTGTGGCCAACATTTCTCATTTTAGTCAAAGAGTGGGTGCTCCATTGCTAGTGGTTGCTAGATGATGTAATGTAAATGAGAATTTTTTGAAGCAATAGATAATAAGAAGCAACAACAGATAATTCAGTGGCTTTTTCCCCTGGAGGGGGGGTTTTCCACCTAAAATCCAAGTGTCTACATGTGATGATTGTTTGTGTTTTTCATGTGCATGTGAATGATCTTGTTACATGTTTTTGAAGTGAATTTCTGAATAAGTTTTAATTGCATAAATTTTATAATATTTTCATAATACTGATTCACCCCACTCTTAGTATTACTTATGTTTAACACAAGGTTACTCAGGGTCCAAGATCCTACTTTCTAGGGACTTTGGAGGGAAAGAAACTCTGCCTTCAAGGAGGATACCCCTTAGATATTTTGTATAAATGAAGGACTCGAGTAGCCCATTGGGAGTTTAATTTTTGAAGATAAAAATCAGGAGTATTCAAATGAAGGCTTTTGCCTAGAATTCCACTTTTCTAATATTATATGTATGAACACATTTTTTGATCAATGAAAATCATTTTTGGTACCTAAATTGTTCTCTCTTTAGGGATATGATCCTCCTTGGGCTAGGGCCCATCCTAGATGCTCAATACCCTTCTTTGTACTTTTATTTTTAATGCATCAGTTTAGTTAGTTATTTCTATAATTTATTTTTAAATATTGTCTTATGTAAGGTTAATAAATTAGTTTCTTACAAGCCTTTTTCTTTTCATATTGTTTTAGTGAATTTATCAACAGTTATTTTATGCAGTTAACATTATTTTCCATGTGTTATCTTATTCATATTGTTGTTACTTACTTGATGTTCATGAATTTTGGTATCTATTATTATATAAATTCCTGTTTTGTAGAGCAACATGAAACCTTAGAATTTCTCTTTTGTTGAATAAACTTGTCTATCATAAGCACAAGGAATTGGATAAGACATATTGAACATCCTTCATATTTCCCTCAGCTGATCTTCCCTTCAAACCACATCTAAAGTACACTTTTTTCTCTCTGAACTATCTCCTATAACAAAATAGAGACTCTTATAGCAACCCACAATTTGCATCAAAAGCTAATATAGATTTGAATCCAAAGCATGGTTAACCTTCCTTGACATGTTATAAGATCCCCAATACATTGATGATGGAATTTGGAAACCGAATTTAATACCTCATAGAATCTTTTACCTAATTGTTGTAGCAAAACTTCCTTTTTTTTTCAAGTTAGTGTTTGATGTTTCAATGATTTCTTTTAGCTGCATGTTTGTTTCACTGCACAATATACTAGATATGATTTTGTTTTATAATTATTAAGTTGGTTTACCTCCTTTTTCTACAAATATAATAGATTTTCTTGTTGTTCTTTCTTTCCTGCTATTTTGAGTATTTCGTGTAGCATAAACAACATAATGGTCTATGTGTAACTCAATTCCACTTAAGTTTCTTTCACTTGCATAATATCAACAAATAGGAACAATTTACATGCTACACACATAGTTACAACCCCTATTAAGTTTCTATGAACCCTGGGTTGATAATTAAAGTCAAGAGTCGCAATATTCTTGCTATAATATTGAGGGCCATTGATCTGATAATCACCCTATGAGTGACCTCAGTTGAAGATTTATTAAACAGATTGGTATTACAGACCCATGTGCTGGTGTGTGTGTGTTCTGTGTTATTGAAACAACGGATCGATCAGATTGCCAATACACAGAAAATAAATGGAAAGACAGCAGAGAAATACAGTAAGCAACACAAAGACACAAACAATTTTTAATAAGGAGTTCACCCTATTCTCTAGGGCTACGTCTCCGGTCCAGCTTCAGTGGTGGCCTTGTTTTATTGTGTCTTTCAGCAAAGAAATTACAATACAGGGACTCAATATGAGTTCTCATGAAGAAGATTTTTCTTGGTAGGGTGGTTCTTGGATTCCCCAAGCCACTCGGAGTACACAGACTCTTGTTCTTCCTACCAGCTCTGTGACCCTGGTCTACAGTGGAAAGAGCCAACTGTGATGCTCAATCTAGACAAATTCCTCTATGGGAAGGCTTGATTCTTCAAGCTCTCTGGTGCTCGATGCTGCCTGTGGTCAGCTCGACCCTCTGTCTCCTCTGCTTGGCTTTACTGTTCTTTGTGCTCAGACCTCCTCTCAGGGTTCACTGTTCACTCTCTCTCTTGGTCACTTGGACTCTTCGCTCTCCCTCTCTCTCTGAATCTCTTCCTCTGTCTCTGTTCATGGCTTTAGCCATTCGACCTCAATGCCTGTTCGGTTCCTCTCCCGCCTGCGTCGATTCGCCTACCGCCTGCGTGCTTGGAGTCCCCTGTTCGGCATCAGCATAAACACTTGGGAAGTAGCCATGCGTCCCCATCAGAACAGCGCCAGCGTGTTCGTCGATTCATTTCTTTCTCACCATGGCGGTCAATGGATTCCAAATCCCCTTAAATCGCGGCTTAATTCCCTGTCAATTTCGCTTCTGTCTATCGGGCACAATCTCAGTCGTCCGATCTAGGCTCCTCCAGATCCAACATCATATGCACGTCGAGCATGGTTGACTTGCTCGACTGATAACGCGCGATCATGACGGTTTTTCTCTCACCTTCATTGCCACGCGTCGATCGCTGAGTGGGATCGCTCCGCTCTCCTCCAAAACCTCTTACCGTTCAAGGGCGCCCAGATCAATAGCGCTGATTTCCAGGTTGTGGGTCCCACCTTCGTATGATGGTGCTTTTTGTTTGACCACCCACGGTCCTCTAGCTCCCAACGTGACCGAGTGCTTAAGGCTCTACCATTTCAGCCCTGTTTGCCCAGCGATGCGCGATTAGCACCAATCGTGCATCGAAAATCAGCTCCTTTTCCCATTCTAGGGCTCCCAGGGGCTACATCGACCTCCTACGCAGTCTCCATGGGCCTCGGTCAGCGCGCTTTGACTGAGGTCCTCATCGTTCCACGCCGGCTGCCATGGCCACTGGTTCAGGGTGTTTTCCATTGCTGTTTTGTTTCGTCCCGATACAGTCATGGTTCTATGACAGTCGTTTATAGATTCAATTTGGATCATAGCCTCCCTACTGAAAAGCTTTTGGACCACCAAAAGTTGGTTTTTTTTTTCAAGCATCGACTAAGTGAGGAAACTGCTGTCTCACTTGTGCAATCTCAATCCACTTCGCACTGCTTGGCTTCAAACCTTTAAGCCCAATCCTGAGGTATTCCACCTGTCCACTGCGCGTCATCCTTACCTTCCTGTCCAACACTATATCTTCCTGCAACTCATTAAGATATTCAGGTAGCAGGTCATCAACAGAAGGCAATTGACTCTGCTCTTCAGGGTCCTTAATCATTGAAGGTTCAAACAACCTCAAGCAATCTACGTTCATGACTGAGTAGATGTGCATGTAAGCTGGCAGATCAAGGCGAAAAGCATTTTCACCAATCTTCTCAAGTATCTTGAAGGGTCCATACCTGATAGGTTTTAGCTTCTTACCTTCACCTTTCATCCTATCCTTGCTAATATACAGCCAGACTTGGTCTCCAACTTGAAAACTATGCTCCATCCGATGCTTATCATGCCTAGCCTTGTAATTGGCTTGGCTCTTTTCCAGTTGTTTTTGTACTGCCTGGTGGATCTCATGGATCTGTTCAATGAACCTAGTTTCCCTGTCCACATCACTGTGTCCATCAACCATGGTATCTTTACGAAAGACAAAATCCAAGGGAGACCTTGCTATGAAACCAAAGCAGGTCTCAAAAGGAGATCTCTGGGTAGAAGAGTGTTTGGCTCTATTGTAAGCAAGCTACACATAACACAAGTGTTCATCCCAAAGCTTAGGGTGTTTGCTGCAATATCCTCTCAGTAACTGGATCATTGTCTTGTTAACTACTTCTGTCTAGCCATCTGTTTGTGGATGAAAAGCTGTCCTCTTCTTCAGTTTGGTGTCCATTAGTTCCCACAGAATGGACCAAAACTTTCCCACAAATTAGGTGTCTCAATCAGATATAATAGAAGTGGGTAATCCAAAATGAACCCATACATGTTCAAAGAATAATTTTGCAGTTTTTTCAGCTGTAATATGTTTACTACAGGGTATCAAAATACACATTTTTCTGAACCTATCCACAACAACATATAGATAATCATGACCTTTCCTAGATTTAGGTAGTCCTCCAACAAAATCCATGGAAATGCTTTCCCAAGGGTGAGAAGGAACTGGCAATGGAGTGTACAAGCCTAGTTTTCTATTGTTGGGCTTGGTTTTAGCACACATAGCACACCCCTTTACATATCTAGAAACTGTCTCACTCATTCTTGGCCAATAGCAGAACCTTTGCAGCTATGCAACTGTTTTACTTACCCCAAAGTGACCTGATATCAGAGAAGTGTGTGCTTCCCTAATTATCTTTGCTCTCTTAGTTTGTGGAATGTAGAGTTTCCCACAATGATATAAGAGTCGGTCCTTCAAATGATAGTCCAATTCTTCTACTCTTTTGCCTTGACTCAAAGTTGCATATACATATTTCAAGTCCATGTCCTGAGCATACTGTTCTATGTATCTTTCATGCAGCACATAATTATGCTTAAGTATGGTAGATGCATTTATAATGGGTCTAGATAACATCTCTGCAACCCTGTTATGTATGCCCTTTTTACATCTGATGACTAAATGAAACTGTTGTAGAAAACCCATCCATCTATAATGTCTTTATTTTTGTAACTTAGTTTGGGAGTGTAGATATTGAAGTCGCTGATGATCAGTATGTATTACTGTTTCTTTGCCCATTAAGTAATGTTTCCACTTTTTCACACTCTGAACTAATGCATACAATTCTTTATCATAGGTAGGATAGTTAACTACTGCAGGATTAAAAGTCTCAGAATGATAACATATGGGTTTACCATGCTGTGTCAACACTGCTCCCATGGCATAGTCACTGGCATCAGTTTGAATCTCAAATGGTCTTTGTAGATCTGGTAGTGCTAGTACAGGTGCTATACTAATTTTTTCTTTCAAGGTGTCGAAGGCATTCTGCTGTTTGCCTCCCCACTGAAACACCTTGTTCAATCCTGTCAAAGAATGTAAGGGAGCTACAATTGAGGACAAATTTGAAATGAACTTCCTCCAATACTATGCTACTCCTAAGAAGCTTCTTGCTTTTGTAGCAGACTTGGGTTTAGGCCAGTTTACAATGACTGCCACTTTAGAGGGATCTATTTTCAATTCACCCCCCCTACTATATGACCCAAGTAATTTAGAGAGGTTTTGCCAAATTCACATTTGGAGAGTTTAACATAAAGTTTTTCTCTTTTCAAAACATCTAATGTCTGCTTAACATGCTTTAAATGTTCTTCCCACGTTTTACTAAAAATCAAAATGTCATCCAGATACACAATAACAAAATCATCAAGAAAAGGTCTGAGTACATCATTCATTAATCTCATGAAAGTAGTAGGGGCATTGGTCAAGCCAAAAGGCATAACCATCCATTCATACAATCCCTGCTTTGTTTTGAAAGCAGTCTTCCATGCATCTTGCTCTGCAACTCTGACCTGATGGTATCCACTATGAAAATCCAGCTTGGTGAAATAAACAACTTCCTTCAATTGATCTAAAAGATCATCTATGCGAGGAAGGGGATAATGATTTTTGATTGTTATCTTATGCAATGCTTGGTAATCAATGCACATTCTCCACAAGCCATCTTTCTTTCTCACCAAAACAATTGGTGACCCACATGGTGATGTGATAGGCCTGATGAACCCTTTCTCGAGCAACTCCTGCACCTGCTGCTTTATTTCAGCATTCTCTAAAGCAGATAACCTGTACATCCCAATGTTTGGCAAAGGAACATCTTGCTGCAGAATAATATCATGTACTATTCCCTTTTTGGGTGGCAGACCTTGAGATTCTTAAAACAAGACATCATACTCTGAAACAATCTTTGCTATATCAGCTTGCTGATCAGAATTACAACCCTCAAATACATTGGTTTTATCAGTTTTCTTTTCCTTTACAACCATCAGTAAGAACTATTTGCATGAATTTATCATTCTTTTCATCTGTCCTAAGTTTATGAGATTATAATTATTCTTGAGCTTATGAGCTCTTACAAAGTATTCGATTCCATCTTTAACAAGTAGATACTTGTTCTCGGCTCTATAGAAAATAGCCTTTCTATCATACAAGTAAGGACTTCCTAAAACAATTCCACATATATCCAAAGTAATTATATCTAACTCAACCTCATCTACAAATGCTGACCCAAAAGAAAACTTGAGTTTGCACTGTCTAGTCACTTGTAGTTTTGCTTTATCATTCAACCATCCTAATGAGTATGGCTTCTTATGAGGTGTAGTTGCTAATCCCAATTTCTTTACAATTGCTTCAGAAATCAGATTTACTTGTGAGCCACTATCAAACAAAGTATCAATCTTTTGATTTTTGGAAACAACTCGAATATGGAAAAGCTCATGCCTTTTTCTCTCATGTTCTTCATCAATAACAGATTAAGAAAAATTACTAGTAGATGCTTCAGAATTCTTACCTTTTATACCGGTGGCTGCAATGATTGTTTCATCTCTCGAGTTTGACCCAAAATCTTTCTGAATAGCTACAACAGTCTTCTTCTTCTTGCCCTCGGACTTCTTAGGTCTCAGCTCTGGATGCAGAATCCAACAGTGCTCTTCATCATGCCCCTCCTTTTTATAGTGGGTGCATGAGGCTTTACCTTTCTATGCAGTGTTAGCCTTCCTTGCTTTCCACTTTTGCTTTCTTTTCTCCTTGCTCTTGCTTACAGTGGGTTGGGATGGTCCCCCAACTTCTGGATTTCCATTCTTTCCTCTAGCTTCTAGATGAGTAGCTTGTACAGATACCTCATCTATACTAGTGGGATTAAACATGAGGATGGTATGCCTCATGTAGCTGTGTAGACCACCAATGTACTTCAAAAGAGTTTCTGGTGAGTCTAATGAAATACCCAACATCAATGCTCTCTTTCGGAACTCTTGAGTATACCCTTGTACACTTCGCCCTTTCAGCTGCCGAAGAGTTTGCCAACTCATCATGACTTGTTGCATGTAGGCCAATGGATAGAACTATTTTTTGATTGCAGTAACAAATTCACTCCAGACAGAGATGGTCTTACCATGCTTCCTCATATCAGCTTGGGTTCTGCCTTCCCACCAAACCAAGGTAGTGCCCCCTAGGCGAAGGCTTTCCAGTTGAATCTTGCTCTTGTCTGAGTCTATATTTTGTACTCTGCAATACACATCAATTTGTCTAATCCAATTGTCCAACTTTTCAGCATTTAGCTCTCCATCATATATAGGAAAATCAAATTTAACATCTAACTTAATCAAAGATGCTTTCTTATTATGCACAGGGCTACTAGGAGGTGTAGGGAAGCTTTCTTCTTTCCCATTTTCTTTGGAGTGGTCATGGGAATGAGATTCATCTTCTTCTTTATCTTGCTTAGAGCCTGATGAATCTTCACCCTTATGCCTTCTAAAGTCCCTATACGTTTCTTCTACCATAGACTTTATAGCTAGGAAACTTTCTATGAATTGAGGGTCTGGCCCTATAGAACCTTCTTCTGACATTGTCTTTCGAGAATATACTCTCCCAATTTTAGTATTAGTTTCCACCAACTATCCTTCTCCAAATTTGAGCTTTGATCTAGTGAGCATTCACAACTAAACCAACACAAGCTTGTCTAACCTTACAGCCTAGAGCTCTGATACCACTTGATTTGATAATCACCCTATGAGTGACCTAAGTTGAAGGTTTATTAAACAAAAAGGTATTACAGACCCATGTGCTGGTGTGTGTGTGTTCTATGTTATTGAAACAACGGATCGATCAGATTGCCAATACACAGAAAATAAATGGAAAGGCAACAGAGAAATACAGTAAGCAACACAAAGACACAAACAGTTTTTAATAAGGATTTCACCCTATTCTCCAGGGCTACGTCTCCAATCCAGCTTCAGTGGTGGCCTTGTTTTATTGTATCTTTCAGCAGAGAAATTACAATACAGGGACTCAATATGAGTTCTCCTGAAGCAGATTTTGCTTGGTAGGGTGGTTCTTGGATTCCCCAAGCCACTCGGAGTACACAGTCTCTTGTTCTTCCTACCAGCTCTGTGACTTTCGGTCTACAGTGGAAAGAGCCAACTGTGATGCTCAATCCAGACAGATTCCTCTATGGGAAGGCTTGATTCTTCAAGCTCTCTGGTGCTCGATGCTACCTGTGGTCAGCTCGGCCCTCTGTCTCCTCTGCTTGGCTTTACTGCTCTCTGTGCTCAGTCCTCCTCTCAAGGTTCACTGTTCATTGTCTCTCTTGGTCACTTGGACTCTTCACTCTCCCTCTCTCTGAATCTATTCCTTTGTCTCTGTTCATGGCTTTAGCCATTCGACCTCCATGCCTGTTCGGTTCCTCTCCCGCCTGCGTCAATTCGCCTACCGCCTGTGTGTTTGGAGTCCCCTGTTCGGCGTCAGCATAAACGCTCGGGAAGTAGCCACGCGTCCCCATCAGAACAGCGCCATCCTGTTCGTCGATTCATTTCTTTCTCCATTGTGGAGGTCAACGGATTCCAAATCCCCTTAAATCACGGCTTAATTCCCTATTAATTCTGCTTTTGTCTATCGGGCGCAATCTCAGCCGTCCGATCTGGGCTCCTCCAGATCCAACGTCATACGCATGTCAAGCATGGTTGACTTACTCGACCGATAACACGCAATCACAGCGGTTTTTCTCTCACCTCCGTTGCCATGTGTTGATCGCTGAGTGGGATCGCTCCACTCTCCTCCAAAACCTCTTACCATTCAAGGGCACCCCGATCAATATCGCCGGTTTCCAGGTTGTGGGTCCCACCTTCGTACAATGGCGCTTTTTGTTTCTCCGCCCACGGTCCTCTGGCTCCCAATGTGACTGAGTGCTTAAGGCTCTACCATTTCAGCCCTGTTCGCCCATCAGCTCCTTTTCTGATTCCGGGGCTCCCAGGGGCTACATCGATCTCCTGTGCAGTCTCCATGGGCGTCGGTCAATGCGCTTTGACCGAGGTCCTCGTCGTTCCACACCGTCTACCATGGCCACTGGTTCAGGGTGTTTTTGATTTTCTGTTTTGGATTTCATTCAGATTTGTTTCATCTCGATACAGTCATGGTTCTATGACAGTCGTTTATGGATTCGATTTGGATCAGCCATCACTTTGCACCGCAACACATTTCCCTTCAGTTGCCTATCCCTCATTCCTACACAACAACACTATCCACTTGTATAACAATATTATCATTGATTGCATCACCATAACATTACATTTAGTTCATGCTTTCCATAATGCATCCATTACCTATAGTCTACAAGCATTCCTTTCCCAACAATGCACTAACCTATTATACATAAAGCTCTCCCATTATGCATCACACTTAATTTGATTTTGTTTTCTTATAAAATTTTATATCGCCATGAACATATTCGAAATGTTAGGTACAATAGATTTGGAGTGTCTTATAATTTCCTTGTCAACAAGAAAGATGACCCTACTTGATCTAGGTCCAGGTGTGACAAAGGACCCTTCCAAGACCTTTTACTTTCATGATGTGTTAAATTGCATTTTTAAAAGAACATTAATGAATACATCTACATGTTGTAAAAAAGAGGAACATGAAAATCATCAACACATGAAAACATAAGCCATTGATAATGGAGTTCGTCCAGGAGGGACTATGTCTCAGGGCCTTGGTGTCAAGATGGTGTAGGCCGTTGCATTAAGTGCTGTCAATAATGATGATGTACATAAGAGGTGATGTCGCTATCATAGAAGGAAAATTCCCTCACACGGGAGTGGCTCCAAGAGATGTTCCACTTCAGGAACTCTCAGTCAAAAGACTCCTACCAGTATGACACAAACTCATGCATGATGATAATGAGCATCCCGCCGACATGGCATAAAAGGGATCTCAATGCAAACATACATGATGACAATATGAGTATCCCATCAACATACAACAAAGGGATCTCAAACACAACATGACGAATCATGACAACAAGTACATCACACATATGATTTTGCATCACATCAAGCAGGAATTATGAAAACAAGTAAGAAATAGGATCCCACATCAAACATCAAACAGGGATCTATGCAACACAATGCATAGCAAAAGTACGTGAACACACTACATATACCTCACAACCAGGGCCATCTGAAGAAGCAGATGTCAAACTGTTGAAGCTACTCATGCCATTGATCTCATGACGTCAAATCGCATGGAAATGACTGCTCACACATGAATGCTGACACGTGCACTCCACTTAGAAAAGTGGTCAAAAAATAAAATGAGCAAATGGAAAATATAAACGCACCATTAGATTTGTGGCGTCGAATAATGCAAAATCGACTGTCAAATTTTTGAATTCTGAGAAAGTGGAAATCTGGGGCTCAAGGAATCTTTTAGATTCCCCTTAGATTCCTCAAAGATTCCCTCCTCTCGGTCCTCTGCAAATCGGCTGCTCAGATCAGGAAACTTACTGCACCATCGGGTTTGTGTTGCCGAGAGGTGCAAGATCGACATAATTTTTTTCCAATTGGGACATTATGAAAATTTCACCCTCCTGGAGATTTTTCTCAGTCATGGTTCCACCTGCATTAAAAATTAATTAAAAAAATATTCCGTCTCAATTTCCGTGCCCTCTCCTGGTTCCTCCATCTAGGTGCACTAGGAAAATGAAGGTTTATATTGAATCCCAGGCAGATTAACCCATGTGGGGTTGGTTGGCACGATGGCAAGTAAGGAAAATCGTTAAGGAGGGGTTGGGGGATTAAATCTCGACCCTCCCTATTTTTATTACATTATCATTTTATTGTTTTAAACTGAAATGTATTTGGGGTCGGACCCGCATTAGGCAGCTTGCCCCATAACTCCCATAACAAAAACTGGCTAGCGCATTTTATTAATGGTGCACGGGGTACTTGGTACATATCATGGTATTGGTGTGTGGTTCATGGGGCCGCCCGATGGGGGCCTGCGCACGTGGGCCGGCCAGGTTCAATCCCCGTCGAACCCGCACTATATACACACATCTTAATAAGGTGGAGGGTGTGATGTCGGTGGCAAGGGTCATGGCCCGCCAACACTTTACATATATATATATATATATATATATATATATATATATATATATATATATATATATATATATATATATATATATATATATATATATATATATATATATATATATATATATATATATATATATATATATATATATATATATATATATTATAATTCCTTATATTAAAACAAATTGGTCGTTTGTTGGAAAATTTGAAAATTGACTATAGGAGACATTTTAATGAGGCCACAATTTCACCCAGAATCTGGCCCAGGTTGGCCGGAATCTGGTGGCTGGATTTCTGCGAAATTGTGTCTCCCTTAACCTACCGAGTGAGCAAAAGTCAACCAAACTTTGACTGCTTCTAACTTCCTCATTTGGACTCGGATTGACGAACCATTCACACCACCGCGATCATGATGATGAGATATTTAACATGAACCTGATTCGAGCATAATCCAAACACTTTGATTTTTGACCCTTCCTGAGTCCTCTGGGAATTTTTCTTGTGTTTGGAGCCACCTGGATCACTACTTAAGAAAAGACCAGGTAAATATATTACTGAAGTTGTTGAAGAAGGGGCATAAGAAATTTCTATAATCTTAACTCCAATATATACATATACAACATGATACATTGATAATCCATACAAATGAGATGGTATGGAATATATCAGTTATTTTCCCGCAAACAGGTCCCTAAAGATGAGGAAGATAACGAAGTGTAACAAAATGTGAAGAGTTTTTGGTTGCATAAATTAACATTGCATTCTATTGTCCTCCCATGTGTAGAGACCATTGAATGGATAATAAAATGTATTGACATGAAAGACATGACTATTTGGGACAATAAAAACATATTTATAGCATCATATGTATATCCTTGCATTGCTGAATATTACAAATTGCCTAACTATTAGGGGGCACTTACAATAAGGTCGTTTGAAGGTTTTTCCTTCACTAGCAAGGATATCATGAAGACCTGGAGACAAGACCCAAGCAAATTCTAGCACAGAATTATGGGATATGCAAGAACAAGCTATGGAGAAAGGCATACCAGATGGTATTGGCTAAGTTTTGTTGGTTGTATGGCAAGGAAAATACGAAAACATTCAAGGAAACTTGGGTACCATTGATATGCACCGACACTTAAGAGGGAAGCATATTAAATTGGGTAGAAATTCTAGCAGCTTCCACCAAGACAAAGGTAAAACAAGCTCAAAATCCACCTATAGGAAGACAACCTAAATTCTACATGACATCAGACCTTCTAGATGCCATATGCATAAGGTGTCGATTTGAGCTATTAGGATGGAGATGGTGTTTGGCTTCTAAAGTACTACCATACCGAAACTTATGGGATACTAGTTACCAGGAAGTGTACTGCAAAATAAATAATGGATTCATCTCATCCTTGTGTCACATTCTCGATACTGATTCACCTTGTATGTACAATTGAGCAAGGGAAGCATTGCATGATATCGCTAATTGGTTTACACCAGTAGACGCTACCAACATCAGAGTATTCAGAGCCTTCGGGCCTTAACATTGGCTTCCTCTATTCCTTATGGATAAAGTAATATTGTAGGAAGTGGCCTATTAGGTAAAAACAAGGCTGGGAGGTATGTTAGTGTGTGCAAAGAAGGCACCATGTCTTACTTTCCCAATTTATGTAGCACATATTGTGTTAGAAGTTATAAAGAAGAAAAAGTGGAGGCTAGTGATTTATAATGCTTCAGGTTTTGTGAGCTTAGATTCCATAGATGTGAACCTAGAGGCATCAATACAACTCACCGTAAGAAACTAAAGTACAATTGGCCACACACAACTAACAATGATGATGAAGAAGAAAAGAACAAGACCTTTTACAATTTTGCAATGGATGTGGATACCGAGAAGAAGGGAGTTGGTAGTTCTTAACCAACAAATGGTGCAAAACCTACAAATGAGGAATCATCCAAAGGAAAATAAACCTAGGACAAGAAATATTCCCAAAAGAGAGAAAGGGAGAAAGAGGTAGCAAAGAAAGAGAGAGAGAAAAAGCTGAAAGCAGAAAAAAAGCCAAGGAGGAGGGGAAAAGGAAGAAACATGAAGAAAAGAGAAAACAAGAAGAAGATAAAAGGAAGGAAAAGGAAGAATAAAGAAGAAAATAAGTAGATGAAAAGCAGAATAAGCAAGAAGAAGAAAATAAAAGGTAGGAGGAAGAAAAGAGAAAACAAGAAGAGGAAGAAAGAAAACAATTGGAAAAAGAGGCAACTGAAAAACAAGCACATGAAGAAATCAGAAAAAAGGAGAAGACCGAGAAGGAAGCTCAAGTCAAAGTGGCCAACATGGATGTTGAACCCATTACCCGAATTTTCATGCCACTCACTAGAGGACACCTACCACTCGAAGAGATGAGAATTTTAGCTAGTGAAGAAAATCAAGTTCTAGACCTTGCAAGTTTCGGGTTTGATCATAGCTCGAGCAAAATTGTTCAAGAAAGGCACAAGTGATTAGCATGAGAACCAACAAATCTAATCTTGTTGACTAATGAATGTGATATAGTTTTAGATACTATGAAAAATCCTATAGAAATCTCTTCAACATGATCAAACTTCTTTGATACTACAAAACTAAATTTTGAGTATTTGCTAAACAAGGTCAAACAAATGGAGAAGAATCTAACCAATTCACAATATGAGAACAAGAGGCTTCGTAAAGAGAATCAAACTTAAGTAGCCTCAAGTTCCCATGAATATGAATTTTGAGCAACAACACTAGAGGAAAGAAAATTACTAGAAGACATCGTGAAGTGACTATACAAAGAGATGATCATGCTTCAAAAGGTAGCCTCCTCATTCATGGCCATTCAAAATGAAATCAAAGAAAAAGGAACATTATTAAGGGAAAATTCAACTACCATGGACATAATTCATGAGTGGGAGACAAATTACCCTAATTCCCTAACCGATTGACCAAGAAGCATGGAAAATTTTAGGGGCTAATGTTCGCCCAGTGGGCTAATTTTCCTTGATTTTTCCAAAAAAAGATTCGCCAATTACCAATTTTTATAAAAGACGATTCACCCAAATTTTAGAATATAAAATTATTTTACCTCAAAAATCGCCAAAATTATATAGAGACTATATATAAAATCATTATAGATTTGAATAATTTTACAAATATATCGATACACATTTTATAGTTTGCATATTAGGGATTAGTGAGATTCGCCAATGTTTTTAAACTTCAAAAAAAAATTCCATCCTTAAAATTTTCCTTGCCAAGAAGAGATGAGATAGAAGAGATGAGATGGTCAAGGAAAGGGATAAGGTAGAAATATGGTTGATCATCCAAGCTTGTGATAAAATACTAGGTAAAAATGTAGTAAGGATATTCAGTAATTATTGACAATGTCATAGCATGATAACAATTCTTATGAGGTCTCACAAAATAGTCTCCATGGTAGCACATGGTGATGTAAGACCATAGCAGGACATCTAACAAGAAATTCAGGAAATGATAGATGTAGGCAGGCTAGTTATCACTCATAAGGATCTAAAGCCTACAAGGGAAGCTATTGCGGAACACATGGTGGAACCAACAAAATCACATACAATGCTCACCACATTATTCCATTGAGTACAAGTTGACATGAAAACAATAGTTCTTGGTTATTTTGAATGTGAGATTGTCTATAAGAGCTTGATATTGAGCAAAGTATTATCCATAATTTCCAATTACAAAGCATGGAATACTTACCTCACTCAAGAAATGCAAGTTCAAACTGTACGTTTTGCTATTTTAGAATTGGTGCCATGAAAGATGTATATTTTATAATTTTTATTTTTCAATGTAATTATGGAAATAAAGTATAATTAGAATTAAAAGTAAATTATAAATGAGATGAAAGTGAAGTTGAAAAGTCATGAGGGTATTCAAAAAGTTTGAGAGTTGAAAGGTCACCTAACTTTATATAAATATATACTCTTGACTAGTTAGAAGGGACCTTGTAGTTTTGGACTCCTTAGAGCACTTCGAAAGGGAAAGCTTGTACATTTCTTTTGAAGATCAAGTGACAATTTTGCATTCCCACTATTGGGTCTCTTGGATACTTTGTGTAATTGTGCATGGGATATTTCAACACCAATATTGAGAAGCTCTTTTGGGTCGAGGCAAGAATTTAATTCATGTGTTGTATAACACTGTAAGACTATTCTTGTGGATGTTTAATGTTATGTGATTGTTATTCATGTGTTGAAAATTAATGAACTATTTTGTTGATTGGAAAATTATATCTTACTTGGAATTGTTTACTGATTTATGTATTCTTTCACACCGATTATTAATTGTGAACTAGTTTACAATTGGTAACTAGTATACTTCTTTATTCATGCATATTAATTAAACTTTGCTACCACTCTTTATTTGAGATTCATGCCCACTTTATAATTTGATTTAATATTGTATGTATCTCTTTCTTTAGGAATTTCCATAAAAAATTCTAACTTGCATTTTGTTTGAGGTCTTATTGGAGTTTCCTTTCTTCTTACTCACTTTGTTAAAAAACAAATTCACTTAAATACGATGTTGTAGCCAGGCCAACATTCAGGATGGGAGTCCTATCCCAAATTGTGTGAGTTCTAATTAGGAATTCATACTAGGGAGATCCCCTAACCGTTGGCAGTGCATTTCACCTCGTCAACATACATATATTCTTTTTTCTTCTTCACAGACTCACTTGTGCTTCCAAGGAGTCTATGATTGACCTATATCTATATATATATATATATATATATATAGTTTCAGTGGTCCTAGGATCATGAAGCCAACCATTGGGGGCCATATTATACTCTAATAGTCTCAAATATTAATTCATACAACCACGTCCATGTGACCACATTATAACCTCCATCAGTTCGCTTACTCACCCTGCTGGGGGCATCCTCTCCTGTTAGTCGAGCATGCTTACGCATGCTTATGGTCGAGCCTGCTTACGCATCCTATCCCTTATGGTCGAGCAACTAAAGGTCCTCTCCCTTATGGTCGATCATGAATCAAGGTCTTGACTCTTTGTTTAATGTGACCACAATACGACCTTCATCGTGACCTCAAAGGCTCAACCCTTTATTGAATGTGACCATAATATGAACTTTGTTGCGAACTCAAGGGCGTATATGTTTATTTAATGTGACCATGTCCATGTGGCCACAAAATGACCTTTGTTGTGACATCAAGCAATCCACTCTTTTTTCAATGTGACCATGCACATATGACCCTGTCCTAGGGGTCCACGGTCACTGATGTAATGATGTTGTTAGAGTCGGTCTGGTCAGTCCTCCGTCAGAGATCAAAACTCTTTATGCATTTCATTTGTAGGTGTCCCACTCCATTCACTCAACTGCATTCCGCTAGGGGCATGCCATAATCTGACGGAGAAGGTCATGCTAGTAATTTCCCCTCATGTCTGGCCCCTGCTGGCTTATGTCTTTGTGTCAAATAATCAAAAGGTCCATAAGAGTCAAGGTCCGGTCCTTCAACGGAAAAAGGTAATTTTTGGTCATTAGGTCTAGAGATTGACAAATATCTCCAGTAAAGCCATGCAGGCTAGAGGGATGTTCTTGCAAAGTGATGATCTGTAGAGTTTCATCATCATGATGATAGACTTCGACTATTCTTCAAAAATCTGTTTTGAAGAAAAGTCAAATAGTGTCATTTGTGACAAAATGTTCAAAAGAGTCAACAATTAATTCCTTCAAGTGCAGTCATGATTCCTGTGACCATATGCTCTGTCATGCGATCCCTACAAAAAAGTGTCGAAAATTTCATCGTTTGAGCCAAAATGTCAGAGGAAAAGTGAAAATCATGGTTATATTAAAATCAGTGAAAAAGTGTTGAACAGGACATTAGAAAAGTGGGTTTTTTAAAAAGTAAATTTAAAACATCACTACCAAGGCTATATATACAAGTGTTCATCAAAATCAAAGGTCATTGTGCTAATCCAAGCCTTGGAGAAACATTGCAAAGGGTGTGAGTGTGCATCGTGAGCGTTTGAGTGGTTTGGAGGCAGTTTCACAGAGCACGGCGCATATACTTAGGGGCGTGGCACACTCACCGGGCGCGGCGCACACAGAACCCGCCCACAGTTCAGAAATACCATAGGCGCGGTGCACTCAGAGTGCGCGACGCACTGGGTTTTGCGCGGGGCGCATAGGGAAAAATGCCCAGAACTTAGCCAAATTGCCTCAATTTTTTTGTGGAGCTCTTCTATTTGCAAGGTAGGCCACCTAAATTCAATTGTGCACCAATTTTTATGGGTGATATGATGATTTTATGCCTGTAATAAATTGCAAAATTTTTTCATAAAGCAAGCACAAAGAAGACACCAAAGAAAACCATGATGCTAGGGTTTGTGCTACAGTGATATTGTTGCCATGGTGTTTTTCCTACCCTACCCCTATTACTCATTCCCCTATGCCATTTTCCCCATAATCACTACCCTAACACTACTAAAATCATACTCCCTTTCCCCCTCCTCCTATTGCTCAAAAAACCCAAACCCTACCTTACAAACCCTAAAACCTTACCCTGCCCAAAACACAAAACCTACCCTATCAAAATACCCCAAAACCCCCTGTATAACCCGAAACAAAATTCTCCTATAAACCCCTATTCCCATTATATTATCCCCCATCCTAATGCTCCCTTTTTAATTGTCCCCTTGGTGGCAGATTGTCAAAGAAAACTCCAACTTCACTATAATCAAAGGGAAACCTAAATTCAGTTTACAAATAACAGTCATGGCATCCGAGGTTTCATCAGAATATGAGGAGGAGACCCACAATGATACAACTTCAGGAGAACAGGCCCCCAGGAGACATCATCGGAGTGGAAAACATGTTAGAGATGAGCCAAACACCCTCACCGAGTTGCAGGCATTACCTATTGCTATGTCATGTTTCCAGCACTTAGCATGTTTTGAATTTTGTCAGAGGGTGGCAAATGTCAGAGTTCATCATGAGTTGGCCCGGCTTTTTGCACTTCACCTACATGGAGGACAATCTATCTTGGCAGGGGTCACTTTCACATTGAATCCCGAAACCATATCAGTGCCAACAGGCATACCAAACATTGGAGAACAGTGGCATAAGAAGAAGCAGGTGGAGAGGCATCATTATGAGCCTTACATTAAGGCCAGTTGTTTGAGTCAGCTCACGAGAGTTTTCCTGTTCAGATTTTTGAGAGATGAGTATGCTCCGCTCATGAAACTGATCATGAAATACTTCACTTGTGAGGGGAGGTTTTCTCACCTTTATGCCTATCACATTAGGTTGGTCATGCACTTTACCAGGGTGCGAATGATGAACCTCCCATTTTTCATTTGTGGGAACATAGAGAGGATGAAAAATTTCATGCAGCACAAGACCCCTCGACAACAACTCAACAATGTTTATCACTTTTCTCTTATCCAGATTTTGGTGGACCATCAGTTGGGATTGCAAGGTATTTCTTGGGAGGACTTCATCTCCCGTGACTTCTTCAGCGCTCCACCGGTAGTATCAGAGGTAGAGCATGAGATAGGTGGCCCATCTCATCAGTATGAGCGACATGAGACTGCTACTATGCTAGTATACATCACCTGTCAGAGAGGCAGTAGATCCTTATTTACAGCGGCAAAGCGAGGGTTATCTCCACCCGGGGTGGAAGGGGCCTCGCTTCCAACATCGGCATCACATGAGCAGCGCAAGGGTAAGGAGCCAGTGTAGGAGGAAGGGCCATCAGGTGAATGAGAGACCAAATTCGTTCTCCTCCATGATGATGAGACAAATGCATAACCAACAAATGCGGAGCTTACAGAGATCATCTGGGAGCAACAATCAGTGATTGAGTCCTAATACCTTGACTTGGAGAGGGCCAAGTGGAGCATGAAGTACCTGGAGCAGAGAAACAAGCAGCTTGAGGATCAGTAGGCGATTATGGAGCTGCAAAACATTCGTGAGCATCGCCAAGCTACTCAAAGGAGAAGAGTTGAGCTCACATCTTTGGAGCAAGAAATCAATGAGGATCGGGAGGCCAACCTTGATAGGGTCAACATGCACTTGGAGAGGCTACTCAACAAGGCCAACCAGGACCTTGATCTACTAAGACACATGGCTTTCCGTTACAGGGTGCGAAACATGAGTGCACGGGCCCGAATAAGGAGTTTGAAAGCGAAATTGAGGAAAGCAAAAAGAAAGACCAAAGAGGAAAAAGAGAAAGATCGGCTTCGAATCTTGGCTGAGGCTTCCTTGGTCCATCATAACACCCCATAGGGAACCTCCAGCCCAAATTTCAAGAAATTTGGGGAAATTTTGGTCACTTCACAAATTTTTGGCCAAAAAACAGGGTTTTTCTCCCAGTTGCGCGACGCTAAAATTCTAGAGCTCCAAATGAGGAATGGTTTGCATTTTTGGATTCAGCATGGAAAATCATGACGACCGGTGTCTGGAAAAGAAATTTTGGTAAGGTATGAGTCTCCAAAAGGTCAAAAAACACCCAAAAATGGCCTCTCTGCCACTTTTTTGACACACAGGAAGCAGTCTTGGGAGAATGAAGATTTGGAGGGGCAAATGAGCACCAAATTCAAAAATTCTAGTGGGGTTAAAAAGTAGATAGGACATGATTTCCAAAAAGACCACTTGGGTACATTTTGGACACCTAAAAGTGCCCCAAAATAGGCCCCAAAGTAGCGTGGCGCACAGAGAAAATGGCATGGCGCACAGAGGAAAAATTGCCCAATTTGCTTTCGTTTCGCGAAATTTCGGTTCGCGACTTCTCCAAGTGGGCCCGCTCATCTACACTTCGGTTTTTTGGCACCAAAGGTAGAATTTAAAGTGTTTTTTCTCCAGATTGGCTTCTATCTAAGTGGCGAAGGAAGGCAAATGGTCGCCCAAGCCAAATGTCATGTTTGTAGCGCTGCACCTGTAGCTGATGGTTGGCTCTCCATCTCCATTTTGCAATGATTCGAGTAACTCCAAAACCCTTGGGCGTTCTATCTCTTCCTTACACATTCTATATATTGTATGCAAGTTATTTGCAAAGGGTTGGTTTGCTTGTAACTTCTGGGAGACTGTGGGAAAGAAACTCTGTTTCTTCACTGTGTAATTTTGACAGAGAATTAATGAAAGGCAACGGCTCTGTTTCATGAGATTCTTGTGGTTGTGAGTGTAGCAAATGTGTCTCTTATGTTTTCATATGTATTTCGTTATGTTTCATAATTCAATTCATGTTCATTTCCAGTGAAATTTTCTGAGTGAGATTGGGTAGAATTCAATTTTATTGCTCTACCTGTGGGAAAATTTCATGTTTCAGTGTTTTTCTTCTGTTGAAAAGGATTCATGTAACTATGCCCTTTTCACTTTCTTCAGAAATCTATTCATTCCATGTTACCTCAAACTAAATTGCTACATTTTCCGCCTGCCTTGCATCACGGAATAATCTGTGCCGTTGTATTAAATTCTATATTCTTTGCTGACTGTTGGTCCCATACCATCCCAGAAGCTCGGTCATTCATGAAAATGGTTCTTGTATCGCTATTCACTTACTAGCCTAAGATCAATATTTCACTGTAAGTCATCTCAGACCATTTGTGATTATCTATTCACTGAGCGTGACTCGGAGAGAGCCCTCTCTTTTTCTGGTAGGGCTAGCTACCAGACTGAGCGTGGTTTGTGGTTACCCTAATTTTTGCCTTCTTTCAGCCTAAGGTAGATTTAGGTGCTAACATAGTGGCGACTCCACTGGGGAGAAAACTGAAATCAAATCCCCTTGTTTCATAATAATTCTAAGCTTCCGGATGATGAGCTTAGGATTGGATAGGCTGAGTAAATTAGTTGTGTCCTGTGGTTTTTCTCAATAGCACGCTGGCTTCGAGATGATATACCAAAGCCAATCCAGACCCGGATCCTCCTCACATTTATGAAAACCTCAATTTGATTTCAAGACTCCTTCGTCAAGAAAGCACCATAACTCCCGTGTTCAAATCTCATTCATGTCCCGATATTTTTGAGTATCTTGAAGAGCTTGAGTTTGACGAACGGTTTGAGATATCATTGTTTGAGTCTAAATCCGAAAGGGTTGTTGATTATACTGTCCCCAATCCGCAATTTCTTGTAGACCTCGAAACAGAAAGAGCTAATAGGTTAATTGATAATTATATTGCAACACAGCCCCAAACTCCAATTGCAAGCCCCTTACAAACTGTTCACACTCCTCCAACACCTCCAAGGCCAAATCCACCGAGAATGATGGCTGCCCGTTTCGCACCCCTTGTTCTGCCCCAAGTTCTAGATGATATGCCAACGGATTATCAAAGTAAAATCCCATTTTTTGATGGCACTCCTAACAACATTACTGCTCAGCAACATGTAGACAAAATGGCAGACTTCTATGAACTCCATGAGATCGATGCGGAGAACGTGGCAATGAGGCTCTTTGTACAGACATTTGCAGGTGATGTGAGGAAATGGTTCAAAGGTTTGCCGGTAGCAAGTATCACTACCTCGGCTAAACTACAAAGAAAATTTTTAAACTAGTGGGAAGTGAAAAAGAATCCCCTTCAAATTCTGTCCGAATATGAACAAATCAAACGAAACGCTGGTGAGTCGGTCCAAGATTATTGTGTTAGATTTAATGCAATTTATAACGAAATTCTAGATCATCTAAAGCCACATGTGGGACTAGCTATGATGAAGTTTCTAGATGGTTTTGATGTTGACATGGCCTACCAATTAAGAGAGAGAGAACTGGCCACAATGGAAGACATGCAGAAAATTGCGGTCAGCGTTGAAGCAAATCTGCTGTCCAGAAGAGCTAGAGCGAAAGCAGAAAAGAAAATCACTGTGAAAGAAGAGTCTTCTTCAATGGATCAACTACTCAGAAAGGTAGAGCAGATGCTTGAAAGGGTAAAGCTTGACAAGCCTGAGCCACAAGTTAGAAATCCTAACTTCCGTGGCCAGCAATAGCCACAATATAGAATAAGACAGAGAGATTAGTGACCCCAAGAGCAGACAGCACAACAGCCGGTACAAACACTTTTGCAGCAAAATTTTGTGCATGGGCCGGAGACAGATGAGGACGAGAATGTAATAGATGAAGAAAACCACCTCTTTACTCCAGATGAGCTACCTACTTACATTACCGAAGAAGAAGAGTGTGCGGTGAGTTCAGCTGCACACAAAGACACAGATTTCATTCTAGCTAGTGACACTGTTCTAGAAGAAGAATCAGAGGAGTATCAAAGGGGGTATATGAATGCTCTGTCCACACAACAGCAGTGATATTCACTTAGAAACAGAGATGTGCCAGCCAAACCAATTCAAAAAAAGAAGTTGGTTGAAGCAGCAAAGAATGATTCATCAACTACACAAAGAAAAGGAAAAGAGGCGGTTGGTCCGGAGAGCAGCAAATCAAAATCAGTATAACAATCACAGCAGCAAGCTACATCAAAAGAAAAAGAAAGGAAAGAGATCCCAGTCAAAGAGGTAGAAAAGACTCCCGCTTTTAGCTTAGAGAATGAGATTTCTAAGTTACAGGTATCCATCCCCTTGACTGAAATAATGAAGAACAACAGTTATAGAGGACAAATATCTAAGATGTTGAATTTGGACCTGTTGAGGGCCCCGAAGTCGGGTCAACAACAAGGGGGATACCCACCCGGTCCGGAACCTGGTTGGCGGCTCCTTGCCCGTTTGGAGTAGCGGGTCCGACTGGGGATAATGGGACCAGTTTCCCAATGTGAAGGGTGTGCGTGTGTGTGTAGAGTTTGATGATATTAATCTAAAAGGTTTCTCTGAACTAGTCTTAATTCTAACAGCTAAAATACTTCTATACTAATGTGATCTAATGAAAGAGAAAACAATACATCTAATCTACGCTAACCCGGGGTGTTCTCTTTTGTTATGCGATCTAGAAAGATTTCTAACAACAACTGGTAATAAAGATCATTCAACTGTTATCAGAATATAAATCGATAAAGATAAACCATTATGCATAAGAAGTTAGGCAGAGTAGTTGTGAACATCATATCACATAATCAGTTTTCTATATGTCAAGCATAAATAAATGACTCCACCGTACAGAAGTGCCAAATGGTAATACAGACATTCATACAGTAACATATAAAGAACTCAGCTGTATATCACTTTGGGGATACTAGCGGAATTTAGTCAAGAGATAAAAGTACCATTTATGACTGATTTCACTAATAAACTTCAAGCAATAATGATTTAATTTTACTTGTTTCTAATATCTGCTAAGAGTACAGAAGTGCAACATCAGTAACAGACATTAAAATGCAAACATAAATAAATCTCGATCCATCCATTCATCAAAAACCTCCTCTGAGGGTGCAGAAGTGCATGTTCTGAGGATAAGTTTTTTGACAGATTTCCGGACCCTTCTCCAAATGCCATGAGAAGGGTTAAATACTACTAGCTAATTGATATTAATTACATGAATCTAGGGAATCAGCTTCAAATGACCGCCCTTCACTAAAAGCAAATTTATTTCTAAAACTTTAAATCTAATTTCTGACAGTTTCTGTATATTCTCTTTAGTGCTGTCAACTGCGCAACGCTTTCCTGGGAAGAGTCGGCTGGTTGCCTTCTTCTTTTACTCGGGAGATAAAAGTGGAAATGACAAGAGCTGGCACCTCCTTCTGACAGACCAGAAGATATTTTCGAAAACCTTTCTCTAGTTGGGTGTATTCGCCGCGTGTATACTTAGCACAACCCAGGTTCTTCTTGAACTGATTTTGCTGTTGCTGTTTTGGTTTCCGGTCGTGCGAATGACTGAGTGGGTTAGGAGTCGCACTGTATTGACAATCCCCTATTTCGAGAATTATTTCCACTCTTTGTTCCAGGCTTTTCTGGAGCGTCCTCCTTCTCTTGCGTTTCTCTTTTTTGCTTTACCCAGTCTGAGCTTTAAGATCTTTTGTGAACATGTTGCTTTTGTGCGCCTTTGACTCTGAGTCCTAGATAGTCTAATTTCATCAGTGCCGGTTGTCTGATAGTCTAGAATCCGCGGTCCTGCTGCATGCGGCGTTCGTTTGCGGAGGCATCTTCTCTCTGCTATTTGATTGGCGCTTTCCCCTTTCTCTCAGATGTTTCCTGCATATAGATTTATATCAGTTGCGTGTCTTGCAGTCTACGCAAAGAAGAAGGGAAATGAAAAGATTGACATAGAAGCATTAAACTCTAATGAATGCATAATCCTGACATGCATCATGACTTGACTTTTCGATAAATGCGATGCAATCATTTCTTGATATTCAAGCATGCGGTCATTAATTTCCTTTAAGGCGCGCACTTGGTCTTTGGGTTTATCGTGTGATGAGTCTTTTCAGATCGCAGATCGCAGATCGCAGTTTACTGATATTGCAGATAGAAGATCGCGGATTTTATTCAATGGTTCATGGTGCCATAGCGTGACGTTTGCGATGTGCGATGTCGCATATCGGCGATCGGCGCTTCTTGGAGGTCCTCCTTTTAGAGCGCGTTTGAGATGCATGCGACGCGATGAACTTCGCGTCGCTCTCTCGCAGTTTTACTTTTCGCGCTTTAAGCAATGCTTCGACCTTTCTTTGCGATGCGATTTAAGCCTTAGGGAGAAAAATACAAAAATTTAACAAAATACTTTTTGGGATTTTTTGTTCAGGGTCCCCCCTTTGCTCGACGTTATTGCTAATATCAAGCAAAGAGGGGGGGTTGTTGGTGACCACAACAATGGCGATTCACTGTGAAGAACCAGTTATCTCTGCTTGTTCTATTGCATTTTCACTTCCAAAACAGAAAAATTTTTCTTATGTCTAAATTTTGTTATGGACGGATAGAGTATTACCCCTTATCTTGTCAATGATGTTTCGTTCACAACTTTTTATTTCATTCCGATCGTTTGCTTCCTCTGGGTTATTTCTTGTATTCACACCTAGACATTACTCAGTTTTTTCAAAGACAAAATAAGGTCTTCTCTGCGTACTGGCTTTGTAAAGTATGCTCATTTGTCGTAGGTAGAGCCTCTGCTGCCCACAAGCGTCCATAGCCTCGACAGGGTTACCATATTATCTAGCAATGATCCTTTTTCCTGCTTGAGGTTAATTACAACATTCCAGAGAAAAATCCTTTTGACACTTTTCTTTCTTTTTTGATTTTTTTTTTTATTCTCTAAAGAACAATGTCTTGGTTTGGTGGCCAAATTATGACACAGTCATTCACTTGATTTACACTTTTGCTGAACAAGCTGGCTCGCGATGAGACCCCTTGTCTTTTGATTGCAACAATCTTGAGTCGTTGCCCTGTTTTGATAGACAGTAGTGGCAAAGTCAGCAAGTTATATTATCTGTGATCATGATAAGCCGGCTCGTGATGAGACCTCTTATTCTTTGAGATATAGTGTTTTCTTGGATTGTTTCTCTGGATGCTGCGATTTTCCTTAACAGGGAGGAAGTCATTGTTTTTCCTTAAGAAAGCTCTGGATGACAATAATAGAGTTTAAGAACAGCAGTTTTGCAGAGAATATTTATTTTGTTATTGATGATACTTTTCATTGCGTTGGCATAAAACAATTTTTTTTTTGCCAAAAGTTACTTTCATCCCAGATTTCTTTGTGAAGTTGAAACTAACATCATATTCAGGCTAAAGTTAACTCTATCTGTCAATAATAAAAATCAGATTTTTCGAAAAGTTTTACTATTTATACAAGTGAAATCAAAATCTGATAGAGAAATGGCATATTCTTCATAAATACAATTTATGATCACTCACAACCAACCTTATTTATGAAAAATAAAACTAAAATAAAACTAAAATTATCCTACAAAAATTAGAAGGTTAACCTTCTATGGAAAATACATTTTGAGGATTTGTCCATTTACAGGCAGAGAATCTCTTCTGCCTGTCAAGTCCTGCAACACAAAAGTCGACGGGCCTATGACCTCTACAATCTGAAAAGGACCAAGCCATAGCTTCTGGAATTTCGTATGCTTGCCCTTTTCTTCATGTGCCTTATCCCACTTCAAAACTAAATCTCCCATCTGAAAGTTTTTTCTGGTCATTATGTTCGAATCAAAAGAGGATTTTATCAGCGCTTGGTGGTGAGCATGGCTTTTCTTGGCCTGTTCTCGTTGTTCTTCTAGCTTGATTATTTCCGCTTGCCTTAGTTGTAAGGGAGAAGTGGATACTTCATCAATGTATTGTACTAAGGACAAGGAGGGAATGACTAAGTGAGTAGGAAGAACTGCTTCTCTCCCGTAAACTAAATTAAAGGGAGAAGTGCCGATAGAGGCTTTCTTTGTAATTCTGTCTGCCCATAGGGCGTTTACTAGCGCTTTATGCCAATTCTTTTGGCTTTGGTCGACTATCTTTTTGATAATCCTGATTAGGTTCTTGTTCGTTGATTCAGCCAACCCATTTCCTTGCGGATAGTAGTTGGCAGAATACTTCAGTTTGAACCCTCTTTTGAGCGCGAACTCAGTCATGGTATTTCCAGAAAAATATGAAGCATTATCGAATATTAAGGCCGTTGGCAATCCAAACCTAGTAATGATAAACTGATCTATGAATTCAATAATATTTTCAGAATTAGCTGTCTTGAGAGGAACTGCCTCTACCCATTTAGTAAAATAGTCAGTTGCCGTGAGGATATACCTATGCTGTTTAGAGGAGTGAGGAACGATCTCACCTATTATGTCCAGGCCCCATTGGCTGAACGGCTGTTCGATGTTAACCGGCTGCAGTGGCATGGATGACTTCTTTTGTTTTCCTGCAGCAGTCTGGCAGACTTGGCATTTTCTTACGTGATTGTACGAGTCTTTGAACAATGTGGGCCAGTAGTATCCTGCACGTAAGATTTTGTGCGCGGTGGCTTCCCCAGCATAGTGTCCACCTGCTGGTCCATCGTGGAGTTCCTGCAAAACCTTTTCGGCTTCAATTTTCTCAAGACATCTAAGAAGCACAGAATCATAATTTCTTTTAAACAGGACATCATTCACGAGTTGGTATTGTTTGGCTTTTAATCTCAGGGCTCTCTTCTTGATGTGATCCAGGTGAAATGGAGCATGCCCGTTCTTCAGGAAATAAATGATGTCAGCATATAATGATTCTGCGTCGTTTAGGCTTACCTCATACGCGTGTACCTCTTCAGACGATTTTTTGGGGATTTGCGATGCTCCAGCTAACATCTTGCAGAAGCCTTGGCCCCGAACGATGTGTGCCGGCTTGATCTCCAGGTCGTATTCTTGCAAGGCGGTGATCCAATTCGCTCTTTTTTCACCCACATCCTTCTGTATCAGGAGATTTCTTACCGCTGGGAACAGTACTATGACCTTGGTGTGGGCCTTTAGCAAGAATGGTCTGAAATATTTAATTGCTTTAAAAATGGCATATGCCTGTTTCTCTACGTCCGAATATTTCAGCTCAGCACCTTGTAAGTTTGAGCTAAAGAATGCGATCGGAGCTTCTACCTTTTCTTGATTCGCTTGAGTCAAGATTGCAGCATAAGAATTCTCTGAGGCAAACGTGTGTAAGACGAAAGGCTCTGAAAAGTTTGGGGTTGCTAGAGATGGAGCGTTGATGATGGCTTGTTTGATTAAGTTAAACGCTTCGTGCTCGTCTAGACCCCATTTAAAGTTTGAATTCTTTTTTATCATTTTTTGTAAAGGAGAAATAATACGTGAAAAATCTGGGACAAATCTTTTGACAAAATTGATCTGTCCTAGGAAAGATTGCATGGTCTTTTTGTTATGGGGCATGGATATCTCGGAAATTTCTTTGATTCTGTCAGGTTCAATGTGAATGCCAGATTTGGACACTATGAATCCTAGTAATTTTCCTTCACTCAACGCGAAAAAAGATTTCTTCGGGTTAAGCGAGATCCCATACCTTAAACATCTTTGAAAGATTTGCTTCAAATCTTTGAGGTGGTCGTTTCGGTTCTTGGAGTACACGGTTATATCATCCAGGTAAATCACTACCGATTTGTTGACTAAACCTTTAAAAGCGATGTCCATAGCCCTTTGAAAAGTAGCGCCGGCGTTGATCAGACCGAACGACATTTTCCGATACGCGTAGGTACCCCATTTAGTTCGGAAGGTGGTTTTTAACTGATCATCTGGGTGTACCAACACTTGGTTATATCCTGAAAATCCGTCCAGGAAAGACATTAACTCTGAGCCTGTGACTGCCTGTAATATTTGCTCCATCGGTGGGAGGGGAAAATTGTCTTTCTGACAGGCTTTGTTGAGGTTTCGGAAGTCGATGCAGATTCTAATATCTCCGTTTTTCTTCCTAACGGGTACCATATTAGATACCCATTTGGAATGTCTGATCGGGAAGATTATTCTGGCTCTCAACAATTTATTCAGCTCAGTTTTTATCTGACTTTCCAAGTTGGGGTGGATTTTCCTGAGCTTCTGCTGGACAGGTTTCTCGTTGTCAATCATGGGGATAGTGTGTTGAATGATAGAAGTGTTGTAGGTCTTCAGCTCATCGTAATTCCAGGCGAAGACGTTTTTGTACTGTCGTAGAAGACGGATATATGCTGATTTTTCTTCAGGAGCCAGGCCTTGGCCTAGATTAACGTTTTGCGGCTTCTCATCGGTTCCTAGGTTCACTGATTCATAGTTCAGAGTCAAGCTGTAAAGTTTGGCATTAGCTGACCTTTTGAACCGACTTTTCAAGTCATATAAATCTTCTAGTTTGACCACCGATTTGGGTATAGCATTATCAGTGCTATTTTGTTGTATTTGGTGGTCATGACAGTCTTCGTCGATTATCTGGTTTGAGTAGGATCCTTCGGAGGTGAGGAAACTTACGATGTCTGGGTCGTCGTTGAATACTCTCCAGTTAGTGATGTTGTCAGGGATAGATGGTTTAAAAATCAATTCTATCGAAAACCTATCTGGACTAAAGTCTTCGGAGGGAATGAGTCTGGAGGCTACGTTAGCTAACAGGTCTGCGCTTGCGTTGTGAAGTCTCGGGATTGACGAAATATTGAATGCTGTAAAATGTGCAGTGAGATCTTGTACTAAAGATTGATAGTGCTTTAAATGACTAGACAGGCAGTGTATGGTGTTACGTACCTGTTTGACGACGATCTCGGAATCTCCAAAGACTTGAAGATATTTGACGTTGCAGCCGATTGCTTTGTATAGGCCTTGCACCAAGGCTTCGTATTCCGCTGTGTTGTTCGTGCAATCGAACTCCAGTCTGCATGTGAGCATGGTTTTATTTCCGTCCGGGCTAATCAAAACGCATCCTGCTCCAGCTCCCTCGTTGGATTTAGAGCCATCAAAATATAATTTCCAAAATAAAGAAGTATTTACAGGGTTATCTAAGAAACTAACACATTTTGAATCATCAGTCTGGGAAAAGTTTTCTATTTGGGACAAAACTGAATTTTCTAAATATGGTGATATGTGAGCATTGAAATTTCCGAGGAAAGAGTCTACCGAGTAGTTGCCTATGATGCTGCTGTTGTATGCTATGGCTTCATTCTCTCCTTCCAAATCCGTCACTATGTATTTTTGGTGCAATTCTCGTTCAACCTTTATTTGATTTGGTTTCCTGTTGAAGGGTAACCACATGTGCGACCTGTCGGTTGAAAAGTATCCGTGGAGTTTCTCGGACCAGTCCCTGCTAAGAATCAGGCCATAAAATTCAGGGATGTTAGCCACTAGGATGTCGATAACTTGGCATACCTTGGGGTTAGACGACAGTCTTATGGTTACTTGATTCAGTTCGCCTATCACTTCGACTTGTGATCGATCAAGTTGAACCATGCGCACTGCGGATTTTTGCGGTTGAACGTTGAGTTTGGCACATATTGACTTGGGTAGAATATTGGTTGAAGCACCAGAATCAACCAAGCAGTTGTGCACGTTTCTGTTAAAGATTTCATAAGTGAGGAGGAAAGGAGGAGTATGAGATCTAGATCTCCCTCCAATCAAAGCGATGTCATTTGGATCGATTTTATTGATCGTGTTGATTGGAGGTCTTCCTATATTATGGGAAGCTACGGCTGTAGGTAAAGGCGTAGTAGGTACGGCGTGTAACTCTTTCATCATGATTTTATGTTGGTGTTTCAATTTGCTCAACTCGTACAGGGTGATATTAGCCCTAGTCTTTTTCATGTCATCGATGATGTTATACTCCATTTCATCCGACACTATTAGTGTCTTTGATGGAGGCGTTTTCTCTGATTGGACTGGGCTAAAAGAGGTCGCTTTAGCAGTTGTTTTCTTTGGTGCGACCCTTTCTTTTGCTGCAGGGCTTGCGCCCTTCTGTTTTGGGATATTCTGGGGAGGATCAAGCTGATTTCTGCTTCGTGTGCTGACCGAAAGTGCTTCTTGATCTTCCTCATGTGGGAGGATGAAATCCCACATTCCTTGCAGTTCCACCACTTCTTCATCGTCGGTCTGCGTTTCGATGGTGCTCTCTTCTTCTTCTTCTTCAGATTCCACATTTGAGACTATGTTGGGTGGCTTCGTCTCCATAGGAGGATTTCTCTTAAAACTCCTAAAAGGCTTTCTTGGGGACGATTCTGCTACTTGTTTCCTTATATCAATCATCTCATTGGACATGGCCTTTAATACCTTTTGTAATCCTTCCATGTCGAAAGGATCTTTCGTTTGCTTCTTCTTGGTGTCTTCTTTGAAAGAGATTTTCTTAGATTTACGCTCTTCGATTGTAGATCTCTTTTCTAGGGCTACTACGCGTCTTTCAACTGCCAACGCCTTAGCCAAATTTTCGACTAAGGTTGTCTTGCTCGCCCTATCTACGAAGATGGCCAAGTTTGAAGGTAAGGCCGTGATGTACCATTCGCATCTTACTTCCTCGCTGGGTTGGGAAGCAGCGGGGATTTTGTTGAGGATCTTGTTGAACCGTAAGTTAAAATCTTTAATGGGTTCTTTAGCCTCAGCTTTGAGATTGGATAAATCATTGATTAGTGTCGCTGTCGACCTATCATCTCCGAATTTGGTGAGAAATTGATTTTGAAAAATGTCCCAGCTGGTGATAGATCCGGAGGGCAGCGAAAAGTACCATGACCCGGCTGTCCCCTGCATTGTATAGGGGAAAAGTCGGACCACGGCATCTTCATTGGTAACTCCGTTGAGATTAACAGAAAGCATGAAATTATTGATATGTTCTTCAGCTAGCATTCCTGTTTCCGGATTGAATTTCGGCAGCCATTTCTCAGGATGGGCAGGTATTGGACTTAGGGGTGGAGGCATTAAAACCGCCCCAGGATTGTTCCATGGAGATTGGGCCATCGCTGAGTGACTAGTTAACAAAAGTGCAGAAGATGATCTTTGATGTTGAGAAGATGGAGATGTTACGACCTTCAACGATTGCGGAGGAAGGGTTGTAGGAGATGGATGAGTGTTTTGAGGTGACGACGTGGGTGGTAGACTTCGTAGAGAGGGAGTTGAGATGGACGAAGTGGATGAAAGAGTCTCTCTGTTAGACTCTGGAAGTGCTTTCCTTGCTCTTTTCCTAGTAGGGAGAGGGGTTTCAGTTAGCTGGATGCCAAACTTTTCACTCTTCAATCGGGTCAGGGGATAAGCAGGGTTGTATTGCGAAGTCAGGCTACTTTTAGATTTATCAGACTTGTGGGTGAAGATAGAGAATCCCTGGAGTTTACGGATCAAAGTTTGAACTTCAGGGGGATCGATAATAGGACGGTCTGATGTATCGGGGTGTATAGCAGCGGTGGATGTCCGAGCGACTTCTAGTTCCGAGTTTAGTCGTACTGGAGAAGTCGGGGAAGTTGGTGAGGGTGATTTGCTCTCAGAATGGTATTTGGATTTTGAATTATGCGCCATTCATAGCTCGTGCCCTCCTTCTAGCGCCAGAAATGTTGAGGGCCCCGAAGTCGGGTCAACAACAAGGGGGATACCCACCCGGTCCAGAACCTGGTTGGCGGCTCCTTGCCCGTTTGGAGTAATGGGTTCGACTGGGGATAATGGGACCAGTTTCCCAATGTGAAGGGTGTGCGTGTGTGTGTAGAGTTTGATGATATTAATCTAAAAGGTTTCTCTGAACTAGTCTTAATTCTAATAGCTAAACTACTTCTATACTAATGTGATCTAATGAAAGAGAAAACAATACATCTAATCTACGCTAACCCGGGGTGTTCTCTTTTGTTATGCGATCTAGAAAGATTTCTAACAACAGCTGGTAATAAAGATCATTCAACTGTTATCAGAATATAAATCGATAAAGATAAACCATTCTGCATAAGAAGTTAGGCAGAGTAGTTGTGAACAGCATATCGCATAATCAGTTTTCTATATGTCAAGCATAAATAAATGACTCCACCGTACAGAAGTGCCAAATGGTAATACAGACATTCATACAGTAACATATAAAGAACTCAGCTGTATATCACTTTGGGGATACTAGCGGAATTTAGTCAAGAGATAAAAGTACCATTTATGACTGATTTCACTAATAAACTTCAAGCAATAATGATTTACTTTTACTTGTTTCTAATATCTGCTAAGAGTACAGAAGTGCAACATCAGTAACAGACATTAAAATGCAAACATAAATAAATCTCGATCCATCCATTCATCAAAAACCTCCTCTGAGGGTGCAGAAGTGCATGTTCTGAGGATAAGTTTTTTGACAGATTTTCGGACCCTTCTCCAAATGCCATGAGAAGGGTTAAATACTACTAGCTAATTGATATTAATTACACGAATCTAGGGAATCGGCTTCAAATGACCGCCCTTCACTAAAAGCAAATTTATTTCTAAAACTTTAAATCTAATTTCTGACCGTTTCTGTATATTCTCTTTAGTGCTGTCAACTGCGCAACGCTTTCCTGGGAAGAGTCGGCTGGCTGCCTTCTTCTTTTACTCGGGAGATAAAAGTGGAAATGACAAGAGCTGGCACCTCCTTCTGACAGACCAGAAGATATTTTCGAAAACCTTTCTCTAGCTGGGTGTATTCGCCGCGTGTATACTTAGCACAACCCAGGTTCTTCTCGAACTGATTTTGCTGTTGCTGTTTTGGTTTCCGGTCGTGCGAATGACTGAGTGGGTTAGGAGTCGCGCTGTATGGACAATCCCCTGTTTCGAGAATTGTTTCCACTCTTTGTTCCAGGCTTTTCTGGAGCGTCCTCCTTCTCTTGCGTTTCTCTTTTTGCTTTACCCAGTCTGAGCTTTAAGATCTTTTGTGAACACGCTGCTTTTGTGCGCCTTTGACTCTGAGTCCTAGATAGTCTAATTTCATCAGTGCCGGTTGTCTGATAGTCTAGAATCCGCGGTCCTGCTGCATGCGGCGTTTGTTTGCGGAGGCATCTTCTCTCTGTTATTTGATTGGCGCTTTCCCCTTTCTCTCAGATGTTTCCTGCATATAGATTTATATCAGTTGCGTGTCTTGCAGTCTACGCAAAGAAGAAGGGAAATGAAAAGATTGACATAAAAGCATTAAACTCTAATGAATGCATAATCCTGACATGCATCATGACTTGACTTTTCGATAAATGCGATGCAATCATTTCTTGATATTCAAGCGTGCGGTCATTAATTTCCTTTAAGGTGCGCGCTTGGTCTTTGGGTTTATCGTGTGATGAGTCTTTTTAGATCGCAGATCGCAGATCGCAGTGATCGCAGATCACAGTGATCGCAGATCGCGGATTTTATTCAATGGTTCATGGTGCCATAGCGTGACGTTTGCGATGTGCGATGTCGCATATCGGCGATCGGCGCTTCTTGGAGGTCCTCCTTTTAGAGCATGTTTGAGATGCATGCGACGCGATGAACTTCGCGTCGCTTTCTCGCAATTTTACTTTTCGCGCTTTAAGCAATGCTTCGACCTTTCTTTGCGATGCGATTTAAGCCTTAGGGAGAAAAATACAAAAATTTAACAAAATACTTTTTTGGATTTTTTGTTCAGGGTCCCCCCTTTGCTCGACGTTATTGCTAATATCAAGCAAAGAGGGGGGGTTGTTGGTGACCACAACAGGACCCAATGTCCGACATGGTAAATGTAGATGATGATCAGCCTAAAATGATTTTTGGACCGACATCGAATGGTGAGTCTCCTGATAGAGATGTGCCACCCTTCTATATCAGTTTACGATTGCATGATTTTGTGTTACACAATGCCATGTTCGATTCTAGAGCTTCTCACAATCTCATGCCCAAGGCTATCATGGATAAGCTTAGTCTGGACATAACCCGGCAATATCATGATCTCTATTCATTTGATTCCAACAAAGTAAGATGTATAGGACTCATCAAAGACTTGGTTGTGAGTTTGGATTAGCTTCCCATGAAAAATGTTTTTATGGATGTGGTGGTAGCAGATATTCCTCCAAGGTTTGGCATGCTTCTTTCCAGGTCTTGGGTAGCGAAATTGAAAGGGACACTACAACTGGATTTCTCCTATGCAACAATCCCAATGTTTGGACAAATTAGGAAATTATATCGGGAACAAAAAATGAAATATATGATCACAAGAAAGGAGAAACCTTTAAATCATCCAATTAACTATGTACACACAGATTTAGAGTCTTTTGTTTTGTTTCCAGATAGTTTAAATGCTATATATAGTCAGATAGTAGAAGCAGATGATATTCCGGAAATAACAGAAAATTTCAGAGAAATTTTGAAGAAAGAAGGACAAGAAAAGCAGAAAAATGTTGGGCAATCAACTGAAAGTAATGCACAACAAGCAGACAAGGCGCAACAAATAGATTTCTAGCACTTACAAGAGGAGGAAGAAGGCTTGCGGACCATGGATTTTGATGGAGCAGTAGGAAATGATGGCGCTGGAATTGGAATGTGGGTACGCAGTCCTTTCTCTGCCCCAAACAAAGTGCCTAGCAGCGTGAGGGTTTGCTCTTATAAACTGACCTTTGAGTGTTCAAACAATGAAACTGAGTATGAAGCTCTGATTGTTGGCCTGAAAATTCTTATAAAGCTGAATGCAAAAAGGATTTCGGTATATGGCGACTCCGAATTGGTAATAAAGCAGGTCAGAGGTGAGTATCAAGCAAAACATCCTAGGATGCGAGCCTATTGTAATGGAGTTTTAGACATCTTAAAGTTATTTTCAGAATACACCTTGACATGTGTGCCTCGTATACAAAATAGTATTGTTGATGCTCTTGCCAAGGCAGCAAGTAGTTTGAAGATCCCCATGAACTCCAACAATATATTTGAAATCCATGTCAAGCATCGTCCAACCATTCCAGACAATCAACGATATTGGCAAGTGTTTCAAGATGATGAGGAGATTAAGGATTTTCTGCTAAACAAAGGCAAGTTCAAAGAAACCTCAATTTATGTAGAAAACGACGATGGCAAAGGGAATGGTACAGATGAAGTGTAGATCAATGAAATGGACGTGTTGCAGTTGAAGAATAACATTATTCCTAAAGGCTTGATACCTCTAGAAGAACTTTTTGATCAGGATGATGTAGCCCGCAAGCCAACATTACAACCAACAGAGAATGGTGTAGAAGAGGTCAACATCGGAACAACTGCCAATCCCAAGTTGGTAAAATTGTCTAAAGCATTGCCGCCAAATATCAAGGACAAATATATCAGTTTGATGGCCTCATTTGTAGATGTGTTTGCTTGGGACTATTCTGATTTAAAGACCTATGATACCAATATTATTCAGCACACGATACCCATCAAGCCCAATCAAAAACCATTTAGACAAAAGTTGAGGAGGATAAATCCAAAGTTGCTGCCATCTATTGAAAAAGAGGTAAACATGTTGTACAAGTCAGGTATCATTGTGCCCATCAGATTTTCAGATTGGATCTCTAACTTGGTGCCCGTACGAAAGAAGACCGGTGAGATCCGCCTATGTATTGATTTCAGAAATCTAAATAAAGTCTCATTGAAGGACAACTATCCACTGCCCAAGATGGACCATATAGTTCAGCGAGTAGTGGGAGCATCTCGTATGTCACTGCTTGATGGTTATTCTAGATATAACCAAATTTCTGTCCATGAGGATGACTGAGACAAAACAACATTCACCACTCCATGGGGAACCTTTCATTACACCAAAATACCTTTCGGTTTAAAAAATGCAGGTGCCACATTTCAGCGTGCAATGGACTTGGCTTTTGCGAATGATAAGGATGCGTTTTTGGTGGTGTACTTGGATGATTTGACAGTATTTTCCAAATCTGAGGAAGAGCACATGCATCATCTAAAACCCGTCTTTCAAAAGTACAGAAAATATGGTTTATCGTTGAATCCCAAGAAGAGCTTGTTCGCCATGGAGGAAGGAAAATTACTTGGGCACATCATTTCAAAGAATGGCATTCGTATTGACCCAGCACGTGTGCAAGCAATTCAACAAATCGATCTGCCCCGAAATAAAAAGGAGATACAATTGTTCAATGGTAAGATGAATTTTCTGCGTCGCTTTGTGCCTAATCTTGCTGAACACTTAAGAGAGATGACCAACATGCTCAAGAAGGACAGCCAAGTTAAATGGACAGAGGAGGCTGTGAAATATTTCAACTTGGTCAAATTGGCCCTTTCTTTAGGTCCAATTCTAGTCAGCCCGGATTACACTCAGGATTTCATATTGTTTTCATTTGCTTCGGAGCACACTATGGCAACAGTATTATTGCAGAAAAGAGATGATCATGAAAGACCCATTGCATTCTTCAGCAGGGCTATAAGAGATGCAGCTTTAAAGTACAACATCATTGAGAAGCAAGCCCTGGCATTGGTGAAGGCATTGAAGGATTTCCGGGTATATATCCTACATTCTCACATTCTGGCCTATGTTCCTAATGCTGCTGTAAAATATGTTTTAGTGCAGACCGATCCGGAAGGGAGAAGAGGCAAATGGATTGCGGCTTTGCTGGAATATGATGTGGAAATAAAGCCCACAAAGCTGGTCAAAGGATAGGGATTGGCGAAGTTAATGGCCGAATCAAACTTGCATGCTTTAGACATAAATCTGATCGCTGCCATGTCCGATGAGAATGAGGAAGGAACGTCAATTCAGGTATCTGAAATGTTTGCTTTGTCCCCATGGTATTCAGATATAATATATGTGCTGAAAAATCTGTCACCACCGCCTGACATGACTAGAAACAAAGCGAGAACACTCAAATTGAAGGCTGCCAAGTTTTGCATTCTAAATTCTGCACTGTATTGGAAAGATCTCAGTGGCATTTTGTTAAATTGTTTGGTGGAAGAGGAGGCAAAGAAAGTCATGGAAGATTTCCACGGAGGAGAGTGTGGTGGTCACCTTTTTTGGAAGTCAACAACGAACAAAATTTTGAGAGCAGGGTATTATTGGCCTACATTGTTTGCTGATGTGTACAAGATGGTCAAGCACTATCATAAATGTCAGATTTTCGAAGGAAAACATAAATTACAGCCTTTGCCACTTAAGCCTATTGAGGTGAGCGCTCCTTTCCAGCAGTGGGGGTTGGATTTCATTGGGGAAATTCATCCTGTTTCTTCCAGACAGCATAGATGGATCCTTACAGCGACAGACTATTTCACAAATGGATTGAGGCAGCTCCCACTAGACAAGCTATAGATATGGTAATCATTTCATTTCTTGAAAATAACATCTTGTCTCGCTTTGGTTGTTCAAATAAGTTAATCACCGATAATGCAACAGCTTTCAAATCAAAGAGGATGGTAGAATTTTGTCATAAATATCACATCATTTTGGGTCACTCAATTGCCTATCATCCACAAGGCAATGGATTGGCAGAATCTTCAAACAAATCATTGGTCAACATTATCAAGAAGCTGTTGGAAATAAATAAAAAGAGCTGGAATAAGAGGTTGGCCCATGCACTTTGGGCAGATCGGATCAGTCAGAAAAAATCCATTGGTATGTCACCGTTTGAGCTTGTTTATGGAGTTGACACAGTATTTCCCACCTCTCTTGCTGCCCCGGTAGTCAGACTTCTTCAGGAGGTAGGAAGTGAAGAAGATCCCATGCAGAGAAGGTTGAATCAAATGGTCCACTTGAAGCAGACAAGAGAAGAAGTTTTCAAGAACACATCCAAATTGCAGGAGAAAATAAAGAAAATCTATGACAGAAAAGCAAAGGCAGATAAATTTTAGTTGGATGATGTGGTGCTGAAGTGGGATGCAAGGAATGAAGAGAAAGGTAAGCACGGAAAGTTTGAGAATCTTTGGAAAGGTCCTTTCAAAATTGCAGCATATAGGGGTTAGAATGCCTTTCTTCTAAAGGAAATGAATGGGGAAGATTGTCCTAGAGGGTCGATCAATGGTTGACTGCTCAAGCGGTACCACTGCTGATTTATTAACGCTGCTTCCACTGTCATTGTAAATAGCATTTTTATTTTAGTTGGGTTTCAATCTATCGAGTTAGTTTTTGAGTCATTTTAATGTCAAGTTTGAGTCAATTTCTTGGTCATTTCAGTTTTATAAATAAGTCAGAGCCCTGTGTTGTAGTCAAAATGATGACTCCATAGTCCAATGGACAAAAGGCACTGTCTAGCTCCTCCAGAGATCTACTGTTCTTGGCACCTCCAAGGAGCTACCATCCCCCATTGGAGCTAATGTTAGAGTTGGTCTGGTTAGTCCTCCGTCAGAGATCAAAACTCTTTATGCATTTCATTTGTAGGTGTCCCACTCGATTCACTCAGCTGCATTCCGCTAGGGGTATGCCATAATCTGACGGAGAAGGTCATGCTAGTCATTTCCCCTCATGTCTGGCTCCTGCTGGCTTATGTCTTTGTGTCAAATAATCAAAAGGTCCATAACAGTCAAGGTCTGGTCCTTCAATGGACAAAGGTCATTTTTGGTCATTAGGTCTAGAGATTGATAAATTTGGTCTTTAATATTTCCAGTAAAGCCATGCAGGCTAGAGGGATGTTCTTGCAAAGTGATGATTCGTAGAGTTTCATCATCATGATGATAGATTTCGACTATTCTTCAAAACTCTATTTTGAAGAAAAGTCAAATAATGTCATTTGTGACAGAATGTTCAAAAAGAGTCAACAGTTAATTCCTTCAGGTGCAGTCATGATTCCCGTGACCAGATGCTCTATCATGCGATCCCTACAAAAAAGTGTCGAAAATTTCATCGTTTGAGCCAAAATGTCAGAGGAAAAGTGAAAATCAGGGTTATATTAAAATCAATGAAAATGTGTTGAACAGGACATTAGAAAAGTGGGTTTTTTAAAAAGTAAATTTAAAACATCACTACCAAGGCTATATATACAAGTGTTCATCAAAATCAAAGGTCATTGTACTAATCCAAGCCTTGGAGAAACGTTGGAAAGGGTGTGAGTGTGCATCGTGAGCGTTTGAGTGGTTTGGAGGCAGTTTCACAGAGCGCGACGCATATACTCAGGGGCACGGCGCACTCACCAGGCGCGGCGCACACAGAGCCCGCCCAAAGTTCAGAAATACCACAGGCATGGCACACTCAGACCGCGTGGCGCACTGGGTTTTGCGCGCAGCGCATAGGGCAAAACACCCAGAACTTGGCCAAATCACCTCAAATTTTTTGTGGAGCTCTTCTATTTGCAAGGTAGGCCACCTAAATTCAATTTTGCACCAATTTTTATGGGTGATATGATGATTTTATGCCTGTAATAAATTGCAAAAAATTTTCATAAAGCAAGTACAAAGAAGACACCAAAGAAAACCATGATGCTAGGGTTTGTGCTACAGTGATATTGCTGCCAAGGTGTTTTTCCTACCCTACCCCTATTACTCATTCCCCTATGCCATTTTCCCCATAATCACTACCCTAACACTACTAAAATCATACTCCCTTTCCCCCTCCTCCTATTGCTCAAAAAACCCAAACCCTACCTTACAAACCCTAAAACCTTACTCTGCCCAAAACACAAAACCTATCCTATCAAAATACCCCAAAACCCCTGTATATCCCGAAACAAAATTCTCCTATAAACCCCTATTCCCATTATATTATCCCCCATCCTAGTGCTCCCTTTTTAATTGTCCCCTTGGTGGCAGATTGTCAAAGAAAACTCCAACTTCACTATAATCAAAGGGCAACCTAAATTCAGTTTACAAACAGCAGTCATGGCATCTGAGGTTTCATCAGAATATGAGGAGGAGACCCACAATGATACAACTTCAGGAGAACAAGCCCCCAGGAGACATCATCGGAGTGGCAAACATGTTAGAGATGAGCCAAACACCCTCACCGAGTTGCAGGCATGCCCTATTGCTATGTCATGTTTCCAGCACTTAGCATGTTTTGAATTTTGTCAGAGGGTGGCAAATGTCAGAGTTCATCATGAGTTGGCCCGCCTTTTTGCACTTCACCTACATGGAGGACAGTCTATCTTGGCTGGGGTCACTTTCACATTGACTCCCGAAACCATATCAGAGGTAGAGCATGAGATAGGTGGCCCATCTCATCAGTATGAGCGACATGAGACTGCTACTATGCTAGTATACATCACCTGTCAGAGAGACAGTAGACCCTTATTTGCAGCGGCAAAGCGAGTGTTATCTCCACCCGGGGTGGAAGGGGCCTCGCTTCCGACATCAGCATCACATGAGCAGGGCAAGGGTAAGGAGCCAGTGCAGGAGGAAGGGCCATCAGGTGAACGAGAGACCAAATTCGTTCTCCTCCATGATGATGAGACAGATGCAGAACCAACAAATGCAGAGCTTACAGAGATCATCTAGGAGCAGCAATCAGTGATTGAGTCCTTATCCCTTGACTTGGAGAGGGCCAAGTGGAACATGAAGTACCTGGAGCAGAGAAACAAGCAGCTTGAGGATCAGTAGGCGATTATGGAGCTGCAAAACATTCGTGAGCATCGCCAAGCTGCTCAAAGGAGAAGAGTTGAGCTCACATCTTTGGAGCAAGAAATCAATGAGGATCGGGAGGCCAACCTTGAGAGGGTCAACATGCATTTGGAGAGGCTGCTGGACAAGGCTGACCAGGACCTTGCTCTACTGAGACACATGGCTTTCCGTTACAGGGTGCGAAACATGAGTGCACAGGCCCGAATAAGGAGTTTGAAAGCGAAATTGAGGAAAGCAACAAGAAAGGAAAAAGAGGCAAAAGAGCAAGATCAGCTTTGAATCTTGGCTGAGGCTTCCTTGGCCCATCATAACACCCCATAGGGAACCTCCAACCCAAATTTCAAGAAATTTGGGGAATTTTTGGTCACTTCACAAATTTTTGGGCAAAAAACAGGGTTTTTCTCCCTGTGGCGCGGCGCTAAAATTCTAGAGCTCCAAATGAGGAATGGTTTGCATTTTTGGATTCAGCATGGAAAATCATGACTACTGGTGTTCGGACAAGAAATTTTGGCAAGGTATGAGTCTCCAAAAGGTCAAAAAACACCCAAAAATGGCCTCTCTGCCACTTTTTTGACACACAGGAAGCAGTCTTGGGAGAATGAAGATTTGGAGGGGCAAATGAGCACCAAATTCAAAAATTATAGTGGGGTTAGAAAGTAGACAGGACATGCTTTCCAACAAGCCCACTTTGGCACATTTTTACTCTTGAAGGTGCCCCAAAATAGGCCCCAAAGTAGCGCGGCGCACAGAGAAAATGGCGCGACGCACAGAGGAAAAATTGCCCAATTTGCTTCCGTTTCGCGAAATTTCGGTTCGCGACTTCTCCAAGTGGGCCCGCTCATCTACACTTTGGTTTTTTGGCACCAAAGGCAGCATTTAAAGTGTTTTTTCTCCAGATTGGCTTCTATCCAAGTGGCGAAGGAAGGCAAACGGTCACCCAAGCCAAATGTCATGTTTGTAGCACTGCACCTGTAGCTGATGGTTGGCTCTCCATCTCCATTTTGCAATGATTCGAGTAACTCCCCAACCCTTGGGCATTCTATCTCTTCCTTACACATTATATATATTGTATGCAAGTTATTTACAAATGGTTGGTTGGCTTGTAACTTCTGGGAGACTGTGGGAAAGAAACTCTGTTTCTTCACTGTGTAATTTTGACAGAGAATTAATGAAAGGTAGCGGCTCTGTTTCATGAGATTCTTGTGGTTGTGAGTGTAGCAAATGTGTCTCTTATGTTTTCATATGTATTTCGTTATGTTTCATAATTCAATTCATGTTCATTTCCAGTGAAATTTTCTGAGTGAGATTGGGTAGAATTCAATTTTATTGCTCTGCCTGTGGGAAAATTTCATGTTTCAGTGTTTTTCTTCTGTTGAAAAGGATTCATGTAACTATGCCATTTTCACTTTCTTCAGCAATCTATTCATTCCGCGTTACCTCAAAATAAATTGCTACATTTTCCGCCTGCCTTGCCTCACGGAATAATTTGTGCCTTTGTATTAAATTCTCTGTTCTTTACTGACTGTTGGTCCCATACCATCCCAGAAGCTCGGTCATTCATGAAAATGGTTTCTTGTATCTCTATTCACTTACTAGCCTAAGATCAATATTTCACTGTAAGTCATCTCAGACCGTTTTTGATTATCTATTCACTGAGCGTGACTCGGAGAGAGCCCTCTCCTGTTCTGGTAGGGCTAGCTACCAGACTGAGCATGGTTTGTGGTTACCCTAATTTTTGCCATCCTTCAGCCTAAGGCAGATTTAGGTGCTAACAGATGTCATTATGCCACATGGCATCTTGTGAGGGGTTCCATGTGGCACCTTTTTTTTTTTCATTTTACCAACCACAAACTACCATTTGGACATGTCACATGGCAGTACCTGGAGGTGCCACATCATCCTCTTGACTTCACCTCATTTAACTAAAATGAACCATGTCATCCTCATTGCTGACTATGTAAGGGGGTCATGTCACTGTCAAATCATCCAATCAAACTTTTCCATATGTTATCCTTATTGCTACGTGATGGGTGACTATGTAGGGGGCCATGTCATTGCAAAAACGTCCAACCAAATGATGCCACGCGTCATCCTTGCTGCTACAGCATGGGTGACTGTGCAATGGGACCACATCATTGCCAAAACATCCAACCAAATGCTGTTGCGTCTCCTCCTTGTTAATATGTCAGGGGTGACTATGTATGGGGTTACATCATTGCTAAAATATCCAACCAAACATTTCCATGTGTCATAATAGTATTGGCTATTGTGGTAGATCTAGTCCTGGTTAAATGGTGCACATGTTGGCATACATCTATCATTCTATCTGAGCAAGGTGCATGATCTTTACCCACATTAAATTTCATTCACATTTAGTCACTATCTACTATATATTTAATTAATGAGTCGTGGATCTGCCTAGAAGTTACACAAAATTTCAAAAATTGATGTTGGTGGGTTTTTGCCCTTTACAATTGTTTATTTTCAGTTGGCCACAACTTCTTATCTAGAAAGAGTTTTTCAGAGTGGGATATACCGCTAAAAAGGTCTTGAAGAGAATTACCTAACCATATTGTTCATAGGATCATTAGGGCATCACAACCTTATGAAAAAATCAATAAACTTCATACTTCTTTTGACTTCATGTGATGAGGGCATGCAAAATATTTAATTGCCATACTAGTTTCTTTGATTCGTGAATAACATTGCTACCATATTGAACATCCCCTTTGACATCAGTGACACTTGTCGTCATCAATGACAACACTATGTGTAATAGTATCCACCTTTGTCATTGATGACAACAACACTAGACATTGATGGTCATTGATGTCCACGGGCCAGGTTCTCCTTGACATGCATCAAACTCCCCATGACAACAGTGTTGAGGACTTTCCTTGTTTGAATGTGAAGGTGATTCCTTCTTTCTTTCTCTCCTCCAATCTACCTGCTCAATCTATGCTAGTATATCATGCTCCTCCCACTCAAATTCTATCAATGCTTGTATCAATTTGTTATAAACATATTTGGGCACTGCAACCCCAATCACATATGTCCATAAACCAAGGGCTTCTAAGTCCCTAAAAGTGTTGTTTCATACCCTAAAGGAGCAAGGCCAGCTGATTACATCATCTCCCAGAGGTTCTCCATGAAAAGCTACTCAGAACTGGTCAAAGTAGGACCATACAGACTGCCTAGTGCTAAAGGTACGATGCATCTCACCTGCCACATGTAAAAAGTGCGATGCAGACTGGAAAGCCCTTCTATAGGGTACGATGAGTGAGAGCAGACAAATGGCACAAGTAGTTTTCTAGGTGGAAACCCAGAGAATCTTCTAGAAACTACTCATTTGATACTTGCCTCTCTGAGTTCACCCAGGGATGAGTAAGAGATCTAAAATCTCCATGTGGAACTAAGAACTATCAGAGAGATGACACTAATCAAAAGCCTAGAAGCTAACTCACCCCCCTGCAAATATCTATAAATGGATCCCTCATCCAAGAGATCTAGAGGTTGGAATTTGGTAATTTGCAAAGACGTGCTGTTGGTTTCTCTTTGAAGACATTGTTGGGTGATCTTGCTTTGTGTGAGGTGAAGAGGGCTTTCAAGCTGGGAGGATGGCGCTGGGTCAGACCAAGTGGTTGTAATCCTCTCTTCTATGACTTTTACTAATAAAGCTATTTGAGTTTTCCTCCATATTCTTGTGTATCTTTGAATATTGTGTTGTTATATGCATTTATATGGTCAATATATATCTGATCCTATATTGTTTACAGTGAAATATCTCTATGCTTTGATGGTATTATGCTGCTATGAATCTACAGGTGCTCTTTGAAGCTGGACAAGTAAGGAAGCAGTGGCGAGATTCTGTCAAAGGGGAAAGGAAACAAGAAAGGAGCCAAGCGGAAGACTAAGGTTGGTACTCTTTGCTTCTTTCTCATCTCTCTCTCATAAAGGAAAAAACAAGTAACTTTAATCTGTTTGTTTCTAAGATAGCTACCCATCTTAGTGGGACTAGTAGCTTTGCATAGACACTAGATTTTTCGCTAACAAAATGGCAACTCCATTGGGGAGTGATTAGTTTGATTGCTTGTCTCTATTTGTTTGATTCATAAACCACAGACGAAGCCTGAAGTCAAGCCAGCTAGCCTTCGAACTGCATTTGATATGCAAGTGAAAAGTAGATCAGCGATGCTTCAGTCAATCTCCAGGTTTGTTTATGAGCTAAACAATTGACTTGCAAACAGCCTAAGTGCCTTAGAGGTAGCTTGACTAACCTCATTAGATTAGCCCTATACTTTGTATTTACTGACTATCATTTGCTCGGCCTAAATCCCTGGACTAAACTGCAAACTGTGACCAAAAACCAAGTTGAAGTCTCATTCCTTAACCATCGCACCCTCTCCTTTAGGAAATCTGGATGCATCACACCTCCCGTGTGCAGTAGGTGGGATGCATCCCTGTTTCCCTGTGTTACAGGTGCGATGATCAGACAAGACTAGATCTGCCTCTAGATTTTGGTTTTTTCTTCACTGTCTTCAGTTTTATTCAGGAGTTTTGTTGTCTGTGATCAGTAGACCACTGTTGAAACCCCCTTCTTTGTAGCATCCAACCTCTATTGTACAAATAATTGTGAATGCTTTTATGTATTGTGCGTCATTTACAGTTCTCTTTTACAAAATAGTAGCTTAATTGAACTGTCGTCTTTTGATTTGGAAGTGTCGCAAGTGTCGTTTTCAGTCAAAGAAAAGAATACTTCTCTTTTTGATAGTTGATTACACTGTTACTCTTGTATTTGATCTAAATTTATAAGTATTTCAAGTGTCAAAAGCAGTTTTCAATTCAAAATCGCATAGTGTCATATTGCCTTCCTGTCATTTTTTGAAAAGAAAATCGTTAGTACTGTCTCTTTGAAAGAAAAAATAATTCAGATTTGTACTTAGCATTCTTTTTGTCATTCACACATTAGAAAGCACAAAACAAATACATGCACGTGCATTTTCATTTAGACCGCTTGTTGATTTTGATTTAGGACAATGCATCTAGTGTGTGCTTTCTGCTCTATGTTGAAAGGATTTCATTTCTCTTTCCTTAGTAGCTAGGATTTTCATTGCAAAAAGAAGATTAAACGACTATTTATCATCTTAGATTGCATTTTAGGAATTGTATATCTACATCACGCAGTGAACCTGAAAGGAAAACTTCTTAAGAAAGACCAACTGTAAAATAAATTTAATGAACATAAAAATGCTTTGGAACCTAACGCACAACATCTAGAAGTCTAGTCTAGAGACGTATTTCGGCGTCGCCTGGTAACTGTCGCTTTCATTGTAGGTTGGGTGATTCCTCCTCTTTGAGACGATAAGTGCTAGTACGGACTTGTGCTCCCATGTACCGTTGAGTATATATTGGGAGACCACAATAGGCTATATCCTTTATCCTTAGGAAGCCATGTCTACTGCCATATCGATCGCAATGCACTGAACACAACATTCGAAAAGATTGACTGTTGTACCGTAAAAAGTATTCTACAGTTTTGCAATTGGTTTGGTAATCCCTCTGTCTAGATTTCCAGAGCAGTCTCTTTCATTCCTTTTGAGACTCCTTAAAGGAAAAGGTCCATCTGAGCACTTGTCACTTCAGGCTCATTAAAAATCGAAGGTGACTAGAGTCATCTTTAGCTTTTTCTTGACTCTTAAAAAGTGAAAAAGCAAGTTGTGTCAAAGCGTATAAAATTTATTTGAATTGGAATAACGTCACTGTTCCCTCGTTGGCCTTAGGTTGAGAAAAACGGAGTCCACCAACCAAGGATTTCCCCTTGGGGGAAGTCCTAGTCCTTTCTCCTCTTGGGGAGATGCTGGTGCACCTCATATGGCCACATTGTCCCTTCCAGGACTGAAAATTGGCTTGCTGGTATGGCTTTTCTCGACCTCTATCATTCAAAGCACTGTGCTTCCTGAACAATCGAATCAACAACTAGATGATACCAGAGTTCCCCCCCAACCTTCTACTTCATTTGTCTCTCCCTCTCCTTCTTCCTCTTTGCTTGGTAAAGATAGTAAAACTAAAAACTAAGTAACTGAGAAGAAGAAGAAGGGGAAGGAGAAGAAGAAGGAGCCAATGGCAAAAAGGGGCAACAGTGCATCATCTAGCAAAAATCCACACACTGCACCGTCCAAACCTAAATCTTCATGTGTCATCTGCAAAGGAGACCATTATCATCGAGATTGTCCTTGCATCCCATGGATTCTAAGGGACTGGTCTCCTCTCTTGCATAATCCAGTGCCATCAACATCTGATGATCATGTTGAAAGTACACCGTCAACTAGTGCAAGCCAAGTCATCGGACAAAAAGGAAAATCTAAATTTCCCTGCAGACTGTGTGAAGGCGACCATGCCCTCCACCGTTGTCCCTTCCTGGACGAAGCTAAAAGAGTCTTGGATAATCGTCCTGTATCACCATAGTGACTCCCTCCTGGGTACAAGAAACTCTTGCCGAATCCATTGCTAGTTGAAAATCCGACTGACCCACCTTTGGAGTCGGTCGAAGCACCTATCATTGAAGATAAACCCTCTGAGTCCACATCGGACCAAAGTCAACAGGTCGAGATGGCAGTCGACCCCATCTTGACTTCAGAATATTTACCTTCAAATGATACAGTCACCGAAGAGAATGAGAACGACACCATTCAAATTCTTTTCGTAAACACAGACTCCGATGAACATGGGGGCAATTTGCCCATTCCTTTACCGCAGGAAGGAAATTCGTCGGAGTTGTATCTAGCCGTTTATTCGGTCCCACCTCCAAGCAACCTAGTTGTTTCCTTTGATTGGAATCTACTAGGCAGACCCCGTTTACCATCTAATGTACCATTTCGAATCATAGTGCAAACTTACAAAATGGTCATGGTTGGTACCATCATAGATGAAGGGGCTTCTGTGAGTATCCTTTCCTCAATTGCTTGGAAAGCGCTTGGCTCGCCATCGCTTTTGCCTGAGATGCGATATCTGATAGGCTTCGATAAAGGAACCAGTCGGTCGTTAGGGATCCTTCCAAATTTGCCTATAACTTTGAGAAGGAAAACCATTTATTTGAACGTGATGGTAGTCCAAGGACCTTTAGATTATAATCTGCTCCTTGGGCATGACTACATTTATAGCATCGGAACCATCGTCTCCTCACTCTTTCGAGTAATGTGTTTTCCGCATGAAGGCAGAGTGGTCTAGCTCATAGACCAGCTTTCATTCCCCGGCTCACACATACCTAACAGTCAAATGCCATCCCTAACAGGTCTTTTTGTACAAGGAATGTCTCATCAATCTCCAGTCCGTCCACCTGATGAGCGCGAGTGATTCGGTGGTCAAGACTGAAACCTAGGGGGCATGCACCCTGGCCTGCTTCGGCAAGAAAACTTTAGGTATAGGGTAGGTTTCCGTAGAGGATATATGACTGGTCTGACACACCCATCCATTTAGGAAAATGGGATTAGACCGGAATAAGATACCTATGGTAGAAGGTAGGCCTTTCCCGATAGAAAAAATGTTTTGTCTGCAAATTGAAGGGTAACCTGAAAAGGTAGGCCTTTCCTGATAGAACAAATGTTTTGTCTGCAAATTGAGGGGTAACCTTGGAAACTCTACTTTGCTATACCTGGGGGCATGCAAACTTTTTGTGTGAAAGTGAAAAGCGACCATTTATTTTCTTAGTTTGTAGGTTCTTAACCCTTTAAACTCGTAAGATTGGTCGTTCGTAGCTTACATAGTAAAAGGAGTCAGAGCATAATTTTGAATGGTGCAAGCTCCCTAAAATATGAACCTATCGATGAGACATCCTTATTATACGACTGACACGAGCAGTTTTACGCGAAGTTCAAGCTCATTAAAAATTAAACCTAGCAATGAGCATATGTTCCACCAGAGTTTAAGCTCATTAAAAAATGAACCCACCTATAGTAAATAACCATCGTGAATGCATTATCATCAGCTTTTGAGCCTTGGTCGTGTTCTTATCATCACCTCCACTCTGTTGTTGCCAATCATTCGCCTCCATTTGATTGTTTACCCCTTTTGAGGAACAACTGCGATGAGTGATCCTATTAGCCACCGTTTTACACTGCTGTGATTGGAAAGTTCCAAACCTTACCTGGAACCAGCTGCTATTTGTAAAGATCAATCATTCCTCAAAAACGAGTCTCCTTTAAGCTCTTTTCATCTGACTCGTAAAATATGAAAATATTGCCGAGCGATTAGCCTCTCCAGCTCATTAAAGTGATTGGAAGTGCTATCCCTCCTCTAGATTTTAATCTTTTTGGACCTGAGGGATTATTACACAAAACGATTGAGCGTTTGTCTTGTTCGGCTCATTAAAACTATCGAAAAGTCATCCCTTTCGCATTGTTTTATACTTTTTCGGACTTAAGGGATTATGTTACGCAAAAGGAATATTGGAGTTTTCTTTTCGTCTCTTTCTAGACTCTATAAAATTGAAAAGGACTGAGTTATCCTTGTCGTTAAACTCGTTAAAACAATAGCGACAAACTTTTCCATTCAGATAAGAGCGAGCTTCACTGTTGCTAGGCTCGTTAAAACATATCGACGGGTTTGCCCGAAGGGAAAATTATAGAACAAACATATGTTATCGACCTCAAGCTTGACAAAAATAAAGAGGTACTGGTCAGAAATGACTGGGAAAAATTGGGAAGAAAACTTGAAGAAACTTTATTGGTAACAGGTCGCTCTTGAACATGAAACTTTCACTCCATCGCCATGATTAAGTCGGGTTGGGTTATTTCGTTCACCGGTCATATCACCATTTGTCCATCGTACCATCCACTTTTTGGGTTAACGGTACCAATCCATTTCAGTGTCGCTGATATGTTCAAGAGAAGTCGCTCAGAGAATTCACCTACCTAGCTTGTGTCTCATCCGCTGTAATACCTTCACACTTCATTCTTTCATGACCGCCACCCTGAACCTTATATCACCAGATCATTTTAACCTCTACAAAATCATTTGCTCTATTCCATGTCATAGATGTGGGATCCATTAATGCCTTCCTATGACAGGTCGCTTCTTGTTGACATCATCTCATTATCCAAGAAGCCGACCTAGGGACAATCCTTCTAGTACTTTGAAGCTTGCATGCCTCAATGGCAAGTTTCTCACTTCCGGCAACAGGTTTACGCTAATGGCCTTCGACCTAAAGATTTTGCGTGGTGTTCGACATCAACTCATGTATTCACACCACGTGAATTGTACTGCGGTACCTTGAGGGTCATCATCATCATCGGTGATTCCTCTCGCATCTCTTAACAACTTACATCTTTGTCTAGTAATCAGGCGATGTCCTTCCATGTTCGACATCAAAACATCTTTTCACATGGATCGACTTGTACTTTCGGGTGAAGATTGAACGAGTTTTGAAGGCCCCGGATCTAGTTTCATCCATCCAGGCTGCGATATAATCAGGAAAATAAAGACATCAAATGTACATCATTGCTGCATAGATAATCATCCAAACTAAGGGATGATGGCTCTATTAGAATCATCAGTATGCACACAGACGGTTGCCTGTCCTATGTACATGAAAATGAATTTATCAAGCTGAGCATGGGAATGCCTGCCTCAGCTCGATCACGAAAATATATGAAGATAATGTAATGTATTGTATCTTATTACAGGTCACCTTCTAGTGCGAAAAACTTTGGATCCTCATTATAAAGCATTTCACCCGACATCAAAAGATTTACGACATCATGCTTTAGGGGGCAACTGTTATAGACATATTTGGGCACTGCAACCCCAATCACATATTTCCATAAACCAAGGGCTTCTAAGTCCCTAAAAGTGTTGTTTCATACCCTAAAGGAGCAAGGTCAGCTGATTACATCATCTCCCAGAAGTTCTCCATGAAAAGCTACTCAGAACTGGTCAAAGCAGGACCATACAGACTACCCAGTGCTAAAGGTGCGATGCATCTCACCTACCACATGTAAAAAGTGTGATGCATACTGGAAATCCCTTCTATAGGGTGCGATGAGCGAGAGCAGACAAATGGCACAAGCAGTTTGCTAGGTGGAAACCTAGAGAATCTTCTAGAAACTGCTCATTTGACACTTGCCTCTCTGAGTTCGCCCAGGGATGAGTAAGAGATCTAAAATCTCCATGTGGAACTAAGAACTATCAGAGAGATGACACTAATCAAAATCCCAGAAGCTGACTCACCCCCCTACAAATATCTATAAATGGATCCCTCATCCAAGAGATCTAGAGGTTGGAATTTGGTAATTTGCAAAGAGGTGCTGCTGGTTTCTCTTTGAAGACATTGTTGGGTGATCTTGCTTTGTGTGAGGTGAAGAGGGCTTTCAAGCTGGGAGGATGGTGTTGGGTCAGACCAAGTGGTTGTAATCCTCTCTTCTATGACTTTTACTAATAAAGCTATTTGAGTTTTCCTCCATATTCTTGTGTATCTCTGAATATTGTGTTGTTATATGCATTTATATGGTCAATATATATCTGATCCTATATTGTTTACAGTGAAAGATCTCTATGCTTTGATGGTACTATGCTGCTGTGAATCTACAGGTGCTCTTTGAAGCTGGACAAGTAAGGAAGCAGTGGTGAGATTCTATCAAAGGGGAAAGGAAACAAGCAAGGAGCCAAGCGAAAGACTAACGTTGGTACTCTCTACTTCTTTCTCGTCTCTCTCTCATAAAGGAAAAACAAGTAACTTTAATCTGTTTGTTTCTAAGATAGCTACCCGTCTTAGTGGGACTAGCAGCTCTGCATAGACACTAGATTTCCCGGTAACACAATGTTTACATTCTCTCCCCCTTTGACATCAATGGAAAAAGGACATGGTTGTCCCTCCAATTCTTTCATAGCTATGTGTGAAGATGATCCTGTTATAAGTAGAGTCCCCTTGAGATCATCTTTCCTCATTTATAAATACCTTCCATGACTGTCAATGTCTGTATTCTCTAATTGATTCTAAGATTTCCTGTGGACTTGATAGAGTCTCCTGCTAAGGCTATGTTTCCATTTCTTCTCCAACTATTCATGTACTTTCTTGTGGAACTAACAAAGTCTCCCCCTAATACCATAGGTTTTTTATTTTTAAGTGCCTACTAATACTCATCAATTGTTCCTGAACTTTCCTGTGGACATGATAAAGTCTTCCTGTGTTGCCAATACTTCTCCAAATTTCCTTGTACTTTCTCACGAGTTTGATAGAGTATCCCCTTGAGACTATGTTTTCCTTGGACTGCTCGTCTACTCCTTTGATTTATTGTAGATTTGATGTGAACTTGCATAATTTCTCTACCTATACATACCTACTATCATGTTCACCTATCTTTATACTGCTTTGCATTTGAGATATCATCATCATGTCATACTAGCCAATGGAATCTTTCCCTACCACTGTCCATGTACTATCCTCATATCAAAGTGATGATTTTTCTTACGTACATCTTCTGTCCAATTTGAGAAAGGTGCATGATATTTAACCATGTTAAACTTCATGCATGCCTCGTCAATATCCACCATAGGTTTAATTAATGAGCTGTGGATCCACCTAAAAGTTGAACATTGTTTAACAGATTGATGTTGGTGGGTTTTTTCCCTATAATCTTGGTCCTTTACAATTTCTAATTTTCAAATGGATGTAACTTCTCATCTGGGAGGGATTTTTCAGAGTCATATATATTGCTGAAAAGGTCTTGATGAGGACTACCTAATCATATTGTTGATAAGATCATTTGGGCATCATAACCTTATGAAAAACATTCACACTTCTTTTTACTTCACATAATGATGCCATGCAAAAGATCTATCTCTATTTTCTTTGATTCATGAATGACACTGCTACTATCTTGCACATCCCCTTTGACATCCATGACACTTTTTGTCATCAATGACAACACAATGTGCAACAACAAAAACAAACTGTTATATGAATCTCTTTCCTAAGGTAGGCATAACTTTGCTAAAGATGTAAAAAAGTATGGTCACCAAATCAAGTACAAGATGTATCCATGAAGTACATAAAATTCATAAATCATAGCCATGAGTAAGATACATGATGGATCCATGTAAGATATTTATGATGGACATAAGTAAATAAAAAGTGGATCTATGTCACACTATAGATCTGAAGAACAATTGTAACTATAAGGTGTACGATTTGGTTCTCCAAAAGTACCAATGTCACATATGTAGGTGTTACTATCATCATAACTTGAGAAATAACATAAAGAATAAATTATACTACAACCCAAGGGCTCCATTCCAAATATATCAAAGGTACAAAAATACACCATGTGAATAAATGAGCCAAAGGAAAATATGGGAGAAACCATTTGATTGTTAGTCATTGATGCATATTGATAAACAATGTGAGACAACCTAATGATAATGATAATGGGTGTCAATATACTTTGTTCATTATAGTAAGTGCTAATAGATGTATATTTTCAAACACTTGCAAAACCTATCAAATCAAAGGACATTGGTATATTTTCATTGTCAACAACAAGGGAACTTGCACTATTAAATTCAAGCACCAAGGTACTACAAAATTTCTCAGTTCCATTCCTAGAAAAATGAATTGGCATTGATGGAAAGAGATTCATTATACGAATGGTATTAAGGCATAATCATCATTCAACATGAGAGAACATTAGGAAAATGATTTGATTGTCGTGGAAAAGGGATTTATAAACACACCACTATGCATGTCTCTTGCATGTACTAGGTGAAAATAACATATGAAAAAGACCCTTTGAGCAATAATCGACAATGAAAGAAATTGATAGAGGTGAGGAATTCCATCAACAATGAAAAATGGAAACTAAGGTGCGACATGGATATCATTATTTGAACAAAGATCTTGCCATCAAACACATGGGAAACCACTTATATAGTGGTCATTAATGAAATATCATTTTTTAAGCATAAGGTAACCCACCAATCTATCAATCAAGAGACACTGATGTATTCCCACTATTAATAGTAAGGGAACCTACCACTAATGACTTAAAATCCTAAAAAATATCTAAATTCCATTCTTATAGAAAATGAATTGGTGTTGATGGGAATATATTTATTGAAAGGATGGTTTTAAGGTATCTTTCATCATCCAACATGAGTGAACATAAATAAAATGATTTAAATGTATTGGAAAAAGGATTTAAGAACAAACCACAAAGTACATCTCTAGCATGCATAAGATGAAAATAACTCATCAAAAGAACCCTTTGAGGAACAAACAATAATGAAAGTAATTGATAGAGGAGAGGAATTCCATCAGTGATGGAAAATGAGAAACATGGTACAACACAAGGTATTTCCATCAAATAAATGGCTGCTCAATTAGTGACCATTATTGGAAGGTCATTTGTTGAGCAAAAGGTGACCTACTAATGATGGATGTAAGCCTAGGGTGTTCTTTAATTTAGGTCAACCTCTTAGAGTAATGTGTCAAATTCGAAAAGAGATGACCCACTAATACGAATTCAATGAGGAAAATCCACACTAGCATTAGTAAACAACACCTATAATTATGCAACTATGAATAACATGACAAAAGGAAATGACAACATGGATGGTCAAAAGTTTTATAGAATGGTCATCACATGATAAAGACAACCCTTGAACATAAGCACGACAAAATGATGACTTGGGTAAAATTTGACAGAGGAAGGAATAATGATATAAATCTGTAATGCAAGAGGTTTCAATAGATTCTCTATTAATGGGAAGAGTAACCACCTAGAGGAGTAAAACTAAAAAAATGATAGTTTGACTCCGAAGGCAATATTAAAACCCAACTTGTTGAGAAAAAGACTCAGATCTCGCTTGTTGAAGGTGCCATAAATGAAATTGTTGTAACTAACAAAATCAAATATCTTAATTATTCATGGCATATATATATATATGATTTATTGTGTCTTTCTCATATCAAAAAAGCTTGAAAAAGAATAAAATAATGGCATAATAGAGTGGAGGAAACAAGTGTCCCATGGTGAGAAACTATGTTCCAAGCACATATATGCAAAACAAAATGCAAAAAAAGGGACATGTAGGATATCCGCGTTCATCAACATGTTTCTTTTAGGGATAAGGTTTCAAAATGGAGAAGCAACAGATGTAAAGGCAAGCGGTTGAAGAGCATGCATATGTGATAAGCGATAACTAGAAAATTGCACTAGAAATTAGGCTTAAAAGTGCATGTAGTGGTATGCAATGGAATAATGCAAATCAAAACATAAATATGGGATATGAGAGCCCCACAAAGAATGGACACAAAAAACTAAGACTAAGTCATGCATCTTCAATGCAAAGTCAAGGAAGGGATAAGAGGGCTCCTAAGCCTATAATGAACTTGAGCATGGGTACTAAAATGACAAGCATGATGTTAACTAGGCGTCCATGATTGGTAAGCTCTTCTATCCAAATCATGATATGAATAAATGAAAAAGAGATTAATAATGCAAACTAATGGAATCCATACAAACCCTAGAATATGAAAAACCCTAACTTGTATATCATTTTTGATTCATCTATCTATCCATATGTATTAGAGAGCACTAAAAAAACATAAAAATACTATCAAATAATCCTAAACATTTTCTTATACCATTACAGATCAGAATAATGAAATTGATTTTCGTATACCATTAGAGATCAGAATAATGAAATTGGTTTATAATAATAGGTGAAGGGCATTCCAAACTATAGGAAAGTGGTTAAAAACCCAATAAATACATATAAAAAACAAAGTTACTAATTCATTTTCAGGTTTTTACCATAAGTCCGCTCAGAATACGCTCAACACTTCAGAGATTAGAAAGTCATTTTCGATTTCTTATAGATTGGGTTATCCCAATCCATTTCCTCTTCCATTTCCTCTTCCTGTTACCCCTATAATGCATATCCTGATCATCGAACGCAGTGTACTTTCTCATCGCCAATGCCAGTGTACTTTCTCATCGCCAATGCCAGTGTACTTTCTCATCAATGCCCACGAATTTGTCCCTTTCACGCCCTTGAATGATATTATAGCTATCACCCAAGTCATCAGTACCTTTGAAAAGCTTTCTGTTTTATACTGGAGAATTATTATAAAATTTGCAGGAGGCTTGCTAGAAGTATGATAAAAAAGACAGTGCCACCCTTTGTCTTAGCAACCACTCGATGAACTCGTTAACCTACTGACATATGAAGCTTGATACTGCACTAATTTATTTGGCATATATCGATTAATTTATTTAGGCACATATACACAGTCCAAATACAGGCGCCTTATAAGTCGGGTCGTGATCGTGCATATTATTTAACAATTTCGATGTTGTACCGAGTTGCCCAGAGTTGAGTTGGGAGTGGCAGTTATATACATATTTTTCTGCATGGTATGGTTGCATTCATTCCCACATATTTATGTACAATCCAATTTCTAAAGTAAGAATACCAACGTCATTCCGCGCTGCCGCAGCTGGCCACTTCACCTTTTCCATGTTTTTCTCCCTGCTGTCTGAATTTCTTCTATCATGAACGAGTATAGTTTACACTTGATCAGTGATAATGGAATCCTGGTCCCCCGAGCCAAAGGACATCGAACGTTCATGATAGACAAAGACCGCTTGATTTTTAATCTCATAAAATACAATATTCCTTGTGTTTTGCAGCAGAAAGCAAGAAAGCGGTACGTTATACCTTTTATGCTTTTTGCGAAATAGGAGGCGCATGTAATAACCATAATTGTCCTTCAATTTTTATGATGTAGAATCATGAGCAAGGAAAAGTCCATCTCAAAATTCACCAATATTATGCATATTGGTTGCTGTTGGCCGTGCTGTGCAAGATATGAGTTTGATTTTACGGATGGTTTTAACATCATGCAATTGAAAGTAATGGTGGGTGTTTAAAGAAATTGTTGCTTAGAATTTTAATGACAGGAATAAAATCTTATTTTGGGATTTTTTTAAACTTTTAAATAAATTATATTTCACATCAATACTCTATATTTTCATAAACCCTAAATTCAAAACCATTCATAAACCCTAAATTCAAAACCATAGTTCGAAAACATCAATAACTTAGCCGCATCAAATTGACTGTTGCAACCTTTTCACTAAAAACGATGATGCCCCCGGAAAACTGGAAAGACAATAGTCTGCCCTTGGCATGCACTGACATTGAATAAGGTGAAGGCAGCCATACAAATGCTTCATGTCCACGCTTCATTTTGATTGCAGTTTTCATTTCTCTGGATATTAAATTCATGAAAATATTCGGACATCATTATCATCGTATCGCCTTCAATTCAGGCTTTCTTGGCGAATTGTTATGATTCCTAGAGATGTTTGTTCGAAGTCAATTCGCTCCGACATCATGATCATTCCATCACCTTTGATTCAGGCTTTCTTCGCAAAGTGTTATGATTCCTAGAGGGATGTCTGTTGAAGTCAATTCGCTCCTAACCTATTTTAAACGTGAAGTCTAATATTTAAAACATTGAATTGACAAAGTTCAACCATGATATAAAAAATGACGCTCTTTGCTTTGTTGTTATGGTTGACAGGTTGTGAAATCTGTACTAATAAACATATTAACTTATGGAAATATATACTAATGTAGTTGTGATCCAAATCGCTTAACGGGATAAAGAAAATTTCTTCGAGTTACTGCAATTATTCAACAAATCTAATTGCACTATTGTGTGCATAACTTCAATGAAAATCATGACAGGGGTGGTGAAATCATGAGAGGGTGCATGTAATTGAGAGTGTAAAAGGATTATTTGGGATGATGACAAAGATGAGGATGGCATTGATTTAATGGGTGATAATTATTGGATATAATTTATAATAAGGGTATACAAATAACATTATTTAATTTTATATGTTAAAATGGGATAAAATTAAAATTAAAATTTTATTTTTTATATGTTATTTTCAAGTTTGTATTGTTTAAGGTATAAAATAGACAAAACAAGAAAAGAGAATATAACATAACCAAAAAAAACTCACAAAGAAGGAAATAATCTGCAATAAATTTATTGTCATAGACCTGCAATAAATTTGGATTCTAAGTCTTTGTGACAACTATGATTGGGTGACTGTTTAAGGAGATTTGTTGTTAAGGGATATTCTTACAAGGAATATAGTATTCAAATGTTTGAAGAAAGCATGTCGCAATAAGATGGACTTATCTTTGGGTGACACTTGGAAGGTATGGATTGGGCACAAATGATTGGGCAATGAATTGGAATGATGACTGGGCATTGCAGTGGTGACCAAAAATTTACACTACACACAAGCTAAGTGAGGTTCCTAATCTATTTCTATTACATACATGCTAAATGCAGGGAGCCCAATTCACCCAATTCCTTATAAAGTGTTACAAATGCCCTCCCAAATCGCATGTGGGATAAATAGAGTGGATTTATAAATAAAAAACCAAAATTCACATGGAAAAGAACAATGGCTTCTAAGTCACTAACTTGTAGATGCCATAACTTGACTTAAAAAACAAAAATTCACATGGAAGAGAACAATGACTTCTAAGTCACTAACTTGTAGATGCCATAACTTGAGTTTTTGGTGTCCAAATTGGATAAAAGATAACTTGTTGGAAATCTAGAGATGTGAAGCACAACTTGGAAATGATTTCCATGGATGAAAGAAGATAAACCATGCACAAAGCATTAAATTATAGTTATGAAGATTTATACCTTGGTAGAAAATTATTTTAAAAAAATGGCTAATTTAAAGAATTTTTCTAATGTTTAAAGTAGGCTTTTGTTTGGAGAATAAATATTAAAGCTCATATTTGACAAAAAAAAAACTTAATTCAATTAGCATAAAGCTATAAAAACCTTAGCTCTACAGTAGTTCCAAGAAGATGGCAAGAGGATTATAAAGAAGATGAAAAGAACATTTACAATAGAAAGAAATATCTTTTCCAGCATTATAAGTGTCTAATTTGGTATTTCCTTTCCTTTAGTAGTCATTCAAGATTTTCACTTTAGAGTTTTGAGTTTTCATTGTAGCTTCTTTTCTCTTCTAGGTCTCTTTTCCCATTTATATGTTACACGAGAGTATCATTTATGTCCTTAAATGAATGAATTCATTTTAATTTTATGAATATTATAAACTCTAATTAAAACATTGAACTATCAAGGGTTCAGAGCTAGTGTGATATTTTGACTTTGACTTTTAAGCTTAAGATTGTAAATGCGTAGCTCATTTCATTCCTATAAGTTTAAATGCAATTATCCTTTAAGTTTATGTGCAATTGTGGTCCATCTTTATTTCATCTATCCAAATTTCTTATGCTTTACTTTATGTTAGAAAAATGATGTCTAATGAACATGCAACTTTTATTTATGTTTGTGTGAAACTTGTGTTATATCATTGTTAATACTCATTTCAAATAAGTCTTTGTCCTTTCTTAGGCATTTCCTATCTATAATTTATCTTTATTTTAAACGGGAGAACCCCTTCTAAAAAATAACGGGGGTGTCTTTTACCTCAAATGTTGTCTTTAAGACTTTGATCAATCCTTCTAATCAGCAATCAGATAGTCTTATTCCATAAATTTTCTCACCAAGGTAGCTCAAGTCATTCCATTATGTCAAGCCTTGAACTTGCCACAATTACACAACTGCTTGTACTCCTCGCTATGTGAGCTCTTCTTGCTTGTATGAATTTCTCCTTGAATTCTTGATTCGTGACCATAAATAAGAATTTTGCATACTTGTATGAGACTTGCCTAGTGTTTGCAATATGTGTCATTCCATGTGAACCCAAACCTAAATTGGGCCAACTCATTTAGTTGAATTGTTCTATCATGTGATTCCAAATTGTGCTAGTTTTTCCAAGTTACCTTTAGAGCATCTTGGTCATTCCATCCACACAAGCCATCTTGTTCACTAGGTCATCCTAAGCTTGCCTAGGTCATTCCACCTACCTAGTCATTATGTTTGATCACCACAAAGTGCACCAAATTGTGTTTGAGTTGGTCAACTCATTTGATTTGTCTGAATTCATTTAAAGGAAAATTCTTCCACTTGTCTTAATTGGCTCTGTCAAGTGCACCCAATGTTAGAAATTGTAGCAAGAAAAAAACTCAATTTTGACTTATGCCTTAGTCAAATTGAGTAATTCATTTTTCCACATCAGTAAAATGACTTGGATTGCAGTTAACTTGTGTGACATGGCCTTGTCTACTAGGTTACTCAGTAATTTCGAGTTTATAGGCTAGGAGTAGAGTTGTGGATGTAAAGATTACTAATATTTAACAATCTAGTTGAGTTATTGTTGGTTGAACTTAGTTAACTGAGCTCTAGTAACTAGTTGAGTCAGTTGAAGGTCATTTGAGTAGGTAAGACTATTGATAACTCACTGATCACTCAGTTAACTAGTCAGTCAGCTAAAAATAGACACAGGCATGCATGGAAATCAAATTTCCTAGTTGAGGTGGAGGAAAAGGCATGCTTGTATATATATTTGTATATAGTTGAGTGTACAATGCTTTTGCATTGAGAAAGTGATCAATTCTTGAAGCTATTGTGCAAAGAAATAAGGAATTTCTCCTATTTTTTAGGGGATAATTTTCCTTTAGGAGTGTGAAAGGAAATAGGTGCTTGGATGATGCTTGAACTGGCTAAGTGTTGGCTAGATAAAGCTAGGAAGCAGGGGAATAGGATTTACAGTGCAGAGTATGCTTTAGATTTGAAATAATTCATTGTAATTGTTTATCTTTTCATCTAAATTAATGCAAAGAAGCAAAGGGTTTTTTCCCAGTTGGGTTCCCCTAGAAATGATTGTGTACTTGTAGTTTTGCTTGTTGCATATCTATTCATGTTGTTCTAAATTGTGATTTCCATTTCATAGATTAGTAGAGTAGAATTTGTGTCTCATGATTTTAGTTCGATTTCTTGAGAAGTTGCAATTTATATCAAATTTCTACATGGTATCAGAGCCATGAAATCACATTAGGACCAATATTTCAAACTTGTCCTTCAATAATTTTGATTTGCAGCTTTAGTACAACAGTTTTTCTTCAGATTTGGGAGATTGGATTTCAACGGATTGAGATTAGAGCATGCCTTGGAGGGAAGTTCAAATTTCTGAGCTTGGAACAAATTTAGGATCATCAAAAGTTCCCTAGGAGAAGCATTTTGGAGAAACCATAATCTAACACGTGGGCAGTCATTGCATTCCTCATGTACAATGATCATTGAAGAACTAATGAGCTATTAGGACACAAAGTTGATGGATGCCTAGTCCAGGGCAGATCCAGAAGACCCTATGTGCAAACCTCTTAATGGGGCTAGAAGGTTGCTAGTGGGTAGATCAGTGAGCCAATGTTTACTGACACAAAAGGGAGATGTGATCATTTATATTAGTAGATCGAGGAGTAGAAAGATTTCCCATAGGGAGATCGATACTGAGAGGGAGTCTAGTTTCATAGGGAACATCCATATGGAAGCTAGTAATTTAGGACTTGGAAAGATCAGACTCATTATTGCAGTAGTTGTAGAAATAGTGTGGAAGCAACAACAAAGCAGTAGCAACAACAATATGAGTAGATCAAATTTTTCCATGCATGGAGCTATACCTCCAGGAGTGAGGTGGAGTGATCTACAGCCCTAGTCCTAGAGTTACAAGGAATTTGGGTAGGGTCCATTGAGGTGTCCTCCTCATGGATCATTACTTTGATACAAGGGCCCACAATGTTTAGTAGCAGAAGGATCAATGTTGGTTGGAGAAGTTAGATACTGAGGAGATCGGTAGTAGAGTCAACAATAGAGCAGATTTCCCAGTAGATAGTTGTAGAGACACAGTGGATTCAACATGTTTTGGATGCTTCTCAGTTGCAGTTGTTGCAGTCACAATAACAAAATTGAGAGGTAGTGCTACAATACATTCAACAGGAGTTGGATTGGGGTTATGCAAAGCCATTTTTCCTAAGAGGGAGCATTAGAAATTGGAGCCAAAAAAAGGCTCAATTTTGACTTATGCCTTAGTCAAATTGAGTAATTCAATTTTCCACATTAGCGAGATGACTTGGATTGTAGTTAACTTATGTGACATGGCCTTTTCTACTAGTTTACTCAGTAAATTCGAGTTTATAGGCTAAGATTAGAGTTGTGCATGTAAAGATTGCTAATATTTAGAAATATAGTTGAGTTATTGTTAGTTAAACTCAGTTAACTAAGCTCTAGTCCCTAATTGAGTTAGTTGAAGGTCAGTTGAATAGTTAAGGCTATTGTTAATTCACTGATCTCTTAGTTAACAAGTCAATAAACTAAAAACAGACATAGTCACACATGGAATTCGAATTGCCTAGTTGAGGTGGAGGGAAAGGGATGTTTGTATTTATATTTGCATACTCTTGAGTGTACAATGATTTTGCACTAAGAAGGTTATCAATTCCTCAAGCTATTGCACAAGGAAATAGGGAATTTCTCTTACTTTTTAGGGGCTAATTCCTCCAGGATTGCGCAAGGAAATAGGGGCTTGGCTAAGTATTAAATTGGATAAGTGTTGGTTAGAGAAAGTCAGGAAGCAGGAGAACATGATTTGCAGTGCGAAGTGTGCTTCAAATTTGAATTAATGTTAAGCAGCGAAGGGGTTTTTCCTAGTTGGGTTCCCCTAGAAATCACTGGGTACTTGTGGTTTTGCTTGTTTCATGTATAACATGTTGTTATAAATTGTGATTTCTATTCCACAAATTAATAATGTAGAATTTGTGACTCTTGATTTCAGTTCGAATTCTTGAGCAATTGCAATTTCTATCAAATTTCTACACCCAACTCATCTAATTCTGCATGATTGTGCCCAATCTCCTTGAGTCAATCTATCCATGTCCACGTGTGGTCAATGCATCCTAAATATGTGCACCTGATGGATGCATTCACAAAGGAGTATGTCTAGTGAGTATGACCCATGACAACTTATACACTAAAGCATCTCAATTGTATGTCACAACCCCCAAGTGTTGACCACTTCACTTTGATATAAGTCTAGCCACTTGGCCATCAATCCATCTAATCCAAGTTCATTGAAATCCTTTGCTGCATCCTTATCTCTATTTGAAGTGCACCTCATTTGTCTATAGGTGCACCCAAGCTCATCCACAATTTGTATTTCCAATAGGCCAAGATAAAGATCCAAAATTTTCCTTGCAAATGAGCTAGGGAATCCATCCATCATATGCCTACCTAGGGAAATCGCCAAAATGCACCTTGTCATTATGCCAAGGTGGTAGTTTGGAGTATGCCTTATTGATGAGCCAAGGAGTCCCAACTAAATCGTCTATCCAACATGATCATCCACATTTTCCTAAAGGAGTTGTTTGATGCCACTCTAGACAAGGGCCTTACACTGGTCCTTAGTAAAATCCCTTGGTTTCTTTGATGTGTGAGTAATCCCCTACTTTGTTGAGTGAGCAAGTAGCAAAATGAAATGACTATCAAGAGGATAAGGTCTTCAAGATCTATTGTGTGATTTCAGAAGCATGTAACTACCATGACCAGATGAAATATGGATGGAGTGAGCATTTGGGGGTACATTTTACATTAGTAGCACATGCATTAGGGGTAATATCTACACTACCTCTATTAGGCGAAAATATGAACAACTTCCAAAGGTCTAGTGACGGTGGAAAATGAGGTGAATTTAATGGTAAACATACTAATAATTCTGCATTTTGAGAGGAACTTGTGAAAATGTCATGTGTAGTTTTTGGTGATAGAAAATTTCCCTATGATATGTGAGGTTAGGAGCATATCGTATGATTGAAATACATCACATTTTCTCTATCCAAGCTTAGAGAGGGCTAGGAATGGAGAATAATGTCGGAGAAAGGAGGACCACTCGAAAGTGTTATAACCATTTTTCACTTCATTTCAATAGGAAGAGCCTCAACTTAATCTCTTGCTAGCATGAATGCACCTTTCATCACCTTTGAATGTACTAAAATAGGTGGCCCATCACTCCCATGTCAACTATCTCCCTGTACACCACCACTCCCTTGCTAGTATAGAGCTTGAATACAACATACAACTTGCCTTAATCCTAGTAGTGACTGAGCTATAATTTCTAGAGAATTGCCTTCCTAAGAGGATCACTTTGACCTAGATTGGCATGAGTTGACTTGGGGTAAATAATTGTGGATTTTCGACCTAGATTGACATGAGTTGGCTTGGAGTCAATAATTGTGTCACGTGAGTTGGCTTGGAGTCAATAATTGTGTCACGTGAGTTGGCTTGGGGTCAATAATTGTGTGACATGAGTTGGCTTGGGGTCAGTAATTGTGGAATCCACAATTATTTACCCCAAGCCAATTCATACCAATCTAAGTTGAGGTGATCCTCTTATGACAGAAATTCATACCAATCTAGGTTGAGGTGATCCTCATATGAAGGAAATTCTTAGGAAAGAAATTATCTGAAACCTCTAGGCTCTATTGCTATTAACCTTAAGACAAGTTATATATTGTATTCACGTTCTACAATGGAGGGGTGGTATAAAAAAAACAATTGACATGGTATATTCAAAGGTGATGAAAGGTGCATTCAAGCCAACAACGGAAAAAGGTTGAGCTGAGGTTCCTCCTTCCTGGGGAACTATTCCGTAGATCCACGCATGGTAATACTCTATAATTTCGACTCTATTTTGTTAGTTTGTATTGGTAATCACATACATATGCTCTGATTCACATCATTTTATACCTCAGTTTCCTATGATTGCATACTAACATATTACGATTTCATGTGTGATTGCATACTAACATATTTTAAGTAAAAAGAAAGATATCAATTCATTTTGAATTTCTTGGATATCAGAATACCCTTTAAGATTACAAAGCATTGGACTAGTCATTTTCGATTTCGTGTAGACTAGTTTATCCATATCCATTCCCTCTTCCTTTTACCCATATAATGCATATCCTGATCATCGAACCCACTGTACCTTCTCATCCTGAATGCCCACAAATTTGTGCCTTTGAAGCGCTGGCGGTCAGTACCTTTGAAAAGCTCTCTGTTTTATACCGTAAAATTATTATGAAATTTGCACGTGGTTCCCTAGAAGTATGATAAAAAAGAGTGCCACCATTGGTCTTATCAACCACTCAATGTACTCGATAACTCGTTTACCTACACACATATTTACTGGAAGCAGATACTAAACTAATTGCAGAATACCCTTGGATTAATTTATTTGGTCACATATACACCGTCGCCTTACAAGTCGGGCCAGATGGTCATGCATGTTATTCAACAATTTCTATGTTGTACCAAGTTGTCCAGAGTTGAATTCATTGAAATGGGACTGGTATATATATAGACACACGGGGATATTTCTTTGAATGGGATGATTGCATTCATTCCAATTGCCCACATATTCATATACAATACCGATGTCATTCCGCGATGCCGCAGCTGGCCACCTCACCTTTTCCATGCTTTTCTCCCTGCTGTCTGAGAGTTTCTTTTATCATGAATGATTATAGCTTCCACTTGATCGGGCATTGCAGTTAATACAATTTATCAGGTGATAATGGAATCCCGCCCCCCTTAGCCTAGGACGTCGGACGTTGATTATAGACAACCACAAAATCGACACACCGCTTGATTTTTAATCTCATAAAATATAATATTCCTTGTGTTTTGCAGCAGAAAACAAGAAAGCGAAACGATGTACTTTTAAAATTTGTAGGTTTTTATGCGAAATAGGAGGCGTACTACAACCATAATTGTCCTCCATTTTTTTCGAAGCTCCACAGTCCCAAAAACATCATGATGTAGCATCATGAGCAGGCAAGAATGTCCACCTCAAAATCCACCAATATTATGGATATTGGCTGCTGTTGGGTGTGCAAAACATGAGTTTGATTCCATGCATGGCCGTTGCAAACTTTGGATATCCACTGGAAAATTCTATATATTAATACATTTCTGTAATTGGATATATTCAGTATAAGAGTCCACGCTTCATTCTGTTTACAGGTTTGTTTCTGTGGATATTAAATTCATGAAAATACTACCATCCGACATCATGATCATAGTATCGCCTTCAATTCAGGCTTTATGATACCGAGAGAGATGTTTGTCGAAAGTCAATTCGCTGAGACATCATGATCATCGTATCACCTTCGATTCAGGGTTTCTTCGCAAAGCGTTGTCATCCCTAGAGGGATGTGTGTTCATGTCAATTCGCTCCGAACCCATTTCAAACATAAAGTCTAATAATTAAAATGTTGAGGGTACAAAGTTTAACTATCATACAATATGGGTTAGTATTAATGGAGAAAGTTAGTTTTTCTATGTTTAAGTGTTTGTTGCTTTAGAATAGAATTGAGATCCTATTTGTTAGAGAGTGGTTCAAACCACCCAATAGTGTGAAAGCTTATATGTACTAGGTTTTTCTCCTTGTATGAATGTTTGTACACTCTCCAGGTATCTCACTTTGAGAGCCATTTAGATAATATATTCATATTTTATCATAGTATTAGAGCTTCAAGGTTGTCGATCCTGTAAGTTAAGTGGAGAGCGTGATTGAGCCGAAATTGTCGCAAGTGTTGAGTGCACAAACACGTTGATCCCACTATTACCCTTCTCCAATTTTCATTTTGTCGCTCGTCGTAGCTATCTGGTGTATAGTCACGAAGGTCTTCGCGAGTCTGTGGTGCTAAGTCGTGCCGACCTTGAGCTCGGAGGAGGGTGCAGGGAATTGTCGCCAGATCGGAGGAGTGTGCAGGGAATTGAGACCTTGCTGCGTGGTGGGCTACTGTCTGCATGGCGTGGTGGGCTGCCGTCTGGAGCTGGTGTGTTGGAGCACAGCGTTGTAATTGTGAATATGAGTGTGTGGTTAGAGCACAGGAGAGCTGTGTGGTCGAGCGTTGTGAAGAAAAGAGAGATTTCTTGTTCGTATCTTGAGCTGCGTGTGGTGAGCTGCCTGTTCGCTTGAACATTCTGTCGATTTGGAGTATGCCACTCCCGCAAACAGAATGATCTGAGTGAGAGATCTCGGAGGGAGAACATGAGCAAACAAAGGAGGAGCCCTCTTTCTCTGTATCAGATAAATCAAATCGAAGGGAACATTTTGCTTATTATGGGAGGCATACTTATTAGAATATGGAAGGCAAATTTACTGGATTATGTTGAAGATGCTATTAATGATAGTGGAGATGCATCAACATTAAATCGTATAACATCTGCATTAGATAACAACATCATACTCAACATAATATATGAATATGGAGAGATTCTTAGTACAAAATTCTTATGGGATGTTTTAGAAATGAAACTCTGTTTGAATGAGGGCAATGATGCTAAAGATATTGCTCTTGAAAATGATCCCATATTTGATTGTGAAGATTAATGCAATGATGGGTGATGAATATGTGTCTGTAACTGAAACTTGTGATGATGAAAACACATCCATTATTGTAGAATCTGAAATTTTTCTAGATGCAGAAATCAAGTTTGATGAGACTTATATACCTCATGATGAGTGCACCAATTTGATGATTGAAAAACATCTTATTGATGAATTACTGTTTGGTGAGAAGGAAAGCCTATCCTCACATATAGATCAAATGTAGAACATGCCTGCAATAATAGAACTGAGTGAAGAGGCTGAAGGCATAACTATGACAGCAAAAGGGATGAAGTATGGAGAGATGGAGAAATGAAAGCTCTCTTGAAGGAGGAGGAAGACAAAAGCAAATGTGGTTCTCTTTATAAATTTAGCATTATTTTTTGTGCAGATATTGGGAGACAAAAGGAAGCAATTGAGGAATCCCAAGAACCTACAACATCAAATGCAAAGAATGTTAGTATATACTCGAAGAGGAGGATAAGAGTTCATGTGTTCCATTGGAGGGGGATAAAACGTAAAAAGGAGGTGAAGCTCCATCCTTTTCTTATGGAAAAGAAAGTGAAGATGAAGCTTCATCCACAAATGAACAATAATGGGTTCTGCTGCAAGAAGACAAAAATGGAAGCTCTGTCTTTTACCATTGTAAGCCTAGCTAAGACTGAGACCAGCAGGCGTCATATGTCATTTTAGTTTTTTAGTGAACCATTTATCCATTAAGGGGGACTGTTAACATTAATGGAGAAAGTTAGATTTTTTATGTTTAAGTGTTTGTTGCTTTAGAATAGGATTGAGATCCTATTTGTTAGGGAGTGGTTCAAACCACCCGATAGTGTGAAAGCCTATATGTGCTAGGTTGTTCTCCTGATTGAATATAGTGCTTGTATGAGTGTTTGTACACTCTCCAAGTATCTCACCTGGAGAGCCATTTAGATAATATATTCATATTTTATCAAAATGGAGTTATTTGTGTAGGTGTTATGGTTGTGAAATATCTACCAGGAAACATGTTATCTCATGGAAATGGATACTATATGGTTGTACTTTAGTGCATAAATTTGAAGTCTACATGTCACAACATCTGCGTCCAAATCGCTTAACAGGATAATTTTTTTCTTCTTTGGGTAATACAATTATTCAACAAATCTAATTGCACTATTGTTTTCATTACTTCAATGAAAATTAATTCATGGCAATACGCTAATGAAAACGAAGTCATGATAGAGGAGGGGCTGGGAAATCATGACCATGTTCCTGTCATCTAGAGAGTAGAGGAATCATGGTTATTTGCGATGATCAAAGATGACGATGATACTGATTTGATAGGTAAGTGATAAATATTGGATATAATTTGCAATAAGGATATATAAATAATATTAATTTAATTAAATGGACATATAAATAATATTAAATTAACTAAATGGAAATAATAATGAGAAACTTTAAATTTTCTTTCCATTTATAGATAAAATTTGATAATACATACTAATTTTATATATTCACATCAAATAAGGTTACATATAAATATATTTAGTGTTATCTTAAGATAGGTATACTATCTTGGACACAAAATCACTTGGTTGAGAGAATATCTCAACCACACACCAATCTAGGAATCAACTAGATCTAAACACCTCATAACTAATAGGAATAGACTCCTTTACATAGTAAAGGTCACAACTGAGACAAATAGGAATTAAATTTCCAAGTCACCCCCTTAATGACTACTTGTCTCAATCTCAATATGCAAAGTCTAGTTGTGGTCAAACATGACAAAATAATATGTCAACATCCATATAAAGGAACAACCATCCACTGGAATGCATGGGTGCCCAACTGCTGCAACCGCCAGTCTACTAGGATTCCCTTCGCATACATGGTTCTGTCAACCATTATATCTTCATACATGTACTTGTACTTGCAAATATCCCTCCATCATCATCATCATGGGTTTTATCGGATTACTCATAACCATGCTTTGTGATTTATCAAATTACCCTCAACCATGCCCACAAGAGCTCTCAGCCACCAAGGCTTAACACAACCACCAAGGCTCAACTTAGCCACCAAGGCTCACAATATTCCACCAAGGCACTCAAGTTAGCCACCAAGACTCACCACAGACCCAACTTAACCAGGCCTAGGGTTTTCTTGGCTCACCCTCAACCATGCTAAGGGTTTTGTCAGCTGACCCTAAAGCATGTCTACAGGAATCCCTGTCCAATTCACTCTCGCATGTGGTTACAAACCAATATCGCAAATACAAAGTGGTTTTAATATTACCACGAAATTTATAGGTGCACACATGCCTCATGAGGCTTACATTACACACTCCAACTTTTGGAGTTACCAGGTACATACTTTACAAATATCACTACAAAACATCCTAGATTTTCTTACTAATAAATGTATGTGACACATAATACACCATCATCATGAGTCTATTCCACAAACCCACAAAAAATTTAACTTAGTTGTCCATCATAATCGATGTTGTTGCTCCTTTACCTCATCTTTTGATATTGTTCATATTCAATAGGAACTTGTTTTCCTAAAATAAGGTCAGATAATGTTCCTACAACGTGAACTGTGGGTGGATCTTTTAATTTTCTCCCATGCTTTTTCCCACATAATTCCTTGATCATTTTGGCATAAATCAAGATATCTCATATAGCCTGCAGGAGTGGAATTTTTATACACATATTCTTCAACTCCCCTATAATATCAAACTCAGGGTAGATGCCTGGTTTAGTTATCGTGAGTCTTTCAAGGAATGAAGGGGAAGTAGTTTCAATTTTCGCAGATTCCTGTTGCTCAACTATGTTTCCTATTAGTTCGGTTGATGAAATAACCACAATTGAAGGATTTATCATAATTTTCTCTTCTTTATTGTTTTATTGTTCTTGATCATTTTTATTTTCTTGAGGAGGAATAATGCATCCAGATCTCAGCCGGAGCTCATTACATCTTAAGGGATTTATTTCATAGATCGGATTCTCAACGAGTTACACGTATTGGATAGGTCTATTATTAGGGTTAGGATTTGGCTTAGCTGATGGTTGAGGATACACCGAAGTTTGAGGATTAGGAGGCAACTGAAATGGAGCCCGCAGTGCCAGCTGAGGTTGAGGGATCATCCCTCTGGGTGGAGTTACCAATCCCGCAGGGCACTACTAAGTTTGAGGCCATATTGGATTATGCATAGGCGTATTCAGCCATTGCGAGGGATAGGAATTGGTAACTAGATTTTAACATAATGGGGTGGGATATTGCAAATTTGGCCATCTTGATCCAACAAAACATTGATTCGACCATGGTGATGTAGGATATGACTTGGATTGCCAAGTGGGATTGAAGGGTGATTGTCCCTGCCATGCATTTCCAAGATTCTGTTGTGGAATATACTGTCCATAATAAAATAAGGAGGGATCTTGCATCATACCTGAAGGGCATGATTTCCATGGTCGACGTTGAGTCATTAGGTATGCTGGTTCTGTTTCCTCCTCGACTTCTTTAAATACAACTTTTAATCCTGAAGTAACGGACGTTGTTATGTCGAATGTTCCTTAGTGCAAATAGAACATGCTCGAACCATGTCCAATGGGTATTCCATTTCAATGTGTTTATTTCGGAAACGTGGACAGAATATGGCCAATGCTAAATGCTCAATCTACCTTGGCTTGGTTCTGTTTGGCCTGCAAAACATCTAACTATGTAGTTAGTGTGCCCAAAATGTCAGTTTTAAAATCTCCTAAAATACTACCAATATATGTTCGTGTTACACCACCACCTGTGGTCTTACTGATTCAGGTGAGGGGATCCTGTATTCTAGATCTTGCTTGTGTATTGCCATGTGAACACCTAATACATAGCTTAACAATATTATCATATTCTTCTTGGTAGATATCACCTTGGCCCATTAAATTCAACGTTTCTATCCATTCATTCTTCATGCCTTTTATTAGAGCAGCTTTCAGTACTTCATTTGGTAAAGTAGTATAAGGTGATCTTTGTAAGTTGTACTAAAATCCCTCAACATATTCTTCTAAGGTTTCATTGTCTTTTGCAGTCATTTTAAAAATTTCATCCTTTAGGTCCCTGGTTTGACAGTAATCCTGGTATTTAGTAAAAAAGGTATTTTCATTGCATCCCAAGAATTTATAGTGCCTCCTCCTAAGCCCATAAACCATTGTAGTGCCTCTCCTTTTAAAGTAGAAGAGAAAAATTTCAATTTCTTTGGATCGATGGTATAATCATAACCTTTGCACAACACATCAAACTTAAATAAAAAGGTGTCTAGATCCTACGAGGTCATCCAATGAAAGTTTGGGATATTCTGTAAGGGGATAACCTTCATTGGGGCATTAGCCACTGGCTCGACAATAAGATATTCCAATGTCGAAGTTTTGTTTTGTTGCCCTTGGGTTTCCATCTGATAAAAAATCTGCTAGTAATTTTTAGGGATTTCATGATCATGAGGTGTTATTTGAGAAGGGAAGTTATGGATATTACTTGGCTCTTGAGGGGGTTTTACTATATTGTCTAAGTCTGGGATCTCTGGTGGTTTCTCTTCTATCGAGATCATAGGAGATCCTGACCCTGAGGATCGTGGGTCTGCTCCACTAGTTTCTCCTTCACCTTCTTTCAAATTACAAGAATTTCCCTCTTGTGAAGGAATAGAGTGTTGAATAAAAATGCTTTGGAAGCTTTGCTTAGATCCTTCAGTTTTACTGTGAATCTTAGCATGAGCTGCAGTTGGTGATTTTGCTCCCTGATGGATTACGATAAAGCCCTTCCCACATACTGTTCGAGGTCCTATTGGTGCTTGAGATTCAACTTTTTGAATAATTTCGTTGATGAAGGTCGCTCTCCCAAGGCTCACCAGTCCCTGGGTTTTTGCGGTTTTTGATATTGGCTTCGGTTATGTTACTACCTATGAGCCAAGTGGATGTTGGTGGACACCCACCTATCCCACTTTGACCCCCACAACTATCTCTTTCAGTTTTTTAGTTTCCTTAATTGTAGCACAGTTTACTATTTTTAACAGTTTTTCGAGTCCTGAACTTCCAGAGCCGTTTTGAGGCCCTAAACGATGTTTTTTTGGGAAATCTAGGAGTCATTTTGAGCCATTTTTTCTCTTCCCAAAGTTGTAGTCCTCGGATAGATATTTCTAACGAGCTATTGTGCGCGTCAAACAGAGATCATATGCCAAATTTACGACCCCGAGAAGTTGATGTACCAATTTACCTGAAACGGGGCCCACAATTTGGCATTTCATCTCCTAGGGTTAGGTTTTTGGATGTTTAGGGTTTTCATTGTTTCTCAACAATAAATAGGCCTTCGAGCCTCATTGTAACATAGTTCGGAGGCATGTAGCTGCCACATCTCTTCTTAGAGATAAGCTACCATTGCCCTAGCTAGTTTATTTCCATTTCTGTTTGTAAGCATATTTCAGTATTTTATAGTAATAAAATGAAGTATTATTTCCACTGCATCTCTATATTTATGGTTATTTCTGTGCTTTACTGTGTTCCTGTTTAAATCTGAATCAACCTAATTCCTATTTTTTTTCTTAGTCATACACACTTACATAACCTAATTGTATCAATTGAAAGTGGGTGCTATGCACAATATGTTTACTTGTTGCATGCGTAGGTTCTTACCTTCCGTCTTCAATACCTGGCCTCCTAGAGATACAACCTATGATTTGACAACTTCCCTGGAAACGACGCCAAAATTTTGGGCACTAAGATGACTCTTTAAAATCAACTTAATCCTACCTTCATTAATCTTACCAACTTGGGATTCGTCTCTTATTTCAAGGATATCGGCACAATATATGCAAGAATAGATTCTTAGATTATGAAAGAGTGTAAAATTATTGCTACAGAAAGGTTACATTAAAAATTATCTTAGTTCAGTTGTTGCAGAGACAAATGATGACAACAAATAATTACTCCTACAATTATAGTCTTATGAAAGAAAACTATTTTAATTCATCAACCATTCTATCTATCCTTCAACAAATCCTATGCATAAGGAAGACTAGTAAATCACACAAATGCTTCAAAGTCTTACTTCTTAAAGATAACTTACGGAATTCACAAACCCAAACCTTTCATTCATGTAACTCAATCCAATCAACAATTTCAAGAAATGCATAGCAGAATTACAAGATACAGAATTCAATCGATTATTTACCATGAAAGAAAGGCAAGTGGATAAAAACACAACTAATGTGAATGTGGAAAAGTAACTAACTAATAATGACACATAACAGACAATTGAAACTCCGGTGACTGGGCCCACGGTCTCCAGAAGTACTGTCTTAGATAGATTCAATATTGATGACTAAGGTAAGATCTTGTGCAAAGTCATTAACTTCAAAGAGTTTTACAAAATGACCTTGAGAAGGTTCAAATTCAGATTGTTGTATGAAATATACAGCGAAAAAGTAATAATAAAAAAGCTCCTCTATCTTTTCACTTGCTATCTTATATATTACATTAATAACTGAATATGGAGCTATCTTGAGAACTAATAGATTCTCAGGATTACTCTTTTAACCATAAGTTCCTCGAATAGTAATGATCAATTTCCTTTGACTTCATTCTTCGATCACGCTCAGGTGTAGAGCTGTAATTTTCCACAAATTAGGCATCGACTGATCCAAAATCTTGCTCCAATATCTTGAGGGAACAAAAATTGTTCGATTGAACTGATCTGCATAACAATTTACTCAAATTATAACCTTTTCGACATCTAAAAGACTCAAACTATCTATACTATCTTCAACTCGCTTTCATTATCCTTTTTCTCTTAAATCATTACAAATTAAAGGCAAACTGCTTCAAAACATAACATTTATTTAAGGAAATAGGGAGAAGAATTATACCATTTTCATGGCCCAACACAACCCTTTTTCTTTGCATATTGTTTTAGGGAATTTATAAATAGTTATTTTATCAGTTAACATTATTTTCCATGTGTTAGCTTATTCAGATTGTTGTTATTTACTTGATGTTCATGCATTTTGGTATCCTATTATTATATAAATTCCTATTTTGTAGAGCTACATGAAACCTTAGAATTTCTCTTTTTTTGAATAAACTTGTTTATCATAAGCATAAGGAATTGGATAAAACCTCTTGACCATCCTTTAGATTTCCCTCAGCCGATCTTCCCTTCAAACCACATCTAAAGTACATTTTTTTGCTCTTTGAGCTATCTCCTATAACAAAATAGAGACTCCTATAACAACCCACAATTTGCATCAAAAGCTAATCTAGATTTGAATCCAAAGCATGGTTAACCTTCCTTGACTTGTTACAACATCCCCAAGACCCTAATGATGGAATTTGGAAACCCAAATACCTCATAGAATCTTTTACCTAATTGTTGTAGCAAAACTACCTTTTTTTTGTCAAGTTAGTGTTTGATGTTTCAATGATTTCTTTCAGCTGCGTGTTTGTTTCAATGAACAATAGAGTAGACATTCTTTTGTTTTATAATGATTGAATTGGTTTAACTCCTTTTTCTATAAATATAATAGATTTTATTTTTGTTCTTCCTTTCCTGCTATTTTGAGTATTTCCTGTAGCATAAACAACGTAATGGTCTATGTGTAACTCAATTCCACTTCAGTTGCTTTCACTTGCATAATATCAACAACATAAGAACAATTTACATGCTACACACATAGTTCCAACCTATTAAGTTTATATGATCCCTAGGTTTATAATTAAAGTCGAGAGTTGCAATATCTTGCTGTAATACTGAGGGCCATCACCTTGCACCGCGAAACATTTCCCTTCAGTTTCCTATCCCTCATTCTTGCACAACAACACTATCCACTTGTATAACAATATTATCTTTGATTCCACCACCATAACCTTACATTTAGCTCACACTTTCCATGATGCATCCATTTCCTATAGTCTACAAGCATTCCTTGTGCAATAATGCACTAACCTATTGTACATAAAGCTCTACCATTATGCATCACACTGAATTTGCTTTTGTTTTCTTCTAACATTTTATATCACCATGAACATATTTTAAATGTTAGGTCCAATATATTTGGAATGTCTTAGCATTGCCTCATCAACAAGAGAGATGGCCCCGCCTAAGAAAAGATGAGGTAAAGAGATTACTAAAGTTGTTGAAGAAGGGGCATAATAAAGTTCTATAATCTAAACTCCAATCTATACATATACAACATGATACATTGATAATCCATACCAATGAGTTGGTATGGAATATATCAGTTATTTTCTCGCAAATAGGTTCCTAAAGATGAGGAAGATAATGAAGTGTAACAAAATGTGAAGAGTTTTTGCATTCTGCTATCCTCCCATGTGCAGAGACCATTGCATGGATAATAAAATGTATTGACATGAAAGATATGACCATTTGGGACAATAAAGACATATCTATAGCAACATATGTATATGCTTGCATTACTGAGTATTACAAATTTCCTAACTATTAGGGGGCACTTACTATCAGGTGGTTTGAAGGTTTTTCCTTCACTAACAAGGATATCATGAGGACATGGTGACAAGACCCAAGCAAATTCTAGCATAGAACTGATGGGATATGCAAGACCAAGCTATTGAGAAAGGCATGCTAGATGGTATTGGCTATTATTTGTTGGTTTTATGGCAACCCAAATACGAAAACATTCGAAGAAACTTGGGTACCATTGATATGCATCGACACTTAAGATGGAAGCATATTCAATTGGGTAGAAATTCTAGTAGCTTCCATCAAGACAAAGGTAAAACAAGCTCAAAATCCACCTATAGGAAGACAACCTAAATTCTACATGGCATCATACCTTCTAGATGCCATATGCATAAGGTGTCAGTTTGAGCTATTAGGATGGAGATGGTGTTTGGCTTTTGAAATAATACCTTACCAAAACTTATGGGATACTAGTTACTAGTAAATGTACTACAAAATATATAAAGGATTCATCTCACCCTCGTGTCACATTCTCAATACCGATTCACCTTGTATGTCCAATTGAGAAAGGGAAGCATTGCATGATATCACTAATTGGTTTACACTAGTAGATGCTACCTACATTAGAGTATTCATAGCCTTTAGGCCTTAACACCAACTTCCTCTATTCATTATGGATAAAGTAATATTGCAGGAAGTAGCCTATCAGGTAACAACAAGGCTGGGAGGTATGTTAGTGTGTGTAAAGAAGGCACCATGGCTTGTTTTCTCAATTTATGTAGGCACATATTTTGTTAGAATTTATAAAGAAGAAAAAGTGGAGGCTAGTGATTTATAACATTTCAAATTTTGTGAGCTTAGATTCCACGAATATGAACCCAAAGGAATCAATACAAATCATTGTAAGAAACTAAAGTACAATTGGACACACAAACCTAACAATGATGATGAAGAAGAAAAGATCAAGACCTTTTACAATGTTGCATTGGCTGTGGATACCCAAAAGAAGGGAGTTGGTAGTTCTCAACCAACAAATGGTGCAAAACCTACAAATGAGGAATCATCCAAAGGAAAATATGCCTATGACAAGAAATATTCCCAAAAGAGAGAAAGGGAGAAAGAGGTAGCAAAGAAAGAGAGAGAGAAAAAGCCGAAAGTAGAACAAAAAACCAAGGAGGAGGGGAAAAAGAAACATGAAGAAAAGAGAACACAAGAAGAAGATAAAAAGAATAAAAAGGAGGAATAAAGAAGAAAATAAGTAGAGGAAAATTAGAAGAAGCAAGAAGAAGAAAATAAAAGGTAGGAGGAATAAAAGAGAAAACAAGAAGAGGAAGCAAGAAAAAAATTGGCGAAAGAAGCAACTGAAAAACAAGCTCAAGAAGAAATTAGACAAAAGAAGCAGGCCAAGAAGGAAGCTCAAGTCAAAGTGGCCAACATGGATGTTGAGCCTGCTACCCCAATTTTCATTCCGCTCACTAGAGGATACCTACCACTCGGAGAGATGAGAATTTTAGCTAGTGAAGAAAATCAAGTTCTAGACCTTGCAAGTTTCAGGTTTGATCATAGCTCGAGAAAAATTGTTCAAGAAAGGAACAAGTGCTTAGCATGAGAACCAATAAATCCAATCTTGGTAACTAATGAATGTGATATAATTTCAAATACTATGAAAAATCCCATAGAAATCTCTTCAACATGATTAAACTTCTTCACTACTACAAAAATAAATAGAGTATTTTCTAAATAAGGTCAAACAATTAGAGAAGAATCTGGCCAATTCACAACAAGAGAACAAGATGTTTCATAAAGAGAATCAAACTTAAGTAGCCTCAATTTCCCATGAATATGAAGTTCTAGCAACAACACTATAGGAAAGAAAAGTACTAGAAGACATCATGAAGTGACTATACAAAGAGATGATCACGCTTCCGAAGGTAGCCTCCTCACTCATGGCCATTCAAAATGAAATCAAAGAAAAAGGAACACTATTAAGGGAAACTTCAACAACCATGGACACAATGCATGAGCGGGACAAAAAGTACCATAATTCCCTAACTGATTAACCAAGAAGAGATGATATGGTTAAGGAAAGGGATAAGGTAAAAATATGGTTGATCATCCAAGCCCATGAGAAACTAGGGGAAAATGTAGTAAGGATATTGAGCAATTATCAACAATGTCATAGCATGATAAAAATTCTTATCAGGTCTCACAAAATAATCTCCATGGTAGCACGTGGTGATGTAAGACTAGAGAAATACATCCAACAAGAAGTTTAGGAAATGATAGATGCACGCGGGTTGGTTATCACTCATAAGGATCTCAAGCCTACAAGGGAAGCTATTGCAAAAAACATGGTAGAACCAACAAAGTTGAATACAATGCTCACTATGTTACTCCATTGAGTACAAGTTGACATGAAAACAATAGTTGGTTATTTTGATTGTGAGATCGTCTATAAGACCCTGATATTGAGAAAAGTCTTATCCATAATTTCCAATTACAAAGCAGGGAATACTTACTCGACCCAATAATTGCAAGTTCAAACCGTACCTTTGGCTATTTTGGAATTAGTGCCATGAAAGATGTCTATTTTATAATTTTTATTTTTCAATGTAATTATGGAAATAAAGTATAATTATAATTAAAATTAAAATAAAAATGAGATGAAAGAGAAGTTGAAAAGTCATGAGGGTATTCAAAAAGTTATGAGAGTTGAAAGGTCACCTAACTCTGTATAAATATACACTCATGGCTAGTTGGAAAGGATCTTATAGTTTTGGACTTCTGAGAGCACTTCGAAAGGGAAAGCTTGTACATTTCTTTTGAATATCAAGTGACAATTTTTCATTCCCACTATTGGGTCTCTTGGACACTTTGTGTGATTGTGCATGGGATATTTAAACACCAATATTGAGAATCTCTTTTGGGTCAAGGAAAGAGTTTATTTCATGTGTTGTATAACATTGTAAGACTATTCTTGTGGATGTTTAATATTATGAGATTGTTATTCATGTTTTGAAAATTAATGAACTATTTTATTGATTGGGAAATTATATCTTACTTGGAATTGTTTACTAATTTATGTATGCTTTCACACCGGTTATTAATTGCGAACTAGTTTACAATTGGTAACTATTATACATTTTTATTCATGCATATTAATTAAACTTTTCTATCACTCTTTATTTGAGATTTATGCCCAACTTATAATTTGATTTATTATTGTATGCATCTCTTGCTTTAGGAATTCCATAAACAATTCTAACTTGCATTTCGTTGGAAGTCTTATTGGGGTTTCCTTTCTTCTTACTCACTTTGTCCAAAATATGATTCTCACTTAAATATGATATTGTAGCCAGGCCAACATTTCGGATGGGAGTCCTATTTGAAATTGTGTGAGGTCTAATTAGGAATTCATACTGGGGAGATCCCCTAACAGTTGGTGGTGTATTTCTCCTCATCAACTTACATATATTATTTTTTCTTCTTCATAGACTCGCTTGTGCTTCCAAGGAGTCTATGATTGACCTATATATATATATATATATATATATATATATATATATATATATATATATATATATATATATATAGATATATATATAGTTTTAGTGCTCCCAAGATCATGCATTAGAATAAAATGAGAAATTAGTGACTAGGTGACTAAAAATGTTAGTCACCACAGCTTTTCCAAGTCAAATACTACCAAAAATTACCAATCTTAAGTGATCGAACTAAAAACAACTAACATAAATCACTAATTTAGTCACAGGTTAAAATATGTGACTAGCTAATAAGTAATACAATTAAAAATGACTAACATGAATGACTAGTTTAGTCTAAGAACAAAAATACAACTACCTAACAAGTACTACAATAATATGAATCATTTTTTTATGCTAGTCATCTTAATTGTGTCAAACAATATAAACTTACAAGTGATAGGGGATTGAAAGGTTGTTAAAGATTGGTTGAAAGTTTATCCTTCCTTAAACACTTCTCCATCCTCACATGGTGTATAGGTGAGCCGACATTGCATTATTTATCTCTATTAATTTGTAATTTTAAAAATATATTTTTAGTAAAAAAAAATATTTTATGTATTTTTAAAAAATATATTCATTGAATCTAATTGGATCAAATTCCAATTTGTAATTAGTTTGAAGAGCAACTTTAATTTTTAAGAATATAACATCAAATAAAAACTACTTTAATTTCATATTGACTGACCTAGATCCATCTTAACCCCAGATCTATCAAGTGCCAAGAGGGATCCAATCTATCGAGGTGCAAACTTTGATTTCTAGTGCAAAACTTGAGGAAATGTTCGCACCTTGAGAGATTGGATCCCTCTCGGAACTTGATAGTTATAGGGTTAATATGGATCTAGTTTGGTTATATAATACTATATAATATCCATAATTGTATTTGTGTCTCTTTTTTATTCCCTCTCTTCATATCACCCCCAAACATGCACACACTCTCTCTACCTCTCTTCCCCTTCTCTTTCTATCTATATCTTCCCTTTCTCTCCCTCTCTATCTATATCCTTCTCTCTATTCCCTCCTGCTTTCCTCTCTCCCTCACTCTCTCTCCATGACTCCCTTGTCACCTCCTCTCTCTCTCCACCTTTCTCCCTCTATGTTTTTCTTGTTCCCTCCCTCTCCTACCCCCTCCAATTCATTTTCTCTCTCCTCATCTCTATATTCCTTCCTCTCTATCCCTTATCTCCCACCTCCCTCTATCCCTCCCCCCAAAATCACTCTCTCTCTCTCTCTCTCTCTCTCTCTCTCTCTCTCTCCATCCAACTCTATCATTATCTCCACCCCTCCCTATCCTTCTCCATCTCTATGTCTCCATCTATCTCCCTTCCCCTTCTCTCCCTATATCTATCCTCTACTCTTCTTTCTCTTCCCTCCTTTTCTCTCTCTCTCACTCTCTCTCCATCTCTCCCTTCTCACTCCTCTCTCTCCACATATATCTATCTATGTATTTGTTCTTTCCTCCCTCTCTCTCCCACTCCAACTCCTCTCTCTCTCTCTCTCTCTCTCTCTCTCTCTCACTCCCTCTCCCCACCTCAATCTCTTTTCCCTCATCACTCATCTCTTTCTTTCCCTCTCTTCCCTCCAACTTTTTCACTATCTCCCTCCCTCTCTTTGCCCCCTCCCCAACTCTCTCTTAAATTTGATGACATTGTATTGTGTTTAAGAAATTATCTAAATTAAAAAAACTTAATTGGTTATAAAAGATTAAACCTATATTTTGGATCAATCATGTTAAAGAAAATAAAATAATGAAAAACTTTAAAAAATCATGCACTATATTTAATCTATTATAATTAGTCAATTTGCTTGCTCTCATCCCTTGGATCCTTAGCTAAGATGGATCTATGCCAGTTCTATATATATATATATATATATATATATATATATATATATAGAAAGAACTGGCATAGATCCATCTTAGTTTAATTTTATTAAAATTTTAATTTAATTTCTATGGGAATATTTTTAATAGTAGTGAGGACAGAGGGTTTAGACATGTCTCAAATTGTAACATTTTCCCTTTTAGACTCAATTAAAAAAATGTTGTAAAATTAAATTAAAATAAAATATTTTTACTATGAAATAAGTTATGGTTTTTTGGCATACCATGGGCCAATACAATGGCTTATCAATACCATAGTATTGGCCCATGGTATTGTAACAAATCGGGTTTACAAGTTAATATCCATGGTAAAGTGAGGGTGAATATCCATGGTTAACAATCTTGTCATATTGTTATAAAATATTTTGATAATCCATGGTATTGACCCATGGTATTGTAACAAAGGTGATTTTTTACAAGTTAATAATATCTACCGTTAATGTGGGGTTGAATATCCACGGTTAAGAATCTTGTCATATTGTTAAAAAATATTTTGGTTGTGAAATAAGTTATGGTTTTTGGACTTGTAGTATTGATAAGCCATGGTATTGTAACAAAGCCTATTCACAAGTTAATAACAAGATCAAAATATAACAAATTGAATTTTATTATTTTTATTAATTTAACTTTTTATTATTAATTGAGGCCATATTTGAATGTTTACACTCATCCCAATATCATTTTAAACTTCTTCTTTTTTTTAATTTAGCATATTATGCAAAAATAACAAATTCTCATTAAAAATAAATCATTTAACCCAGTTGCAATTTATATATTCTATTTTATATTATAAATATTTATTTTGTATTTTGTATTATAAATATTTATTCTCTTTTTCATTTCAAATTCTCATTAAAAATAAATCATTTAACCCAATTGCAATTTATATATTTTATTTTATATTATAGATATTTATTTTGTATTTTCTATTATAAATATTTATTTTCTTTTTCATTTCCAGTTTAGCGCTCGGTTCAAATAAAATATTCACAGATTACAACATCACATTTTAGCAATGCATTTTTCTCGGCCGTATTAATATCTGCGTGGAAATTCTAGAAGAAGGAAGACGATCAATGTGATCTATGGATTTCATGGGATTCGAACCCCAGATGGAGTTTGCATGGGAAACACCTTAGGAGAGCATCAACGATTAGATGGAGGAAGGGAAAGGTCATTAGGCGTGGAGATTTTGGTAATTTGTACATGGGTATCAATTTGGACTCTCGAGAATTCTTCCTTTTTACTAAAGATTTTTTTTTTTTCTCATGGGTAAACAATTTCGAGGGTTTATATGATCAAAGCATAAATTTATCTAGAGTTGTGGGTTAAATGATTATGATAATGCAGATCTTGATTACGGCCAACAATTCATCAAAAGACAATGCACAAGTAATCATTTTGCATGTGATTATTGTATAAAGGGTTTAATGATTATGATAATGCAGATCTTGATTGCGGCCAACAATTCATCAAAAGACAATGGATAAGGAAGCATTTTGTAGGGTTTATATGATCAAAGCATAAATTTATCTAGAGTTGAGGGTTTAATGATTATGACAATGCAGATCTTGATTGCAGCCAACAATTCATCAGAAGACAATGCACAAGGTAGCATTTTGCATGTCCTTATTGTACAAAGGGTTTAATGATTATGATAATCCAGATATTAATTGTGCCAACAATTCATCAAAAGACAATGGACAAGTGAGCATTTTGCAAGTCCTTATTATACAGAACAGTTCGCTCCTCCCTAACATTTCTAGGGTTAGAATGGATGATTTTTTTTCTTTTCACCTTTTTTTTAGTGGTTGATTGTTTATGTAATGGACTCTACCATGCCCAAATTCAAAGGGTTCGAGTGATGCAAGCAAATTTTTGTAGGAATTTATAGGGTAAGTTCCTCAGACAGAACACCAAAGGACACCGCTCACAACCTGATCGCAGATCAATACACCAGTATTTTTGACGTGGTTAAAACCCTCAAAGAGGGAAACAGTCCACGGCCTGAGCCAACGCGGCCACTTCAGGCAATTTATTAATAAAAGAATGAAAATTTACATAAGCTTCTCTCATGCACAGATTACCCTACAAATGACCCTCCATGCGCTTTAAATAGAAATCATGGACCAATCGCGTGTCAAGCCACGGATCAAGTGTCGGTAATACCGAGGAGAGAATGAACCGTCGGATCACTACATATCGTGACTGTCGGATTGTAAGTTACAAAATGTACAACGGTAAAGAAACAAACTTTACCTAACTCTATACCTAACTCTATACTAGACCAAGTTGTACTTAACTATTTCCTATGTGTCGGAATATCCTAACATCCCCCCTTAAGAACAACTTGGGATAGGATTGAAGGATTTACAAATATGACACAATAGGAGAGGGAAGGAGGCACTAGAGCCTATCCCCCCTTAGTGACAACTTCCTGAACTCCAACCATAAATCAAAGTTTAGTGAAATTTGCCTCTATGAGAGCCTTTGTGAAGATGTCTGCAACTTGATCATCTGTTGAACAATATTGTACTTCAAGAACATGGTCATGGATGAGCTTTCTGATGAAGTGCATGTGCAGTTCAATGTGTTTGCTGCGCTGATGTTGGACTGGATCTTTGCATAGCTGAATGGCACTTTGATTATCACACCAAAGTGTAGTCGGATGCTGCTGCTGAAAGCCAAACTCTGACAGGATCTGACGAAGCCACAAGGCTTCCTTACTAGCTTCTACGACACCATGATACTCTGCTTCTGCTGATGAAAGAGAAATGGCACCTTGTTTCTTGCAAGCACATGTAATAGGTCCTGAACCAAGAGTGAACACATAACCAGCAGTAGACTTCCGATCATCAGGGTCACCAGCCCAATCAGAATCAGTGAAACCAACCAATAGAGGAGCTGCTTCGGCACTGTAATGAATCCCAAACTGAACTGTACCTCAAACATAACGAAGTATTCTTTTAGCTGCTTTCCAATGACTTTCACGTGGGTTTTGCATAAACCGAGCAACAAGGCCAATAGCAAAGGAAAGGTCAGGACGAGTATGGGTTAGATACAAAAGTTTTCCTACAAGTTGACGGTATAAGGTAGCATCAACTTCAGGAGAAGTACAAGTGACTGAAAGTTTGACTCCAGACTGAAAGGGAGAAGGGGCTGGCTTACAGTCTTCCATGTGAAAATTGTGTAGAATATCACAGGCATACTTGGATTGGGAAAGAGAAATACCCTCCTTGTATTGCAAGACTTGAAGACTGAGAAAATAATGTAAGTGTCCTATGTCTGTCATTTCAAATTTCTTTTTAAGGCTGGACTTCACATGGTTTATAAGGTTGGGATCACTATCGGTAAGGATAAGATCATCAACATAAAGAACAAGAATTATAAGAGACTTTCCCACTTTCTTGGTGTAGACAGTATTGTCAGAATGACACCTAGAAAAGCCAGATTCTAAAAGAAAGCTACCCATTTTGGCATACCAAGCTCGAGGAGCTTGCTTGAGACCATAAAGGGATTTCTTAAGCCGACATACAAGGTTGGAGTCTGTTTTTATGAAGCCAATGGGTTGTTCCATGTAGATTTCTTCATGCAAGTCCCCATGCAAGAAGGCAGATTTAACATCCATCTGATGGACTTCCCATTTGAACGAGGCAGCAAGGGAAAGAACAAGATGGATAGAGTTCATTTTGGCAACAGGGGAGAAGGTTTCAGTGTAGTCAATGCCTTCAACCTGTGAAAAACCTTTAGCAACAAGACGAGCTTTATGTTTATCAACTTTCCCATCTGGTCCATACTTGGTTCTATAAACCCATTTGCATCTAACAATTTTTCGTCCCTTTGGTAGAGGAACAAGATCCCATGTATCATTTGCCAATAACAAATGATATTCTTCATTCATAGCTACTTCCCAATCTGGATGGCCTGAAGCTTCTGCAAAGGTGTCAGGATCATAATTTACTGGAGCTTGAGCCAGTAAAGAAGAGGCTCTGTCAAACTGAGAACGTGTGTGTCGCTGATCTGTAGGATCACCGACAAGATCACCTACTGCATCTCGAGTAGCACGAACCCATTTTGGAAGCTGAGGAGCTGAAGGAGGATCCTGAGATGGTGGGGGAGGATTGTCATCCTCACTTTCATCATCTGAAGAAGAAATGTTTTCAAAAGTAGAAGAGATAGGAAGAGGTGGCACATCCGCCGGACTAGGCTCGCAGGCCGATATATTTTCATCAAATTTTACATCTCTTCTAATGATAACATTTTTGGACTTAAATGGAATAAGTCTATAGCCTTTGACATCTTCAGAATATCCAACAAAAGTACATTTTTCACTCTTAGGTTCTAAAGCTTTATGCTTTTCATCTGGAATATGGGCCCACGCTTCACTTCCAAAAACACGAAAGTGACTTACATCTGGTTTGATTGAGCTCCATGCTTCTTCTGGAGTGACATTCTTTAAAGCCTTAGTAGGAGTGCGATTTATTCTGTAATTTTCACAGTTAATTGCTTCTGCCCAAAAACTAAGACCAAGTCCTTTAGATTGTAGCATACAATTAGCCTTTTCCTTTAAGGTGCGATTCTTCCTTTCAGCTACACAATTTTGTTGTGGAGTATATGGAACAGTATGTTGCATTTGAATTCCATTCTCAGTGCAAAAGTTGATGAATGTGTTTTTAACATATTCTCCGCCATTATCAGATCTTAGCTTAAGAATTTGATGTCCAGATTGTTTTTCAACAAAGGCCTTGAAGGCCAAAAATGTGTTAAATACTTCACTCTTGAGTTTTAAGAAGTATACCCAAGTGCGTCTGGAGAAATCATCAATGAAAGTTAAGAAATACTTGCAGCCAGAGAATGAAACAACTGGAAGTGGACCACATAAATCACTATGCGCAAGCTGTAAAGGGGCTGAGGCGTGCCAAGAGGCACGTTTTTCAAAACTGTCCCGATGATGTTTTCCGAGTACACATCCGGAACAAACACCATCTCTGCAAGATACCATAGGAAGACCTATCACCATATTTTCTTTACATAGATGCTGAAGGGAGCGATAGTTTAAGTGACCAAATTGCTCATGCCAAAGTTTGCTCACTTCATCGTTATGAGCAACAAATACTGAAGGAAGATTTGATGACCCAAAGTTGTGAAACTTATACAACCTTGTAGAATCATCAGCAATGCTAGTAGCTAAAATCTTTTTAGGATCTCTTAGGTCCTTGATTACAACATCATGAGGTGAAAATTCAACGATTTTACCTTCACCTGAATGAGTTATCTGATATACAGATAGAAGGTTGCAGGATAAGGTTGGAACACATAATACATCATTAAATTGACCATTGTCTAGATGAACAGTTCCAGTCCCTACAACACTAAGAGATCTATCATCACCAACATATATATTTTTGGTGTTACAATCATTTAAAAAAGAAAACATGGCTTTGTTTTTGGCCATGTGATAAGAAGCTCCAGAATCAATGAGCCACTCATGAGAATGAGAAGAAAAAGATACATTTAATGCATAACCAGACCGAGATGATTGACAACCACATGCAGAAAGTGCCATTCCTGAAGATGAAGTTGAAGTTGAAGAATGCTCCACATGGATGTTATGTTTCTTCATCGCTGCTTCCAAGGCTTCCATCTTCTTAAAGCATTTGGATTCTAAGTGGCCATCTCGATTATAAAAGTTGCAATGTCTATCAGTATTCTTCCATTTGTTTTTATTTGTCTTATCATTTTGTTGAAATGATTTTTCATTTTGAGGCTGAGATTGCTTAGGACCCTTGTTTGGTTTAGGACCATTCTTTTTAGGATATGACTTCTTAGGATTCTTTGAATTTGGTTGCTGCTGGGCGGCTAACGCTTTCTTGGAAGAGTTTCCAAGATTAAGAAGACCAAGGTGTAAGAGTTTTTCTTGTTCTCTTATTAAAGAATCACAAAAAGAGTCAAAGGAAGGGGACTTGTAGTTTGTTCCTTGAGAAATGAAGGCTTCTCTTGTAGAATGGAAGGTGGAAACAAACACAAAGTAGGTTGGTCCCAACTTTGTAAGAATGGAATAGATAAGGTTACTATCTTCTTTCTTAGCTTTAACACCTTCCAAGAGATATCTAAGGGTCCTAAACTTAGACAAGAAATCTTCAATGCAAGAAAAATTATTAGGGTCCAATGTAAGCAACTCATTTTCAAGTTGATGGACTCTAAGTTCATTTTTAATCCCAAAAACTTTATTGATTTGTTTCATTGCTTCATCAGGAGTATCAAGTTCTGCAATATGGAATCTAAGATCTGGAGAAATAGACATCCCTATCAATCCACGTGCTTGATCTTGCCTATTTTCCCATTTAGCAGCCTTATCTTCATCCTTCAGTTTCTTTTCTTGGCCTGAGGCTATTCTGTAGAGACCTTTACTTCTAAGTAAATCCTCAATGTAGGACAACCATTGGAAGTAGTTGGTGCTGTCAAGGGTAACTTGGTATTGACTTTCCATTTCAACGGAAACTAAAGCTGGAGATGCTAAAACTAAGTGTTCCAATGGATAGATCTCGAACAATTAGGCTGGTTTAAAAAAACGGCTCTGAAAACGGCTTCTGGATGAAGAAGTTATGGCTTTTTGAAAAATAGTTGATGAAGTGCGGGAATGAAAAAGTCCACCCCCACAAAATGGAGACTTGAACCCAAGACCTCTACTCTCTTAAAATAGCTTTGAACCAATTGAGCTATACAAAAAATTTGAGAGAGAGAGAGAGAGAGAGAGAGAGCTCTTTTTCCCTACAAAACAAAAAGCCAAAAAACTAAATATTTTCAAAAATGAACCTTGCGGCTCAAAGTTAGCTTTAGCCGGAAACTAAATATTTTTCTCAATGTTTCTAATTTTCCGAGATCACCCTAAGGCACAGGGAAAAGAGCATAGCAATGAGAAAAATCCTTCCTTTCTATTTCTGATTTGCCCAAATCGCACAGAGTCGCAGGGCAAAGAGCATACGCAGAAATGAAAGGTATAGATCCGGTAATAAGAAAAGCTAAATAAACCGAAACCAAAATAAACAGAGAGAAAATAAATGTAAACTGCAAATAAACACTGTATACCTCCAGATCTTAAAAATGACGCAGCTAGGGCTACCGGAAACCTTTTCGCGTGAAACGAAAGGGGTTCCTCACTGGAACAGATGCTCCCAACACAACAGAGCAGTCCTCTCGGCCGGAAAGCAGTCAAAAACAATAGATCTAGGAAACAACAGTTGGATGCAGTTCTACCGGCTTCAGATTTGGATCACCAACGGACGCGGCCCTCAAATAGCTCCGATACCATGTAGGAATTTACAGGGTAAGTTCCTCAGAGAGAACACCAAAGGACACCGCTCACAACCAGATCACAGATCAATACACCAGTATTTTTGACGTGGTTAAAACCCTCAAAGAGGGAAACAGTCCACGGCCTGAGCCAACGCGGCCACTTCAGACAATTTATTAATAAAAGAATGAAAATTTACATAAGCTTCTATCATGCATGGATTACCCTACAAATGACCCTCCATGCGCTTTAAATAGAAATCATGGACCAATCGGGTGTCAAGCCACGGATCAAGTGTCAGTAATACCGAGGAGAGAATGAACTGTTGGATCACTACATATCATGACCGTCGGATTGTAAGTTACAAAATGTACAACGGTAAAGAAACACACTTTACCTAACTCTATACTAGACCAAGTTGTACTTAACTATTTCCTATGTGTCGGAATATCCTAACAATTTTCTAGTAGGATGCAAATACTAGACCTTCCTTAAACTTTGTTACATGAAATTAAAATTTCTTGTAATCATGAACATAAAATCTTTTTTGTTTCATCCTTAGATTATGATCTCAATTCCTACAGTTTTAAACCATGTTACTATATTTTAAGTAGAGTATAATTAGATCCATTAAAACTTACACCTCTCAAAAACTTAGGCTAATTTTAGCTAAAAGGAAGGAACCTAAATGACTTTTGCAATTTAGACTCAATGCTTACAAACAATGATTAAAAATGGAAGAACCCAAATGGTCTGATAACTTTTACCCACCCATTAATTTCCAAGACCTTTTCTATTATTCTGAACCTAAACAGAGAGAGTAGAAGAAGAAGAGGAACCTGTATGAGGTGGACCCTGACTTGCTTGATACTTTTCAAAAGTTGGGCATGCCCTTGACTAGAAGAAGATATTGACCAACGTTGTTGTGGATTTTTTTTTTGACAGTGTTTTCATTGCTACCATATCATGCATAGGTAGAGTATTCATTGCTACCATATCATGCATAGGTAGAGTCTATAGGCAGTTTGTTGGAATAATATCCTAACATCTACATTTATTTTTTAGCCTAAGTATCCTTGACTTAGCCACATGCACTAAAAATCATGTTCACACTTGGTTTTTGGTAAACTAGCTCGGTGGACCATCTTTCCCTTGTTTTTTGCCTTTTAAGGCTTAATATGTTATGAAACCAGCTCAAGAAAAGATAGAAAATATAGATCAACACCTTAGAATTCAACCTCTTCAAGGAGGCAACCTCCTTTACATTACATAAATGAACAATTCCTCGATGATGACAAAACCTCCTTTCTATATATAGGAGTCTAATGAGTCACAATATAACCCAGCCGATCTAACAATAATAATATAAAGCCACAAAAATAACAATAGAGGGATTCTATGGGGCACAGTAATAACAATATGGGGACAATAGGGGCACAACAATATTAATAAGGGGTACAACTACAATAGTAATGGGGTAATCACTAATATTATAGGGACCCAACATGCTCCTCTCCTTCAAAAAAGTGTTGTCCTCAATGCTTGAGTAGTTCTGGATGCTTCTGTACAAAATTCTCATCCTCCCATTGGAATCTTCAGCAAATAAGTTCTTCCACTTGATAAGATACTCTAAAATTGATCGATTTCGTAGCTGTCGATTTCTTGTTTCTGTGACTGCTTCTGGTTCCAATATAATTTTTCCTTCCTCATCAAGTTCTGGAAATATTGTTTAAATTGGGAGCTTATTGCCTATAACATTATTTAAACATGAAACATGGAAAACTAGGTGCAATCGAGAAGTTGCAGGAAGCTCCAATTTGTATGCCATAGTACCAATCTTTTGCAACATCTTGTACGGACCATAATACTTTGGTGATAATTTATTATCCTTCTTAGCTTGGTTGAGGGACATTTGCTTATATGGTTGTAGCCGTAGGAATACCCAATCACCTACACCAAAACTTCTTTCGCTGTGATGATGATCTGCCTGTTGTTTCATTCTATTATATGCCAACACGAGGTTATCCTTTAAGCGTTGGAGGACTTGTTGTTGATGTTTGATGTGATGTTCCACTGCTTGAACCTTAGAATTTTCTCTTAAATATGATGTTATAAATGGTGGCTGATACCCATAAAGTGCCATAAATGGGGTCATTTTTGTTGTTGTATGGAAGGAAGTGTTATACCACCATGCAGCCAGAGGCAACAATTTGACCCATTGTGTCTGTTTATCAGGTACAAAGCAACAAAGATATCCTTCCAAACATTTGTTTACTATCTCAGTTTTCCCATCAGATTGAGGATGATAAGATGAGCTATGAGCTAACTGAGTACCAAGACAAGAAAATAATTCTGTCCAAAAATTTCTAGTGAAAATGGGATCTCTGTCACTTACAATAATCTTTGGGTTTCCATGTAGCTTTTGAATTGTTTCCATAAATGCAGTAGAAATTGTACTGGCTTTAAATGGATGTGATAATGCACAAAAGTGTGCATACTTGGTAAGTCTGTCAAATACCACCATGATGACACTCTTTCCCTCAGACTTGGGTAAACCTGTGATAAAATCCATTGAAACCTCCTCCCAACGTTGGCTTGGAATGGATAAATGTTTTAATAGACCTGGTGTCTTAATTGTTTCAACTTTATTTTGTTGGCAAACCAAACATTCCGCCACAAACTTTTGAATATTTGATTTAAGGCCATCCCAAAAAAATTCCTTCTTAACCCTGTGGTAAGTTTTTAAAAATCTCGAGTGCCCTCCTAAGGGAGAAGTGTGCAATTCCCTAAGAATATTTTGTTTTAGCTGGGAATTCTTACAGAGGTATAAGCGATCTTTGTACCATAACGAATCATTTTTCCAGCTAAATGTATCTGACATACTGGAATCTTGTTGTAACTTTCGAATAAGTGCCCACACTTCTTTGTCATTCTTCCATTCCTCCCTTGCTTTTTTTATCCAATCTGGTTGGATAATAGAAATGGCGCACAACAATGCTTCCACATCCTCATCCTTTCTTGAGAGTGCATCTGCAACCACATTTTGCTTCCCTTTTTTGTAGATGATTTCAAAGTCATAACCCAACATATTTTTGACCCACTTTTGTTGCTCTTTAGAGGATAATCTTTGTTCTAAAAAGTATTTAAGGCTATCATGATCCATTTTCACCTTGAAGTGTCTTCCCATTAGGTAGGGTCGCCATTTCTTAATTACATGGAGTATTGCCCACATTTCCTTCTCATAAATAGCTTTGTGTGAAACCTTTCCCTTGATTGGAGGACTTTCAAAAGAAATGGGTCTTTCATCTTGCATTACAACAACACCAATTCCATTTCCTTAAGCATCACATTCCACAATAAAGGTTTTTGTGAAGTCCGGTGTAGCTAAGACAGGTGCTTGGCACATTGCCTCTTTAAGAAGTTCGAAGGCCTTTGTTGCTTCTGGAGTCCATGAAAATGCATCTTTCTTCAATAGTGTTTTTAGAGGTGCTGCTATTCTCCCATAATTCTTAACAAACTTGCGATAATACCCTATCAACCTGAGAAATCCTCTCAGATGCTTTATGGATGTGGGAATTTTCCATTCCTTAATGGCTTTAATTTTGCTAGGGTCTACCTTAACTCCTTCATGAGATACAATATGACCTAGATATTCCACCTCTTGTACTCCAAAGAAACATTTGGATCTTTTTGCATATAATTGTTTCTCCTCCAATAGTTGTAGCACCCTGTCAACATGTTCAACACGATCCTTCCAAGACTTGTTGTAGATTAGTATATCATCAAAAAATACTAACACAAATTTTCTAAGGAATGGTTTGAAAATTGAATTCATCAAACCTTGAAATGTTGAAGGTGCATTGGTAAGGCCAAAAGGCATGACCAAAAATTCATAATGACCCTCATGAGTTCTAAATGCTATTTTCGGAATGTCTTTAGTCTTCATTCTGAATTGATGATATCCTGAATGATGATCCAACTTGGTGAAGTAAATTGATCCATGCAATTAATCCAGTAATTCATCAATGACAGGAATGGGAAACTTATCTTTAATAGTGAGCTTGTTGAGCTCCCTATAATCCGGACACATGCGCCATGATCCATCCTTCTTGTGCACCAATACTACTTGTTATCGGGAAAAGTGTCTATTTAGAACGACTCTATCCCACTAAGGTGTGACAACTACCTTAGAAACAAACAGAGAAAACTACTTTTGTATTCTTCTTTATGAACTATAAACAAAGAGAAATAGGATGAACCAACCTGTGTCTTGCGCTAGTCCTTTGATCCAATCTCTCTCCTCTTTGACAGCTTCCAGCTACTTGCTCCCTTACTTGCCCAGCTTCACCAAGTACCTGTAAGATCACAGAAGAAGGAAACTATACAAAGACATGGGTTTATATTCATAAATAGCTTAGGATCAGATTTAAGCTAACCATACAAATGTAACAAGCATCAATGAAACACAAGCATGGAGAAGAAACTCAAATAGTTTTATTGATATACAAGAAGATCCAGGAGGAGTTACAACCGATGATGCCTGACCCAACATCAACCTCCCAGCAAAGAAGTCCCTTCTTCAACCCCAACAAAGCATAGATCACCCAATTCTCTGATATGTATCTCAAAACCAACAGCAATTCCTTACAATGTGCAAAATTCCAGCCTCTGGATCTCTGGGATGAGGGATCCATATATAGATGTATGCAAGGAGGATGAGTCAACTCATGAATTGATTAGTGGCTTCTCTCTGTCAGTTCTTGCTTCCACTTGGAGACTGAAAGCCTCTTACTCATCCTTGGTCGAATTCAGTGAGGCAAGTGTCATTGGAGAAGATTATGGAAGCTTCCATTGTCTCTCCACCTCGTGGAATGACTCTGCCACTTGTCATTTCCCGCTCAACGCACCCTGGTAGTGCATTTAGGTGCGTTGCAACGCACCTAGCTAGTGGACTTAGGTGCTATGCAACGCACTTGGCTAGTGGAGCAGCTGAAATGATCCTGATTTGACTTATTCTGAGCAGTTTCTGGTGGAGAACTTCTGGGAGAAGCTGTAATTTGTGGACCTTGTTCCTTTAGGAGTTAGAACAACACTTTTAGGGACTTAGGAGCCCTTGGTTTATGGACATTTCATGCTTAGAGCTGTAAGGCACAAAAATGTCTATAACAGTTGCCCCCTAAAGTATGAGCTCGTTTATCGGGTGAAATGCTTTATTAGGAGGATCCAAAGTTCTTTCAATGAAGGGAGGAGACCTGTAATAAGATACAATACAATACATTATCTTCATACTGTTTTCATGATCTAGCTGAGGCGGGCATTCCCATGCTCAGCTTTATAAATTCATTTTCATGTACATAGGACAGACAATCGTCTGATGGTAGACTGATGATCCTGATAGAGCCATCATCCTTTTGGTAGGATGATTATCTGTGCTGTAATGCTGTACATTTCAATGTCTTTATTTTCCTGAATATATATCGCAGCCCGGATGGATGAAACTAGATCCGGGGTCTTTAATCTCGTCCGATCTTCACTCGAAGTACAAGTCGATCCATGTGAGAAATGTTTTGAAGTCGAACATGGAAAGACATCGCTTGATTACCAGTCAATGATGTAAACTGTTAACAAGCGCGAGAGGAATCACCGATAATGATGATGACCCTCAAGGTACTGCAGTACAATTCACGTGGTGTGAATAAAGGACTTGGCATCGAACACCACGCAAAATCTTTCGGTCGAAGGTCATTGATGTATACCTGTCGCCGGAAGTGAGAAACTTGCCATTGAGGCATGCAAGCTTCAAAGTACTGAATGGGGTGTTCCTAGATCAACTTCTTAGATAATGAGCTGATGTCGACAAGAAGTGATCCGTCATAGGAGGGCCTTAATGAATCCCACATCAATGACAAGGAACGGAGCAAATGATTTTGATGGAGGTGAAAACGATCTGATGATATATGGTTCAGGGTGGCGGTCATGAAATAATGGAGTATAATGTATGGTAGTGGGCGGGACACAGGTGGCCTTTCTGGATGACTTCTCTTGAACATGTCGGCGACACTTATGTGATGGATTGGTAGCATTAACCCCAAATGTGGATGGTATGGCGAGACCATGGCGATGTGACCGGTGAATGATACAACCCAACCCGACTCGGGCAAGGAGTGGAAGTGTCATGTTCAAGAGCGACTTGCTACCAATAAAGATTCTTTGAGTTTTCTTCCCAATTTTTCCCCAGTCATTGTTGACCAGTACCTCTTTATTTTTGTCAAGCTTGAGGAGGATAACATATGCTTGTTCTATAATTTTCCCTTTGGGTAAACCCATCGCTATGTTTTAACGAGCCTAGCGATAGTGAAACTCGTTCTCGTCTAAAGACAAGTTTGTCGCTATTAATCTTCTTAACGAGTCTAACGACAAAGATAACTCGGTCCTTTTCATTTTTAGAGAGTCTGAAAAGGTACGTAAAGATTAACTCCAAAATTCCTTTTTCGTCATCTAATCCCTTAAGTCCGAAAAAGTATAAAAAAATACAGAAGGGATGAATTTTCGATAGTTTTAACGAGCCGAACAAAACAAGCGCTCGATCTTTTTGTGCAATAATCCCTCAGGTCCAAAAAGATTAAAATCTAGAGGAGGGATAGCACTTCCTGTCCCTTTAATGAGCTGGAGAGGCCAATGGCTCGGCAATCTTTTCATATTTTACAAGTCAGTTGAAAAGAGCTTAAAGAAGACTCGTCTTTTGAGGAACGAGTGATAAAACGGGTAGCATCTGATTCCAGGTAAGGTTTGGAATTTTCCAATGATGGCAGTGTCACAAGGATGGCTAGTGAAATCACTCTTCGCAGCTGTTCCTCAAAATGGGTAAACAATCAAGTGGAGGTGAATGATCGGCCAATGGAAAAGTGGAGGTGACGGTGCAAACACGACCAAGGCTTTAATGGCTGAAGTGCTACATTCATGGTGGTTATTTACCAGGGGATAGTTCATTTTTTAACGAGCTTAAATGTGGGTGGAAACATTTGCTCGGTGTGGGTTTATTTTTTAACGAGCTTGAACCTTGCGGTAAAACTGCTCGATTAGATGGTCTTGTTTTGATTTTTTACCATAAATAGCTTTGTCCTTCCAAAGATCGTACTGTATTTTCAACTGCTTTATCAAACTAGTCAGAAATGAAGAATATTTGCTTGAAAACGAGATTAAAATGCTAATATTTTACTTTGAACTACGTAAAAGTAATCAAAAAGTGTTTTTTACCTCTCATTTTACCATTTCATTTGAACTTGGTTTGTTGGAGCTTTGGAGGTGCTTTTCCCCCTCGATTTTCATCAGTTGATTTCGGGAGATCCTGTGGACGATTCTCGGCACCGTCTGGACCAGGTAGGAGCTAAACCTGAGCTCTTTCATTTCATGGTTTCCATTTTGCTTTTTGAGCCTGATTCCCTGCTTTTCTGAGCCCCTAGGGTTTGAGGGACTCGTTCTGTCATCAACGCACCCCCAGTGTATCGAAACCTGCGTTGAATGCTGGCTTGTATGAAGGCAGTTTGACATTCAACGCACCTGGAACACTGCTGCAGGTGCATTGGGCGCAGAAAGGGAATTTGTTGCACAATTTTTGATGGAATTTTTGCCTGTTTCTCACCAAAATCAGGATCTAACTCCTCTCTTGTTTGTTTGTTTTTTTTTTTCAGAGATTTGGAGCAAGATGACCCTTACATGGCGAGAACGTGAGCATGAAGAAGAGGACATGATTGCCCTACATGATCCAGTTACATTGAACGCGTTGCGGAATTGTGGCTTGCTGAAGTTCTTCCGCATTTCTAGCATGAGACAACAGATCAACTTACTGCAGTATTTGCTCGATGCTTGGGATCCTACTAATCAGGTTTTCCAGATTAGGGGCAAATCTATCCCCTTGACCGCAGTAGACATCTATTTCTTGAATGGCTTGTCGAGGCGGGGTGCCCCCATCTCTTTGTCAGGTTCGGCCCGAGGAGGCGATTCTGTGAGAGATTATGTCCGCCGGTATTGCAGAGAAGGATCTCAGTCGAGTAAAGACGGCAAGATCATCATCCATGATGTCACTGACAGGTCCCTTAGGGCTATCCTGTTTACTTTTGGTAGGATGGCCGGTAGTGCGTCTCTTCATGTAGCCAACCGATCCTATATGTAGCATGCCTTGGAATGCCTCCAACCGAAGGTGTTCAACTGGTGCGACGTAGTACTTCTTGTGATGAAAGAACAATTGACCAAGATAAAGAACGGGAGTTTGAAGAAATTTGGGTACGATTCTATTTTGACCGCCTTTGCCTTGGAGAAGATACCACTGATGCAGCCGCAGTACATTGCACTCGATTTACCTTCTCCTACTGAACCACGTATGCAGAGATGGGTTGACCATATGTCTAGGCATGCTGGTCAATCTCAGATTTCATTTTCTGATACCTTCTTCAGGTGGTTTGATCGTCAGGAGATGGTTTATTCCGAGTATCCATATGCTGGCATGGACTTCCGGGGTGATCCAGATTTAGTACTGCCGGACGGCGAGCAGTGGGGTGCTATTGGTAAAATCTCTGACCATATTGTTGTTTACTGTTTTTGTTTATAATTTCCTTGTGCTTTATTCTATCAAGACTTTAATCAAACTCATGTGTACATGAAGATGTTGGTCTTGTTCGTCTAGTAGTTCGCCTGAGAGTACCAGCTGTTGCTCCAGTAGGAGAGGCCGCCGGAAGGGCTATTCTTCGCGACCTCGATGTGGCCGAGACTCTCACAGCTTTGCAGGAGCAGGTTGAGGGCCTCACTCTCGGTATACCAGATGTGAGGACTGACGAGCTAACTTTGCGGTTACAGCGGCATACTACTGGTGTGCCCAGACGATGGACTCGTCTCTTACGCATGATTGCACAGGCTGTGACTTGCTATCACGAGCATCATTAGACTAGGCTGCCCCCTAGCATTTTGAGTTTTTGGGTTGCGTGACCGATTTTGTCTTGGTTACAGAACATTATGTGTAAACCATAAACAGCTATATATATTTTTTATTTTCGGGGTTTTATTTAGGTTGAGCTATATGATACACATGTAAAACATTGATGATGTGTTTCTTTTTATAAATGTTGCAAATGTCTATCTAACACATAGTTTTCTAATGAGTCGATTAATGTGTTTAAGTTTCTGGAAATATGTTGGTATTGAATAAGATCAAATTGTCTTTCCAAAATCTTAACCCTTAGGAACATGCGATAAATAGCTGGGTTTCAGACGGAATATATACTATTGAGTTGTAGTATTACGAGTTGCGAGTCTAGCCTAACAATTAGTCGGCGTATACCATGAGTGATGGCATGAGAGAGTAGTTCTATCAACGCGCTATACTCAACGATGTTATTCATTGATCGACCAACACATACACCTCTGAAACTCACTAACTTGCCGTTTGGATAAAAAATGGCCCAAGCTGCGGAGGACAGGTTCCGCGAACTACGACTCGCTCCGTCGGCATATCCAACACATGGCTCCAATAGGTTAGACATCTGCAATAAATGTAAAAAGGTGGATTACTCGACCAAAACAAACACTTTAGTGAAAACAAAAATATAACAAAAGCATATTGGTTACTATTACGCATAGTAACGCTTGAGGTACAACCCATTACGAGGTTGCGCCAGTGGAATTCTGTCATAATCCATTAACTCGTAGGCTCCCTTTGCTAACACCCGCTTAACAATATAGGGGCCCATCCATAAAGACTTAAATTTACCTGCTCCCAATTTGTCGGATTCTTGGTCGTAAAGCAAGACCAAGTCACCTTCTGAGAAGACACGGGGTTTGACATTTTTGTCGAACTGCACCTTGACTCGTTTCTTATGGGCTTCGTTAGCCAAAGCGGTGTCACGACGAGTTTCATCCAATTGGATTAGTTCCAAGAAATGAGCCTCTTCTTCTGAAGTTCCAGGGAGGAGATCAATTGCGAGTTTGAGAGACGAGATTTCACACTGGACTGGTAAGACTGCTTCCAGGCCATATACCAGTTGGAAGGGTGTGAACCCGGTTGAATTCCTTACCGATGTTCGGTAAGCCCACAAAGCTGAGTACAGGATTAGGTGCCATCTCCTTTTGTGAACTCCGATCATCCTTTGCAGCATGCGTTTCAGGACCTTGTTGATCGCTTCAACTTGTCCATTGGCTTGCGAATAATATGGAGTAGAACTGTCATGAGATGACCCTAGTTTGGCAGCTAATTCGACCATCATGTGATTGCGAAAATGTGATCCATGATCCGTGACTATAGCCTGTGGTATGCCGAATCTGGCGACTACATGATTGAAAAAGAAGAGGGCAGCTGTTTCACCAGTATTATCTAATGTAGGCATCGCCTCGGCCCATTTGGTAAAATAGTCAACTGCGACTATGATATACCCATGCCCCCCGGTCGAGGTGGGGTTACATGTCATGAAATCGATGCCCCATTTGGCGAATGGCCCAACAGCAACTATTGGCTGTAGAGGTGCGGGTGGTCTTCTGGTTTTGCTATCAAAAATTTGACAAGCATGGCAACTTCTGACTGCGGTTATGCAATCTTTGAACATTGTTGGCCAGAAGTATCCTGCTCGCAATATTTTTTGTGCTGTAGCATATCCAGATTGATGCCCCCCACACGCGCCTGAATGACACTCATTCAGGACTTTTTCGGCCTCCTCAAGGGTGAGGCACCTTCTCAGAATTGTATCAATACCACGACGGTAAAGTGTATCACTGACGATCATGTAGTCTTTTGCTTGGTATCGTATACGTTTTTGTTCAGAGTGGGAGGTGTTTGGCCTAAATTTTTGGGTTTGGAGATAAATGATTATATCCCCATACCACTCATTGCTTGTAGATATCGGAAACAAACTTTCATCCACGATTGATTCTTCGGATGTTTCATTGTTGGACGACGATGGGAGATCGCATAATAATTCTGCAAAAACTAGAGCTTTCTTTGACTTGGATTTTACAAATTCCAGATCAAAATCTTGAAGGATTGCTATCCATTTTGAATATTTGCCCCCCAGCAACTGTCGCGACAATATATAAGTCATGGGGTTGCAATCTGACAGAATGGTAGTTTTCCGAAAGAGGACATAGTGTCGAAATCTTTGTATCGCTTGAACAGCTGCAAGCGCTAGTTTTTCAACATAAGAATATTTTCTTTCTGTATCATTTAAGTTCTTACTTAAATAATATATAGGATGTTCAATTCCATCGACTTCTTGAACTAAAACCATTGCAATGGTCGTATCTGTTGCAGCTAGATACAGGTTAAAATCTCTTTGATAATCAGGGGTGTACATTAATGATGCTTTCATTAGGGAATCTTTTAAAGCATCAAAGGAAGCTTGCGCAACCTAATCCCAGACGAAGGGTACCTCCTTTTTCAAGAGACGAGTATAACCTTTAGCAAGTTCAGTGTAATTTGGAATGAACCTCCTCAGAAAGTTTTCTTTCCCTTTGAGTTTCTGAATCTGAAGCAAATTCGAAGGTGGAGGCAAATTTATGATTGCCTGGACCTTACATGGGTCGAGACGAATCCAATCCTTGGAGACTACAAAGCCAAGTAAACGACCAGAACTGACACAAAATACACATTTGTGCGGATTGAGTCGTATCTTGTAGTGTCGGCAACGTAGAAATATTGCTCTTAAATGCTGCGGATGATCATTCCGCTTTCGCGAATGAGCCGGAAGGTCGTCGAGGTATGGTTGAACGATGTTTTTGATGTCATGGAAGGCATAATTCATTGCCCTCTGAAACGTCACCCCTGCGTTCTTTAAACCAAAGGGTAATTTTTGATATGCGAATGTGCCCCACGGACAGATAAATGCAGTCTTTGACTGGTCCTGTGGGCGGATATTTATTTGATTATACCCGGAGAATCCATCCATGAATGAAAAGATTTCGCATCCGGCGCATTCTGGGTTCGATCCCCAGTGGAGTCGCCATTTTGTTATCAGGAAAAGTGTCTATTTAGAACGACTCTATGCCACTAAGGTGTGACAACTACCTTAGAAACAAACAGAGAAAACTACTTTTGTATTCTTCTTTATGAACTATAAACAAAGAGAAATAGGATGAACCAACCTGTGTCTTGCGCTAGTCCTTTGATCCAATCTCTCTCCTCTTTGATAGCTTCCAGCTACTTGCTCCCTTACTTGCCCAACTTCACCAAGTACCTGTAAGATCACAGAAGAAGGAAACTATACAAAGACATGGGTTTATATTCATAAATAGCTTAGGATCAGATTTAAGCTAACCATACAAATGTAACAAGCATCAATGAAACACAAGCATGGAGAAGAAACTCAAATAGTTTTATTGATATACAAGAAGATCCAGGAGGAGTTACAACCGATTATTCCTGACCCAGCATCAACCTCCCAACAAAGAATTCCCTTCTTCAACCCCAACAAAGCATAGATCACCCAATTCTCTGATATGTATCTCAAAACCAACAACAATTCCTTACAATGTGCAAAATTCCAACCTCTGGATCTCTGGGATGAGGGATCCATATATAGATGTATGCAAGGAGGATGAGTCAGCTCATGAATTGATTAGTGGCTTCTCTCTGTCAGTTCTTGCTTCCACTTGGAGACTGAAAGCCTCTTACTCATCCTTGGTCGAATTCAGTGAGGCAAGTGTCATTGGAGAAGATTCTGGAAGCTTCCATTGTCTCTCCACCTCGTGGAATGACTCTGCCACTTGTCATTTCCCGCTCAACGCACCCTGGTAGTGCATTTAGGTGCGTTGCAATGCACCTAGCTAGTGGACTTAGGTGCTATGCAACGCACTTGGCTAGTGGAGCAGCTGAAATGATCCTGATTTGACTTATTCTAAGCAGTTTCTGGTGGAGAACTTCTGGGAGAAGCTGTAATTTGTTGACCTTGTTCCTTTAGGAGTTAGAACAACACTTTTAGGGTCTTAGGAGCCCTTGGTTTATGGACATTTCATGCTTAGAGCTATAAGGCACAAAAATGTCTATAACACTACTGGAGCAGAGAAAGAACTTTGACTCGGTTGAATTATATCAGCCTCTAGCATTTCTGCAACCATACGTTCAATTTCACTCTTTTGGGCATAGGGATATTTGTATGGCGTGATGTTTGGAGGAACACTTCCTGGAATCAGATGAATAGCATGATCATGATCACGAATAGATGGGACACCTTTGGGAGTCTCAAATACCTTGGAATGATTGTACAAGACTTTTTGGAGATCTGGAGAAATAGATGATTCCAATGTGGAATCATCTAGTGAACATAATTGTGCAATTACACCTTTTTGTTCCTTTTTTAGAAGCTTTGTCATACCGTTAGAGCTGATTATCTTTCCTGATTCCCCTCCAATACCCCTTAATTCAACTTCCTTTCCTTCCATATAAAATTTGATGAAAAGTTCTTGAAAATTAAAAGCTATTGTACCCAAGGGTTGTAGCCATTGGACTCCTAATACAACATTAGGACCTCCCATTGGAATGGAAAGCATTGGGCTAGTCAATACATATTCTCCCATGGATAGCTTGATATTATGGCACTTTCGAGAGCAATTTATTGTTCCTCCATTTGCAACCATCACTTGACACTCTGGTGCTGGATATAAGAAGCAATTCAATTATTTTGCTACCTTACAATGAATAAAATTGTGGGTACTTCCTGAATCAATCAACACTATTACCTTTTTCTTCTTGATTTGTCCTTCTATCTTGATGGTTTGAAGAGTGGTAATTCCTACCAATGCATTACAAGATATGGTCGGATTCATTTGTTCTTCATCTAGGCTTTGTTCCTGGAGTATATCCTCCTCTTTTGACCTTTCTTGCTCCTTTTCTTCTTCCTCTTCACAATCTATGTAGAATAATTTCTTCTCAGCACACTTATGACCTTTACTGTATTTGCTATCACAACTGTAACAAAGCCCTTTTTCTCTTTTTTCTTCCAATTGTTGTGGTGTCAACCTTATAGGCTGTGGAAGACTAGCAACAACAACACTTCCGTCTTTATAGTTGTGAGTGGTATGCTTCCTAGTTGGCATAGTTTTGCTTTCCATTTTTCTTGCTAACCTGAATGCCTTCTCTAATGAATCAGGGTCCCAAAGGTGAACATCATGTTGGATATTATCCTTTAAAGACCCTATGAACACATCAATCCTATGCTCCTCTGGAATATTTTTTACACTTATGTTCAATTTTTGGAACTCCTCAATGTGCTCCATTATTGAACCCTTTTGTTTGAGACTTATCAATTGGCTAAAAAAATTGTTGCTTTTTGTATCCTCATAATGTGCTATCAATTCTTCCGTAAAAATTGGCCAAGTGATAAATTGTTTACGAGAGCAAAGCCATTGATACCATACAAATTGATTTGGTTCCAAATATAAAGTTGCAATACGTACCTTTTGTGTGTTTTGCACATTATTGAGATCGAAAAATTGCTCCATTTGTAATATCCATGTTGTGGGATCCTTGCCATCAAACTTCCTCATATCGATTTTTGGAATATGGTGCGTCTTCGATCCAACATTAGAGTCTATGGAATCATGATTAACATTTCCTTTGTTCGCATCATGAGTTTCCGTTACTCCCCTTTCACCATTAGTAAGTATTTCTTGTAGAAAATTTGTCAAATCTGCCTTCAAATCTATCTTCAAATCGTCAATCTTGGCTTCCACGCCATTTATCTTAGCTTCTGTTAGATTTTGTGAGAGTGAAATTTGTTGCACTTGGTCTTGTAATTTTGATATATCATGTAGCATTTCTTCCTCTTCTTCATGAGTCATGCTAGAGCTTTCAGATTGCTTACTAGGTGTTTTCATTTTCTTTCCTCGGGGCATCAGTTACCGATACTAATGCTCTACTATTCCCTTTGAATTCCTTCAAAATAATTTTTCAAACCAAGCTTAAGCAAAAACTTTAAAAAATCTACACACCTTTTTTCACTTTGTAGGAGCTTGATATTGCCTCTGATGTATCTCTGTAATTTCAGATCATCCAGTTCTCAAATTGCGACCTGTGGTAGCCCTCTATGTCCTATTTCCAATGCCACTAGTCTGACCCCAATTGGATTCTCCAATGAAGAGTTATCCCAAATCTCCAACAGTGACCTGATTATAGACTAATTCAGTAGAGCAAACTTGTACGACGTGCCAAGTATCCCTGTTTCAACCTTTGGCTCTGAAAAATATATACAAGAAACTATAGTTTGTACTCTTTTTGTACCTTTTTACAAAATTTCAATCCGATGCTCAGAGAGAAAGTTATGATGATTTTCCCCAGGTCACCTATTTGGAATGTAATTCAGGAGTCTGCAAAAAGACCAACTTCCTCAGATAATATATCCGCAAATATAGCACGAAAAGCTCTGAATTTCGGACCCAATGTTCAGTATGATTTCATCTCAAATGGGTTTTTTTTTCCGCTTCTGAAACATCGCAGAAAAAAAGTTATAGCGAAAATTCCACGATGACCTGTTTGGAGCAGCGAAACCCTAGAATCCAAAGCTCTGATCCCAAATGTTGTGAAACCAGCTCAAGAAAAGATATAAAATATAGATCAACGCCTTAGAATTCAGCCTCTTTGAGGGGGCAACCTCCTTTACATTACATAAGTGAACAATTCCTCGATGATTCACATGACAAAATGTCCTTTCTATATATAGGAGTCTAAGGAGTCACAATATAACCCAGCTGACCTAACAATAATAATATAAAGCCACAAAAATAACAATAGTGGGATTCTATGGGGCACAGTAATAACAATATGGGGACAATAGGGGCACAACAATATTAATAAGGGGTACAACTACAATGGTAATGGGGTAATCACTAGTATTATAGGGACCCAACATAATATTATGGAAATATTGGTCCAACCACTTTCCTAAACCATTTAGAGATCTAAGTGCATGTTCACACCTAACCACACCTCATTCACTTGATTTATTTGAGGATTGGTGCCCCACATGAAGATTCCCCCTTAAATCAAGGGATTTGGTCCCCCGAACCATTTTAGCATGTTTTGAAGTTGCCTTCCTTGGGAAATGCACCCCTCCTCATGCTTTCCTCGTGGCTGATAGTTGGCATAGGTTTTCTTGAGTCATTGTTGCTATTTTAGGCCTCCCTTTAGCTTTTCTTAGCCTTTTCTAGTTTTTTTTTACTAGTTTTTTCTTAGTTTGCTAGATTCGGCAATTTCTACATAACCACCTCCCTTTGGGATTAGAGGTTTGGTTGCTCATGTATTACTATTGTTAATTAATTTAACACATTGATTTTATGGAGCAAATTCTTTCTCTCCTCTCTTGAATATCAGCAAATTACTTGTATTTAATTTAACTATAATTCTAGATCTATCTGAGTTTTTGTAGGAATTCTACATGGTATCAAAGCTAGTTTGAATCTAGTGGATTGTAAATGGTTTTATTTGCAGGTATAGATCATCAGGAAGCACAAAAAGCAACAATGGATAATCTCTCTCAGCCCATAAAACTCATTCTAAATCCTTTCAATTACTTCGAATGGAAGATAGAGATCACTCCGCTCCTCTGAAGCAAAGGGATTTATAAGGTAACAATGGGAACAGAGACTGAACCAACTTCTGTAGCAGAGAATATCAAGTATTTCAATAAATTATATGAAGCAATTGGGATGATATGCCTATCAATTTCTAGAGAACTCCTCTTTCATGTCAGTGGAGCCACTACTCTCGATGCGGTCTGGACCACATTGGAAGGACTATTCGACAAGAAGGATGAAATGAGAGTGCATCAATTGGAGAATGAACTCATATCCCCCAGTCCAACTCATTTCAGAAACCTGCAAGAATACTTCACCAAGTTTAAATCCCTCCTCGTTGAACTTGATGTATGTGGAGTCAAGAAAGAGGAAGATCAACTCATCCTTTTGATTCTCTTGAAATTAGGCCCTGAATATCTTGTATTTGCATCTTCTTTTCAAGCATCTAAATTGACTCAGGAAAAATGGAAGATGCCTCCATTGAATGAATTCATTGCAACATTGACTCAAGACCAGGCTAAGTTAGTCCAAATGGGTGCCATCAAGCATTCAAAGAACTAAGCACTTGTGGCTACAGATGCTTCAAAGAGCAGTGGAAGAGACAAGCAAAAAGGGAAGGGTAAATTTAATGAATCGAATAAGGAGAGACCCGTATAATCTTCAGAGAGCTCTTCTTTGTCTAAGGGTAAGAAGAAGAAGGAATGAACACTTTGTAGCTACTGTTCCAAAGGTTTTCATCCTGAAGAAACTTTCATGAGGAAAACAATAGATGAGATGGCTAAGTAATTGCAACAGCACAATCTCACCATGCTCGAGAATGCAAAGAAGAAGGATGATAACAGAACGAGAGATGGGAGAGGGAGAGCACGAGATGTTCATTCTTTAATGGCTGTCACATCCACTCCATCAGCTTGGATCCTTGATTTAGGTACATCAAACCATATGGCTACATCAAAAGATGAATTTTCCTCCATCGAAGAAAGCACCAGATCCCCAATTTACTTTGGAGATGCCACACCCACAAAGGTGTGCAGAGAAGGAATTGTAGACATTGAAGGGGGCTACTTCACAAATGTGCTTCATGTTCCCTCGTTGTCTACAAATATTCTCTCAATATATCAAATCACTCATTCTGACACTGGAAGGAAGGTGGAGTTCACTCTGGACTCCACAGTGATTACCGACATTTCCACAGGCTCATAGCTTGCACATGGAATTGCAGATCACAGTTCTCATTTGTATTTCTTCTCCCACTTTGTTCCTATATATATTAGCACTATATTTCTATCACAATCTAATGATATCAATAGGTTATGGCATGAAATATTTGGCCATCTAAATTATAAGTACTTGCATCAACTCAGCAAGGAAAACATGGTAGAATGATTGCCTGCTATTAAATTCACAAGCGGTGTATGTCAAGGATGCATTCTTAGAAAGAAGCTAGAGAAGAAGTTTGACAAAGGGAAGGAACAAAGAGCTTCTTCACCTCTTGGGTTGATTCAGAGTGACATCACGGGCCCATTCCCACAGCCTTCAATCAGTAAGGCTCGATATGTACTCACCTTCATAGATGATTTCTCTCGCTTTACTTGGGTATTTTTTCTGAAATTAAAATCAGAAGTATTTGAATGCCTTATAGAATTTAAAGCACTTGTTGAGAATGAGTCTGGGTGTAAGATTAAGATACTCCGTATTGATAATGGGGGGAAGTATGTCAACAAATATGTGCAGCAAATTTGTATTGATGCAGGTATACAACTACAACACACAGTGCCATATACACCACAATAGAATGGTGTCGTGGAGAGGAAAAACCGGTCATTAAAAGAGATGGAAAATTATATGCTACAGTCTAAATCATTAGCTCCTAATCTATTGGATAAAGCTATTAATTATTCAGCATACATTCAGAACCACATTCCTCACAAAGCACTCAAAGGCAACACTCCATTTGAATGTTGGATTGGTAAGAAACAGAAAGTGTCGCACTTTCGCATTTTTGGTTCACAAGCATGGGCTCACATTCCGACAGATAAGAGGAAGGCTCTGGAGCCTCAAAGTGTTGAATCTATCTTTGTTGGATATCTTGATAGTGTCAAAGGTTATAGACTTCTGGACTCTCACACTGAAAATTTCCTTGTAGCTCGAAGTGTGAAGTTTAAAGAAGAATCACTGCATGATTTTTCAGTAGACCCTGCTGAGAAACTGCTTGTTGCCACTGATGAGGAGGAGTCTGAAACTTCTTCGAGCACTTCAGAGTAGCCATTTGAGAAGCCTATTGGGTCTGGTTTAGAGGATGAGGAGCAGGTCATGGCTACTCCAACTCAACTGCCAACTTGGGCAGAGAAAACCCTGCAAGATGCGGGTGAACTAGTCGGTGATCTTGTGGATGCGAGAAGGACTAGATCACAGTTTTTTGGGGCTCCTCAAGCCCTGGCTGCCACCGAACCATTGCTTCCCATACATTTCTATATGACACTTGGTTCAGATCCACAGTCACACTCTAAGGCTGCTAGAAACCCACTTTGGGAGGCTGCCATGGATGAAGAGTACTCTGCTCTCATGGAAAACAACACATGGGACTTGGTTCCACTTCTGAAAGGAAGAAAGCTTGTTTGATGCTGATGGATCTATCAAACAAATATTGCTATAGATGGTGAGATCAACAAGTACAAATCTCAAATTTTAGCAAAAGGATACTCACAAGTACATGGCATAAACTACACAGAGACATTTGCACCTGTTGCAAAAATGGACTCCATTCGACTAGTTTTAGCCGTTGCTGCTTCTTGCAGATGGGAAGTTCATCACATGGATGTGAAGAGTGCATTTATTCATGTAGATCTTAAGGAGGAGATATATATGGAGCATCCATAGGGATAAATTCGGAACTCTTCCCTCGTTTGCAGATTAAAGAAATATTTGTATGGCCTAAAACAGGCTCCCAGAGCCTAGTATGCAAAGATGGATTATTTCCTGCTTTCCATTGGATTCATTCGATGAAAATCTGATCCGAATGTTTATTTTCTACAACATTATAATTCCCTTTTTCTGATAGTACTCTATGTAGATTATTTACTGATGACAGGGAACCTTACCTCAGCTATTGATTCGACAAAATCAACATTGTACGATTGATTTTCCATGACAGATTTGGGATTGTTGCACTACTTTCTTGGTCTTGAATTTTCTCAGTCTACTTTAGGGATCAAGATGGCATAGTCTAAGTATGCATCAGATATAATTTTTCACTTTTAGATGACAAAATTCAAGCCAACAACATCCCCCTTTCTTTCGGGGATTAGATTTGAGGATGCGGGTACTACACCTTTGGTGGACAGTACACTGTATTGATAGTTGGTTGGGAGTTTGTTGTATCTTACTCGCACCCGACCTGATATATCTTTTGCAGTAGGAGTTTGTTCTAGATATATGCAGGAGCCTCATGAGCTTCAATGGAAATCTACAAAGAGAATCCTTAGATATGTGAAAGGTACTTCCAGTTTTGGTATCTTTTATGCTACAGATTGCCCACTTTCACTGATTAGGTACACAGATTTTGATTGGGCTAGCGATGGTACAGAATGCAAGTCCAATTTTGGTTATGTTTTCAACTTTGGTTTAGGGATTTTTTGCTATTTTATCAAGAAGCAATCCACGATTTCTTTATCTACAGCTGAGGCAGAGTATAGAGGTACAGTGAATGTAGCTACATATGTTGTTTGGTTGTAGGGGTTTATCTCTGAGTTTGGTATTCAGTATCCAGTTCCGACTGTCATATTTTTTGACAATCAGGGGTCCATTCAGATATCAATTAATCCAGTCTAGAGGTAGAGGACCAAGCACATCGATATTCACATGCATTACATCCGCGAGCTGATATATGACCGAGTCATATCACTGTATGACTGCCCCACAGAGCATCATGTTGTAGACATATTCACTAGATATTTCACTGAAAAGAAATTTTCAAAACTGAGAGCTATGCTTGGAGTGGTGGAGACAGCTGAGTAGGCTCTTTTGGCCACTTCGCCCTTTTTTCCTCCTTTTTTTTTGGGGGGGGGGGGGGGGGGGGGGTGTGGGGGGGTTTCCCACGAGGTTTTCCCTCTTTCTTCATTTTATGAGGATCTTTTATTTATTGTACTTGAGCACCTAACATCTCATCTTGGCCAGGACTCAGTTTAGATAAGTGAGTTAGGATAAAGGGGGCGTGCTAGAATATAATCCTAACACCTACATTTATTTTTTACCCTAAGAATCCTTGACTTAGCCACATGCACTAAAAATCATGTTGACACTTGGTTTTTGGTAAACTAGCTCGGTGGACCAAATTTCCCTTGTTTTTTTGCCTTTAAAGGCTTAATATTATGGAAATATTGGTCCAACCACTTTCCTAAACCATTTACACATCTAAGTGCATGTTCACACCTAACCACACCTCATCCACTTGAGTTATTTGAGGATTGGCGCCCCACATGAAGATTTCGCCTTAAATCAAGGGATTTGGTCCCCTGGACCATTTTAGCATGTTTTGAAGTTGCCTTCCTTGGGAAATGCGCCCCTCCTCATTCTTTCCTCGTGGTTGATATTTGGCATAGGTTGCCTTGAGTCATTGTTGCTATTTTAGGCCTCCCTTTAGCTTTTCTTAGCCTTTTCTAGTTTTTTTACTAGTTTTTTCTTAGTTTTCTAGATTCAGCAATTTCTATATAACCACCTCCCTTTGGGATTAGAGGTTTGGTTGCTCATGTATTACTATTACTATTGTTCATTAATTTAATACATTGATTTTATGGAGCAAATTCTTTCTCTCCTCTCTTGAATATCAACAAATTACTTGTGTTTAATTTAACTAGAATTCTAGATCTATCGGAGTTTCTGTAGGAATTCTACACAGTTGAGGTTATATTTTGTTAGTTATAAGAGGTAATTAAAGAGTATCTTGATCTAGTTAGGAAGTAGATTGGTAGGGTTGTTCCTCCTGCTAATAACTATTATGCTACATTGTAATTTTTTCTTTTTTAGTGATATCTCCTTCTGTTAAATCCCCAAGAACACTTTGTCGCACATGGAAATATCCACTTATTTCAAGATGAATGAGATGGAGACTAGGTAGTTTGAGAGGATTCTTATTTTTGTAGATGAGAGGAGTTCTATGAGGTGAGAGGAGTTCTATGACATATATTGAAGGATGCACTGCACCATTTTATGTCACCAATCATCTCCATGCCATAGTAGTGGATCTCTATTTCACCAATGGAGAAATGATAAAGTATTCCATTGTAAAGAATTGGTATGTCGGGGATGAGGAATGCAGACGTGGGATTTATAATTTTATTATGAAAAGAGGTTTGTGTGATGGAGACAAATCAAGGATTTTGTGGACGTGAGTAGAGAATGGTTTGATAATCACCTGGAAATGCTCAAGCATTGTTTTGAAAGACAATGATGCAATTGGAGAGTCCTATTCTATTGCCTTGAAAAATAACTATCAATAGGGAGGGGACAAAGATGATCCATATAGGGAAGAACTGCAGGAGTATGATTGTTTCTAAAATTATATCTATAGAAAATTCAAGGAACTACTGTAGAGGATTAGTGCAGGTGTAACCAAACTCTCATAATGCAAGGAACTTTTCACAGTGTGATTCGATGCTCATCGGTGACCAAGCAACTATAAATACTTATTGTTACATTTAGGAACAATTTGATTTGGATTCTAAAGTCTCTAATTTCATTCATTGATAGTCCTTCTTGTGTCCTTGGCTCTCTTAATTTCATTGTGGTAGGATTGGAATGGGTTAAAAAGTTAAGCATATCATTGAGTAAAATAGACACCCACATGTCACTACATGTCATTGTGCATACTCTCTACTTTTTATACAATTAGAAGTGAGCAATATGATGTGTGCACAACTAAAGATCCTAGTAGGCATGGTGAATCCAGTCTTAGCATGGAAATCGAAACCCAGAATCATAAAATATAAATAATTTGTGACACGGAGTAAAAAACACAACAAAAGGTTATATGCCAACATTATCTATTTAGTGCAAGATACTACTAGTATTTCATAATTTTCAGAGATGTTGGATGTCATGAAGATGCCCTCAAGCAAAGTTACTGACTTGAAGATAAGATGGTCAATGCAACTATTTACTTTAAATAGGCTAAATTTAGGTAGTTAAAACAAGTTTGAAAATCACTAGAAACACCACCCCTGTTTATTTTAAATAGGCTAAATTTAGGTAATTAAAAGAAGTTTGAAAATCACTAGAAACACCACCCATGTTTATTTTAAATAGGCTAAATTTAGGTAATTAAAAGAAGTTTGAAAATCACTAGAAACACCACCCCCACATCATTTTATTTCTAGTTGCACAAGATAATATTGAATAAAATTATGAGAACTTCCATTTAAATTGACTGTACATAAAATAACAAAAAAGGTTGATTATTTTAAAAGCTATATCCATCATTAAATATAAGATATGACAAGGATGGCGTATAATTTAAAGGCTATATCCGTCACCAACTATAAGATAAGAGTTAATGAGATGATAAAAAGTTTTTCTTGATATAACATGTAAATGTCATATTACTTATAACTCATGCATATTGTATCTTATTGTCCATATGTTAATTGTATAACTTCAATATGGGTAATTTTTTACATTTAAATTGTCAAATATGTAGAAGGTTACATTACATTAGCTTAAATCTAGACACAAATAAAATATCAAAAATATTGCATGGGAATGAGTAAGCATTTTCACACCGGTTTAAAATTTCCGCTTGGTTGGTGAAGAACCAATTCAATGCTATTTTTGGTGGAGTATTAAGTTATTAACCAAAGAAAAAAAAATTTAGTCTCTTCAATGCCTGAAAAGGGATATTTAGAATGTTATATAGAAGTTACATTTCACGTAGCTATATATACCTTGACGTAACTATAACATTCCATCTCCACTTTTTTTATATAGAAGTTACATTTCATGTGGCTATAGAACTTAAATTTATGTGTTTTAGATAGAAGTTACATTTTACATAGCTATATCTACCTTGACATAACTATAATATTCCAACTCCATTTTTTTCTCACTTTTCAACATTTTAAGGATTTGTCTATTTTAGTGTGATTATACAATTAAATAATTGATATTGTTTAAGACATCTCCTATTTGCAACATTTTGAATCCTTAAGTGGGATCTTGGGTAGGTTTTTGTTACTACAATATATCATGTTTTAAGTAGATGTGTTACACATTATTTTGTCATGCCTCGTGCACTTCCCTGTGACATACCCTGAAGTGCCCAAAAATGACTATTATACAGTATACTCATCCATGTATACAACTTAGATCCCTCCTAAGACTTCATTTGGAAAATGTCTTGAGCTTTCCCTGAAGAAACAACTCTTAAAACCCTAAAATGAGAGTCATCACTCTTATGAAGCTCAAAACAATAATGGTCACGTGTTGCACTATGTATTACCTGCGATGGCATCGCTCTATTCCCTTGCATACTTGCGATGATCCCAAAAAGGTAATTTTCCCAAAGGAGATGAGAAGCTTCGTGATCTAGAAGCTTCCAGAGTGGTGAGCTAGAGGTGGTTTCACATAGATGAGGTCGAATCCTCCTAACTTGACCTCTTTGTCTTATCCCTATGAGCTACCTCCTTGATATGTGGGCCTAATCCTATCTTTGGAGAAGTCCTAACTCCCTCTCCCAGCCTATAAATTCATCCTCTCCCATTCCCAAATGGTTGGTCTATGTCCATTTTCACCCCTATGCTGAGCTTGTGCTTAGAGGCTATTCATTAGACTTGGAGAAGGAGTGTTTGGAGAGTTTCTTGGCTTGGACTTGGATTACCACTAAACGAGAGCCTTTCAACGTCAAGGCTATGGTTGTAAGCTTCCTTTTATTTCTTAAATAATATACAACTGTTGGTTCATCTTCCCAAAATATATATGTTCATGTATGTATTAGCTTGGAATTCCTTGATCAATTAAGGAGGTTTTTGTTAGATTTGCTATTGGTTTTGGCATGCTTTGTTGTCTCTTGATCAATTGTGAAAGTACATACACACCAGGAGAAGTAAGAACAAGTTTGTGACACAAGAAGTTCGAGGCCCCCAACAAAGGAAATCAAAATAGCATCAGAATGAGGTAGGTCATCTCTTTCATTCTACTTTTCAATTATAACCTAGGAAGATTTCTAGTTGATTGTCACTTCAGTTGCTAGACCCACTCATTTGGCTATAGGGATTGTCTCTATCCACAGAGAGGCTTAACATTGTCAACAAGATGATGTTTTATAATTCACCCAAGAGGATTTAGGAGAAACCTTGAATTGCATGCTTGTTTCCATTATACATCTAATATTTTCAACCTTTTCCACTTGAACAACCCAATAGCCCATGTTAAACATGAAGCATGTACCTCAAAAATTGGGGAATATCAGCTATTCTATTTCCAGAGGGGGATAGATCTAGAGAAGGTAATGACAACTATCATAAATGGCTTTTGTCGGGTTGTATTTAATGAAATCCCACTAGAATTTGCTACTAAAGTATATCAATTGATGAATTTGATGCTTGAAGGTAGTGTTGAATAGATGTTGCAAGGTATCTCTATAACATTATCTATCTACATGATTCTAATGCCATGAGATGGTGTCTCAATAACACTATTGTCTAGTGGCAGGTGCTAGATGTAGATATCTTTCTCATGTCCTATAGGTAAATCATATCATTATATTTCTATGAAATTTAGGAATGTGTTCAAAGTTTGTCTCACATAAGGAAATATGTATGTACTATTGAATTTATACATGTTGTAATAAGATCAAGAATAAAGTTGTCATTGCAAATAATTTGGATCTACCATGTATGTTTACTTTACTACATGAAATTCTTGATTTGTTAGATCCCAACTATTTAGGGTTGAATCTATTTTTGTTGGAATGAGATTAAGAATAAAGTTCACTGGAATCTACCATGTAAGACTTATTCACTACATGAAATTGTTTAATTGTTAGAGCCCAACTTATTAGGATTATGAATAGCCCTCTTTCATGAAAATATTTATGAATGCTCTATTCTTGCTCAAAGAATTACATACTATAGAAAGGTGGAAAATAAACGAGATGTAGCTGAATGGTTTATGTTTTAAAATGTGTGGAGGGAGTATAAAATCATTTTCGGTTGCATTCAAACCCACTAAGGTGCTTCATTTTCCTCCTAGTTAATTCCATTTCTATTATCCCAATGCTTCTATAAGTCCTTCTCCAAAAGTAATCCCTTAACTATCTTGGAGGGAAATTGATTACTTGATTGGAACCCATGGATTACAATTTGATTAAGAGCAAGGGATGAGAAAGTTGCATATTCTTCAATATATTTTGCAAGTTAAAAGCATATCGAATGATTGCCTTTCAGTCTAATTGACACGACAATCACTCGAGTGATTGTTAGGATTTTGAGACCTTTTTCAATGAATTTTATTTATTTATTTATTTAATTTTTTCTGAAAGTTATGCTCTCAATTAAAGAAATTAAAGAAAAGGTGAAAATGAAGGATTTTCTGTTTTAGTGCCTAGGAATGCCTTGCTAATGTGAAGGGCTTGGTATTTTATTGACCTAATATTTGACGTAGGAGGTTGATCAAAATAAGGTGGTAGTCTTAAAAATATACTATTGGTTACTTTATAACCAATCATATGCATTCAAGCGGACTGTGTACGTGGCTTACTTTATCCTAAGGGTCCCACTTTTCCCTTAAACACGTTGGTCCCACGTTGAATTTCCCTTTTTAAACAGGTGCTTCACTCTGCACTGTTGATCTCCTCTCTCCAGATCTAACGGTCATCACTCACCCCAATCAACAAAACAATTCGGTGATCACTCTACGTCATTGATCTCCTCTCTCCAGATCTAACGGTCATCACTCACCCCGATCAACAAAACAATTTGGTGATCACTCTATGCTGTTGATCTCTTCTCTGTAGATCTAACGACCATCACTCACCCCAATCAACAAAACAATCTGGTGATCCTCCACCATTGATCAAAGCGCACTTGATCCAACGGTTAATAGCGATATCAGGTGAGCCACTTGCATAGGGATTACCCGCCCGATAAAGCGGTTTTCTCTCTCCACCCGAGTACTATGTGTCGCTTGGTTAATGGAATCAGGTGACCACCCCAAATTACCACTTACCACTTTTCCTTCACCCGATAACCACCTTCGCTGATAAAACCCGCTTTTCCAATATAACCCATGTGCATTAAATCAAACTTAAATAAAGCACTTAATAAAAGTTTTAGTGCTTAATTCCATGATTACCCATTAACGCTAAATGACCATGATTTAATGATAAACACATAAACACTGAGATTTACAATTAAAGTGTGAAAACAGAGAAAATACTCAGTTACGTTTCATAACGCAGATACACAGAGATAATGAGAGTCTACACCAGGATTACCAAACAAATGCACACTGAATCAATTTCTTCAATATAATAGAAGTTACAAGGTTTTGGCCCTCTCGGCTCAATTACAACAATTTATTTGATCTTAGTCTCAATCTTAAACCCTATCTATCACTCAAACTCTCGCCTCTCACTCAATTCTCAATCATCTCAGCTAATCCCTTTCCATTACATTTTCTTCTCTTTTATGAGTCAAATCCTATTCTAACTGCACTAACAACTCGATCTCTATTTTAATCAATCTAACAATCAAATCTCTATTTTTAAGCTCTATTACACACCTATGATAACAACTTATCCATTAGTCTAAAATAATACAATTTTCTAATTATTACAACAACGAAGTAAAGATCATTTTCGAGAGATCCAACCCTCTCTACCAAAACTGACTTTTGACCACTCAGGTCAATGAAATTCAACTCATTTAGCCACAACATGTGGACAAACCATCACATTGCTGGCTAAGTCTAGATGCTCTTACATCAAGATTAGTCACATTTGGCTTCCTAACATTTCTTTTAATTTCATTTTTGTTGCGTTTATATTGCTATCCTTGAGGTTGGTGATCTACTCTGTGCGTAATAGGAAGTATTAACTACTAAGCACTCTCAAAGGTGATATTGATGGATGACTAACTTTAAATGTCCCTACTTGACACTTTAGTATTACATGATCATCCAAAGAAATTATTAATCAATATTAAAGGGAAGATGATTAATGTGTAGTGTTTCTTGGCTTGTCATATAATTAATGCATTTTGGCGCCCAATAATATATTTGAGGCTACTTTTTGGTTGTTACTTGTGGAGCTTCCTTTGGCTAAGAAAAACATCGAGGATAAATGTCCATTGCATTGGCATTGGACATCATCAAAGAGGAATTCACCAAAAGTAGTAGAGTACATGGGAGAAATTGGTACAATGAGCAGATAACTGCTAGAGAAACATTGAGGCACCATAATTTCTTGTGTATTTAGATTCACTCGAAATTAACTAGTCACAAAAAGTAATTTTTTTTTTCGAATATTTTCATGTATACATAAATACTAAAAACGTAATTTCAAACTAATTATTCAAACTAATAATTATCTGATAGTCATAATTTATAATTAAATAGTATAATATGATTAATATTATAGGACACAACTATAGGGTTTGACTGTGAGGGCATTGTGACAATATATGTACACTTATCATTGTATTAGACAATCATCTCTCATAGTGTGATATCCATCCAAAGAAATGTACTCCTAGAGACCATTTTGGGGTTGAATTTTTTTCTTTCAATGGAAAAGTGGTGATATATTTTCTTAGGCATTAGTGTTCTTCTTCCCTAAGGTTTTGACATTACTCACAACTAGCACCTTCATTCAACAAAGTGAGGTACTCATCTTGGAAAGTTGAATCATTTTCTCTCTACAATCCAATATGATGTTGGATCAATCTCATGATGCTAAAAACATAGGTCATAATAAAGAGGATATTTTACTATGGGAAAAAGAATATCCATGTTTAAGGAACATGACTCGTTTAGAACAAGAAATAAAGATATTTTTTACGCTTTTTTTTTTTTCTATTTGTTTTCACAAGTTATCTATTTCCTGATATTTTTAACATGTAACTTAGTTGGTATGATTGTGCCTAACGTTTTGTTGAAGGTTGAATAATAAGTTCCTAAGGTATTATTTTCTATGGTGACGTTTTATTTTCTTTGTTTATACAAGTCATTTAGCTGCATAGTGGCCACTATCGAATGTTGAGGTATATGTCGTATACATTTTTTATAGTCTACTTTATTTTATATTCAAGTATTCATCGTCTTTCATGTCTTATACTCTAGATTGTATCTTCTTTCATTTTCAGGAGAGGAACTCAATAGTGATGGTAAGAAGCAGCAATTGAAGAAAGAGGAGAACAATAACACTGGAGCGATAAATGCAAAATGAGAGAGAGAAGAGAATCTATTTAGTGATACCCTTAGAGCTAATATCTTGCATAAGACACACTCATAGAGACTGATGGTCAAGCCTTCAGAGTTGGTGAATTCACTTGCAATGCTTTGGAAACACAGTGATAATGTTTTGAAATGATGAAACAATATTTCATGTGTAAATTGTAGTCCAATCGATATTAAGTTGGAAACTCATATTGTAATACTTGATATTTTATATAATAAAATTTATATGGTTGAAATTATTTTTATTTTCACTTGATATTATTTAGTCTTGTAATTAACATATGTAACTTTGCGTTATCATATTAGATAAACATGCACATTGTATGGCATTTTTTTAAAATTTAGTCGCAAAATCATACTAATTAATTTATGTTGATTAATAATGAACACATAAAATCAATCTAAAACTACTAAATTAGTAGTTTATATTAATTAATGATGAACATGAATAAAATGAATATATGACTAAATTAGTAGTTTATAATGGTTATGAATGAAATTAAATGAAATGAATAAAAACTACTAAATCAGTCGTTTATATAATGAATATGAAAATACCAAAAAAAGATAAATCACTACTGCAAATGATAATTTTTTTTTATTAAAATGATGACTGAATTTTGCATATATATGACTATTAATAGTTAATTTATAGTATCTTATAACACGACTAAAATTTAGTCATATTTATTTGGTCATTAATTGGTTTCAAATGATGACCAAAATTTGCATATATATGACTATTAATAGCTAATTTATAGTATCTTATAACACAACCAACATTTTGGTCATATTTCTTTGGTCATTAATTGGTTTTCTTGAGGATTCATATAAAAATATATTTTGTTGTATATTTGATTATTAATTGTGACAATAAATGACTAAACCAATGAAAAATTAATGACCAAATTTATAACTAAATATGCTACTAGATGGTAAAATTGAGGAAACCAATTAATGAATAAACTAAATATGACTAAAAGTTGGTCACGTTATAAGATACTCTAAATTAGCTACTAATGGTCACCGACTGAATAATGGAAATTTATATGCAAATTTTAGTTATTTTTTTAGTAATTAATTAGTCATTTTGTACTACTTATGAAACTGACCATGGGGGGCCATAATATACTCTAATAGTCTCAAATATTAATTCATACAACCACGTCCATGTGACCACATTATGACCTCCATCATGAATCAAGGTTTCGACTCTTTGTTTAATGTGACCAAAATATGACCTCCATCGTGACCTCAAAGGCTCAACTCTTTATTCAATGTGACCATAATATGACCTTTGTCGTGACCTCAAGGGCTTATATGTTTATTTAATGTGACCATGACCATGTGACCAAAATATGACATCTGTTGTGACATCAAGGGCTCAACTCTTTGTTCAATGTGAACAAGCCCATGTGACCCTGTCTTGGGGGTCCATAGTCACCCACGTAATGATGTCATCATGCCACATGGCATCTTGTGATGGGTTCCATGTGTCACCCATTTCTTTTATCATTTTATCAACCACAAACTACCATTTGGACATGCCACATGGCAGTACTTGGAGGTGCCATATCATTCTCTTGACTTCACCTCATCCAACCAAAATGAACCATGTCATCCTTACTGTTGACTGTGTAAGGGGGCCACATCACTATCAAATCATCCAACCAAAATTTTCCATTTGTTATCCTTATTACTACATGATGGGTGACTACGTAGGGGGCCATGTCATTGCAAAAACATCCAACCAAATTCTGCCATGTGTCGTCCTTGCTGCTACGTTCTGGGTGACTATCCAGTGGGACCACATCATTTCCAAAACATCCAACCAAATACTACCGCATGTCCTCCTTGCTACTATGTCATGGGTGACTATTTATGGTGCTACATCATTGCTAAAAGATCCAACCAAACATTTCGATGTGTCATAATAGTATTGGCTACTTTGGTGGGTTTGTTCCTAGTTAACAGGTGCACATGTTGGCATAAATCTATCGTTCTGTTTGAGCAAGGTGAACGATCTTTAACCACATTAAATTTCATGCATGTTTAGTCACTATCTACTATAGATTTAATTAATGAGTTGTGGATCTGCCTAGAAGTTACACACAATTTAAAATATTGATGTTGGTGGGGGTTTTCCCTATAGTTTTGGTCCTTTACAATTGTTGATTTTTAGTTGGCCATAACTTCTCATCTAGCAAGAGTTTTCTAGAGTGGGATATATCGCTAGAAAGGTATCAAATAGGATTACCCAATCATATTGTTCATAAGATCATTAGGGCATCATAACCTTATGAAAAAATCAATAAACTTCACACTTTGACTTCACGTGATGAGCACGTGCAAGATATTTATTTGTTATACTAGTTTCTTTGATTCATGAATGATATTGCTACCATCTTGAACATCCCCTTTGACATCAGTGGCACTTGTCATCATTATTGACAACACTATGTGTAACACTATCCCCCTTTGTCATTGATGACAACACCACTAGACATTGATGGTAATTGATGTCAATAGGCCAAGTTCTCCTTGACATACAACAAACTCCCCCTAACAATAGTGTTGAGGACTCTTCTTGTCTGAATGTGAAGATGATTCCTTCTTTCTTTCTCTCCTCCAATCTACCTACTCAATCTATGCTAGTATATCATGCTCCTCCCACTCAAAGTCTATTAATGCGTGTATCAATGTTTAAATTCTCTCCCCCTTTGAGATCAATGACAAAAGGACATGGTTATCCCTCCAATGCTTTCATAGCTATGTGTGAACATGATCCTGTTATAAGTAGAGTCTCCTTGAGATCATCTTTCCTCATCTATAAATACCTTCCATGTCTGTCAATGTCTGTATTCTCTAATTACTTCTAAGCTTTCCCGTGGACTGACTCTAGTCTCCCACTGAGACTATGTTTCCATTTCTTCTCTAAATATTCCTGTACTTTCTTGAGGACCTAACAAAGTCTCCCCCCTAAGACCATACTTTTGTTATTTTAAAGTGCCTACTCATACTCATCAATTGTTCCTAAAATTTCCTATGGACATGATAAAGTCTTCCTATGTTGCCAATGATTCTCCAAATTTTCTTGTATTTTCTCATGAATTTGATAGAGTATCCCCTTGAGACTATGTTTTTATTGGACTGTTCATCTACTCCTTTGATTTATCGTAAATTTGATGCGAACTGACATAAGTTATCTACCTATACATACCTGCTATCATGTTCACCTATCTTTATACTACTTTATGTTTGAGATATCATCATCAAGTCATACTAGCCAATGGAATCTTCCCCAACCACTACCCATGTACTATCCTCATATCAAAGCGATGATTTTTCTTGCATACATCTGCCGTCCAATTTGAGAAAGGTGCATGATATTTAACCATGTTAAAATTCATGCATGCTTGTTCGATATCCACCATAGGTTTAATTAATGAGCCTTGGATCCATCTAAATGTTGAACATTTTTTAACAGATTGATATTGGTAGGTTTTTGTCCTATAATTTTGGTCCTTTACAATTTCTAATTTTCAAATGGACATAACTTCTCATTTGAGAGGTTTTTCCAGAGTGAGATATACTGCTAAAAAGGTCTTGATGAGGACTACCTAATCATATTGTTGATAGGATCATTAGGGCATCATAACCTTATGAAAAGTTTAATAAAATTCATACTTCTTTTTACTTCACATGATGATGGCATGCAAGATATCTATCTCTACTTTCTTTGATTCATGAATGACATTTGATTTTTGGTCATTGATGCATATTGATAAAAAATGTGAGACAGCCTTATGATAATGATAATGGGTGTCAAGGTACTTGGTTCATTATAGTAAGTGCTAATAGATGTATATTTTCAAACACTTGCAAAACCTATAAAATGAAGGGACATTGGTATATTCTTAGTGTCAACAACAAGGGTACCTGCACTATTAACTTCAAGCACCAAGGTACTACAAAATTTCTCAGTTCCATTCCTAGAAAAATGAATTGGCATTGATGGGAAGAGTTTCATTATACGAATGGTATTAAGGAAAAATCATCATTCAACATGTGAGAACATTAGAAAAATTATTTGATTGTGTTGGAAAAGGGATTTATAAACACACCACTAAGTATGTCTCTTGCATGTACTAGGTGAAAATAACACATGAAAAAGACCCTTTGAGTAATAATCGATAATGAAAGCAATTGATGGAGATGAGGAATTCCACCAACAATGAAAAATGGAAACTGAGGTGTGACATGAATATCATTATTTGAACAAAGGTCTTGCCATCAAACACATGGGAAACCACTTATATAGTGGTCATTAATGAAATATCATTTGTTAAGCATAATGTAACCCACCAATCTATGAATCAAGAGAAGCTGATGTATTCCCATTATTAATAGTAAGGGAGCCTACCACTAATGAATTCAAATACTGAGGTCATAAAAAATCTCTAAATTCCATTCTTAGAGAAAACGAACTGGTGTTGATGGGAATATTTATTGAAAGGAGGGTTTTAAGGTATCTTTCATCATCCAACACTAGTGAACATTAATAAAATGATTTAAAGGTATTGGGAAAAGGATTTAAGAACAAAGCACAAAGTACATCTCTCACATGCATACAATGATAATAACTCATCAAAAGGACCCTTTGAGGAACATACAATAATGAAGGTAATTGATAGAGGAGAGGAATTCCATCAATGATGAAAATGGAAAACATGGTACAACACAAGGTATTTCTATCAAATACGTGGCTGCTCAATTAGTGACCATTATTGGAAGGTCATTTGTTGAGTAAAAGGTGACCTACTAATGATGGATGTAAGCCTAGGGTGTTATTTAATTTAGGTCAACCTCTTAGAGTAATGTGTCATAGTCAAAAATAGATGACCCACTAATAAGAATTCAATGAGGACAATCCACACTAGCATGAGTAAAGGACACTTATAATCATGCAACTATGAATAACATGACAAAAGGAAATGCCAACATGGATGGTCAATAATTTTGTAGAATGGTCATTACATGATAAAGACAACCCTTGAACATAAGCATGGCAAAATGATGACTTGGGTAATATTTGACAGAGGAAGGAATGATGATATAAATCTGTAATGCAAGAGGTTTCAATAGATTCTCTATTAATGGGAAGAGTAACTAGATAGAGGAGTAAAACTAAAAAAATGATAGTTTGACTCCTAAGGAAATATTGAAACCCAAATTGTTGAGAAAAAGGCTCAAATATCACTTATTGAAGGTGCCATAAATGAAATTTTTGTAACAAACAAAATTAAAGATCTTAATTCTTCATGGCATATATATATATATATAGATATGATATATATATGTGTCTTTCTCATATAAAAAAACCTTGAAAAGGAATAAAATAATGCCATAATAGAGTGGAGAAAACAAGTGTCCCATGATGAGAAACTATGTTCCAAGCACATATATGCAAAACAAAATCCAAAAAAAGGGGCATGTAGGATATCCACACTCATCAACATGTTTCTTTTAGGGATACGGTTTCAAAATGGAGAAGAAACAGATGTAAAGGCAAGTGGTTGAAGAGCATGCATATGTGATAAGCGATGACCAGAAAATTGCACTAGAAATTAGGCTTAAAAGTGCAAGTAATAGTGTGATGTAGGAAAGTGTTCCCTCTGCAGACAGAGGCAACCCCTCTAGCCCTAGAGTGGGTCTAGTCACAGCAAGGACAGATCAACAATAGATTTCCTTAAATAGTCATAGTTGGAGGCCTACCTCAACCGGTGGTCGATGAAGTTCTGTTGCGCTACTCCAGCTTCCGCTTCCTTCTCCTCAATGAGTGATCAACCTAAAACAATGCAAAGGAAATACAACAAAGTGCATAACCAGAAAACAACAATGATCTATTTACTCACAAAGTCAAGAAGTCATGAGCTATCAAGTAAATTACATACAAGACATAGGAAAACATCATTGATTGTATTAATAATGAAATAAGAGCAAGCTTACAACCAAAGTCTTGACGTCGCAAGCCTTCTCAGAGGGTCCAACCAGTGTATTTCTCAAGCATTCACTCTTTGAAGATGGATCTCCCAACATACAAAGTTCTCTCTCACTCATAAGTTTTACACAAACTTAAGGGCACTTCACAACCTCCTACAAGCTATCAACAATCCCACACTTGTCACAACCACACCAACTATTTAGCAAACTCACAAACACTAACAACACTACTCAATCCAAGAATTTACCAGCTAGCTGATCATAGCAATGGTGAGTGTTTAAATAGGAGAAAGAGTCTCCATGAAAGGCGAAAGAGTGAGCTTATCCCCAAGGAAGGTAGAACAAATGACGGAACTGCCATACCAGAGGAGGAAGGGTGACACAAACTATGCCAACAACCAGGTCTGGAGACATCCAGAAGGCAGATTGTTGGAACAAATTCACCCAATCTGGATCATAACGAGTTTATAACTAAGCTCGAGTGCTGACATCGCTAGTAGGCAATGTAGCCAATCATACTGTCGCTAAAGATAGCAAGTAGCATCGCGCTGGAGCATGAAATCGGCATGTCGCAGGAAACATATGTACTTCCACGCTGGAAGCACATCTGGACTATTTACAACCACTGTTCATCGCGTATATTAAGCCCATAGTCGCGATGACGTAGAAAACTTAAGAAAAGTGGGTCATTTGGCAACATCAAAGAGCATTTGTTTAGTATGAGCATGTTTCATTGGGACACATGACATAATATAAGGACTGGGGTGAAAGCAGTGACAAATTACTGTGTAATAGATGCCCCCTAAAGTATGAAGCACGAGAGAGTGGGAGGGGTGAAATGCTTTATGAAACTAACTGAGCTGGAACACCATCTGGAAGAACCTGCAGGCAACTACAACTGATATCTCTAATAGTGAAATACCTGTAGTTTAGGCATGGGCCCAACCATCCAAAAGACATACGAATTAGGTCTATGGTATGGATGCAGCCATCCAGCTAATAAGATCATGATAATGATAAAGGTATGGTCACAGCCATCCATGAAGACTCAGGTATGGTCACAGCCATCCATCAATGAGTCATGTAATCACGAACCAATCCACGTAGCCCGAGCATGTGTAATCTAAGTTCGGGGTCTTGAACCCAACTGATCATAGTACAAATTCTAGCATGTGAATAGATGTGATGGAGTTGAGCATGATAGAAAGTCACTTGATTACTGGTCAATGATGGAAACCGTTAACAAGCATGAGAGAAACCACCAATAATGCCAATGGTTCTCAAGGTACTGTCTAGTACAATCCACGAAGTTTGAAGAAATGAGTTGGAGTCAAACACTAGCAGAATCACCCAATCGACGACCAATGATGAAAGTCGACTGTCAGGTGCGAAGAGCTTGCCATTGAGGCATGCAAGCTCCAAGGTACAAAAGGGGATCTTTAGATCAATCTCCTGGATAATGAGTTGATGTCGATAGGAGATGATCTGTCGCAGGAGGGCCATAATGTTTCCCCCATCAACAACACGAGATAAGGAACAAGTGGTAGACGGCGAAATAGAGTATCAGAGGAGGAGGCAAGGATGTAAACTGGAGAAGGATTATACTCTTTAACATGTCAGTGACACGATCGTGGAGGGTGGCAGCATTCAGGTACCAAGGGATCAGAGGCTTGATTGAGACAACATGAATCAGATGGAATGAGGCTAAATGGCAATCCAAAACCGCGAAAGGCCAAATGTTGATGTATGGATGTCCCAACCTGACAAGAAGAAAAAGTGTCGATGTTCAAGAGTGACTAGCTGCCATAGATGATTAATGATGATTTCCAAATTTCCCCCCACCATTGTTGGCGAGTACCCCGATTATTTTTGAAAGCAAGCTTGAAGGGGATTGCATATGCTTGTAATATAAGTTCGACCTTTGGTCGAATCCAACCTAGTAATAGTTTAACGAGCCCTAGGGAGGAGAAGCTCGAGCCTCATCATGGTGACGAGTCCAATGTCATTAGGGTTTAACGAATTCGACATAGGTAAAACTCGGAGTCTTTTTCATGTTTAGAGAGTTTGAAAAAGACACGGAAAAGAAAACTCCAAGGGGGTCCTTTTTCGTAGATTTGTGTCTCTTGAGCTTGAAAAAGTATAAAATGATACTCGAAAGAACCGCTTGACCATTATGATCAAGGAGTACTTTTCGTGATTAGTGACCTCGACCCGAAAAAGTAGAAAAGCTATCGAAACCACGTTGTTTCGTAACCAATGACGAACCTGAAACGACAAAGGCCCAACAATCTTTTCATGTTTACATGGTCGGAAAAGAGCTTAAAGCACACCACCTCTTATTTCATTTAATGAGTCAAAAGGAATAACTTAGCTATCTTTTCATATGAATCAGTTATCGGAGAATTCACAGTATGAACATTTTTATGCCAACGTTTCAAATCCCAACTGGGATCCATCATCAGGACTTATGAATGATGATAAAAGAAGAGCTGCTTAGAAGGAAATAAATAATAATGAGGATAATAAATTTTTAGGATCAGCAGAATGTCGGCAGAATATTTATTTTTAATTTATTTATTTAATAATTAATTATTCATTCAATTATTTATTTTTAATAAATTATTTTTATTTTATTGTTGAGTTTTATATATTAATTTTTTTTTTTTACAGGTGAGTGAATATATTAATTTAAAATTCAAAAACCTAAATGGAAATAATGATTAAATATTTAATATATGTTAATATAATAATTTTTATTTTATTTTTTTTATTTTATTTTATTTATTTATTTATGATTTTTGTTGAGAAATGTTTATTTATTTTTATATATATTAGTATTTAAAGAATAGAGAAATAAGTAAATTGTATTAATATTTAAAAGTTCTTTGATTTAAAATTATATTAATATTAATAATAATTAATATATTAATTAATTGCTATAAATTAATTAATATATTAAATTAATTAATATTAATAAATGTTAATAAATCAATACTAATAATGTTAAGTCAGAAAGGAGCATTAAAGAAGACTTTACGGATCAAGTGTACATGAAGCATGACATAACTCCACTACCTGTAGTTCTGCACAAAACACGTCAAACGTAAAACCCATTCGACATAAAATGACTAATATATGCAGAAACATAGTTAAAAAGTCAAAACTTTAATTAACCATGTGATAAAAATGAGAAAAAACCCACATTTTAAAATATAATTTTTTAATTTTCAAAAATTACTATAAAAGGGTGGGGTAATTCATTTGTTTTTACCATTTGCACTGTTCATTTTACCTCGGAGCGTTTTGGAGCACCAACCTGAGCAAAGTTCTCAAGCTGATTTCGGCCTCATCCGTCCATGGTTTGTCCTAAAACCTTTTCCAAGTAAGTACATTTCGTTGTGCACTGCATTTTAGTAGTTTTCTTCATGTAATTTGGTGCTAGGTAGATGAATTTAGATAGTTTTTTGAAACGGAGTCCGCCTCTCGGTCATCGTGGGAAAGCCGCTCGGGTCCGCGATGACCGAGCGTGCTTTACACGTAACACCTTCAGATCATCGTGAGAAACTGATGTATTTCCACGATGATCACAAGAAAAATGAACCGTGAACTGAGCGTCATTGCGGCTGTTTTAAAAACAGTCGCGATGGCGATGCAGAATTAATTTTCTGCGTAAATTATGAATTTAAATTTACATGAGGAGTTCTAATTCATTCTTTCTTGTCATGCAGGGCATCATGGCATTTGTTTGGCAGGAATGAACTCACGATGTCAACAATGAGGAAGCCTTTGTTGATGCTAGGTGCCAAAATGCTTTACGTGCATGCGGGTTGCTAAAATTCTTCCTTACTCCACACCTTCAGGCCCAACCTGATTTGTTAGAGCTGTTGATTCGTGCTTGGAACCCAACAGATGGAAAATTCATCATCTGTGGAAGAGACATTGAGTTCAATGCTACAGACATATATTTCCTAACCAGATTGTCCCGTCGTGGTGAGAGGCCAATTCTAGAGGGCCAATAGACTGGGAGCAAATCACTAGATATGCTGATGGCACGAGTGTGCCCACAGGCATGCAAATCAAGAAGCGGGAAGGTGGCAATTCCGACGGTGGAATATTTGATTCTTCATGCAGTTATATTCATGGTGACGAGGGTAGCGAGCTCCCAAGCCCAACACGAGGCATCAAAGACCCAAAGCCGGTTGGCTCTTGAATGCCTCAACCCGACCATGTTCAACTGGGTGGAAACAATGACCACGAACATGAAGAGACAGCTTACCAACTGTCGTTGTGGAGAGACGAAACAATTCGGTTATGGGTCTATCTTGATCCCGCTCATGTTGGAGCGGGTGTCGGCGCTGCAGTTACAGGATATTGACTTGGATTTGCCCAGACCACAGGAGACCAGGATTACACGGTGGGCACATGTCATGCCACAAGGAGATGGTGGACGACCAGTGTCATGAGGGACACTATTTTTTATGAAACCAGCTAAAGAAAATATAGAAAAGATAGATCAACGCCTTCGAATTCAGCCTCTTTGAGGGGGCAACCTCCTTTACATTACATAAATGAATAATTCTTGGATGATTCAAATGACAAAACCTCCTTTCTATATATAGGAGTCTAAGGAGTCACAATATAATCCAGCCGACCTAACAATAATAATATAAAGCCACAAAAATAACAATAGAGGGATTCTATGGGGCACATTAATAACAATATGGGGGCAATAGGGGCACAACAATATTAATAAGGGGTATAACTACAATAGTAATGGGGTAATCACTAGTGTTATAGGGACCCAACATGCCCCTCTCCTTCAAAAAAGTGTTGTCCTCAACGCTTGAGTAGTTCTGGATACTTCTGCATAAAATTCTCATCCTCCCATGTGGAATCTTCAGTGGATAAGTTCTTCCACTTGATAATATACTCTGAAATTGATCGATTTCGTAGCTGTCGAGTTCTTGTTTCTGTGACTGCTTCCGGTTCCCATATAATTTTTCCTTCCTCGTCAAGTTCTGGAAATATTGTTTGAACTAGGAGCTTGTCGCCTATAACCTTCTTTAAACATGAAACATGGAAAACTGGGTGCAATCGAGAAGCTGCAGGAAGCTCCAATTTGTATGCCATAGTACCAATCTTTTGCAACACCTTGTATGGACCATAATACTTTGGTGATAATTTATTATCCTTCTTAGCTTGCTTGAGGGACATTTGCTTATATGGTTGTAGCTGTAGGAATACCCAATCACCTACATCAAAACTTCTTTCACTGCGATGTTGATCTACCTGTTGTTTCATTCTATTCTGTGCCAACACGTGGTTATCCTTTAAGAGCTGGAGGACTTGTTGTTGATGTTCGATGTGATGTTCCACTGCCTGAACCTTAGAATTTTCTCTTAAATATGATGTGATGGATGGTGGTTGATACCCATAAAGTGCCATAAATGGGGTCATTTTTGTTGCTGTATGGAAAGAAGTGTTATACCACCATTCAGCCAGAGGCAACCATTTGACCCATTGTGTCTGTTTATCAGATACAAAGCAACGAAGATATCCTTCCAAACATTTGTTTACTATCTCAGTTTTCCCATCAGATTAAGGATGATAAGATGAGCTATGAGCTAGCTGAGTACCAAGACAAGAAAATAATTCTGTCCAAAAATTTCCTGTGAAAATGGGGTCTCTGTCGCTTACAATAATCTTTGGGTTTCCATGTAGCTTTTGAATTGTTTCCATAAATGCAGTAGAAACTATACTGGCTTTAAATGGATGTGATAATGCACAAAAGTGTGCATACTTGGTAATTTTGTCAACTACCACCATGATGACACTCTTTCCCTCAGACTTGGGTAAACCTGTGATAAAATCCATTGAAACCTCCTCCCAATGTTGGCTTGGAATGGATAAAGGTTGTAATAGACCCGGTGTCTTAATTGTTTCAACTTTATTTTGTTGGCAAACCAAACATTCTGCCACAAACTTTTGAATATCTGATTTAAGGCCATCCCAAAAAAATTCCTTCTTAACCCCGTGGTAAGTTTTTAAAAATCCTGAGTGCCCTCCTAAGGGAGAAGTGTGCAATTCCATAAGAATCTTTTGTTTTAGCTGGGAATTCTTACAGAGGTATAAGTGATCTTTGTACCATAATGAATCATTTTTCTAGCTAAATGTATCAGATGTATTGGAATCTTGTTGTAACTTTCGAATAAGTGCCCACACTTCTTCATCATTCTTCCATTCCTCCCTTGCTTCGTTTATCCAATCTGGTTCGATAATAGAAATGGCGCACAACAATGCTTCCACATCCTCATCCTTTCTTGAGAGTGCATCTGCCACCACATTTTTCTTCCCTTTTTTGTAGATGATTTCAAAGTCATAACCCAACATCTTTGTGACCCACTTTTGTTGCTCTTCAGAGGATAATCTTTGTTCTAAAAAGTATTTAAGGCTATCATGATCCATTTTTACCTTGAAGTGTCTTCCCATTAGGTAGGGTCACCATTTATTAAGTGCATGGAGTATTGCCAACATTTCCTTCTCATAAATAGCTTTGCTTAAAAACTTTCCCTTGATTGGACGACTTTCAAAAGCAATGGGTCTTTCATCTTGCATTAGAACAGCACCAATTCCATTTCCTGAAGCATCACATTCCACAATAAAGGTTTTTGTGAAGTCCGGTGTAGCTAAGACCGGTGCTTGGCACATTGCCTCTATAAGATGTTCAAAGGCCTTTGTTGCTTTCGGAGTCCATGAAAATGCATCTTTCTTCAATAATGTCGTTAGAGGTGCTACTATTCTCCCATAATTCTTAACAAAATTGCGATAATACCCTGTCAACCCGAGAAATCCTCGTAGATGCTTTATGGATGTGGGGATTTTCCATTCCTTAATGGCTTTAATTTTTCTAGGGTCTACCTTAACTCCTTCATGAGATACAATATGACCCAGATATTCCACCTCCTGGACTCCAAAGAAACATTTGGATCTTTTTGCATATAATTGTTTCTCCTCCAATAGTTGTAGCACCCTGTCAACATGTTCAACATGATCCTTCCAAGACGTGCTATAGATTAGTATATCATCAAAAAATACTAACACAAATTTTCTAAGGAATGGTTTGAATATTGAATTCATCAAGCCTTGAAATGTTGAAGGTGCATTGGTAAGGCCAAAAGGCATGACCAAAAATTCATAATGACCCTCATGAGTTCTAAATGCTGTTTTTGGAATGTCTTCAGTCTTCATTCTGATTTGATGATATCCGAACAAAGATCCAACTTGGTGAAGTAAATTGATCCATGCAATTCATCCAGTAATTCATCAATGACAGTAATGGGGAACTTATCTTTAATAGTGAGCTTGTTGAGCACCCTATAATCTGGACACATGTGCCATGATCTATCCTTCTTGTGCACCAATACTACTGGAGCAGAGAAATAACTTTGACTCGATTGAATTATACCAGCCTCTAGCATTTCTACAACCACACGTTCAATTTCACTCTTTTGGACATAGGGATATCTGTACGGCCTGATGTTTGGAGGAACACTTCCTGGAATTAGATGAATAGAATGATCATTATCACGCATAGGTGGGAGACCTTTGGGAGTCTCAAATACCTTGGAATTATTGTCTAGGACTTTTTGGAGATCTGGAGAAATAGATGATTCCGATGTGGAAACATCTAGCAAACATAATTGTGAAATTACACCTCTTTGCTCCTTTTTTAGAAGCTTTGTCATACCATTAGAGATGATTATCTTTCCTGGTTTCCCTGCAATACCCCTTAATTCAACTTCCTTTCCTTCCGTAGAAAATTTGATGAAAAGTTCTTGAAAATTAAAAGCTATTGTACCCAAGGATTGTAGCCATTGGACTCCTAGTACAACATCAGCACCTCCCATTGGAATGGAAAGCATTGGGCTAGTCAATACATATTCTCCCATGGATAGCTTGATATTATGGAACTTTCCAGAGCAATTTATTGTTCCTCCATTTGCAATCATCACTTGACACTTTGGTGCTGGATATAGGAAGCAATTCAATTCTTTTGCTACCTTACAATGAAAAAATTGTGGGTGCTACCTGAATCAATCAACACTATTACCATTTTCTTCTTGATTTGTCCTTCTATCTTGATGGTTTGAGGAGTGGTAATTCCCGCCAATGCATTACAAGATATGGTTGGATTTATTTGTTCTTCATCTAGGCTTTGTTCCTGGAGTATATCATCTTCTTTTGACCTTTCTTTCTCCTTTTCTTCTTCCTCTTCACAATCTATGTAGAATAATTTCTTCTCAGCACACTTATGACCTTTAGTGTATTTGCTATCACAATTGTAACAAAGCCCTTTTTCTCTTTTTTCTTCCAATTGTTGTGGTTTCAACCTTATAGGTTGTGGAAGACTAGGGGCAACAACACTTCCGTCTTTATAGTTGTGAGTAGTATGCTTCCTGGTTGCCATAATTTTGCTTTCCATTTTTCTTGCTAACCTGAATGCCTTCTCTAATGAATCAGGTTCCCAAAGGCGAACATCATGTTTGCTATTATCCTTTAAAGACCGTATGAACACATCAATCCTATGCTCCTCTGGAATATCTTTTACCCTTATGTTCAATTTTTGGAATTCCTCAATGTGCTCCATTATTGAACCCTTTTGTTTGAGACTTATCAGTTGGCTAAAAAAAGTGTTGCTTTTTGTATCCTCATAGTGTGCTATCAATTCTTCCATAAAAATTTCCCAAGTGATAATTTGTTTACGAGAGCAAAGCCATTGATACCATACAAGCTGATTTGGTTCCAAATATAAAGTTGCCATACGTACCTTTTGTGTGTTTTGCACATTATTGAGATCGAAGAATTGCTCCATCTGTAATATCCATGTGGGGGGATCCTTGCCATGAAACTTCCTCATATTGATTTTTGGAATATGGTGGGTCTTCGATCCAACATTAGAGTCTATGGAATAATGATTAACATTTCTTTTGTTCACATCATGAGTTTCCTTTACAACCTTTTCACCATTAGTATGTATTTCTTGTAGAAGATTTGTCAAATCTATCTTCAAATATGCCATGTCTGTCTTCAAATCTGCCATGTCTCTCTTAAAATTTGTCTTCGAATCATCCATCTTAGCTTCCATGCCATTTATCTTAGATTCCATGCCATTTATCTTAGATTCCACGCCATTTATCTTAGCTTCTGTTAGCTTTTGTGAGCGTGAAATTTGTTTCACATGTTCTTGTAATTTTGATATATCATGTAGCATTTCTTCCTCTTCTTCATGAGTCATGCTAGAGATTTTAGGTTCCTTACTAGGTGTTTTCATTTTCTTTCCTCGGGGCATCAGTTACCGATAATAATGCTTTACTATGCCCTTTGAATTCCTTCAAACCAAGCTTATGCAAAAATTAAAAAAAAAAACTACACACCTTTTTTCACTTTGTAGAAGCCTGATATTGAATCGGATGTATCTCTGTAAATATAGATCCTCCAGTTCTGAAATTGCGATCTATAGTAGCCTTCTGCATCGTCTTTCCAATGCCACAAGTCTGACCCAAATTGGATTCTCCAAGGAAGAGTTATGTGAAATCTCCCACAGTGACTTGATTATAGACTAGTTCAGTAGAGCGAACTTGTACGACGTGCCATGAGTCACTGTTTCTACCTTTGGATCTGAAAAATGCATACAAGAAACTAAAGTCCGTCCTCTTTCTTTACCTTCTTATGAAATTTCAATCCAATACCCAGAGAGAAAGTTATGACGATTTTCCCCAGGTCACCTGTTTGGAATGTAATTCAGGAGTCTGCGAAAAGACCAACTTCCTCAGATCATATCTCCGCAAATATATCGCGAAAAGCTCTGAAATTCAGACCCGAGGTTCAGCACAATTTTTAATCAAATGTGTCTTTTTTGCAACTTCTGAAACGTCCCAGAAAAAAAGTTATAGCGAAAATGCTATGATGACTTGTTTGGAGCAGCGAAACCCTAGAATCCAAAGCTCTGATACCAAATGTTATGAAACCAGCTCAAGAAAAGATAGAAAAGATAGATCAACGCCTTAGAATTCAGCCTCTTCGAGGTGGCAACCTCCTTTACATTACATAAATGAACAATTCTTGGATGATTCAAATGACAAAACCTCCTTTCTATATATAGGAGTCTAAGGAGTCACAATATAATCCAGCCGACCTAACAATAATAATATAAAGCCACAAAAATAACAATAGAGGGATACTATGGGGCACAGTAATAACAATATGGGGGCAATAGGGGCACAACAATATTAATAAGGGGTATAACTACAATAGCAATGGGGTAATCACTAGTATTATAGGGACCCAACACTATTCCGTGAGTGGCTGGATCGCCAGATGATCTTCGTCGAGGACTGGCCATATGCTGGTATGGAATTTCATGGAGACCCTGACATGCAGCTGCCCGTTGGTGAGCAGTGGAACGATGGCAGTAAAACACTTGATCACATTATTTTTGTATTTTATCTTTTATGATGTTTTTTATTTTTTTTCATGTATATTTCTTAATGATGTGCTCCATGGTATTTGTAGATGTGGGACCAGTGTGGCTTGTAGGACTGGCTCCAAAGGCATGGAGGGACCCACAGGGCATCAGAGAGCTGGCCCTGGCTCCCCCAACTGGCAATCCGATGGAGACTATGGCCCAAAATCTTGAGGGCCTAACAGTGGGGATCCTTGATTACATGGGGGTCGAGGAGGTCCCCATAGAGTTCCAGATACATACAATAGGGGTGATACCCAGGGTGCACTGCCTGTTGAGGTGAGTCGCACGAGCGGTGGTGTGCTATAGGGAGCATAACCCACCGCAGTAGATGCCTAGGTTTTATTTCCTGCTAATTTTTTGAGAGACATGTGTCTCGGATGTACGGAGAACATAGACTCTATTTGGACATATACACTTATTTTTTGAGCGCCTCGGTGCGCCACACGATATATATATATATATATATATATATATATATATATATATATATATATATATATATATATATATATATATGCATACATATATATACATATTCCTATGGTTCATTATTGTGCTTTGAATGCTTCTATATGCTGTTTTAATTACATGTTATGCAAATGTCTGTTTAATACATGGTTTGCTAATGCATGAGTTAATGCGTTTAATCTTCTTGGAATGTGTTGATATGTAATAAAATTAGAATTCCTTTCTAACAATTTAACACGTAAATACAACCTTAAAATCCGATGGTCTCTAACGGAATAACGCCCATTAAGCTGGTGGAAAACAAGTTGAGAATCTAGATTCACAACTAATGCATGGATACCGAGGTTGATAGCCTCGATCAGTAACTCAATAACAACACTATATTTAGCGACATTGTTTGTGGTGCAACCTAGACAAACACCTTGAAGGTATACTAACTCATAGTGAGGATCGTAGATCACCCATGCCGTAGAGGAAAGGTCACGGGTACTGCGGCAGGCACCATCAGCGAAACCAACGTAAGGTGTACTAGACATCTACACAAGAAGCAAAAGACACAATAAGAAGCAATTATGCCTACACAAGCCAAACATGAAAATACACACACACAACATACCTGCTGAAAACACACGTATGTAAAAATCAGAGTGCATGGGGTTCATGCATAATATTTTTTCAGATAAAGCCCATTTCGGGGCTTATCTAGAGGTTTCCCTTCATAATCAATCAGCTCATAGGCCCCTTTTTGCAAAACTCGCTTTACAATATAAGGCCCGTGCCACATGGGCTTGAATTTTCCTGCCCTCAACTTATCATTTGCTTGATCATAGAGTAGGACTAAATCTCCTTCCATGAAAGAATGAGGATGGACAGTATGATCGAAGTGAGTTTTCACTCTCTTCTTCTGTGCTTCAATAGCTAGAGAGGCTAGTCGACGGGTCTCGTTTAGACGCTCTAGATAGAGAAGATGTTCTTCTATCGGAGTAGTGTTGGGGAGTAATTCGATGACTAATTTCAAAGAAGGGATCTCACACTCAATCAGAAGGGTAGTCTCCAGACCGTAAACCAATTGGAATGGGGTGAATCTAGTGGCATCCTTCACTGAAGTTCGGTAGGCCCATAAGGCAGAGAACAACATCAAGTGCCAGTTAGACTTGTGCATGCCAATGGTGTGTTGAAGGATCGTAACTAGAACTTTGTTCACAACTTCCACTTGGCCATTTTCCTGAGGATAGTACGGTGTCGAGCTATCATGCCACAAGCCTAGCTGGGTTGTTAACTCAGTCATCACATGATTACGAAAGTGTTTGCCATGATAAGTGATGATATCCTGAGGGATTCCGAACCATGAGATAACATGATTAAATAAAAATTGCGCCATTGTGTGACCGTCTTTAGATAGTGTAGGCATTGCCTCGGCCCATTTTGTGAAATAATCAACGGCAACGATCATATACCCATGCCCCCTGTCCGAGCGAGGGTTACAGGTCATATAATCAATGCCCCATTTGGTAAAAGGGCTGACGGTAACGATAGGGTGCAATGGAGCGGGAAGCGCATGCATCTTCCGTTGGTAGATTTGGCACTCATGATAAGAGCGAATGGAAAGAATGCAATCTTTGAAGATAGAGGGCCAAAAGTAACCAGCATGAAGGATCTTCTAAGTAGTAGCATACCCGGAAATGTGACCACCATAGGCGCCAGAATGGCAGTCATTTAGAACTCATTTGGCTTCCTCGAATGTTAAGCATTGGCGGAGAACAGAGTTGGCACCGAGATGGTACAGGGTGTCCCTAATAATACGATAGGGTTGAGAATGATGGCAAATCTGTCACTGAGCATTCGTGGACAAATTGGGACGAGAAGAGGACGTCTGAAGATAGACAATAATATCCCCGTATCACAGATCGAGGGTACTAATCAAGAACAAAGTTTCATCCAGAATATGGTCCTCTAATCGAGAGGGTGCAGTAACAGATGGCAGAGAGCAAAGCAACTCAGCAAAGACGAGGGAATTCTTAGACTTGGCAGTGGTGAAATCCAAGTCAAACTCTTGGAGGATGACAATCCACTTTTAGTATTTTTCCCCCAGTAACTAACGTGACAAAATGTATGTCACTGGGTTGCAATCAAAAACCACCGTTGTGGTACGCAATAAAATATAGTGGCGGAAACGTTAAACGGCACAAATGGCGGCCAATGCCAACTTCTCGTCATAAGTGTATCGAGTTTCCCTATCTAATAAATTGCGGCTGAGATAGTAAACGGCATGCTCAGTGTCATCATCATCATCTTGAACTAGAACCATTCCAATAGTGGTATCAGCAGCGGCTAAATACAAATTGTAGTCACGATGATAATCAGGAGGATGCAAAACCGGAGCAGAAACAAGGAGAGCGTTGAGGCGCTCAAATTACTCTTGTGCAGCGACATCCCAAAGAAAAGGGGTATCTCGCTTTAATAACCATGTATAGCCTTTCGCCACTTCGGCATAATTTAGAATGAATCGTCGTAAAAAATTTGCTTTACCCTGCAAACTCTGTAATTGCTGCAAAGAAGCGGGGGGAGGGAGATTTAGGATGGCTTCGACTTTAAGGGGATCCAGACAGATACCCTCTTGGGAGACGATGAACTCGAGAAGTCTGCCTGACTCAACACAGAAGACACACTTATGTGGATTAAGCCGGATATTATAGTGTCGACAACAGAGAAAAATTTCGCGAAGGTGAGATGGATGGTCCTGGCACTTTGCTGAATGAGCCAGAAGATCATCCAGGTAGGGCTGCATAATGTGTCGAATGTCATGAAACACATAAGACATTGCGGGCTGGAAGGTGGCACTGATATTTTTTAAACTGAAGGGGAGCTTTTTATAGGCGAAAGTGCCCCACAGATAGATAAATGCGGTCTTGTGTTGATCTGCAGGTGCAATATTAATCTGGTTATAACCAGAAAAACCATCCATGAATGAGTACATTTCAGTCCCGGCACACTCATCATATTAATAGGAGTGACGTTGGGAGGTGGGAGTGAAAAAACACCCATAAGGGCAGGATCTTTAAAGAGTCCAACTCCCACACTCTCACATGGAACGGAGGTATGCTCCACAAAAGGCACGTTGCCATTGGAAGAGGAGGAGGCGAAGAAGGACAACTGGTCTATGGTGACGATGTTCCCCTGATGAGGAAAATGAATGACAAAAAATAGAGATGAAGCCACAACTCGCATGGTATATGTCCAGCTTCGTCCTAAAAGGAGGTTGTAAGTTAAATTGTCTTCGACAACCTCGACCTCCACTTCAACCATCTTCTCTTCCAGAGTGATAGGCAAGCGTTGGAGTATACCATAAAGACGAGATTCTCTCCCATCAAAGGCCTCCAAGGTCGTAGGAGACTAGCTCAGAGTTGGAGAACCAATAGCCTTCCAACAAGCAACAGACATAATGCAAGTAGAAATGCCTTCATCAATGACCATACGATGAATCGTTTTAGAATTGATGATGACTTGAATAAGGAAGGAAAATTGGTGAGGTAGTCTCGGTACATGACTTTCTAGGTCAAAAGTAATCAAATCTGAGTCGGCCGGGTCAATGCCACCGATGGCCAATAGCAAGGACTTCCTCTAGGAGGGGCAGCTCTAGAGGAATTCTAATGCAGACATAGCTAATGGAGCATGGGCTAAGTTCTCAACGATGCTATAGTGCTGAGCAGCACAAGCATTAGGGTTGTAAGAAGACTTCTAGAGTACCCCTTTAGGAGGGGGTCGGATGGGCGTTTTAGTGCTAGGTCTCTTGATATGGAGAGGACCAGAACTGGATGGAGGAGCTCTAGAGGGGACCTCAGGCTCCTTCCCGGCAGGCGACGGATACTATTTTGCTCGAGTACTAATGTGGATGGGAATCATCCTAGCCATAAATACTTGAGAACCAAAGGGAGAAGAGGATTGAGATGGATCAGCCACCATTTGCATTTGCTATGAGGGAAAAGGCTCTTTGAGCACGGTAGGAGTCCCAGCGGCACCCTTCAGCAAATGACTAACTTCAGACCGCCTCAGGCAGTCTTTGGTATAATGATCCTCGTCACAGATAAGGCAAGTATACTTAGGCTTGCGCTTGGCACCTTCCTTGGTTGGAGGTTTACTGGAATCTTGCTTTGGTTAATCAGCTTTATTCTTTCCTTTTCCCTTCTTCTTTCCTTTTGAGACTTTGTCTGCCATGGTGGACTGGACGACGTTAACCTAAGAAGTATTACCAGAATTGGATACAACCTGAGAAGTGTTTTCATTCGAAGCATTCGAATTTTTCTTCCCATGGTTCGCAGAAGATTTCTTAGAGGACTGATTAACAGAACCAATGATGCCATCAACAGATGGTGTTGGCGGGGCTTTGGAAGTTCCGGGCCTCGGGGCATCAAGCAAATAATCATATAGTGTACTGGATTGGGAGTAAACCAAGTCAAGGTACTGAGCACACGCAATAGCCTTCTCTTCAGTTACACATGCCCCCATAGCAATGTCCCACGCTATTAGACCGCTAAATGAGGTCGTGAACCAGTCGGTCAGAAGCTCATCGAGAATCAAAAACTTAATCAAACGGTGATGCTATCTCCATTCATGGATATGATCGGAGATATGTGTAGCAGTTATTTGTTTTAAGGAAGTCAGGAGATGTGTGCCCATCTCATATCGAATCGGTAACTGAAAATGAGTTAAAAATGCCATAGCCAACGAGTTAAAGTCCTGAAAAGATCCGCGAGCTAACTCAATATACCATTTAGTAGTGGAGCCAGTGAGGGTCTGTTGAAAAAGGCAGAGCCAGATTGAATCATCAAGCCACGAATTTGACGAACACCATAGATGATAAGTCATGACGTGGGCTTGGGGATCTTCTCTAGCTTTACCGTCAAACTTGGGACAATCACTGGGAATCTTAGTTAGAACCAGTGGCCAATATGGATTATGAAGAATAGGATCATTTGTCAGTTTGGACACATCCGGTAACTCCAACGTTGCTAAAAAGGGTAATTGAGGGTTAAAGGAAATCTGAGGCTGTGGGTAGGAGGTAGCACCAGAGTTCCACCCACCTGCTTGTTGCCCCCATTGATTTTGTCGAGACGGATTTGGCCTAGAGGGTTTTGCCCGTAGGGATTTTGTCCATAGGGGTTATAGCTGTAACTGGACGACTGTCCCTGGATCTGCCCCCAAGCATTCCATTGATTACTAATTTGGCCTGTAGGAGCAACATATGGTTGCTGGTAATGCTGGTAAGGACTTACATGTAGTTGTTGATAATTTTGGTACAGGGAAAATTGGGTTTGCCCTTGGTATTGCTGGAAAACATAAGGTGGTTGGGCTCCAAATTGAGCCTGGGAGCTAGGCTGTGTTTGATAAGTAGGTTGAGATTGGGATCCAACCTGCATTTGAGGACCGGATTGGGTCTGGAGCCTAGAATGGGGCTGAAAACCAGGTGGAGCTTGAGAAGAAACAATCATTTGAGTGCCCGGTTGAGCAGGCCCAGATGAATGTCCTTGAGAGAACTAAGGATGAGTCATTTGGCTAGAAGGTTGACCTAGTTGAGATTGAGGTTGACCCATTTGCCTAGAAGGTTGAGTTTGCTGGGTACTAGGTTGTCCTTGCACAACTTAGGGTTGTCGTAATTGGCTAGATGGCTGAGCAGATTGGACAGTTGGTTGGCCTGGTTAGATGTAAGGCTAACCGACTTGCCCAGAAGGGTAGCCTTGCTGGACACCAGGTTGGCCTTGTTGTATGTAAGGTTGTCCTGGATTACCAGAAGGTTGCCCGAAATAGGTAAAAGATGAACCACCAGAGGCCGAAGGTTGTCCCTGGAAGGGTTGTCCTTGTGGGCCTCCAGGTGCCCTAGATAAAGCTGTCTATAATACTGCTGTCCATTAGAGGGCTGCGCGTAAGATGGATGACCTTGATGGGGTGGTCCTTGAAAATTGGCAGGTGGTGCTTGGCCACCATGATAAGTGGTGGTACCCCAAACAACAGACAATGGAACCGAGACCTCAACCGCAGGTTGAGATGGCATAGGTCCGGGGTACTAAATATGAGCTCCTCTGGAATCGTAATAATGAAACGAATTTTGGGGATCCGGATTCTGAAGAGCTTGTAAATACTGATCGTATGCCCCCCCTACTGGAATGGAACCAGAAGAAGGTGGGGCACTTAGTGTAGGATCAACAACTCCAGATGTAGATGCCGATGGGCCACTATCTGCCGGTCTGGACGAAGGTCCAGCGACAGTAGTCACAATCGAGGATGCGGTGATGACACTGACAACAAGGGCTGAAGAAGCCACACGGACAGTTGGAATAGTCGGGACTGAGGTAAAAGACACATTGTGAATTTGAGGAGTAAAAGGCTCCGAAGTTGGAGTGACGGTACAAGACCACATGGAACTCGTAAGGGGAGTTCTAGAACCCATAATATCCTTCAAAGCCTTATAGTGTAAAGGCAACATGACACCGAGAGGGGTGACACGGAAGGGTGAAGTTTCCGTTGGGATAGGAATTTCACCGCTCGTCACAAAGGACTCTTCACTTGTGACAGGGGATGTGTCATCCATGTCAGAAGAAGACATTGGGACTGAAACACTAGGAGGAGTAACAGGAATATCTTCTTCGGAAGGCTCCCAAATGGGGTTCCAATGAATATCGTAAGACTTGTCCTCTGAAGCGCGAGAGTTAAGCAGTTGGATACTCGGGATAACAGGAAGAGTATCACTAGCAACCGGTACCTCAGGAGCCACAGAAAATGGAGACCCTTGGTCACTCGGAACGAGAGATGGGATCAGTGATTCCGCCAGGATGATTCAATTCAAAATCCTAGGAAAACTAATGAGAAAGAACCCTACGCAAGCTAAAACACAAACAATATTTAACAGGGTAAATGTGATCGTGGCTAAATAAATTTTAAGACATAGGAACAGAACTTGACCTTTTCATCTTTAAAGAGTCGAGAAAAGGACAAAAAGATGACTCTAGTCACCTTCGAATATTTAATGAGCCTGAAGTGACAAGTGCTCAGATGGACCTTTTTTTTAGGGAGTCCGAAAAGGAACGAAAGTGCCTACTCTGGAGAACTAGGCAAAAGGTTTACCAAAGAAGTTGTAAAACTACATATACACCTTGGCAGTCATATGAAAACCATGAACTTTCTGTACGACACTCAATCTTCCCGAATGCTATTTTCGATGCATTACGGTTTGCAAGGTGGAAGACACGGCTTCCTAAGGATATAGGATGATAACCTAGTAGGGTCTCCCAACATATACTCGACGGTACATGGGAGCACAATTCCGTACTAGACCACTATTGAGTCATAGAAGGAGGAATCACCAAACCTTGAGTGAAAACAATAGTGACTAGGTTTAATGATGCCGGAGTATATCTCTAGTCTAGACCTCTAAATAGTATGTGTTATGTTCCAATGCGTTGTTAGGTTTATTCAGTTCATTTTAGATTTGATCTTGAATTATGTTTTAGTTTTCAAGCCTTATCATATGTATACAACAAATCCTAGGATGCAGCTAGAATGAGCAAAATATCCTTTTACTTTAATGAACACCTACCTACAGGAAGGTAGAGAGATCATTCACAAACCAAGAAAACCAAGATAAACAAATGTAGTCACTCAATGCATATAGACATCAATTCCTAAAGTGCACAGGTACTACTAATGAGAGATTTTATCATTCGCTTTCCAATATGCAAACTTGAAATGCAAATTCACTTTCACTTTCGTATACTAAATAAATGCAATATTTTGATTTTGATGTCTTTAAATTTAGAAGAAACAAACAAGCAAGCGTGGAAAAAACCGGTTAATCCAAACAATTGTGATCTATGTTCGGTAGTGAAAAGAAATTGAATCAATACCAAAGGTGGGTTCAATAACAGTCACTAAAAATCAACCAGAAACAAGAAATGGGGAAGGTTGAATCAAACCAACAAGAAAGTTGCAAACGAACCTTGGGCAAACCAGCAACCAAGCCAATTGATTTCAATAACTCGAAAGAACGAACTAGGTCACACAGGAAAAAAGAAAGATCCATTCAACAAAGCCAACGAAAGAGTGCCTTAACCATAAATAGTAAAAACCAATCCACTGAGAAAGAGGGAAAAAGCCAAGGATTAACAGGATGGGTGAATTCAGGAGGCAGAATTGAAAAAAACAATTCTACAGGAATTGTCACGGGGAATACACAAGCAACTAGCACTGATAAGGAACTAGTTGTAGCAATAGAGCGACATCATCGTGGAATTATACGTCTTTACCGCGATGTACCGATTTTGACAGTCGTCGCGACTGTGTCACATTTTTCAGCAACGCACAGGATTTTACAAAAGAGTGAGAATGGCATCAGCGCCACTGTTAAACTATTATCCGCAATGATGTTCAAAACAATGACAGGCGAACAAAAACTCCCAAACCAAAACTAGTCAATCCTTCAATCAAATAGAGGTATTTCTCAGATCAACCCAGGAAACTCAAAAGACTAATAGTTAATCCCCAAACTTCAAGAGAGACCAAATCAAAATCAAAACAAGAGAAAATAAGAGAAGAACATAGGCCAAACTCCCCAGCGGAGTCACCAAATTGTGATGCAGGAAAGTGTTCCCTCTGCGGACAGAGGCAACTCGTCTAGCCCTAGAGTGGGTCTAGTCACAACAAGGACAGATCAACAATAGATTTCCTTAAACAGTCATATTTGGAGGCCTACCTCAACCGGTGGTCGATGAAGTTCCGTCGCACTGCTCCAGCTTTCGCTTCCTTCTCATCAATGAGTGATCAACCTGAAACAATGCAAAGGAAATACAACAAAGCGTGTAATCGGAAAACAACAATGATCTATTTACTCACAAAGTCAAGAAGTCATTAGCTATCAAGTAAATTACATACAAGACATAGGAAAACATCATTGATTGTATTAATAATGAAATAAGAGCAAGCTTACAACCAAAGTCTTGACGTAGTCTTCTCAGAGGGTCCAACCAGTGTATTTCTCAAGCATTCATTCTTTGAAGATGAATCTCCCAACATACAAAGTTCTCTCTCACTAATAAGTTTTACACAAAGTTAAGGGCACTTCATAACCTCCCACAAGCTATCAACGATCCCACACTTGTCACACCCACACCAGCTATCTAGCAAACTCACAAACACTAACAGCACTGTTCAATCCAAGAAATTACCAACTAGCTGATCATAGCAATGTTGAGTGTTTAAATAGGAGAAGGAGTCTGCATGAAAGGTGGAACAGTGAGCTTATCCCCAAGGAAGGTAGCACAAATGACGGAACTGCCATAACAGAGGAGGAAGGGCGACACAAACTATGTCAACAACCAGGTCTGGAGACATCCAAAAGGCCGACTGTTGGAACGAATTCGCCCAATCTCGATCATCGCGAGTTTATAACTAAGCTTTGGCGCTAACATCGTTAGTAGGCAATGTAGCCAGTCATATCGTCGTTAAAGATAGCAAGTAGCCTCGCGTCGGAGCGTGAAATCGGCCCGTCGCGGGAAACATATGTACTTCTGCGTTGGAAGCTACAACTGTTCATCACGTATATTAAGCCCATAGTCGCAATGAGGCAGAAAACTTAGGAAAAGTGGGTCACTTGGCAACATCAGAGAGCATTTGTTCAGTACGAGCATGTTTCATTAGGACACATGACACAGTAGAAAAACTGGGGTGAAAGCAGTGACAAATTACTATGCAACAAGTAGTACGAAATGGAATAATGCAAATCAAAACATAAATATGGGATATGAGAGCCCCACAAAGAATGGACACAAAAAACTAAGACTAAGTCATACATCTTCAATGCAAAGTCAAGGAAGGGCCTAAGCCTATAATGAACTTGAGCATGAGTAATAAAATGACAAGCATGATGTTAACTAGGCATCCATGATTAGTACGCTCTTCAATCCAAATCATGACATGAATAAATGACAAAGAAGATTAGTATTGCAAACTAATGGAATAGATAAAAACCCGAGAAGATGAAAAACCCTAACTTATATACCATTTTTTATTTATTCATCTATCACTATGGATTAGAGAGCACTTTAAAAAAACATAAAATACCATCAAATAATCTTAAATATTTTCCTATACCATCACAAATCAGAAAAATGAAATTGATTTATAATAATAGGTGGAGGGCATTCCAAACTATAGGAAAGTGGTTAAAAACCGTATAAAAAACAAAGTTACTAATTCATTTTCAATTTTTTACCATAGGTCGGATGAGAATACGCTCAACACTTCAATCAGAGATTAGAAAGCATCACACTTTTCGATTTCTTATCGGCTAGGTTATCCCAATCCATTTCCTCTTCCTGTTACCCCTATAATGCATGTCATAATCATCGAACCCAGTGTACTCTCTCGTCGCCAATGGCAGTGTACTTTCTCATCAATGCCCACGAATTTGTCCCTTTCAGGCCATTGTCCCTTTCAGGCCCTTGTATGAGATTATAGCTCTCACCCAAGTGATCAGTACCTTTGAAAAGCTTTCTGTTTTATAGTGGAGAATTATTATCAAATTTGCAGGAGGCTTGTTAGAAGTATGATAAAAAAGACAGTGCTACCCTTTGTCTTACCAATTACTCGTTAACGTACTCACATATCAAGCTTGATACCGCACTCATTTATTTGGCATATCCACGTATACACAGTCCAAATGCCGGCGCCTTATAAGTCGGGTCGTGATCGTGCATATTGTACCAAGTTGCCCAGAGTTGAGTTGGGAGTGGCAGTTATATATATATATATATATATTTCTGAATGGGATGGTTGCATTCATTCCCGCATATTTATGTACAATCCAATATCTAAATTAAGAATACCAACGTCATTCCGCGCTGCCGCAGCTGGCCACCTTACCTTTTCCATGTTTTTCTCCCTGCTGTCTGAATTTCTTCTATCATGAATGAGTATAGTTTACACTTGATCGGGCATTGCGATTAATACAATTTATCAGGTGATAATGGAATCCCCCGAGCCAAAGGACGTCGGACGTTCATAATGGACAGAGACCGCTTGATTTTTAATCTCATAAAATTCACCAATATTATGCATATGGGTTGCTGGTTGTGCTGTGCAAGGTATGAGTTTGATTTTATGGATGGTGTTAACATCACGCAATTGAAAGAAATATGGTGGGTGTTTAAAGAAATTGTTGTTTGGAATTTTAATGAGGGGAGGAAAATTTTATTTTGAAATCTTTCTATTTTTAAACAAGCTATACTTCACATTAATACTCTAAATTTTCATAAACCCTAAATTCAAAACCATCATCAACCCGAGATCGAAAACATCAATAACTTAACCTCACAAACCCTAAATCCAAAACCGTCATAAACCCGAGATCTAAAACATCAATAACTAAGCCGCATCAAATTGACTGTTGCAACCTTTTCACTAAAAACGATGATGCCCTGGAAAACTCGAAAGACAATAGTCTGCCCTTGGCATGCACTGACAAATTCTTCATGTCCACGCTTCATTTTGATTGCAGTTTTCATTTCTCTGGATATTAAATTCATGAAAATATTACGGTCGGACATCATTATCATCGTAACGCCTTCAATTCAGCCTTTTTGGCAAAGTATTATGATTCCGACTCCCGAGATAGATGTTTGTTCGAAGTCAATTCGCTCCGACATCATGATCATCCTATAACCTTTGATTCAGGCTTTCTTCGCAAAGTGTTATGATTCCTAGAGGGATGTCTGTTCAAATCAATTCGCTCCGAACCTATTTTAAACGTGAAGTCTAATATTTAAAACATTGAAGTGACAAAGAACCATTATATTAAATGACGCTATTTGCGTAGTTGTTATGGTTGACAGGTTGTGAAATCTGTACTTATAAGCATTATTAACTTATGGAAATATATACTAATGTAGTTGTAATCCAAATCTTCGAGTAACTGCAATTATTCAACAAATCTAATTGCACTACTGTGTGCAATATAACTTCAATGAAAATCGTGACAGTGTGCATGTCAGTGAGAGTGTAAAGGATTATTTGGGATGATGGCAAAGATGAGGATGGCATTGATTTAATGGGCGATAATTAATTGGATATACTTTATAATAAGGGTATATAAATAACATTAATTTAATTTTATAGGTTAGAGTGAGATATAATAAAAATTAAAAATTTTAATTTTCATATGTTATTATCAAATTTACATTGTTTAGGGAATAAAATAGATAAAGCAATAAAAGAGGATATAATTTAAAAAAAAGACTTCTGAGATATAATTTAAACAAAAAAACTTCCACTATATAATTTGAGCAAAAAAAATTTTACAAAGAAAGAAGGAAATTTTCCATACTAAATAAATAGGCAGAAGATGGTGAATGAGTTTGTTGAGGTTTATGGGCTTCAAAGTTTTAATATCAGAGGCCTGCAATAAATTTGGATTTTTTTCTACAACTTGAGTTGTCTTTTCTAAGATGGATTTATTTGGGCTACTTGAATATTTGGTGTCTAAATTGGGTATACTATAGCTTTTTGGAAATCTAGAGATGTGAAGCACAACAAGCTTGTTGGAAATCTAGAGATGTGAAGCACAACTTGGAAATGATTTCCATGGATGAAAGAACATACATCATGCAAAATTATTAAATTAGTCACGAACATTTTTACCTTGGTAGAAAATTACTTTTTTTTTTTTAAATGACTAATTTAAAGAATTTTTCTAATGTTTAAAATAGGCTTTTGTTTGGAGAATAAATATTAAAGTTCATATTTACCAAAGAAACTTAATTCAATTAGCATAAAGTTGTAAAACCCCTAGCCCTAAAGTAGTTCCAAGAAGATGACAAGAACATTTAGAATATAAAGAAATGTATTTTCCAACATTACAAAGTGTCTAATTTGGTATTTTCTTTCCTTCATTATTTTTTTCCCATTTAGTAATCATTCAAGATTTTCACTTTAGAGTTTTGAGTATTACCGTTAATTCCTAATTGTAGTTTCTTTTCTCTTCGAGGTCTCTTTTCCCATTTATATGTTACACCAGAGTTTCATTTATGCCCTTAAATGAATGAATGTATTTTAATTTTATGAATATTATAAAGTCTAATTAAAACATTGAACTAGGGTTCATAGCTAGTGTGATCTTTTGACTTTGACTTTTAAGCTTAAGACTGCAAGTGTGTAACTCATTTCATTCCTATGAGTTTAAATGCAACTATCCTTTAATTTTTTGTGCACTTATCTTCCTTCTTTATTTCATCTTTCCAAATTTATTATGCTTTACTTCATGTTAGAAAAATGATGTCTAATGAGTATGCAACTTTTATTTCTGTTTGTCTAAATATTGTGTTATATCATTATTAATACTCATTTCAAATAATCCTAGGTCCTTTCCTAGGCATCTCCTATCTATATTTTATCTTTATTTTAAAGAGGAGAACCACTTCTATAAAAATAAGGTGGAAGGCTTTTACCTCAAATGTTAACTTTAAGACTTTGACCAATCCTTCTGATCAACAATCATATAGTCTTCCATAATTTGTATCACCAAGGTAGCTCAATTCATTCCATTATGTAAAGCCTTGAACTTGGCACAATTACACAATTTCTTGTACTCGCTATGCGAGCTCTTCTTGCTTGTATGAATTTCTCCTTGAATTCTTGTCTCACCATAAATGAGAATATTGCATACTTATATGAGCCTTGTCATTCCAAGTGGACCCAAACCTAAATTGGGCAAACTCATTTAGTTGAATTGTTCTATCATGCCATTCCAAATTGTTTTAGTTTTTCCAGTTTATCTTTAGAGAATCTTGGTCATTCCATCCACAAAGGTCATCTTGTTCACTAGGTCATCCTAAACTTGCCTAGGTCATTCCACCTACCTAGTCATTATGTTTGATCACCACAAAGTGCACCAAATTGTGCCTGGGTTGGTCGATCCATTTGATTTGTCTTAATTCATCTAAAGACAACTTCTTCCACTTGCCTCAATTGGCTCTGTCATCACAAGTGCACCCAATGTTAGAAATTGTAGTAAGACAAAGGCTCAATTTTGACTTATGCCTTAGTCAAATTGAGTAATTTGATTTTCCACATCAACACGATGACTTGGATTGCAGTTAACTTATGTGACATGGCCTTGTCTACTAGTTTACTCAGTAATTTTGAGTTTATCAGCTAAGAGTAGAGTTGTGCATGTAAATATTACTAAGATTTAGCAATCTAGTTGAGTTATTGTTAGTTGAACTTAGTTAACTGATGAAAACCAGTATTGCAGAAAGAATGCTACAACTCTTGGGGCTACCAACTTTACTTTATAAACCTGGGGTTTATACAAACTTGGAGGTGACAGTGCTGTATACACAAGTAAAAGTGATGGTTCTACCTTTTGTCACTGTTCAAATGGTGAGAGACCACTAGGGTTTTTCAAGCCAGAATTCTATGGATTTATAAGAAGCTTGATTACTGATGAGGGAAAGAGAAATCTACTCTAAGAGAAAGATTATTTATTGCAGTAAAAAAAAAGACTGAAATCCAATGCTAAAACACACCATTTCCTACCTAACTACTAAGAGACTATGTTTCAGAAAGAATGCTAGATTAGCATGTATGAAATTCAACTGTATTAAGCATGTAAATTCAAAGCATCAACATTCTACTACTATGCATGTAAATGACTAAAATAAATCTATTTTTTTCTTTTTGTCTCTTTCCCTTTTTATGGAGAAGTGTGAAAGATAATCTCTCTTGGTGATGTGGCAGGTGGCTTAGGGATGCTGGAGGATGGTTGGAAGGTTTAGGGGACCCTTAAGTGACCTTTCCTAGGTTCCTAGAGGTTTTTCCTTAATTCGGCCTCAAAATAGGCCACTACAGGATGCCCTAAAACCCTACAAGATTCCTTGTATTTCTATAGGATATAACCAAGAGAAAAACGATGGGTGCTGAAGGTGATGGAAGGCTTAGGGAAGGTGGTTGGTGGATGGAATGAAGCAAGAAAATGCCTAGGATCACTCAGAACTCAAACCAAGGTTGGGAGATGGTTGGATTTGCTCAACATGCTTGGAGAAGTTTCCTTGTAAAAGGATGAAATTAGTGAGGGTCTTAGTGAAAACAAGGAATGATCATGGATGGATGAAGCTTGAAGGAGGTTGCTGGCTATGAGATCTCTCTTTACTTCAGAAACACCTCAACTACATCAAGCATTGATATTTGCCCAAAAATCATGTAAACAAGGATAATTTCAATAAGCTAGAAAAACATAGTTTAATGAGCTAGCTATCTACTTCATGCATGAGGAAAACTTGTAGAATAAGATGGAATCATTGATGAGATATATTGTAAGGCTAAAGATGGAAGAAATGATGACTAGGTCCTACTCTTGCAACTTGATCAAATGCTAGCTTAAGTACAGAAAAATCTAAATTCTATGAGAAAGTAGAATTCTGTCTTTTTGGGGCTGCATAGGAGTCCTTTCCTCAAATCATGATCCCTGAAGGGAGAAGTGAGGCCAAAACACCTATTGAAAACTTTTTGATGGTCCTTTACCCCTTGTAAACCACTGCTGAAGTAAAGCACAAACAGAAGAAAACTAATAAACAACTAATCAAACCTATACTACTTACAACGAAATACTTCTAAGGACAATCTAACCATGAATTTATGAAATTAATCTAAGCATACAGATATAAGAAGAGGATCCTTTGCTGCTAGGGTTGGGCCCTAACCCAAGAGCTTCAGCCCTCTAAGTTAACTCAGTACTGGATCAAGAAAAAGCTCATTCTCATTATCAAAACAAAAAATTACATAGCAATGTCTTCCACAAGTATGGAGCTAAAAAATAACTAGTGTTTTTACAGCCAAAATTCGAATCCTAATGAGGCTCTAGGCCTCTTTATTTATACAACTGAAGTCCCCAACGAATTCCTTAAATCTAGGGAGGCTCGGCTTCCAAACTCGAGATAAACTAACTCTTTGACTATCACTTGCTCAACTGCCTTTTGATCTTCATGATCTGGCTGCTTGTACTCCGAGCTAGTGTGATTGATGGAGGAATATTTGAATGAAGGAGGAGTAAATGAGGAGGATTTACCTCCTACAATCTCTCTTCCTTGTCCCATTCAAGTTTCAACCTTTAATATTGCCAAAATTCCCTGATTTTCTCTCACAAGCCTGCATTCAATGCACATTAGTCCACTAGGCATGATATCTCACTTTGACTCATCTCATTAAACAAAATATAATCGAAACATGTAATCAATTGTGAGAAGAGTTGATTTGACTGACCTAGGAGGTGAATTAAGGTCCATATAGTTACCCAATGATGAGGTTCATCATCATCCCCTACAGAAAGTGTTGCTCATCATTTGAGCAACTCACAATATCCATATATTTCACAGCCCTAGTGGCCTCCTTGACATCCCATGCTTCTACTATGGTCCCCTCTTCTTGTGCATAGAATCCTGCCTTAATTTATATCTCCTCCCACTGCTTTATTTCTTCCTCTTCCTTCCTTTCTTCTAACATCCCCAAGAGAAGTGGTGGATTGAGTCTCAATCCAATCCAATTGACTTTGAGCCTTTTGATGGTTTTGTTGTACATGGGTGTCCTGTCCAGTGCTTCTCTCATTCTTTGAGGAGAATGGTACACTTTGATTTTCAAACTATATGGCAGAGTACTCCATCTGCTTTGGGAAGCTTGCATACTGTTATCCCCTAACAACTTGAACATATCCTCAAAATGTGAAATTTCTTACTCTTGGGCAGCAAGATACCTTGGTGCAAGTTGAGGATCATTTGCAATTAAATTATGTGTGTTGATGACAACCATTGGATTTGATTTCTAAGGTCTTATCATGAGAGGTTCTATTTGTTCCCTTGCCAATATCTTCTTCATTTCTGCAACCCTTGATTCTTCATGGTTCATCCATGATGCCAAAGCCATTAACTGTAAATCCCCTAGTTTTGCATTAGGGTCCCATACATTCAGATCTATCAAGGCCATGTTATGCAAGTAGAACTCAGACATCTTAGCCCTATCCTCCAATGTGTTTTGATCACAAATATCAATGAAATGTCTATTGTTATCACTCAAAACTTTTCCTTAGAATTTTTGGAAGAAGGGAAGGCTTCAAGGTAACCACAAACCAACCTTTAAGCATAGGCTGTAGCCAACTTATGGCTGAGAGAGGGCTCTCTATATATAATTTAGCTATGTTTTCTTAGATATTAGGCTAGTTCTAGAGTTTAGGGGGGTTTTTGATTTGTATGAAGATTTGGTGGTGGAATCCTTAAAACGGGATGATAGGTTGATGCCTTTAGGCCATTGGGAAATGGAGTCAAAGAAGGGGTAGTAAAGCTGGAGTTAACTCACTAAAGGGAATGTTCAAGGGGAAAGATAGCAGGGTGAAGTACAAATCCTTGGACTAAATGGTGAAATGAGTCTTAACGGAGGTGAGAGGGCAATCAAGAATCCTCAGACTGAGGCTAAGATGGGGGAACAACAGTGAATCATGAGTAAAGGGAAATTAAGAATCCTTTACTATAGACCAGAGGAGAAACTACAAAATCTAAGGAGCAATTAAGAATTCCCTAGCTAAGATAGTTTAAGAGAAAACATTAAGAATGTATAACAGTAAGACAGAGTGCAGTTAAGCAAATTCTGAAATAATATTCAAGTTAAAACATTCAGACTTCTGAAACATTTAAGATTATGAAACAACTTTAAGAGAGATAAAAAAACACAAGAAAATTACTCATTTGTACTCCGCTTTACACATGAATCCCTTGAAATATCTGATCTTTATTCATCAATCTAGCATGTTGGCTCAGTGAGTGATATAAAAGCTTTACAGTCTTTGAACAAAATTCTATTGAAAGTATAACAATCCACACTACATGCTTCGATTTATGAAGTATTTATACAAATTTGTTTTACAAAATATCCCAAACTAACTTGGGAAATAATCTAGGAAATTCAAAATATCTTTTCACAAGAAGATAGAGACAGCTATTGAATTGTTTTCTTGTTGTCCCTTTTATTGTGGTTTAGCTAGATGTTTATGGTTGCTATGCTCTGTGCTGGCCAAAGGCTGTTGTCTTCTATACTGATACTCTTTGACCCTGTAACCTTTGACTCGGATGCCCTTTTACCTCGTTGACTGTGTGTTTGACCCTTAACTATTTTTTGCTATAGTAAGTCAATCAAATTTTCCCATTCTTGATCTGTTGGTAACTGGATAGTCAGCATTCTCTAGTAAGTTTCTTCTACCTCAGTTTATTTTGCAAATGAAGGCTTATTTACAAACAGATGTTTTACCTCATGTTGGAGGTAAAATAGATTTTCAAAAGCACTGTACAGTACCTTTCCTATTGGTTCTCCTGAAACCTATGAAGTAGCCACTTTCTGTCTTGCTACATCCCTCAGTTTGTCAGTCTACATGTACATCGTTCTGCCTGCTCAAGGAAAATGAGAGCAAAATTTCAGTATGTAGCCATTTGCTGGATTGGTTACATTGGAAGGCCCACTTCACATGATTGTACATATTTCATCAGTAAGCAGGTAGTTGTCGTCATGATTTGAAGCCCTCAAATCTTGATGGACTGCTGCCCTTTGAAAGCTTTGTAAGTACTTGTTTCAGTTAAGTAAGTCTTGAGTCATTTTTTGTTTTCGTCAGTTTTGAGTGTCCAATTTCAGTTTTTGAGAGTCTTTTTTTAGTTTTGAATGAGTCAGTTCAACTATGAGTCTTGAGTCAAAGTTTCATAGTAATTGGTTTTTGGGTATTTTGAAGTTATTGACTCCATTGCCCAATGGATGAAGGCACTTGTCTGCTCTCCCAGATATCTATAGTTCTTGGTACCTCTAAGGAGCTACCATCCCCATTGGAGCCAATGTTAGAGTCGGTCTCGTCAGCCCTCCATCGGAGATCAAAATTTCTCTTTTTGAATTTCATTTTAGGTGTCTCACCCAGTTCACTCAATTGCATTCCGCTAGGGGCATCGATCGTCTGACGAAAGGGTCTTGTCACTCATATCCCTCATGTCATGTACTTGCTGGTCCGTGTCTATACATCAAAATCAATTTTAAAGTCATTTACAGTCCTGTTTGGCCTCTTGGTCAGCAAAGAGTTATTTTAGTCATTAGGTCTAGGGTTTCGCAAGTTTAGTCTTCAAAATGGATAATAATGCTAGCAGGCACATGAGGGAGGTTTGAAATAAGTTTTCGTTGCAAAATTTCATTGTAATAATGCTCGATCATGACTTTTCTTCAAAACAGAGTTTTGAAGAAAAATCGTCAAAATTCATATTTTGTAATAAATACCATGTGATTTTCAAAGTTGTTTCAGTTGTAAAGTCCTTCAGGCGCAGCCATGGTTGCCTTTGCCAAATCCAATGACATCCATACCTATAGAACAGACAAAGAGATTTATCATCAGTTCAAAAAATCACAAGGAAACAAAAACAAAATTCTTTTGTAAAAGTGCCAAAGTTTTCAAAAAGTGCGTTTTCTTAAAATCAAAAATCAAAGTTCATGCCATAAGAGATATGTTTGTGTTTCAATAATACAATTACATGCAAAATACATCAGTGAAACAAAGAATAATCATGGAGAAAGCAAAAGTCAGTGTGAAAAGATGAAATTGTGGTGAAGCTAGCCTGCGCAGTGCATTGGGAGGTGGTCACGACGCATTGGGAGGTTGCGGCACATAGAGCCGCCGTTCACAGTGTTAAATTGAACGTAAGTGGCACATACAGCCCGCGTGGCGCATTGGGTTGTGCGCGTGACGCACGGGGCCGACAAGCAAAAATTTCATCATTGCTTCCAAAAATTTCAACCCAACTCAGTTTTCCTCGCGCCAAGTAAGTTTGTAAGGCTGTGAATTGCCATTAGCTTGTGTTTGGTGTTGTTTGGAGGGAAGAATATGAAAGTTTAAAAGTTGAAAACATAAACCCTCTCATTTTGATAAAAACTGCCTCTTAGGGTTTGAATTTGAGTGTTGAAATTTGACGTTTGTGCCAAGTATTTCAAATCTCATTTCTTTCCTATGGTTCCTTTCCCCTTCACTGTCATATTATCATTTGTCAATCCCTTATTCCCTAACATCCCAAATCACTTATTCCTAAGTTCTATTATTCCTATTCCTAAACCCTACCATTCTCTATCACTCTCCTTCTCTCATTTCACTTATAAAATCCTCAAGTCCCCAAGTAGTCAAGTGACCATCCTCACACTTTAAATCTCACTTGACAAACTCCATCATTCTCACTGCCCATTTTTTCCCATAGTCCCTCATTTGACTTTGACACATTTGGAAAAATAAAATAAAGCACCAAACTCTTCATTTTCACCTCAGGCGACATAGATGAAGAAGGCATCGAGGAGGCATGAAAAGACATGATCTTGGCCGAAGCTTCTTTGGCTGAGCATGATACTTGATGATGGACCTTCATTCCAAATTTCAGCAAATTTGGAGAAAATTTTGTCAATTTTGATTTTTTTTGGCTTCAAAACAGATTTTCTTGCCCAACGCATAGCGCCACTTGGCCCACGCTTATAATTGGGAGATCCTCTGGAGGAAAACTTTGCATTTCTGGATTTTTTATCAAAATTTATGCATCCTCATGGATTACCTAAGGATTTTATCAAGTTTTGGGTTGCCTAAAGGGTCAAAAATACCCTAAAAATACCTTTCTGCCACCTTTTGCACCCACAGGAAGCAGTGTTTGGAGATTGGATTTTTGGAGGGGCAAATGACATCCAAATACAAAAATTCCACTTGGAGTGGAAAGTAGACAGGTAGGGCTTTCCAATGAGCTATCCTGAGTGCAATTTTGACTTCGAAAAGTGCCTCAAAATCAGCTCCAAAGTTGTGCTACGCATACAGGTTTTAGGCGTGGCGCATAGGGAAATTTGGCCTATTTTTCACTCAGCACCTCATAATTTCGCCCAGTTTTGACTAGTTTCACTTTTTCATGTAACTCTTGATCTACCTTGATGTAATTTCATGAACATGATGTAATTTTGGCACATATTTACTTGTTTTATTATATTCATTCACTAAAAAGTGAGAAACAACTGAATGAATCGGTTTCCTTTTATATAGAGGCAAGTTGTTTCATTGCCTATTTTCAGTTCCTTGTTTAGATATGGTTGAAATAGCTCCTAGAATGATGAGCTTGACCCCTAGAGGCATGGGAAGGAGTTAGGCTTGTCTATATCATGTAATTTCTCAGTTATTTTCAGGGTTGGAAACTTGGGATTGCTTGACACTCAAGTGTACATCTGATTTCTGCATTTTTGGAAAAGGAAAGACCAGGGTTTTGCAGCACTTTTTAGGATTCCTGTGGCTCTGTGTTTTGATGGTGTTCCCCTCTATGTAATTTGTGAGTTCACTGAAATTTATGTGCATCATTTTCTTTTCTCTTTGCTTCTAAAATTAAACAAATGAGTGATAAAGGTAGAATTTATTAGCTTGTTGTGCTCTACTTGTTAGTTTTGTTTAATTTTCAATGTTTTCTTTAGTTTGAAGAGGATTCTTGGTACCCTCTTTCCCTCTTCAGCTTCTCATCGGTCTGAAACCTCCACTTTTACAAATTCAAGCATCAAAACGATTGCCTTTCTTGCCCCAATTAGAACTCTGCAAAACTGGCCTTCATCCCCGGACCCAAAATTGCCTTTCCCTTGATTCCAACAAAACCCTCAAAAAATCAAATCAAATCCTTGTATTTCATATCTAGCCTAAAATTAGTTTTATTTCAGTCATCTCAAGCCCCAATCGATCATCATTTGCTGAGATTGACCCGGAGAGAGCCCTCTCCGGCTGAGCATGGTTTGATGTTGGTCCTGGATCCTGCCTTTTCAGCCTAAGGTAAATCTAGGCTCTAACAGCACCCTCAACTCTTTCTCTATTTCCTCTGTCATTTCTATTTTTAGCCATTGGATGAATAGGAATGGGTTCATCTTCGTCTTCTTCCCCTGTAGGTTCTTCAAAATTTTTAGGTTGCTCACCTAAGGGTTCCTCCAATTCATAGCCACCGAAGAAGAGGGAAGGTTGGATGTTTGATGTAGTGGGGGTATTTGGAAAAAAATTCCCTAAGTTATCCCTATTCCTACGAGGCATGAAAAAAAATGATTTTTTTTTTGTTTTTTTGTTTTGAGTTTTTTTCAAACTTTGAAAGTGATTGTAGAATTGAAATTACTGACTGAATGAAAACTAACTAATTGAATGAAATATTACTTGCAGAACGGAAAGGAAAGCAGAGAATGTAGAATGGAAAAGAAAGAAACTAAATTACTCTTGTAGAAATGAAACTAATAGTAGAATATCAGAAATAAGAAATGGAAGAAATAAAGCAATAATCACATTATACTCAGACACCTCCCTGGCAACAGCACCAAAAAGTGATGAGCACCAATATTGCAGCAAGAATTTTGCAACTCCTGGGGCTACCAACTTTACTTTATCAACCCGGGGTTCGTACAAACTTGGAGGTGACAGTGTTGTATACACAAGTAAAAGTGATGGTTATTCCTTTTGTCACTTTTCAGCTGGAGAGAGACGACTAGGTTTTTTTAAGCTAGACTTCTATGGATTCAGAAGAAGCTTGATTACTAATGAGTGAAAGAGAAATCTACTCTAAGAGAAAGCTTGTCTACTGCAGTAAGGAAAAAGATAGAAATCCAATGCTAAAACACACCATTTCCTACCTAACTGCTAAGAGGCTATGTTTTAGAAAGAATGCTAGATTAACATGTATGAAATTCAACTCTCTTAAGCATGTAAATTCAAAGCATCAACATTCTACTACTGCGCATGTAAATGGCTAAAATAAATATGTTTTTTTTTTCTTTTTGTCTCTTTCTCTTTTTATGGAGAAGTGTGAAAGCTAATATCTCTTGGTGATGTGGCAGGTGGCTTAGCGATGTTGGAGGATGGTTGGAAGGTTTGGGGGACCCTTAGGTGACCTTGCTTGGCTTCCTAAAGGTTTTCCCTCAATTCGGCCTCAAAACAGGCCACTACAGGAAAACCTACAAGATGTCCTAAAAACCTATAGGATTCCCTGTATTTCTACAGGATACAACCAAGAGAAAAAGCATGGGTGCTGAAGGTGATGGAAGGCTTAGGGAAGGTGGTTGGTAGATGGAATGAAGCAAGAAAATGCCTGGGATCACTTAGAACACAAAACCAAGGTTGGGAGATGGTTGGATTTTCTCAACATGCTTGGAGAAGTTTCCTTGTAAAAGGATGAAATTAGTGAGGGTCTTAGTGAAAGCAAGGAATGATCATGGCTGGATGAAGCTTGAAGGAGGTTACTAGCTATGAGATCTCTCTTTACTTCTAAAATGCCTTCATTGCATCAAACAATGATATTTGCCCAAAAATCATGTAAACAAGGAGAATTTCAATAAGCTAGAAAAATAGAGTTTAATGAGCTAGCCATCTGCTTCATGCATGAGGAAAAATTGCAGAATAAGATGGAATCATAGATGAGATATATTGTAAGGCTGAAGATGGAAGAAATGATGACTAGGTCGTACTTTTGCAACTTTATCAAATGCTAGCTTAAGTACAAAAAACTCTAAATTCTATGAGAAAGTAGAATTCTATCTTTTTGGGGCTGCATAGGAGTCCTTTCCTCAAATCATGATCCCTGAAGGGAGAAGTGAGGCCCAAAAACCTATAGATAGCTTTTTGATGGTTCTTTATCCCTTCTAAAATACTGCTGAAGTAAAGCACAAATGGAAGCAAACTAATAAATAACTAATCAAATCTATGCTACTTGCAATGAAATACTTCTAAGGACAATCTAACCATGAATCTATGAAATTAATCTAAGCATACATATACAAGAAGAGGAGCCTTTGATGCTAGGGTTGGGCCCTAACCCAAGAGATTTATCCCTCTGAGTTAACTCAGTATTGGATCAAGAAAAAGCTCATTCTCATTATCAAAACAGAAAATTACATAGCAATGTCTTCCACAAGCCTAGAGCTCAAAAATAACTAGTGTTTTTACAGCCAAAATTCAAATCCTAATGAGGCTCTAGGCCCCTTTATTTATACAAATGACGTTCCCAATGACTTCCTTAAATCTAGGGAGGCTCATCTCCCAAACTCGAGATAAACTAACTCTTTGACTATCACTTTCTTAGCTACCTTTTGATCTTCATGACTTGACTGCTTGTACTTCGAGCTAGTGTGATTGATGGAGGAATATTCGAATGAGGGAGGAGTAAATGAGGAGGATTTCCCTCCTACAATCTCTCTTCCTTGTCCCATTCGAGTTTCAGCCTTTAATCTTGCCAAAATTTCCTGATTTCCTCTCACAAACCTACATTTAATGCACATTAGTCCACTAGGCATGATATCTCACTTTGACTCATCTCATTAAACAAAATATAATCAAAACATATAATAAATTGTGAGAAGAGTTGATTTGAGTGAGCTAGGAGGTGAATTAAGGTCCATATAGTTAGTTAATGATGAGGCTCATCATTAATTGAGCTCTAGTCACTAGTTGAGTCAGTTGAAAGCCATTTGAGTAGTTAAGACTGTTGTTGACTCACTGATCTCTCAGTCAACTAGCCAATTAGCTAAACATAGAGACAACCATGCATGAAATTCAAATTTCCTATTTGAGGTGGAGGAAAAGGAATATTTGTACATATATTTGTATACTATTGAGTGTACAATGCTTTTGCATTAGCTAGTGATCAATTCCTCAAGCTATTGTGCAAGGAAATAAGGAATTTATTCTATTTTTTAGTGACTAATTCCTCCAGGATTGCACAAGGAAATAGGTGCTTGGATGAGGCTTGAAGTGGCCAAGTGTTTGCTAGAGAAAGTCAGGAAGCATGAGAACATGATTTGCGTTGCAGAGTGTGCTTTGATTCGAAGCAAGTCATTGTAATTGTTTCTCTTTTCATATGGATTAATGCAAAACAACGGAGGGGTTTTTCCCAGTTGGGCTACCTTAGAAATCATTGTGTACTTGTGGTTTCTTTTGTTGCATGTACATGCATGTTGTTCTAAATTGTGATTTCCATTATGAATATTAGTAGAGGAGAATTTGTGTTTGTTGATTTCAGTTCGAATTCTTGAGAAGTTGCAATTTGTATCGAATTTCTACATGGTATCAGAGCCCTAAAATTAAATTAGAACCAATATTTCAAACTTGTACCTCAGGAATTTTGAATTTGTAGCTTCAGTGCAACAATTTTTCTTCAGATTTGGGAGAATGGATTTCAACTGATTGAGATTGGAGCATGCATTGGAGGGAAGTTCAAATTCCTGAGCTTGGAACAAATTTAGGATCATTACAAGTGCCCTAAGAGCAACATTTTTGAGCAACCACAATCTAACAAGTGGGTAGTCATTGAAGTCCTCATGTACAATGATAATTGAAGAAATAATGAGCTGTTAGGAGGCAGAGTTGATAGAGCCCTAGTTCATGGCAGATCCTGAAGACCCTATGTGCAGACCTCTTAATGGAGCTAGAGGGCTGCTAGTGGGCAGATCAGTAAGCCAATTTTTAGTGACACAAAAGGGAGGTGTGATCATTGATATTAGTAGATTGAGGAGCTGATAGATTTCCCATAGGGACGTCAAGACTCAAAGGGAGTCTAGTTTCAGAGAGCGAAACACTATGGAAGCTAGTGATTCAAGATCTGGGGAGATCAGACTCATTATTGCAGTAGTTGCAGCGGTAGTGTGGAAGAAACAACATATCAGTAGAAACAATAGTATGAGTAGACCATGTTTCGCCATGCATGGAGTTATACCTCTAGAAGTGAGGTGGGGCGATCTAGAGCCCTAGTCCCAAACTTGCAAGGAATTTGGGCAGGGTCCATTGAGGTGTCCTCCTCATGGATCATTTCTTTGCTACAAGGGCCCACATTATTTAGTAGTAGAAGGATCAATGTTCATTAGAGTAGTCAAATACTGACGTGCTTAGTAGTAGAGTCAACAACAGAGAAAATTTTCTAGGAGACAGTTGCAGAGAGACAATTGATTCAACATGATTTGGATGCTTCTTAGTTGTAGTTGTTGAAATAGTAATAGAAACATTGAGAGGTAGTGCTTTAGTACATTCCCTAGGAGTTGGATTGGGGTTTTGCAGAGCCCTTTGCTTGCTAAGAGGGAGTGTTAGAAATTGGAGCAAGAAAAAGGCTCAATTTTGACTTATGACTTAGTCAAATTAAGTAATTCAATTTTCCACATCAACAAGATGACTTATATTGTAGTTAACTTTTGTGAAATGGCCTTGTCTACTAGTTTACTTAGTAGATTTGAGTTTATAGGCTAAGAGTAGAGTTGTGCATGTAAATATTGCTAATATTTAGCAATCTAGTTGAGTTATTATTAGGTGAACTTAGTTAATTGAGCTCTAGTTATTAATTGAGTTAGTTGCAGGTTAGTTGAGAAGCTAAGACTATTGTTAACTCATCGATCTCTCAGTTAACTAGTCAATCAACTAAAAATAGACATAATTATGCATGGTATTCAAATTTCCTAAATGAGGTGGAGGAAAAGGCATGTTTGTATATATATTTGTATAATTTTTAGTGTATAGTGCTTTTGGACTGAGCAGGTGATCAATTCTTCAAGCTATTTCTCAGGGAAATAGGGAAATTTTCCTATTTTTTAGGGGCTAATTCCTCGAGGATTACACAAGCAAATAGGGGCTTGGTTGAGGATTGAATTGACTAAGTGTTCGCTAGATCAAGTCAAGAAGAAGGAGAACGGGATTTGTAGTGCAAGATGTGCTTCAAATTTGAAGCAAGTCATTGTAATTGTTTCTATTTTCATCTGAATTAATGCAAAGAAATGAAGGGTTTTTTCCCAGTTGGGTTCCTCTAGAAATCACTATGCACTTGTGGTTTTTCTTGTTGCATGTTGTTCTAAATTGTGATTTCCATTCCATAGATTAGTAGAGTATAATTTGTGTCTCTTGATTTCAGTTTGAATTCTTGAGCAGTTGCAATTTCTATTAAATTTCCACCCCCAACTCATCTGATTCTGCATGATTGGTGCCCAATCTCCTTGAGTCAATCTAGGCATGTCCAAGTGTGGCCAAGGCATCCTAAATATATGCACCTGATTGATGCATTGATCCAGGTGGATGTTGGTGGCCACCCACCTATCCCAATTTGACCCCCACAACTGTCTCTTTCCATTTTTCAGTCTCCATAATTGTAGCACAGTTACTATTTTTAGCAGTTTTTTGGGTCCTGAACTTCTGGAGCCGTTTTGAGGCCCTAAACGATGTCTTTTAGGAAATATGGGAGAAACATGGGTTCATGGACATATGTTACTCTTCCCAAAGTTGCAGGGCTTGGATAGATCTTTCTAACGAGCTATTCTATGTATCAAATGAAGATCAAGTGCCAAAGTTACGACCCCGAGAAGTTGATGTACCAACTTACCCAAAATGGGGCCCACAATTTGGCGTTTCATCTTTTAGGGTTAGGTTTTGGGATGTTAAGGGTTTTCCATTATTTCTCAAAAATATATAGGCCTTCGAGCCTCATTGTAACATAGTTCAGAGGCATGTAGCCACCACATCTCTTCTAAGAGATAAGCTACCATTTCCCTAACTAGTTTATTTCCATTTCTGTTTGTAAGCATATTTCAGTATTTTACAGTAATGAAATGAAGTATTATTTCTGCTGCATCTCTATGTTTATGGTTATCTCTGTAATTTGTTGCGTTCTTGTTTAAATCTGGATCAGTGGTATTGGAGCAGTCTACTTTTTTCTCTGTTTTTCTTTGCATGTCCCCAATGAGGTCGGGATATAAGGAGTTAGGACTTGAACTGGTCGAACCTTTGCAAGACCAGCCTCACAAATCCCAACAGCCTCCCATGGTGAATAAAAGGAAAGACAAGGGGGCAGGAGATCCTATCAAAATCTTGCTTGAAGAAGCCCTCGAGCGACAAAGGAGTGCAATGATGGACAGCTTTGCACAAATCCTTCAGGGGCTACCCAGAAGTGATGCATCGGTTTCCAACAGCTACTCTGGAAATGCCACATTGTTTAAGGTACAAGTTAATTTTGAAATACCCATATTCGAAGGTTAGATAGACGCAGATGCCGTAGATAAATGGTTAAATCTGCTAGATGGGTATTTTTCTGTTCATGATTTTTCCAGTCGAGAAAAAATTATTTTCGATCTTCTCAAAGCAACCCCCCACATCAAGGACTAGTGGGAAAGCTACTGCGAGTAGAAGGATGAAAGTATGGGCTCACTATTTTCAGCTGCACCCACTTGGAATTCATTTAGGGATGCCATCAAGGAGCAGCACTACCCTGTCAAAAGCTATGAGGACAAATACATAAAGTGGACCACGTTGCGACAGGGAAGGGACCAAGATGTGCCAGAGTTCACAAACATTTTTCATACCCTTCGCACATAGTTGGGTATCAAGGACTCTAAGCTGCATTTGATACTCAAATACTGCGGCTGCCTACACAGATACATCTAGGAAGAGATGGAGTTCTTGAACATCTCCTCACTCAACACGATGTACCAATACACTGTCAAAATCGAGAAAAATTTCAAAAAGAAGAAGCGAGACTTTGGATCTACGAACTCGAAGACCAAAGGACAAAGCCAAGGTGGGGTGACCCAAGGAAAATCGTCGAAGCCAAAAGAAAAGAACAACACCACGAAGTCAAAAAAGGACACAGGAAAGTGGTGTGAGGTCCATAAGAGCCCCACTCACAACACAAGTGAGTGTCGGACCAAGCAGTCGCTGCTGGCCGAGTTGAAGGCTTCAGAATCAGATGCATGTTTCGACCCTGAGTCAGAACTCGACAAGGGGAATGACAAAGGGAAGAAGGTCATTGATGCAGAGCCCAATGCCATTTTTGCCACTGCCAAGATCCAAAAGAATGAGCTCGAAGATCCAGAGGAGGGGGAGCGTCTTTTCCACTCACAGATGTGGGTGAAGGGTTCGCTGCTGCATTCATCGTCGACAATGGCAGCCAAAAGAACCTCATATTAGTAGAGGTCTTGAAGTGGTTGGGCCTACCGACTACACCACACCAACAGCCATATAGTATTGGGTGGCTTCACCAAGGATGAGATCCTCGAGTTCGCCAGTAGTGTTGCCTTCCCTACAGAATCAAACCCTTCACAGATGAGGTATTGTGTGATGTTGCATCTCTGGATGTTTGTGATGTATTATTAGGCTAGCCATACTTGTGGAGGCGACATGTTGTATATGAGTCATGGCCTTGCGCTATTATTATTACTTTGGGTAATTCATTATACAAGATACTAGAGGTAGCCTCACCTACCGACACCTCTTTGATCTCTGCTAAGAAATGTAGCAAGATCGTCTCCCAGACTAGGAAATTCATTTTCTGTCTAGTTTGTTCCCAAGGTAAGGGGAAGATCATCACCACATCCATGACGCCCACGAAGGGTTCCTCCATGCAGCAGCAACAACAATAGAAGGATACGGTCATGAAAGAACACAGGAACAATTTCTCCTCACCCATAGGGGTACCACACAAGTTTCGGATGGGCGACAAAGTTTGGTTACATTCGCAGAAAGAACGCCTTACCAAAACCCATCAGAAGCTCAGACCACTCTGACATGGTCCTTACACCATTAATAGGGCGGTGGGAAACAATGCTTTGGAGCACAACATTCCCACATTCCTTCGCCTGCACCAAGTGTTCAATGTGTACTACCCTTGACCATGCTTCCCACCATTACTAGACACATCAGAGATTGTAGAACAACTCACTAGGGACCAAGTTCAGCAGATGGAGGAACTCAACGCAATGGGGACCATTGCTTCCTAAGGGGGGAGGAATGATCTAGGTGGATGTTGGTGGCCACCCACCTATCCCACTTGGACCCTCACAACTGTCTCTTTCCATTTTTCAGTTTCTGTAATTGTAGCACAGTTACTATTTTTAGTGGTTTTTTGTGTCCTAAACTTCTAGAGTTGTTTTGAGGCCCTAAAAGACGTTTTTTGGGAAATTTGGGAGCAACATGGGTCCATGAATAGATGTTGCTCTTGCGAAAGTTGTAGTGCTCGGATAGATCTTTATAACAAGCTATTGTACGCGTCAAACAAATATTAGGTGCCAAGTTACGACTCCGGGAAATTGATGTACCAACTTACCCAAAACGGGGCCCACAATTTGGCGTTTCATCTTCTAGGGTTAGGTTTTGGGATGTTAATGGTTTTCCATTGTTTCTCAACAATAAATAGGCCTTCGAGCCTCATTGTAACATAGTTCAGAGGCATGTAGCCACCACATCTCTTCTCAGAGATAAGCTACTATTGCCCTAGCTGGTTTATTTCCATTTCTATTTGTAAGCATATTTTAGTATTTTACAGTAATAGAATGAAGTATTATTTCCACTGCATCTTTGTATTTATGGTTATCTCTGTAATTTGTTGCATTCCTGTTTAAATCCGGATCATGAATTCACAAAGGAGTATGCATAGTGAGTATGACTCATGACAACTTATACACCTAAGCATCTCATTCGTACGTCACAACCCCAAAGTGTTGACCACTTCACTTTGTTATAAGTCTAGCTAGTTGGTCATCAAACCATCTAATCCAAGTTCATTCAACTCATTGGGTGCATCCTTATCTCTATTTGAAGTGCATCTCATTTGTATATAGGTGCATCCAAGCTCATCCACAATTTGTATTGCCAATAGGCCAAGATAAACATCCAAATTTTTCCTTGCAAATGAGCCAAGGAATCCATCCATCATATGCCTAGCTAAGGAAACCCTTAAATGCACCTTGCCATTATGCCAAGGTGGTTGTTTGGAGTATGCCTTATTGACGAGCCAAGGAGTCCCAACTAAATCATCTATCCAACATGATTATCCACATTTGTCTAAAGGAGTTGTTTGATGCCACTCTAGGTAGGGGCCTTACATTTGTCCCTAGTAAAAGTCCTCGGTTTCTTTGACGTGTGAGTAATCCCCTACTTAGTTGAGTGAACAAGTAGCATAAAATGAGATGACTATATAGAGGATAAGGTCCTCAAGATCTATAGTGTGTTTTCAGTAGCATGTAACTACCATGAGAAGATGGAATATGGATGGAGTGAGCATTGAGGGGTACATTGGTAGCACATACATTAGGGGTAATATCTACACTACATCTATTAGGTGAAAATATGAACAACTTCCAAAGGTCTAGCGATGGTGGAAAATGAGGTAAATGTAGTGGTAAACATACTAATAATGGTACATTTTGACATAACTTTTGAAAATGTCATGTGTAGTTTTTGGTGATAGCAAATTTCCTTATGATATGTGAGATCATGAGCATATCATATGATTGACATACATCACATTTTATTTATCCAAGCTTAGAGAGGGTTAAGAATGGAAAATAGTGTGAGAGGAAGGAGGAAGGAGGACCACTAAGAAGTGTTATAACCATTTTTGTCACTTCATTTCAGTAGGAAGAGCCTCAATTCAACTCTCTTTCGTTGCTAGCATGAATGCACCCTTCATCACCTTTGAATGTACTAAAATAGGTAGCCCCTGTCAACTATGTCCGTGTACACCACCACTCCCTTGCTAGTATAGAGCTTGTATACAACATACAACTTGCCTTCATCCTAGTAGTGACTAAGCTTATAATTTCTAGAGAATTGCCTTCCTAAGAGGATCACTTTGACCTAAATTGGCATGGGGTCAATAATTGTGGATTCTAGACCTAAATTGACATGAGTTGGCTTGGAGTTAATAATTGTGTGATATGCGTTTGATTGGGATAAATAATCCTGGATTATTTACCCCAAACCAATTCATACCAATCTAAGTTGAGGCAATCCTCTTAGGAAAGAAATTCTCTAGGCTCTATTGCTATTAGGCTTAAAACAAGTTATATATTGTATACATGTTCTATATTAGCAAGGGAAGGGTGGTATAAAGAAAGATAATTGACAGGGAAACAATGGAAATAGTATATTCAAAGGTGATGAAAAGAAATTCAAGCCAACAACTAAAAAAAGTTGAGCTGAGGTTCCTCCTTCCGGGGGAACTATTCCGTATATCCACGTGTGGTAGAGTAATACTCTATAATTCGACTCTATTTTATTAGTTTGTATTGGTAATCACATACATATGTTTACATATGCGCTGATTCATATCATTTTATACCTCCTCAATTTCCTGTGATTGCATACTAACATATTACGATTTCATGTGTGATTGCATACTAACATATTTTAAGTAAAATGAAAGTGATCAATTCATTTTGAGTTTCTTGGATATCAGAATACCCTTTAAGATTACAAAGGATCGGACTAGTCATTTTCGATTTCGTCTAGACTAGTTTATCCATATCTATTCCCTCTTCCTTTTACCCCTATAATGCATATCCTGATCATCTAACCCACTGTACTTTCTCATCCTCAATCCCAGAAATTTGTCCCTTTGAAGCGCTAGCGGTCAGTACCTTTGAAAAGCTCTCTGTTTTATACCGGAAATTATTATGAAATCTGCGGGTGGTTTCTTAGAATGATAAAAAAGACAGTGCCACCCTTGGTCTTATCAACCACTCAATGTACTCGATAACTCGTTTACCTACACACATATTTACTGGAAGCATGATACTAAACTAATTCCAGAATGGGACTGGTATATATATATATATATACACACGGGGATATTTCTCTCAATGGGATAGTTGCATTCATTCCAATTGCCCACATATTCATATACAATACCTATGTAATTCCGCGCTGCCGCTGCTTGCCGCTGCGGGCCACCTCACCTTTAACATGTTTTTCTCCCTGCTGTCTGAGTTTCTTTTATCAGGTGATAATGGAATCCCGTCCCCCTGAGCTTAGGACGTTGGACGTTGATTATAGACAACCACACAATCGGCACACCGCTTGATTTTTAATCTCATAAAATATAATATTCCTTGTGTTTTGCAGCAGAAAGCAAGAAAGCGAAACGATGTGCTTTTTATATTCGTAGGTATTTTTTGCGAAATAGGAGGCGCACTACAACCATAATTGTCCTCCATTTTTTTTTTCGAAGCTCCACAGTCCCAATAAACATCATGATGTAGTTGCATGAGCAGGCAAGAATGTCCACCTCAAAATCCACCAATATTATGCATATTGGCTGCTGTTGGGTGTGCAAAATATGAGTTTGATTCCATGGATGGCCGTTGCAAACTTTGGATATCCACTGGAAAATTCTATATATTAATACATTTTTGTAATTGGATATATTCAGAATAAGAGTCCACGCTTCATTCTGTTTGCAGGTTTCATTTCTCTGGATATTAAATTCAATGAAAATACTACCGTCCGACATCATGATCATAGTATGGCCTTCAATTCAGGCTTTCTTGGCAAAGTTTTATGATCCCGAGAGATGTTTGTCGATAGTCAATTCGCTCCGACATTATGATCATAGTATCACCTTCGATTCATGGTTTCTTAGCAAAGTGTTATCATCCCTAGAGGGATGTCTGTTCATGTCAATTCGCTCCTAACCCATTTTAAACGTAAAGTCTAATAATTAAAATGTTGAGGTTACAAAGTTAACTATCATATAAAATGGAGTTATTTGTGTAGGTGTTACGGTTGTGAAATCTCTACTAATAAACATGTTATCTTATGGAAATAGATACTATATAGTTGTACTTTAGCGCATAAAATTTAAGTCTACATATCACAACATCCGCGTCCAAATCGCCTAACAGTACAAAGAAAATTTCTTCGGGTAAATACAATTATTCAACAAATCTAATTGCACTATTGTGTGCCTTCAATGAAAATTAACTCATGAATAAGGATATATAAATAATAATAATTTAACTAAATGGAAATAATAACTAGAAACTTTGATTTTTCTTTCCATTTATCATTTTCATATTTGCATTGTTCATAGAATAAAGTAGACAAAGCAAGAAAAGAGAATAGAACCTGAGCAATTTTTATATTATAAAGAAACAAAGAATGTTATAAAGAAACAAAGAATGTTCTCATACTAAATAGATAGGCCAAAGAATACACTTGGTCGAGGAGTTTGTTGACGTTTATGGGCTTCAAAGCTCTATTTTCATGGACCTGCAATCCATTTGGATTTTTTCTACAATTTGAGTTCGTCCAAGTAGTTCTCCTAACTAAGAATTTTTTCCGCAACTTGAGTTTGCATTAGTTGTTCTCGCAATAGATAAAATGTGAACAGAATTGAAAGGAAAGAGATGTAGCTCTCAGGTGTGGCCTGCACCTGGAGACTACACTCACAAAACAGAGAGATCACTCTCGTACACTCTATTATTCATCAATGAAAGATTACATCATTAAATACAATACTAGGAATTATGAAGTTGCACCCAAACCCCTAAACTTTAGGAACTAATCCTAAACTAGGGAGAACGTTACAACAATGTAACCATTTTCTCCATTAATACAAAATAATATTAATTATTTTTAACTCCCCCCTTTAATGGAGAAAGGGTTCTCCTGGACTCCTAGCATCTTTCTAAACAATTCAAATTTCACTCGTGCAAGAGGCTTTGTGAAAATATCAGCCACATTGTCACAAGTTTTACAATATTCAACAACAATTTCTTTTGACTGTATTTTCTCTCTAACAAAATGAAACTGAGTGTCTATACGTTTGGTGTTTTTGTGAAACACTGGATTGTATGCTAATTTAATGGTGCTCTGGTTGTCGCTTTTGATGGAAGTGGGATTCTTCTGTTCTTTTCCTGCATCTTTGAGAAGCCTTCTCAACCAGATCGCTTCACACGTTGCTGCACACAATGCTTGATACTCAGCTTCACATGAAGACAAGGCTACAGTACTCTGCTTCTTGCTGCTCCAAGCTATGACCCCGGAACCTATGTTGAATGCGTAACCTGTGATGGACCTCCGATCATCCAGGTTACCTGCCCAGTCTGAGTCTGAAAAACCTGCTAGAGTAACATCAGATACATCAGTGTATAAAATACCATAATTAACAGTACCACAAAGATACCTCAACACGCTCTTTGCTGCTACCCAGTGACTTTCAAGCGGTTTCGACATGAATTGGCTCAACACACTAACAGAGTATGCCAAGTCAGGTTTGGTTGTTGTAAGATATATCAAGCTGCCAACCAGCTGTCTGTACATTGTGGCATCAACCTCCTTAGTGCCATCATCACTGCTCAATTTCAGATTCTGCTACAAAGGTGTCGCTGCTGATCTACACTGATCCATACCAAACTTTTCCAACAAATTTATGGCATACTTCCCTTGGGTAAGAAAAGTTTGCCCAGTATCTCTGCATACTTCTAATCCCAGACAATAGTGAAGGCTTCCGAGATCTTTCATCTCAAAAAATTGTGCCATAAGCCTTTTGATTCCTCTGATTAAATCATCTGCATTTCCTGTTATAAGCATGTCATCCACATACAAAGAAATCAAAATAATCTGCCCCTGATTATTGTACTTGGTATACAAATTTGGGTCATTCAAACTTCTATGGAAACCATGCTCTACAAAGAAAGAATCAACATTTTCGTACCAAGACCTGGGTGCTTGCTTTAACCATATAAAGCCTTTTTCAATCTGCAAACAAGATGTTCTTGCCCCTGCTTTACAAATCCTTCTGGCTGTACTAAGTAAACTTCCTCTTTTAAATCACCATTTAAAAATGCAGATTTAACATCAAGCTGGTGTAATTCCCAATTACATTTAGTAGCTAAAGCAATAAGCATTCTGATTGTATTTAACTTTGCTACAGGTGCAAAAGTATCATCAAAATCTATACCTTCCTGCTATGAATATCCTTTTGCAACCAGCCTAGCTTTTAACTTCTCTATACTTCCGTCTGCATTCATTTTGGTTTAAACGACCATTTACATCCTATGGGTGTTTTATTCTTAGGCAGCTCAACTAAGTCCCAAGTATCATTTCTAAGAATTGGTTCCATCTCTTCATTCATTGCAGCTCTCCATTCCTTAAATTGACTAGCTTCTTTGTAATTAGAGGGTTCTACAATGTTCAAAACCTTTGACATCAAAGCATAGTTTCTCAATTTTAATGGTAATTGAGTCTTCCTACCTGATCTCCTTGGTAGGGGACTTACCTCAAATTTGTTTTCTTCTGCTATAACTGGGCTTGCATTAACACCTTCTTGCTGTTCTTCTTTTTTCTCTTCTTTCTGCTCCTGCTCTCTTTCATCTTCGCTGCTTTCCTCCAACAACAATGGAATGTGCCAATCATCACCAACGTCATATTTCCCTTCCTATACTTGTTCATGAAACACTACATCCCTGCTTGCAAATGTCTTACGAGACTCAGGATTGAATAATTTATATGCTTTAAATTCTGTGCCATAACCAACAAAGATGCATCTAACTGCTTTAGGGTCTAATTTCTTCCTATCAGCTTTGGGTATATGGGCAAATGCTTTTGACCCAAATACTCTTAGATGGTTTACTGCTGGTTCAAATCCATATAGAGCTTCAAAAGGGGTTTTGAAGCCAAGATACCTGGTAGGACTTCTGTTCTTCAAATATACAACAGTGTTGATAGCCTCTGCCCAAAAACTATTAGATAGACCCTTACCTTGTAGCATACTCCTTGCACACTCCACCAAGGTTCTGCTTTTGCGCCAAGGATAATTTTAGGGGCGAATGTTCGCCCTTTGGCCAAATTAAGGGGTTTTAAATTTTTAGTGGGCGAATATTTTGTATAATATTACATTTTTACAAATCACCTCAAATAGCCCACCTTATTTTAAGGGAGAGGGTAAAAAAGGTAAATTTAGTCCTTGAAATTAGGACTTACAACCTTCCATTCGCCCATTTTCAAGAATAGGTTTTATTTAAGTGAATCCATTCGCCCATTTTCAAGAATAGGTTTTATTTAAGTGAATCCTATGGGCCAAATACCATATTTATAAAAGAGGTATGGTAAATTAATAAAAATATAAATAAATGAGAGGTATGGTAAATAAATAAAACATTTTTTATATTTACTCCATAAGTCACCTTATATACATGTAAGGGTGTAAACAAATAAAAATATAAGTAAAGTGGAGGTATGGTAAATAAATAAAACGTCTTTTTATACTTACTCAAAAGGTATGGTAAATAAATAAAAATATAAATAAACTAGACGTATCATAAATAAATAAAACCTCTTTTTATATTTAGTCCATAACCCTCGTTCTATTTACGAAGGCTCAAGAAAGAGGAATTATTTAAGTGAATCCTATGGGCCAAATACCATATTTGTAAAAGAGGTATCGTAAATTAATAAAAATATAAATAAACGAGAGGTATGGTAAACAAATAAAATATTTTTTTATATTTACTCCATAAGTCCCCTTATATTTAAGAGCACTCAAAAAATGGTTATATTTAGGTGAAACCTATGGCCAAACTACCATGGGACAAATACCATGGACTAGATTGTTATTAATACCATGCAAAAAACCATTATTAACCCTAATATTAGAATTAATAAAAATAAAAATGGCACATGGTATTGACCCATGGTATTCACCAAAATGGCACATGGTATTGATCCATGGTATTCACCTGGAATGTAGCCTATTTAAATGGGGGAATTAAACCAGCATGTAGCCTATGCTAAGATTCACTAGGACTTTACAAAGTTTTATTATTTAGTGAAAGACTCGCCAAGATCTTACAAGATTTTATAATTGAGTAAAATATTCGCCATGCCTGGTGAGAGATTCACCAAAAAATTATATATACATATTATATTATTGATAAAATCGCCTTCCATTTTTCCTATATACCATGGAGATTCGCCCATTTATTATATTTATAAATTTGGGGGGGTTCTTAAAATTTTCCCTGTTTTGCGCTCTGCAACTCCATTCTGCTGTGGTGTGTGTGGCACTGTATACTGCTGAACAATCCCGTGAGATTTGCAGAATTTCATGAATTCCTTTAGCTTGTATTCTCCCCCTTGATCAGATCGGAGAATTTTTATACTCTTACCAAACTGTTTTTCCACCAAGGTTTTAAATTCTATAAAGCACTGGAAATTTTGACTTTTCTTGTTCAAAAAATAAACCCAAGAATATCTAGTGCAGTCATCAGTAAATAACAGAAAATAGTATGCTCCTCCTAGCGACCTTTTCTACATAGGTCCGCATACATCAGTGTGCACTAGTTCTAAAATGTCTGTTTCCTTCCTCCTATCATGCACAAGAAACTGTTCTCTATGCATTTTTCCTAAGGCACAACCATCACAATTTAACTGAATATTACGAAAGATAGGGAGTCCCTCGACCATACCTTTCTTCTGCAATAACATGAGGTCCTGCAAATTCAAATGACCGAACCTCTGATGCCAGAGTTGTTCGGCTGTCGATCCTCCTGCAACCATGGCTTGCTTTGGTATGCTTTTTGCATCCAGTCTGTATAGGCTTCCAACTCGCATGCCTGTTGCAACTATTTCATTCCTGCAATCCTTTATCACACAATGAGTCTTGAAGAACTTGACTTGCATATCTTGATCAGCCATCATGGATACAGATATCAGATTTTTCTTAATTCCAGGTACATATAAAACATTTGTAAGGTGACTAATTTTTCCATTTGGTAACTTAACTGAAATCACCCCATGACCTTTAATCTCGTATCCACTATCATCTCCTAGATATATTTTTGATCCATTTATACTTTCTTCAAGACTATCAAAAAATTCCTTTTTACTTGTCATGTGAGAGGATGCTCCGGAATCGCCATACCAAATGTCATCTTCATTAGATGCTTAAAGGGCACAATCGACTGTGAACAGTCGAAATTCATGACTGAAGTCTTCTTCTTCAACAAAGTATCCTCTGTGCTTTGCATTTGCCTGCCTCCTCTTTGCATCATCAGCCTGCTTCTTATAACATTCACTCTGTATATGACCCTTCTTTCCACAATAATAACATTTCTTTTCAGAATGATTTGCAAGCATACCTTTATGAGAATGCAGATTCTTATGTGATGTTCCTCCTTTTTGCTTTGATTGTTGTTGTGATTGCTTTCCTTTGGATGATCGTCGTTTCGCCATCAGAGCAAGATCATCACTTTGGGGGTTCAAGTTCTGCCGCCGCTCCTCCTCTTGCTGCAAGATCCCAGTGAGATCATCAAATGTGGGCACTTTCTCCCTTGCCGACACTCGAGTGATGAACGTTTGAAAATCATCTCGCATCCCGTTCATTGTGATTGCGACAAGATCATCATCAGACACCGCCACTCCGATGGCCCCCAATCCGTCTTTCACATCTTTGATTCGCGCAACAAATGCAGTAGCAGTCTCCCTTTCGTCCATCCTCATTGAAAATGGCTTGCTTTTAAGTGCCAAGACTCGGCTTGTATTCTGGGTCTCATACAGACTTTTGATTTTCGTCCAGATGTCTGTGGACGTTTTATAGTCTCTGATGTGTGCAATAACATTGTCCTTCACAAACATCTTCAACAAGACTTTGGCCTTGTTCTCTCGTTTTTCCCAATCTTGCTCCTGTGGCCCTCTGTTCGGCTTCTGCTCATCGCCTGTAACTATGGGCCAAGCATTTGCACCCTCGAGCAAGGTCTGGATCTTAAACTTCCAATTTGTGAAGTTAGATCCATTGAGTTTACCAGACTCGTTAAGGTAAGATTCCATCGTATTACTCATTCTGAATCTACCCAACAACAAAAAAAAAACAATACCTGTCAGATCGATCTGTCACCTCTGCCACCGATCTACAGTGTCTGGAAATCCCGATCCAACGAGCAAATTCAGCGTTTCCAATATAGCCGAAGAATTGATCTGATCAAAATTGATCCGAGCTACCTCTCTCGGATAGATCTGCAACTTCGCCGATCTGCACCCCTTGCAAACCGCCAAACGAAGTTGAGGCTTCCCGCAGATCCCCTTGAAGGAAGATTGGCGCGTCCTCAATCAGCGTTTTCCCGAGCGAAAAATCCCCTTTGTGTCGGCGCTTTCCCGAGCGAAAAATCTGCGCCAATTAAAAATCGGTTAGAGTATTTTTTCTGGCGCGATTAATCCGTAAAATTTCGCGCCAATTGGATGTTCTGGTGCTCTGGCGCGATTAATCCCAAAAAATCCGCGCCAATTCCCCTCCTGGTGCTTCTGTCAGCGCAAAAAACGCGCCAATATCCTTTCTCCTCAGAAAAAAAAAATATCCGAGTCCGAGCCAGGTGTTCTACAGTCCACCTGCTCAATTGAGCACAAAGCTCTTGTGTACACGCGGCCACAAAGGCACTTCAAGCCACACAGGAAATTCTACCACACAGGTAAGCTAGCTACAAAGGCACTTCAGCCACAAAGGTGACAAAAGATCAGGCTCACCCAATCTGAGCTCTGATACCAAGATAAAATGTGAACAGAATTGAAAAGAAAGAGATGTAGCTCTCAGGTGTGGCCTGCACCTGGAGACTACACTCACAAAATAGAGAGATCACTCTCGTACACTCTATTATTCATCAATGAAAGATTACATCATTAAATACAATACTAGGAATTAGGAAGTTGCACCCAAACCCCTAAACTTTAGGAACTAATCCTAAACTAGGGAGAACATTACAACAATGTAACCATTTTCTCCATTAATACAAAATAATATTAATTATTTTTAATTGCAATTACGATTGAGTGGTACATCAACCATAGTTACTTAGCCAACATGTGCCTACTACATCGAGACTACGCCTCTTCAAATGAGGTCTACCAGTAAGTTTTCCATATGATACAATGTTAAATGCTTTGTACACGTTCATCTAACAAGCATGGCAAACATGTTTACAACCACAACCTTCAAATGTTTCACAATACAACACTTACCCAATTAACAAATTAGAAGAAACAATAACATTCAAATTGAGTAGAAAGAAATATGTTGTAATCACTCTCTCATTTGATAGCCATGAGATTAGGACTTGCAGGGGCAAGATGGACCTATCTCTGGGTGACACTTGGAAGATATGGATTGGGCACAAGTGACTAGGCAATAAATTGGCATGATGACTAGGCGTTGACCAAAATTTTACACTATACACAAGCTAAGTGAGGTTCTATAGCTCCTTCTATATTATAGACATTTAATAGGGAGCTCATTTTCTTATAAATTGTTATAAATGCACTCAAAATGCATGTAGGAATAAACAAAGTGGATTTATAAATCAAAAGCCAAAATTCACATGGAATAAATCAATGTATGATGAGTCACTAACTTCTTGAGGCCATAACTTGAGTTTTTGATTCCCAAATTGGGTAGAAGAGAGCTCGTTGGAAAGCTAGAGACTTGAAGAGCAACTTATAGTTTCCATGCCATGCCAAAAATTAAATTAGAAGCATGACCATTTCTAATTTGATAGCAAATTACTTTTTTTCAAAATGGATAATTTAAAATATTTTTAGAATGTTTAAAGTAGACCTTTGTTTGGGGGATGGACATTAAAGTTCATCTTTACCAAAGGGACTGAATTTACTTAAAAAAAATGGTAAATCATAACCCTAAATTAATTCCAAGAAGATGAAGAAATGATTATAAAAAATGTGAAGAACATTCATAAGAGAAAGAAAGATATTTTCCAACATTATAAGTATAGTGTCCAATTTGGTCTTTCCTTTTATTCATTATTTCTTTCCATGTAGTAATCATTCAACCTTTTCACTTCATAGTATTTTGAGTATTAAGATCAATTCCTAATTGTAGTTTCTTTTCTCTTCGAGGTCTCTTTTCCCACATGTATGTTTTATAGGAGTCCCATCCTTGTCCTTAAATGGATGAATACATTTAAATTTTTTGAATATTATAAACTCTAATTCAAACTTTTGTATATTTTTTAAAGGTTGATAGAGAACTATAAGTCAGTGTGCTATTTTGACTTTGATTTTTAAGCTTACAATTGCAAGTGTGTAACTCCTTTTATACCCATCAGTTTAAACATAATTATCCCTTAATTTTTTTTGCAAATGTGGTCCATATTTATTTCATCTTTCCAAATTTCATATGTTTTACTTTATGATATACTAGAAAATGATGTTGAAATAAATATGCAACTTTTATTTATGTTTATGTGAATGTTGTATTACATCATGTTTTTTTTACTAGAGGAATGGTGACAAAGGGTCGATTCCAACTGCCATCACTATAACCCCTAGGTGCCTATGTATGCCCTTTCCATAGATATGGGTAAGTCGAGGGGATTTGAACCTCAAATCTCTTAGTACATAACTCTTCATTTTCACTATGCTTGCCAATTGAGCTACCCCTCGAGGGATTTAATGTTGTATTATATCATTGTTATACTCATTTCATGTAAATATTGGTCCTTTCATAGAAATTTCCTATCTATGTTTTATATTTATTTTAAAGAGAAGCACCACTTCTATAAAAATAAGGGGGAATCCTTTTCCTCAAATATTATCTTTAATACTTTCATTAGTACCAATGATTAACACTCCTATAGTCCTATTCCATACTTTGTCTCACCAAGGAAACTCAAGTCATTCCATTGTGTCCAACCTTGAACTTGACAAAATTGCACAACTACTTGCACTCCTTACTATGTGAGCTCTTTTTTCTTATATGAATTCCTCCATGAATTATTGTCTCAACACAAATGATACATTTTCATACTTGTATGAGCCTTGCTACACGTTAAGATTCATAATTCCATTTGGACGCAAATGTAAATCGAGCCAACTCATTCAGTTGAATTGACCTATTGTTTCATTCCAAATTGTTCTACGTTTTCTAAGTTGACTTGTTCCTATCTCTATCATTCCATCCACTCGAGTCATATTGAGCATGGATACATCATTCCACCTACCCAATAATTCTATTTGATCACCACAAAGTGCACCCAACTGTGCCTGAGTTGGTCGATCCACTTGATATATCTCAAGTAATCTAAAGGAAACTTCTTCCACTTGTCTCAATTGGCCCCATCATCCCAAGAGCTCCCAACTCATTTGATTTTGCATGATTGTGCCTAATTTCCCTTAGTAAATATGGATGTGTCCAAGTGTGGCTAAGTCATCCTAAAGATGTGCACCTAGATTCATGTGAAAAGAAATATGCCTAGTGAGCATGACCCACGACAACTTATACACTAAATCATCTTAATCGTCTTTCACAACCCCTAAGTGTGGACCATTTAACTTTGCTAATCTATATAAGTCTATCTACTTGGTCATTAAGCCATCTAATCCAAGTTCACCCAAATCCTTTGGTGTATCCTTACTGTTACACAAAAATATCGTCACCATGATTATTTGCAGTCAGTATGGGTCTATCATCACTTGTACTGTCCTCCTAAGCAAGTCTCAGACCTCAGCTCTTCAAATCAAGCTTTGGAAATGAGAGAAAGACATTAAAAATCAATGTAACTCTGGTTCCACACTTTCTCTCATGGTCACCTGTGGTCCCACACCTTCTGTGTACAAAAACTTCGGACCTGCCCGCTCTGTCCCTAACGGTGTAGGTGCGGACCCCTGTGAAAGTCAAAAGGCACAAGTTTTATCTTAAAAAACTCACTTTGGGTTAATTCTAGAGGTTTCTAGAAGGAATTTTGACGTGGATTGTTCGCTCTGAGGTGGTTCATGCATCCCAGAAGAGAAGGAGCTAATCCCTTGATGAGAGGAGCTATCCCTTTGAAGGAGGGCTTTATCCCTTTGAAGGAGGACCTAGTAACCTCCCTCCATTGCACTATAAATACAGGCATTGGGCTGGTTGCAGGAGAGGTTAGAAGCTGAACATTTTTTAGGGTAAATGCTGGTGAAATCAAGACTTCTTAGTTGAGCTTAAGAGGAGAGATCACACATATTTTTGGCTTCATTGGGGAGTGAGTGAAACTTATCAAAGTAGAGGAGACTTCTTGCTGGACCCTGGGAGGAGCTTGTACATCGTCAAGGCAAAGGTTGTAAAGTTCTTCTTCTTTTGAATTAATACAATCATACTCATTTTTCTCAACAAGTATCTTATGTTATTTGTTTCATGGACTCCTTGACTTTCATGTTAAATATGTTTTATGCAATTGACTTTTCAGGTGCTATTTAATTTGTTTGCCTTGTTTGTGTTTGTAGATTCGCGAAAAGGAGCTCATTTGGATCGAAGGAGCGAGGGCATCCACAAGCTTGCGTTGGACCTAAGGTAGGCCCTAAAAACACTTGTTTGCTATTGTTAATCAAAGCATATTTAGAGAAAGATAGTTTCTGGTTGGTTTGCTTGTCATTAGGTCTTCTTCAGATTCTAGGAAGGTCTATCTTGTCCGCAAGATCGACTTATTCCGTGTGACACTTACTCATCTTTATTTATATTGGACCTTGTTTGTTTATAAGTGCACCTAAGCTCATCCACAATTTGTCTTGCCAATATACCAAGATAAACATCCAAATATTTCCTTGCAAATGAGACAATGCATCAATCCATCATATGCCTAGCAAAGGAAACCTCAAAATGCACCTTGACATCAGGCGAAGGTTATTGTTTGGAGTATGCCTTATTGACGAGCCATGGAGTCCCAACTATATTATCTATCAAACATGGTCATCCACATTGGTCTAGAGTGGGTGTATGATGCCAGTTTAAGTGAAGAACTTACACTTATCCTTAGTATAAGTCCTTGGTTTCTTTGATGTGTGAGTAATCCCCTACTTGGCAAGGTAATTTTTAAGTATTTAAATATTATGCCGTTGTATAGTATGATAGGTGACTATTTTGGTCTGATAAAACATAAATATAAATTGTAGGCTAATATTCAATAAAAAAACATGTAATTTACTTTTAAAACTAGTAAATGTTTCGGCAGATATCATTAATTTAATCATATATATGTGAAAATAGAAGAAATTTTAACTAAATGGGTGTTTTTTTTTAATGGAAAATGTCCAAAAAATAACCAATTAATGAAATTTCACCCCTAAAAGGTTCTCCCCTCCTTGGTTGAGTAAGAAAGTAGCAATAAAATGAAATCACTATCAAGAGGATGAGGTCCTTAAGATCTATAGTGTGATTTCAATAGCATGTGCCTACCATCAACAAATGTACAATGGATGGAGTGACCTCAATTCTTTATTTATAGGGAAAATAGAGGTTAAATATCCTTGAAATGGTCTTTAAAATAGTGGTTAAAGATGGCCAATTCAAGAATAATAACAATACTAGGTTTTATAAATTTCCACTTATAACTACTTTCCATCAATAGTCAAAATTGTCAATCATGTAGAGTTTTGTAGCTTTTGGGGATACATTTTACATTGGTAGCACATTTATTGTGAGTAATATCTACACTGCCTCTATTAGTTGAGAATACGAGCAACTTCCAAACGTTTATCTGAGGTGGAAAATGAGGTGAATTTTAAGGTAAATATGTTAATAATGGTGCATTTTGACAAAACTTGTGAAATGTCAGAAGGGAGTATTGTTTGGTGATAAAATATTTCCCCATGATATGTGAGTTAAGAGAAAATTATATTATTATTACATCGCATTTTCTTTATCAAAACTTAGAGAGGGCTAAGGAGGGAGATAAGGACCAAGGAAAGAGTAACATTGGGAAGGGTCCTAAAGAACCACATTTCAATAACAAAGTAAAATGTGATAGGTGCATACGATATCAAGAGGCACAAGGTAGGAACTCCCATACCCATCGGGATATCTCATAAAAATAACATAATAATGTGACATGGCATAAATGGGCCACGCAAGTGTGACAAAATGGGGTCTCAATGCAACACAATACGAGGCTAGTGAAGAGGTTCTAAAATACAATACAATGAGATGAATAGTCCTATATGCATATGCCTAATTGAAAATGGCTAGGTACAACATAGAAGAATCATGATTACAACTAATCTAGAAGCATAGGAATTAGTAAGGGTAGAGGGGGGGAAGAAACAAAATGAGAAGCCTTAGAATAGTAGAAATAATGATATACTCAGCACATCAATTTTAATATCAACCCAATATTGATAAAAACTTAAGATTTACAATGCATTAAGTATAAAAAATCCACACCTAAATTTGTCTATTGTAAGAGTTTAATTATTCCAGACTAGGTTAAATTCCTCAATAAAGGAGAGTGACAACTAAAAACTAAAAAACCATAGAAGATTTGAAATCTAAGTGCTAGAAAAAGCTATAAATTAATTGAAGGAAAGAAAGTAAAAATAAAGTTCAAAGGACCATGAAACTCAATGGCCATTCCATCCTTTTCATATTAGTGGAAATCTAGGGTACAATTCTATAATAATGTAACGTACTCGACCCCTTCTTTCTAGTCGAAGGAATGGGGTATATATTTTTTTTCCTACAACTCATGGAGATCTGAGAATTACAACATGATTGCTGTCGAAGCATATAAGAGCTTAGCCTACTTAAGCCCTTCATGGGCTAAATTCCCTTTGCTAATGGCTTGACAACATTGGCATTGTTTTTACATGAAATGACCAAAGGTTAGGCAGTAAGGCCGAAGCTCCCAAACCCCTTCTTATTCCATCTCACCCCTAGTCCATTTCTATGCAAAATTACCAAGGGTCATGGCTTCACCCATAGTCCTCCTATCCCAAACATGATTGATGGTTCATAGCAGTTCCCGTGACATCTAAACAATGTCTGACATCTCATCACTCACCATACTTTAACAAGTGGGATTCCCCTGGAAGGTAGTTTGTTCAAGTCACTCACCTCTAAATAGACAACTCAAATCTATTCCAGGGGGTTCATCACTTCCAATACTATAACGAGTGAGGTGCCTTGAAAGGTAGTTTGATAAGAAACCTATCCCTTCATCAATGACTAAGATCTATTATGAGGAACCAAACCACTCAGGACCCACGTGCTATTGAATCATCCAATCAACTACTCATTGAATCCATGTCATCCTGCTTGGTTTTTTTCTTGGCGGTCCCCAACTACTCGCTTTGTTACCCACCAACTTGTTGCACTGGTCTTACGCGGACAACGGGCTCATCTATGGGTCCTCCCTCTGCTAATGAGCATTATTCCAGGCTCATGGGGATGACCATGCAACCATTCCTCGTCATCCCATTTAATCCCTTCTAGTGCACTATTGAAAGCACCCTTTACTTCTCATTGGGTTTCACTTACCAGCCTTGTGTAGGTAGTGGGGCAAGATTGCCTCTTTCCCATTGGTCTGCCATAGCCATCTCATGCCACCTCATCCTATTTCCTTTGCCCCAATGCCTCCCTTGCATATCCTCTCTATTTCTCCAAGATCATATCATCGGGATAACGGGGAAAGTGGTCAGTGCCTAACCAATAGGGATTTGTGCATATTCCTGCATGGTATGACTTACGTCATCCCGCTGGATTCCTCCTGGCACATTTTCCTTAATTCACATTTTATTCCTCTAGGCAAACTTCATCAGGTTGAATTGACAAGTGGGCCAATCCTTGACCAATAACATCACAACAATGGTGTGAGCCCGACCACAGACACCTTTTACATCATCCTGCCAAGATTTGCCTAGAGTTTTCATTTGTGCCCTATTTTCATCCATCCGGGTTATGCGTCCAGGCGTATGTCGGTTGTTGGCCAACCCACCAGCCAATAGAAACACCACTAGGCACACATCATCCTGCAGTGTCATCTTGGTGCTTCAATCCCATCTCTCCCTTGCTGCACCTTTAGAGATGTTCTAGGGAGAAACCTCGAGGCTCCCACCTCTGGGCCATGTTAGTTACCTCACAACCAATAATGTACTGCCACTTATCCACCTAGGAGTCCTTAATCATGGATCCCAAATCTCCAACTAAATTCCAATTCACAATTGGTTACGAGATTCAACCTATCTAGGACTTTTATGCCACATTGTTAATCTTCGACCAATCGCGCAAAAGGAAAATATGTTCCCTCCAATAGGAAGCCTTCCTGCCTAGGGTTCTGATCTACAAAGGATAAGGTCACCTAATATATTCTATAAGATTAGATATTCACTTCTCTGCACCACAACAAAGTCCTTTTTCCTCTTACCATTTTGCCATAGATCGGTCAAGGAACTTTGGCTCTGCCTCATGCAATATCTTAAACAAATATCTTTGTAATCCCCTCGAAGACAAGATCTACCATTGCACAGGCTTCCTCGAGCTAGTGTTGGCTTGAGGGGGCTTGACCCAGGTTCAACATTAATTAGCCAAACAAATCCCTACACTATTGGCCATTTCAGCATCAACTCGTGGAGCGTGGACCGAAGTCTCACCTGAAGTAGTATGGGGGGATGCTGGAACCAAGTTTTCGCACCCTGAGATGGTCGTGATGTCGCTTTAGTTCCCTTTATTCCTACCTTCATGCAGGTCGCTTCACTCTAGGGCTTACAAGATGAGCCCTCTATCCTATCCTTCACTACCTCCGCGAAAGGGGATGATCGACATTTACGCAGCCCTATCCTGCTGCTCAGGTACTTTCACGCTACTATGGTAGCATGCCATGCAAATTCCCCAATTAATATAAGTGACTTGCTTATCTTATTAAACAATTATAGTTAACACCACGTAAACAGATATTCGTAAATGTGTTTATTTATTCAATGTAATTGCATTTATTCGTGCATCACATAAGCATAATAAAGGAAATTCATACATAACATATCAAGATGCATCAATTGAACAAAGACACAGGAAATGCAGAATATTTCTATTTATTGATTTCTTCCAAGTGTTTACAAACTCTGCCCACCCTGCGCACACAGCTGCAGAGGTCCGTGCACTTAGCTGTGGACTTCTACCCTAGGCCTTTTGTTATAGACATTTTTGGGCCCTACAATCCCAAGCATGAAATGTCCATAAACTAAGGGCTCCTAAGTCCCTAAAGGTGTTGTTCCAACCCCTAAAAGAACAAGGTCAACTGATTACAGCTTCTCCCAGAAGTTCTCCATGAAAAACTACTCAGAACTAGTCAAAACTGGATCATTGCACTTGCTCCATGGCCAGAGTGCGATGCATTGCACCTTGTACACACGGGAAGTGCGTTACATTTCAAAACGCCCTTCTATGGGGTGCGATGGACGAGAAAAGACAAGTGGCGGAGACAGTTTGTGAGGTGGATGATCATGGAATCTTCCAGAAACTTCTCCTGGGACACTTGCCTCTCAGAATCGCCCAAGGATGAGTAAGAGATCAATGAGATCTCCAAGTGGCATCAAGAACTATTAGAGAGAAGACACTAATAAAAAACCCAGAGCTGACTCACACCTCTGCAAATATCTATATATAGATCTCTCATCCCAGAGATCCAGAGGTTAGAGGCTGGAATTTTGCATATTGTAAGGAATTGCTGTTGGTTTCTAGAGACAAACATCAGATTGTTGGGTGATCTAAGCTTTGTTTGAGGTGAAGAGGGGCTTCTTTGCTGGGAGGTTGATGCTGGGTCAGAACAACTGGTTGTAACTCCTCCTGGATCTTTTCTTGTTTATCAATAAAAACTATTTGAGTTTTCCTCCATGATTTTGTATCATTGATGCTTGTTACACTTGTATGGTCAATTTACATCTGATCCTAGATTGTTTATGAATATAGATCCATGTCTTTGTATAGTGCTATGCTTCTGTGATCTTATAGGTACTTTGTGAAGCTGGGCGTGCAAGGGAGCAGGTAGCTGAGGACTATCAAAGAAGAGAGGGATTGAATCGAAGGATTAACGCAAGACAGAGGTTGGTCTTTCTGTTCCTCTCTATCTATAATTCATAAAGGAAAAACAAAAGTAGTTTTTCTCTGTTTGTTTCTAATGCAGCTATCACACCTTAGTGGGATAGAGCAATTCTATATAGACACTTTTCCCTGTAACAAAATGGCGACTCCACTGGGGAGCTAATTAGTTTGTTTGTTTATCATTCCTTGTTGTCTATTTCATAAACTTACAAGTAGCATTCGAACTGCTTTTGTCATAACAAATGCAAAGTAGATAATTGCTGCTTCAATCCATCCACTGGATCTGTTTATGATTTAAGCAACTGATTCACAAACTATCTGATTGCCCTTGTGATAGCTCTTAGATCCTCCTTAGATCTACCCCTGATTGTTGCATTACTGATTGCTTTTTACTCGGCCAAAACCCAAGAACTGAACTGCAAACTGTGACCTGGAACCTGAACAGAGTCTCGTTTCTAGCCCAGCACAGGTACTGTTCAGAGATTCTGAATTTCAGTGCACTTCCCGAGTGGAAAACCTGCGCTGCTTTTCAGATTCTCTGTGTTACAGGTGCGCTGTTCAGACTAGTTCTGTGCAGTTGTGACTTTTGTGGTTCCTTGTTTCCAGTTCTATTCCTGAATTTTGCTGCCTGTGATCAGTATATTTCTGTTTGAAACTCCTTTTCCTTACTGTTATTCCACCTCCTTTGTACAAAAGAACTATAGATGTTTTTGTGTGTTTCTTGAGTCATTTACAGTTCTCTTTTGCAAAAGTAGCATAGTCGTACTGTCGTCCTTTCATTTGAATCTATCGCAAGTGTCGATTTCGATTGTAGGAAAACGTTTGATTGCTGTTGATGGTCGATTATCATGTTACTATTGCTTTTGGTCTGAATTTGTAATTTTCTAGTGTCAAGAACAAGTATTCAGTTCAAAATCGTGAAGTGTTGTGATCGTCTCCACTTTTTTTGATTTCGAAAAGAAGCTTGTTGATATTTGTCGCTTGAAAAGAAATTCAGATTTGTGCATCAACTTTCTTTTTAGCATCTATATACTAAGAAAGTCGAAAAACAAATACATGCATGTGCATTTGCATATAGACAGTCTGATTGGCTTGATTTAGGAAAGTGCATTTAGAGTGTGCTCTTTGCTCTTTATGAAAAGATTCTGTCTTTCTTTTCCCTAGTAGCTAGGATTTTCATTGCATAAAAGAGATAGAAAGTTTGTTTATCATCTTAGATTGCATTTTAGGAATTACATCTACATCTCGTGGTGAACCCGAAAGGCAAACTTCATAAACAAGATCAACTTAAAATAAATTCAATGAATCTAACAACGCTTTGGAACTTAACGCACAACATTTAGAAGTCTAGGCTAGAGATGTATTCCGACGTCGTAAAGCCTGGTAACTGTTGTTCTCACTGATGGTTGGGTGATTCCTCCACTTTGAGACGATAAGTGCCAGTACGGACTTGTGCTCCCACGTACCGTCGAGTATATTTTGGGAGACCCCAATAGGCTTAATCCTTTATCCATAGGAAGCCGTGTCTGCTGCCCTATCGATCGCAATGCACTGAACACAGCATTCGGGAAGATTGACTGCCGTACCGTAAAAAGTATTCTGCAGTTTTGCGATTGGTTTGGTACTCCCTCTACCTAGATTTCCAGAGCAGTCCCTTTCTTTCCTTTTCAGACTCCTTAACGGAAAAGGTCCATCTGAGAACTTGTCACTTCAGGCTCATTAAAAATCGAAGGAGACTAGAGTCATCTTTTGTTTTTTCTCGACTCTTAAAAACTGAAAAAAACAAGTTGTGTCAAAGCGTCTAAAATTCATTTAATTCGGAAACATACTTCCCCTTTATTTTAGTTGATCGAGTAATCCGCAATCGTGGAAGAAAGTCAATTGAAACCCCGTCGTTCGCGGAGGCTTACGAGTCAACCGTCTTTGTCTTTGGAATCGAAGCCAGTACGGACAAAGCGAACTCGTTTAACCGGTTCCAAATCTCCTATTAAAGGTAGAACAAGTGTTCCAACGACATCAGAGACTCCGGTTACTCCAAAAATTTCCGGAATCCCTGCCTCTACAGAAGAAGTTCGGCAGCCACAGAAGGACAGTGATACTGATCCTAGTCTGAGAGTAAACACTTCTGTTACCGAACCAGTTCTATCTACAACCGGTTCGGAGAGTCTTGCTCTTCAAACATCTGTCGTTGCCGATTTCACACCTTCTTCGGCACCAGAAATATTCTACAGACCTGACAGTCTTCCCCTTCCACCTGGTCTGATTGCCATAGAAGAAATTGTAGAAGATCCTCCAACAAGTACTCCAACACAATTTGGAGTCGGGGTCACTCTATATCCTTCTTCATCAGAAGTTAGTCTACCACCAGCGGAAGCTCCTGTAGAATCGCTAGGTAATCTTTTGGATAGACTACAAATGTCTAAACAATCGTCAACATCTAGGACTGTGTCATCTGACACAGCGACGACAGAACTCCCTGCTACTACTCCAACGATGTTCGCCGGTATACCATCTGTCTTGTCAAGTTATCAACAACAAGCCGGAGTCCAATCAGGGACTGTTTCGACGACATGGTCAGTTCCTATTTCTTCATCCGGATTATCATCTGGTATTTCTTATGTTGAAACTCAACAAATTGATCCAATGTGTCTTCAAAGGCCAATCTACCCTTTAAGTACTGGATTTCCACCATATGGAGGGCAGTATGCCTTTTCATTGTTCCCTCCCGGAGAACAACCATATGGGAGTTTACAACAAAGTTCAGGTCAAACTAGAATTACATCCAATGGTTGGGTACCAATACTGCCTAAGCAACCAAGGGTTGTATATTCAATGCAACCAGTCCACCCTGTGTCGAATATTCCCACTATACCTGCTATGGTGATTGCATCGCAAGTACAAGTGCTACCTGTTGTATGTCAACCCCAAGTTTCTCAGGTTGCAATACAACAGCCCCTTGTCTCAACGACTCAATCACAACCTCAGGTTAGTGCCTCCTTATCTAGAGCGACAGGCTCAAATAAGTACTATGACTCCTCATCTTGGTCAATCATCCAGTATTGGACAACAACAAATGGTCCAACAACCAGGGCTGGTTCAATCTCAACAACCGCAATTCCAGCAATCATATCAAGGACCTGAGCAACAAGTCTTTGTAAGTAATGGGCAATCGCATTTCAAAAGTGGTTATCAACAACCATATTATAATGGTTATGCCCATCAACCTTGTCAAAGTTGCCAGCATCAAATACATTATGCTGGTATGCAAAGACCCACTCCTCAGGCGATTCCATCTTATCCTGGGTATGCTTCGCCTAACCTGAATCAACAGTTGCCCTTTGTAGCAACTTTAGAATTACCAAATCTAAACCGGCTGACGAATGACCCAATTGCTTATGCCCCTTGGTGGCCAGCGATTCCGCATAAACTTCCGTCAGATATTCCTAAATTTAATGGAAATCCGAGTGAAGATCTGTCGAATCATGTGATGACCTTTCATCTATGGTGTTCATCAAACACCCTAAACGATGATTCGATTAGGCTTCGCCTTTTTCAGAGGACGTTAACTGGTCCGGTAGCAAAATGGTATATCGAATTTCCCAGAGCTTCGTTCGACAACTTCAGTACCTTAGACACAACCTTTTTAACCCATTTTCAGTTACCAATAAGGTATGAAACGGGAACAGAACTTCTCACCAATTTCAAACAGACAACGGCCACTCACATATCTGATCATATACATGAGTGGCGACGTCATCATAGAATGGTAAAAACGTATGTTCCCGATCAGCTCTTAGCTGAATGGTTTATCAAGTCATTACTACCTTCCATCACGAAAGATGTGGCAAAGGGGGGAGTCGTAACAGAAGAGCAAGTTATCACTGGTGCGCAATATTTGGACTTGATTTACACTCAATCCGGCACGCTCTACGATAAAATACCTGATGCCCCTAGACCGGAATTCTCAATTCCTCCTCCTCCTAAATCAAACAATGACTCTCATGCCGGCGATGGCGTGATTGGCGCAACAGACAGGAAATCGACAAAGGCTACATCTAAAAAGGCCCGCAAGATTTCTAGTCAAAATGCAAATGAGGAACTTCTTGCCTCAAAAGTAAATGCCGTTTCGACCGACAAGGGCAAACAACTGAAGCAACCAGGGGGAAAGAAGAAAAAGAAAGGGAGAAAAAAGAAGCAGGATGAGTCATCTCCTGAAAAAGCTTCTGCAAACCCTTCTGGGCAAAGGAAACCCCCTGCGGGGTGTCATATATGCGATGAGGATCATCGGACGAGAGATTGTCCACATAAAGCTGAAGTTAAGAAACTCTTTAAGAGTTTAAAAACCTTAGCAATATTGACTGATCCATTTCCAAACCCGGGAACCAAACTGGTTGCTAATCAAAATACTTCCCGATCCCAAGTGCTTATGTTGTCTATCTCAAAGCAGCAAAATGATGCTTTGACAAGGAATAAAGATTACGGGAATCCACAGCTGTCGAATAACAAGGCTAATGAACAACCTAGTAGTTCGACAACAACTTTGACCGAAGTTGTGCCACCCATCATTCATGAACCAATGATAAAGTCACCAAAGGGAGTAGTACACAAATCGACATTTAATCATTGTGAAAAAGTAGCACAAAATTATAATATAATAGAGGACCTGGCCCAATCGCCGTCCGCTATGTCGACACTTGAGGTACCAGAAAATTGCCCCTCCCAAAAGCAAGCTTTATTATCAGCAATATGTGGGATTGGCCCAATGGATTCCAATCTTGTGGCCTTTTATCATAAAGGATATGACCCTCATTTACCAGCTCAACTAGCTTTCCTTATTCAAGTGAAATCCCTCAACAAAACTGTTCATCGAACAATTATTGATGAGGGGGCATCTACATGTATTATGTCGATGAGTTGCTGGAAAAATTTAGGCTCACCACCCTTGTCGAGATCGTCAACAACATTAAAAGAATTTGATGGACGATCATACACTCCATACGGGATTTTAAGTAACTTGCAAGTTGAACTAGGGGACAAGACGGTAGAAATTGATGTTGAAGTAATCGACGGAAACCTCGATTACAACATCCTACTGGGAAGGCCCTGGATATATGCCATGGCCGCAGTTGTGTCGACCTACTTCAAGAAGATTGCATTTCCCTTTCAAGGAGGAATTACAATCGTCGACCAACAAACATTTCTCCCCAACAGTTCACAAGTTACGGGAAGCATTCCAATGATCCATGGAAGCAATCATTCGCTTCAAAATATTGGAGTAGGCCTCCTAAAAGACCCTGCCTTAATGGGTACTTTTTCCCTACCGCCTCAAAGTAATCTGGCGGAAGTGGCCACAGTGGAAACCTACAATATGAAATCTTCTATATCTAATGGATTCAGAAGATTCCTAAACATTTTGTCAGCATGGATCATCGCCATTTTAGAAATATTGTAGCAATCAATTTTCTTGGCCTGGGGGTCAAACCTAAATCAATGCTCATCGAGTGCTTGGATAGATAGGTCTAAGGAATATGGTACCTCTTCAGATCCTTGGTCACATGTACATTCTACAGACGAAGGAATCATTCAATCAATGATGATGGGAGAGGCACCATGGGAAGATTACCACCATCGCTCCCATCTTCCGGATTACCACGAAGATTATTCCAGCAACCTTAATCATCCATCAATTTTTTATTTTCTAGCAAATACTGTAAATACAGTGGATTTCGAGGATGGTTCTTATCTCGTGTTGACCTCGTTAAAAAATGAAACAAGGAGTCATGAGGATAGTTCTTTTACTGTGTCAACCTCATTAAAAAATGAAACAAATCCCTTTCCAAATCTCAAAGGTAAACCTTCATTCCAACCACCGAGTTGAATGCAATGAAGCTTGGGGGCATGCACCTCGATTTGCGTTATTATGCTGGGGGCATGCAAACTTATCACGAGCAGTGTTACTGCAGGGTTCAAGCTCGTTTAAAAATAAACCCGCGACGAGCAGTGTTACAGCAGGGTTCAAGCTCGTTAAAAAATAAGCCCGCATCGAGCAGTTTTAGCACATAGTTCAAGCTCGTTAAAAAATAAACATAAGACATGAGCAAATGTTTCCCCCCGCGTTTAAGCTCATTAAAAAATGAACTATTCCCCGGTAAATAATCGTCGTGAATGTAGTACTTCAGCCGTTAAAGCCTTGGTCATGTTTGCACCGTCACCTCCACTTTTTCATTGGCCGATCATTCACCTCCATTTGATTGTTTACCCATTTAGGAACAGCTGTGAAAAGTGATTTCACTAGCCATCCTTGTGACACTGCCCTGATTGGAAAATTCCAAACCTTACCTGGAATCAGTTGCTACCCATTTTATCACTCGTTCCTCAAAAGATGAGTCTCCTTTAAGCTCTTTTCAACTGACTCGTAAAATATGAAAAGATTGCCGAGCCATTGGCCTTTCCAGCTCGTTAAAGGGAAAGGAAGTGCTATCCCTCCTCTAGATTTTAATCTTTTTGGACCTGAGGGATTATTACACAAAAAGATCGAGCGCTTGTTTTGTTCGGCTCGTTAAAAGTATCGAAAATTCATCCCTTATGTATTGTTTTATACTTTTTTCGGACTTAAGGGATTAGATGACGAAAAAGGAATTTTGGAGTTACCTTTACGTTCCTTTTCAAACTATCTAAAATTGAAAAGGACCGAGTTATCTTTGTCGTTAAACTCGTTAAAAAGATTAATTGCGACAAACTTGTCTATAGACGAGAACGAGTTTCACTATCGCTAGGCTCGTTAAAACATAGCGATGGGTTTGCCTGAAGGGAAAATTATAGAACAAGCATATGTTATCCTCCTCAAGCTTGACAAAAATAAAGAGGTACTGGTCAGCAATGACTGGGGAAAATTGAGAAGAAAACTCAAAGAAACTTTGTTGGTAGCAAGTCACTCTTGAACATGACACTTCCACTCCATGTTCGAGTCGGGTTGGGTTGTTTCATTCACTGGTCACATCACCATGGTCACGCCATACCATCCACATTTGGGGTTAATGCTACCGATCCATCACATTAGTGTTGCCGATATGTTCAAGAGAAGTCATTCAGAGAATTCACCTGTGTCTCACCCACTACCATACGTTATACTCCATTCTTTCATGACCGCCACCCTGAACCTTATATCACCAGATCATTTTCACCTCCATTAAAATCATTTGCTCCATTCCGTGTCATTGATGTGGGATTCATAAGGCCCTCCTGTGATGGATCACTTCTTGTCGACATCAGCTCATTATCCAAGAAGTTGATCTAGGAACACCCCATTCAGTACTTTGAAGCTTGCATGCCTCAATGGCAAGTTTCTCACTTCCGACGACAGGTTTATATCAATGACCTTCGACCGAAATATTTTGCGTGGTGTTCGACGCCAAGTCCTTTATTCACACCACGTGAATTGTACTGCAGTACCTTGAGGGTCATTATCATTATCGGTGATTCCTCTCGCGCTTGTTAACAGTTTACATCATTGACTGGTAATCAAGCGATGTCTTTCCATGTTCGACTTCAGAACATTTCTCACATGGATCGACTTGTACTTCGAGTGAAGATCGGACGAGATTGAAGACCCCGGATCTAGTTTCATCCATCCGGGCTGCGATATATATTCAGGGAAATAAAGACATTAAATGTACATCATTGCTGCACAGATAATCATCCACTCAAAAGGATGATGGCTTTATCAGAATCATCAGTCTACACTCAGACGATTGTCTGTCCTATGTACATGAAAATGAATTTATAAAGCTGAGCATGGGAATGCCCGCCTCAGCTAGACCATGAAAATAGTATGAAGATAATGTATTGTATTGTATCTTATTACAGGTCTCCTCCCAACATTGAAAGAACTTCGGATCCTCATAATAAAGCATTTCACCCGACACCAAAAGATTAACGACCTCATGCTTTAGGGAGCAACTGTTATAGACATTTTTGGGCCCTACAATCGCAAGCATGAAATGTCCATAAACTAAGGGCTCCTAAGTCCCTAAAGGTGTTGTTCCAACCCCTAAAAGAACAAGGTCAACTGATTACAGCTTCTCCCAGAAGTTCTCCATGAAAAACTACTCAGAACTGGTCAAAACTGGATCATTGCACTTGCTCCATGGCTAGAGTGCGATGCATTGCACCTTGTACACACGGGAAGTGCGTTGCATTTCAAAAATCCCTTCTATGGGGTGCGATGGACGAGAAAAGACAAGTGGCGGAGACAGTTTGCGAGGTGGATGATCATGGAATCTTCCAGAAACTTCTCCTGGGACACTTGCCTCTCAGAATCGCCCAAGGATGAGTAAGAGATCAATGAGATCTCCAAGTGGCATCAAGAACTATCAGAGAGAAGAAACTAATCAAAAACCCAGAGCTGACTCACACCTCTGAAAATACATATATATAGATCTCTCATCCCAGAGATCCAGAGGTTAGAGGCTGGAATTTTGCATATTGTAAGGAATTGCTGTTGGTTTCTAGAGACAAACATCAGATTGTTGGGTGATCTAAGCTTTGTTTGAGGTGAAGAGGGGCTTCTTTGCTGGGAGGTTGATGCTAGGTCAGAACAACTGGTTGTAACTCCTCCTGGATCTTTTCTTGTTTATCAATAAAAACTATTTGAGTTTTCCTCCATGCTTTTGTATCATTGATGCTTGTTACTCTTGTATGGTCAATTTACATCTGATCCTAGATTGTTTATGAATATAGATCCATGTCTTTGTATAGTGCTATGCTTCTGTGATCTTACAGGTACTTTGTGAAGCTGGGCGTGCAAGGGAGCAGGTAGCTGAGGACTATCAAAGAAGAGAGGGATCGAATCGAAGGATTAGCGCAAGACAGAGGTTGGTCTTTCTGTTCCTCTCTATCTATAATTCATAAAGGAAAAACAAAAGTAGTTTTTCTCTGTTTGTTTCTAAGGGAGTTGTCACACCTTAGTGGGATAGAGCAGTTCTATATAGACACTTTTCCCTGTAACACCTTTGCGCACTTAGTTGCAGAGCCTCTACCTACACTATGACTCAAGAGTTAGACTTCTTTTCTTCAGAGCTATGACTCTCTTACATTGTGTGTCTCTCAAACTACTTAGAGCTTAGATCATTTTATACAATCCCATGGTCCACGGGCCATGGGTAGATCTCTTACAATTGAATCTACTTTACAAAACTAAGGGCAGACTGCCTTTTATGACACATGACACCTTCACACTCTGTGAACACAAAATGCAGAGTCTTTACAATTTCATTACAAAATTTGACTCAAACATGGGCTTTTAGCCCCAAAACTACCCTTGGGGGATCCCGCTCCCAACAGGCCCCCAACAAAACCATCATGACTCGCCCTCGAGTCACTCGGTACATGCAGAAATATTTGCACAAATCCCTTCCATCTTGACCCATATGACCACTACCTTAGTCGTGCATTGAGCTACCACCTGCTTCGTGTCTTCCACTGTCTGCTCAGTCACTGATCCTGTGCTATCAGCCTGAAGCTTTTGTTGCGTTGCCTGCAAAGTCGCAAGCTTTCCTTCAATATTTCCTGTGACTTCGTAAGCTTCCTCTAGCCAGGGCTTTAGTCTCGCCCTCAGCACTGCTTCCTTGTGCAGCATTGCGTCCACCTGTTTCTTCAGCTGCTTGGCGTCCTGTAGCTTGGCGAGCCTCAGTGTCAGCGCGACGATTCATGTTGTGCCCTTAACCTCATCGTAGCATTGTTGTAGCTCGCACACTTCTCTCTCTAGCCTCTGTATATTGGGGTCCTCCTGCAAGCTTATCAAGACCTCAAATTATTTCTTGAACAACTGCGTGCAGTCTGCGACTTCACTCTCCATTGCCGCTACTGCCTCTGTGACAACAGTCGCCCGCTGTTCCTTTACTTCTTGTGGTGTTGAAGGTTTGGTCTTCAACTGTAGCTCTGTAATTTGTAGGTTCAACTCCTATTGAACTCGCGCCATCTCCGTTCGAGTGTTGCACACCCCTGTGGCCAACTTACGGATGCATACCTCAACTTGCTCACCCTCCAGAATGGACAGCTACGAGACCATTTAGCATGCCTCCTCAATAACCTGCATAATCCTCTTGCTTTGACTGGTCACCTCGGTCTCAACAGTGATGACAACATTTATCTATAGGGCCATCAGTTCATTGTTGATCCATTGTTTGCTAATCACCTGGGGGGCACGGTGCTCTCAGGCCCTCACTTCTGAAATTACTCCATCCTACATGAGGTGAAGTGCTTCACGTGGAAGTGCTGCCAAGTTCAGCCCAACTCCCTTTAGGCCACTGACAGCGGGTCTGTCAGCCTCATTTTTTGTGGTTAGTGCTCCATCCGACAGCACTATTTCACTGGAAGCCTTCGTGCGCAGCATATCAACAGCCTTTGAAGTGCCGATAGCCAAGCTGGTAGACACCATACCAGCCTGTGATGCGCGGGTATGCAACTCCTACAACTCATTCTGGATGGCCCCTAGGATGATCTGTTGTTGTTGTTCAAATTGTTGCAGGTCCTCCGCGGTGACATCCTTGATTGTGTCATCGATGCCATGTAAATCTCCCTCTATCAATGTGATAGGGTCTAACAAGGTCTTGGTCACCTTTGATTTCTTCCTGGACCCTCCCTTCTCTAGCTCTCTTAGGCACTTAATGCGAGCGAACGTCTCCTGAGGGTCCACACCATGTTGTTCTGTTTCTTCCTCTTCTATCTCAGGTGAAGGCAACCTCGTGCCTTTGTTAGTGCCACGCTCTGTTCCACCTGTCTGCTTTCCTCCTTGCTTTGCCTGGGCCTTATCAGTGGCCTCCTTTTTCCTCTTCCCAACCAGCTATGTCATCTTCAGCTTGGCCTCCTCCTTCTTCTTCTACATGATGAAATTTCTCCCACCAACCACCAACTCCATGGTAGTGCGCCACTCTGCTGAAAATTGGTCAAGCATCGCATCAGTGGCATCATCCATGGCCAGATACGGTAAGTCATACCACTTCTGCACAAGGTCTTTCCGCGCCCTGATTGATACTCGATGGAAATCAGCTTTGAACTCAACGTAGCCTTGCGGGTTGGCATACACCGTGGGTGACAATCGTAGGTTGCAATTGATGGCCATCCTAATGCTCATCTCCATCGAGATCCATAAGATCTTGCTATCCTGGACTCGCTGTGCATTCTTGGTCGCCCACAGCGAAGCATACTTCATTGCTTCAGGGAGGTCTGGCATGACTGAAAGGAATTAGCTGTCCTCTGGTAGCTCCCATGTTATCAACACAATTGACAACAAGAGCCATGCATAGTGGAACGTCTTGCTGAGATCTTATGCTTCACGGCAGTTTTCTAGGAACTCTCTGCAAAGGTAGTCCAGCCAGTTGAACTGGACTCCTTCTGCGCATTGCTATGCGAGCACGATGATCGACGCGACACTTCTGCATCACCTTCCAAGCGAGGATCTGTATGGCTACCTTCACAGAGGGGTCATAGATGTTGGAGATGGTGTACCCATGCAACTTCTTCACTAGCTTAAATTTTTCATTCATTGACTCTGCGAGAGCCTCCTTGCCACCTTTGCCACCAAAGATCATGGCTGGATTCTCACCTGTATACAGTAGGTGCGTTATTCAGTGAATCAACCTATCTGTGATGGGTATTGGCTCCTCCAGCCATAGACACCCATCATGCACCAAGCACAACAACTACTTGATGACCAAAACTGTCACCGGGGTGTGGTTATAGTGTGGCACCCAGAGCAGGTTGAGCAACCCTACCTTTTCTACTCCCTTGAGCCACCTCCGCGGCTCCAATGCGGTCATTCCCGTATTCGTATCTATGATGTGGCGGATTAGCTACTCAGTCGCCAAGTGTGGGAACTTCTCGTGGTCTACCAAGTCCCAGTCTTCAAGCTTCAGTAGCGGCACTCAAGCCAAGCGTGGACTGTTGAAAACAATTTTGTTCGGAAAAATAGGGGTTTGCAAGGGAGTCTTACTTTCGTCAATGTCCTTTGGCACTTTGGACTTAGGCTTGCGTGGAGGAACATAATCTGGAAACTGAGTAATAGGGTCCGCGCCCTAGGTCTCAACTTCCTCTACTTTGGCTCCCACATCCTCATCGTCCATTGGGATGTCTTCAATGTCCTCCTCCTCTGGTTCTATGTTTATGACTTTTCCCTTCTCTTGTGTAGTAGGCTTTGGTGGGTTTTTTCTTCGTGATGCACACATTTTTATGGCAGGCTACCTACCCTTCTTGTCCTTCATGGTCTCCTTAGTTGGGGTTGGCTTTAGTCTCAGAGTTCTCGGTGATTTAGGGACCTTTGCCAATACTTCGGCCACTTTCGAAGAAGCTACTTCTGCCTCTATTTCCATTTCTTGTGTTGGCTCGTCTACTACTTGTTCGGTATGTATAATTTCTGCAGGTGCTGATATAACGCTTTCTAACAGTGCTCGCATCATCTCTGGCAAGTTTGCAAATTCAGGAGTCTCCTTGAAAGTCTTGAAGAATTCTCAGTTCATGGGTGCCTGAGAGCTCAACAACTTAATTCTCAAAATGGCAATTATTTTTCACTAGATAACCACTTGTAATTTATAGGGCATTTTAAATTCAGATCTGACCGTTCCCCCCAAATTCGGTTCATTAATGCTGGATTGGTGGTAGAGTTTCCAGAATCTGAGCCATAAATTTTGTCTTAAGTGTCAGTCACCTGCTCCATTTGGCCTTACTTCTACCGTCAAATCATGAACAATGACTTTAATGGTCACTTTCTGGCTGACCTACGTGATTTCTCCCTAGGTAGTGTAGTTGCCTTTGCGCTGTTGCGGACCCTGTGACATTTCCTTGCTTTGCACCATTCGCCAATCGTGCAGCTCCCTAGCCTGGGAAATGTAGTTTATAGTTCTGCGCCTCCTTTCAGCTACTTGGAGTGCTAAGATTGTGCTACCTTCACCTAGTCACATGGCCAGACTGCCAGTTTATGGCTTCAAGTGACTGCCATTCACCTTTCCTGGGAAGGGTTCTCTATTTAATTTGACCAGCTGTACTTCTCCTCCATTGGTAATTTCCTTAATGACATAGGGTCCTAACCAGTGCATCCTGAATTTCCCTAGAAATTTATCAAACTTACTGTCATATAGCAAAACAGGTCATTTACCTTAAATGAGCACAGCTTAATATGTCAATCATGCCATGCCTTTTCAGGCTGCTTTTGGACCTGTTGGTGAAATCCAGCTAAAATTATTTCTTCCTCGATCTCATCCAGCTATGCCAGCCTCTACTCTAAGGCTTTGTGATTCGTCATACCTCTGAGTGCTACTATGCGCAAGCTAGGAACAATATATTTCATAGGCATTATTGCTTCAACCCCATAGACAAGCCTAAAGGGGGTTTGTCCAGTCAGCTTCTTGCATGTCGTTTGATAAGCCCATAGTACTGTAGGTATGCGTAGGTCCCAATCACTTCACTGAGCATTGAAAACCTTGGTCAGTGTGTTTTAGAGCACCTTATTGAATGCTTCCACCATCTCGTTAGCATGCAGGTGATAAGGCGTGCTCTTCTGGTGACATACCTAAAATTCTTCTGCCAGCACGTTGATCGTCTCATTCAGGAAGTGCGTACTGCGGTCACTCATTAAGATCTTTGGGCAGCCAAATCATGTCAGTACGTGCTCAAAGAGTAACCTTGAAGTGTTCATGCCTGTGCAATCCTTCACAAGTTGTGCCTCTACCCAGCAAGTCAAATAATATGTCATGGTGATAATGTACCTCTCTCCCATCTTTCCTTGGGGCTGAATGGGTCCCATAAAATATATCGCCCACTTCTCGAAGGGTTGCAATGTCATCTACGGATTCAAAGAAATCTCATCAATTTGCGATGGCTTGCCATTCCCTTGACACACATCGCATGCCTTGCAATGTGCTTTTGAGTCCTGATGGAGGGTTGGCCACCACAACCCTGCATGTAGAATCTTCTGCGTGGTCGCTCTTCCTGCATAATGTCCTCCCGCAACACCCCCATGAGCATTCGTGAGGATGCTGCTTCTTTCAAACTCAGGTACATATCGTCACAATATCTCATTAGACCCAATTTTGTACAGATGCCCAGTAATGATAGAGAAATCTGCCTTGTGCACCACTAATTCCTTCTTTTGCTGGACAATGTATCCTTCCAGAGCAGTTCCTATTGTGAGGAAGTGTATTATATCCTTGAAATCACCATCTGTAATGCGCACCCCAAATAGCTGCGTGTCAGGCAATCCCTCCTCCAAATTAGTGGGATATTTCCCTGTTTAGATGCACAACAGATGGTCTGGTCCCACGTTTAGTCATCCAAGCTTCACATTAACTTCAAAATCATATTCCTAGAACAATAAGAGCCATCTACAGATTCTCCCCCCCAACATAGGCTTATTGACCAGGTACTTCAGCGCGGAGTGATTTGTATACATCTTAAAATGGCCTCCCAACAAGTAGTGCATAAACTTCTGGAGCACATACACCATAGCTAGTCCTTCACGCTCAGTGGTGGAAAAGTTCTTCTCCGCTTTGGATAATCCTTGGCTTGCAAACATGATGGGATGGTCCAAGCCTTCTCTGCCATCCTGTGTTAGTACTGCTCCCAGTCCTATACATGACGTGTCAACATGTACATGAAACTCCTTCTTCCAATCCGAGAAGACTAGGATCAGCACGGTGACCATCTTTTATTTCAATACATCCAAGATCTTCTTACAATCCTCATTCTAGCAGAATGTGACATCCTTCTTCAACAATTTTTCCATAGGCACGGTGATCTGGGCATAGCCTTTGATAAATTTTTTGTAATATCCTGTATGTCCTATGGTAATGCATAACTGCTTCACACTCCTCGGTGCTTCCAAGTTCAATATCACTGCTCTCTTTGCGAGATCTACCATCAGTCCCTGTCTATAAATCACATGCCCCAACAGGTTCCCAAAAGGAACACAAAACAAACACTTCTTGAGGTTGAGCACGATCTGGTATCTTTGATAAGTATCCAGCATTAGGCGCAAGCTCGCTACATGGTGATTTATGAGCCTAAACCTAGTCCAGTCATCAAAATATACCTCCAAGAACTTATGAATAAATTCCTTGAACGCAGCAACAACTATGCGCAAGAAGATTGCAGGCGTATTCTTCAATCCAAATGGCATTACAGTGTACTAAAAACAACCCCACTCAGTCGCGAAGGTTGTCTTACTGCTATCCGCTGGCGCGATTTTGATCTGGTGGTACCCAGAGAATCCTTCAGTGAAGGAATATGCTTCCTAGCCACCTACATTGTCCAACACTTCATCAGTGAATGGAGTCAGAAAAGGATCATGTACACAAGCGTCATTCAACTTTATGAGATCCAGGCATATCCTTATTTCATTGTTCTTCTTCTTCTCCTGTACCACCATTGGGCTTACCCAGTCAGATTCTTCCACAGGCTCAATGATTCCTACAGCGAGCATCTTGTCTAGCTCTAAGTGAACCTTCTCCTTATACTTCGGGTTGAGATGGTAAGGTCATTGCTTAACTGGCTTCGCGTCGGGCTTTAATGTGATCTTGATAACACCCAGGTCCCCGCTTATCCCCTTCAGATCTGTAAACTTGGTAGGGAACAAATCCTAGTATTTGTAGAGCAATTCAATAACCTTATCCACCGTCGCGTCATCCTAGTAGTCTCCAATCTTCGTGAATTTGGGTTCTGCCTCCGTAGCAATGTTTACTTGTTCATTTTCAACGGTGCAGTTATATCAGGGTTCTCAATCTGCGGTCCTTTAACCTCGTGGTAACCTTCTATTTCTGGAATGTTAATCTACCGTGAATCCTCATCTTCTTCTTCAGTGGCCACATTATAGCATTCCAGCATGTGACTTAGATGATTAGCCCACTCAGGCTGAATCAGGTCCAAAGGATCCTGTGGTATCCGAAAGATAGCTGCTTTCACTTCTTGTAGTGCCTCATCAATGTAGTCAAACCCGTCTTCAAAACTGAATGTCATTACAAAGCCCTTGCGTAGAATATCCCATTCACCTGTACCATGGCGAAGCTCTGTTTCTACATACCAATTCATCGGGACAACATCCAGGGTGTGATAGAACAAGTGCACCCATTCAGGTTGGGGCTTTTCTCCATAAGCCTAGGCCCATTTGGCCAAATCCATGCGCAGGTCATCCTGCCCATCATATTTGTCTATCATTTGCATCTTAGGCTTCCCGAATCATGTTCTCATCATCCACCTACATTTGTGCCAATCATCAAAGCTTCCCTTATGCATACCCCACCATCTTGTGGGCATAGTGCGCAATGCCCAGTCTAACGCCTGGAAGTGCTGCTTTTTTGGTACCTCCCTCTCAAATGCATCCAGAAAAATATCTACATCATTCAGTCCATCATAAGTAGGCATATTTCTTACCTCCGAGGACACATAGCACAACAATCAGGTCATCATGTTGCAATTCAGCATAGTCACTTCATGTAATCGATTCTGTCAGCATTCGAACTCTTCATCAGAGTCCGAAGTGCATGAACTCTCAAAATCCCAGGTAATTCGTCCTCCATGATGGGATTCACCCAATCTTGATCTCACACTGTTACCTTATAGATATATTCCAAATCATCATCACTCTCATAATTGCAGACTAGTTCAGTATAGTGCGATCCCTCAGCAGGATCTAGGGGTACTATTACGCGTAGCAATTTTTTCTCCAAGATAATCTTCCACTTCTTTAGGTTGATTACTTTGTTCATATCAGTGGCCCAATAAATTCCCAGGAGCGCAGGATAAGGATTACTATCATCCACTATCTCTATTACTTCAAAATCAGCCATCGCGTTCACACCTTCAATATCCATAGTCATCCCTTGCAGCCGCCCCATGGGGATGATCTTATGATGATTGACCATCCTTCGCTGAATCAGAGACCATTGCAGCGTGGGTCTCCCCATCCGTTCCCAAGTCTTCTTTAGTAGGATGTTCGCATTTGACCCCAGGTCCAAAATAACCTGATCCATTTCATACTCTCCTATCTGCGCGGTCAGTCTCATCTCCTGTCCCGTTCTTGTCTTATGCTTGCCAATTTCTCACACTACGTGCGGCTCACCTAGCACGGTTCCAACACATCTATTGATGAGCTCTTGTAGCCCTTTCACAGCCTTAATTTTGCACAGTAACTTCATGTAGGTCTTTAGGAAGGTCATGAGCATAGGAGGGTCCATCTCCTAATTAGGCTTATCCTTTCTTCCTGAGGTGGAGGCCTTGGCGAAGCTCTTCTTAGCTTCCATGAAGGTTTCACGTGCGCGGTCCAAATTGATCTCAGCCTCCTTAGCCTAAGATTTGAGAACCCATATACTTTCTTATGGTTGTTTCCCCTTGTCATCTCCTATCAAAATTCCACTTCTGAGCACTTTATTAATGTTTGAATCCTCTTCGTGCGGCTCAGACCTCATCATCTACAACTTTTGAGTTGGTGGAGGAGGTAGCACCCCTTTGTCACATATCTTAGCTATCAACATAGTATAGTCTTCTATTTCATGATCAAAAAGGGTGCAATACTTGCATGATGAACGTGTTGGATTAGTGCAATCGCAGGCATAGTGTCCTGGTCCTCCGCAGTTGTAGTATATCAACTGTCCTCGACCTCTGCTAGGTCCTCCTCTGCCTCGGCTTCGTCCACGCCCTTGAAATCCTATCCGTGCCATCTCTGCACTTTGGTCAGCGAGCTGCGTTTATGCCTCAACCCTATAGGTGGGAGTTCTATCCATCATCAATTCATAACTCCTGCAATTATGCTCATCATGTCCTATCGACCTACAAAAGTTGCAGAACAACTATTGCGGTTTCTGTACAAACTTCTGCAACAAATTACAGTTATTCGTGGCATGTTTTCCTACTACCTGACATATAGCACACCACAATGCATGCCCCATGCTCAGTCCTGCTTGAGTTTCTAGCCTCAAAGGCATTGGTCCTCCTCCTATAATGTAGTTCGCAAAGACTGAGCAATGGTCTTTGTCATGCCCCTAACTCTTACATTTTAAGCACCATACCTCTTCATGCACTTCTGGTCGAGCTTTCTTGTCTTGCTTCAGACTTTGCATCTCAAGGCATAGATTCTTCAACTGCGCATGGATCTACTAACCCCCCAGATTTCGATCTTGCATTAGAGTTTCATGTAGTCTCATCGTAATCTCCAAGGCCTTTTCCTGAGTCGTTATATTTTGTTGTGACAATGAAACCCTTAAGTGTGGCAGTAGCAAAGCCACAAACCACTTGTGATGTTGTCCGTCTATCAAATTCATGTTGGCTTCACGGATTATACACTTCAACCTCTGATCTAGTTCCCAAGGCGTCTCACCTGGTTGCATCATGATTTCTGTAAATCCCACAATCGACTGTGCCTCATATTTAGGCCTATTGAACTCTCTATTCAGTGTTGTCTGGATGTCTGCCACTTTAGCATTTGGGTTATCATTAGAGTACTTGATATACCAAGTTAGTGTGCAATCTTGCAGAGTATTAACCAATGTTACATTCTTTATATGATCATTTGTAACACCCTGAGCTTCCCATACAACTTTCACAACGAACCAGAATTAGTTTAGGTCATCATCTCCCTAGCCTTTAAATAAAGACAGCTTCACTGAATTTGCCATACTGAACTGCAATGGAGGTGGAGGTGGTATGGGTGAAGTTGCAGGTGATGGTGGTGAAGTTGGAGGTGGTGTGGGCAGAGGTGGTATTCGCGGGAATCCTTGTCTTATTAACTGAATAGCACCTCTCAAAGAAACCTTTGCTATCGCTTCCTCGTCACCTCGCGGAGGTGAAATCAAGGGACTATACTCCGGACCCTATTTTCCTTCATCCCTGTAAGTTTTTCTGCTTCATGTAGTTCCAAACATAAAGGTAGCTACATAACCCATTTTTCGCACAATAGCATTTTAATCTAGGTATTCAAAGATTTCATGTACTTAATTCATGGTCCTTTGAAAAAGCGCTGCTCCCCCTCGCTATAGTTGACTGAGGTGTCGACCGCGAACTCAGTCACAAACCCTCTTATGACATGATCGAGCCAATGATCGACAGTGTGGACAATCTTGTTCTCAGATGTTTCCAATTTCTATACTAGCTCTAGAGTCTAAACAATGGGACCATCAAGTTTCCACCTTCCTTGGCTATCTACTAGCTTCGTGATCCACTCATATAGCTCAATTGGGAAGAAGTAGAAAAAGATCTTGTGGATCTCTGTATATAGGTACTTGTCTAGCCACAGTTCTTTTGTCAGTCATGGGTTTCTGTTCTCCTGTGTTGCAAATTCATGGATCTTCCTATCCAACCAGTCTACAATCTCCTTCTTAGTTAGATTCTAGTGATACGATATCACACATCTCATATGCAGATTCCGGTCTTGGCAACGGAACAATTTGTTGGCTTGAGGGCGCCTAACTGAGGTTCAACGTTAATTAGCCAAACAAATCCCTACACTACTGGCCCTTTAGGCATCAGCGCGCAGAGCATGGATTGAAGTCTCACCTGAAGCAGTATGGGGGGATGCTTGAACCAAGTTTCCACACCCCAAGATGGTCATGATGTTGCTTTGGTTCCCTTTATTCCTGCCTTCGCGGAGGTCACTTCGCTCTAGGGCTTACAAGATGAGCCCTTTATCTCATCCTTCACTACCTTCGTGAAAGGGGATGATCGACCTTCGTGCAACCCTAGCTTGCTGCTCAGGTACTTTCGTGCTTCTATGGCAGCGTGTCGTGCAGATTCACCAATTAATCTAAGTGACTTGCTTATCTTAGCAAACAATTATTGTTAACACCGCGTAAATAGATATTCGTAAATGTGTTTAGTTATTCAATGTAATTTCATTCATTCGCGCATCACATAAGCATAATAAAGGAAATTCATACATAACATATCAAGATGCATCAACAGAACAAATACATGGGAAACGCATAATATTTCTCTTTATTGATTTCTTCCAAGTGTTTACAAACTCTACCCACCCTGCACACATAGTTGTAGGGGTCCACGCACATAGCTGCAGACTTCTACCCTAGGTCTCTGTGCACTCAGCTGCAGAGCCTCTTCCTATGCTATGACCCATTGAGACTTAGACTTCTTTTATTCAGAGCTGCTGGCTTGTTGGGGCCTGACCCAGGTTCAGAGTTAGTTATCCAAACAAATCCCGGTACTACTGGCCCTTTCGGCAACAATCCGCGGAGCACGGACTGAGGTCTCACCCGATGTAGTATGCGAGGGTGCTAGAACTAGGTTTCCACACCCTGGAGATGTCTGATGAGTTTTAATGGTCTGGGGTTTCTCCTTGCGCGTAGGTTGCTTCACGCACCTTTCCATTCCTTGTGACCTGATACACTGCCTTCGCGCAACCCTATCCAGGGGTTGTGCCACATTTTGCACTATTACTGTTGGGTCCCTATAATACTAGTGATTACCCCATTACTATTGTAGTTGTATCCCTTATTAATATTTTTGTGCCCCTATTGTCCCCATATTGTTATTACTGTGCCCCATAGAATCCCTCTATTGTTATTTTTGTGGCTTTATATTATTATTGTTAGGTCGGCTGGGTTATATTGTGACTCCTTAGACTCCTATATATAGAAAGGAGGTTTTTTCATTTGAATCATCCAAGAATTTCTCATTTATGTAATGTAAAGGAGGTTGCCCCCTCGAAGAGGCTGAATTCTAAGGCATGGATCTCTCTTTTCTATCTTTTTGTGAGCTGGTTTCATAACAATTACCCAAGAGCTTGCTTATATTCCAATGTTAGTTAATTATCTTTGTCTACTTGAGTGCTTTGAGTTATACTTAACAACATAAAACATTCATACAGGTGCGTGGAGTAAATAAACAATATATTTGTAAGTTATTACAATCATGCAATAACCCAAGAACATATACTCAGAATGATAACCAAATTTCTCTTTATTGATTCTTTCCACAACTATAGACTTGAATCGCCCTGCGCGTTCAACTGCAGGGGTTCGCACACTCAGGTGCAGACTACTAGGCCTTTTTTCACTCAGCTTCAGAGCCTTCTCCTACCCTACGACCCATAGACACACTCTTCACTTGACTGAATCACTCAGACTTCTCAGACTCATCCTTTATTCCCTATCCTCTCTATCTTCTTTACACTTAGAGCCTCACTCTATTTATACAATCCCATGGTTCGTGGACCATGGGTAGGTCTATCCAGCCGACATTACATTACAAAACTAGGGTGGACAACCCTGTGACTCTATCATACTTTCGTGCCCTGCACTCGCAATTCGCGGAGCTTTACAACAAGATTGGGTCAAAACTTGGGCTTTGAGCCCCAAAACATGCCTTGGGGGGATTCCATGTCTAACAGGCCCCCAACAAAAACATCATGGCTCGCCCTCAAGTCACTCTGTTGGCATGATGATTTTTAAGCGGAGTCCCTCCAACTGTTCTCGAATGGCGCGGAGGTCAGTAGCGCACTGAGCTGCTACTTGCTGGATCTGCTGCATACACTGTTCCAAGAATTCTGTGTCGGGAGTGCTTCTCTACATCAATGTGTTCATCCCTTGCATGTGTGCAAGCTTACCTTTGATTTCTGCCGTGATGGTGAAGGCCTCGTCGATCCAAGGTTGAATGCACACCTACAGGATTGCTTCCTTATGTCATGCCACGTCCACCTGCTCCTTCAGTACTTTAGCCTACTGCATCCGTGCAAGCCTTTGAATGAGGACCACTGTTTGCACAGTTCCTCAGACACTATCATACTGTTGTTGGAGTTCTTGTGCCTCTGTCTCTAAGCACTGGATGTTGGGGTCCTCCTATAGATTCGAGAGGACCTTAAGTGATTCTTCCAACATACTGGTGCAGTCTCGCACTGCACCTCCAATTTCCTCCAACCCTGTTGTGATAGCGCTAGCGCACTATTCTTTGACTTTCGGGGGAGTGGATGGCTGTGCCTTTAACCATAGCTCAGTGATTTAAAGATTCAGCTCCAGCTGAACCTTTATCATTTCCTCCTTGGCCTCGCGGACCCCTGCTGCTAACCTGTGGATCTGCACCTCCGCTGGTATGTCTGCTGGGATGGCCATCTCCGAGACACTTTGGCAAGCGTCATCTATCACCCGTACCAGCTGTTGATTTTGTGACACCAATTCATTGCACTGTAAGCTTAGTTGTTCCATATTTATTTTCTGCTCACTAAGGACTTGGAGCACGCAGCTCTACCTAGCTCACAGCTTTGCAGTTATCCCATCGTGCAACACATATAAGGTCTCGTGTGGGAGTCCAGATAGATTAATACCAAGACCTTTCAGCGCACTAACTGAAGGCTTGTTGGCCTCATTTGATGTCACTAGTTCCCCTTCTAGCAGCACTATGGTGTTCGTCATCCGTATGCACAACATCTGCTCTTTTTCCATGGATCCGACTACGAGGTTGGTCAAAAGGGTACCAACCTGAGGGGCCTGCGCCTGTAATTCCTGCAATTGTGCTCTGAGGGCCCCCAACACAATTTGGTTATCTTGTATGAAACCTTGGAGAGTCTCAGAGGTGACATCATGCACAGTTTCACCAATGTCATGCAGATCACTCTCAGTTAGGGTGATCACGTAAATGGACAAATTTGATGCCTTGACCTTCTTACATGACCCTGCCCAATCTATTGGGTGCTGGCGTTTTAGCTGGGTTGACACGGTTTGTGAGTCCACGCCTCCTTCTTCTGTCTCTGCTCCCTCTGATTCCTGCCCCTATGTCGTGTGGCCCTTGCTCGCCTTTGTGGCTATCTCCTGTGCTACTGCTGCTATTGCGACCTTTTCCTGCTCAGCGGATTTCTATTCCACGTCCCGCGCCGCCCGTACTTCTGCTGCCGCAGCTTCCTTCCTTCGCTTCTCGGCCAACTGTATGATGTGTAGCTTGTCCTCGTCTTTCTTCTTTTGCATCGTTGACTTCTCGATCTCTGCAATGTCTGAGGTGCGCCACTCTGGTGGCCATGCCTCTAGTACATTGAAAATAACGTCTTAAGTGGCTACGAAAGGTAGCTTTTTCCAATGTTTATTTGGGTCCTTGTGCACCCTGATATAGATGATATACATGTCTGCTTTAAATTCTGCAAAAGTTTGCAGACTGTTGTACACAGTGGGTGACAACTGCGACTTATGGTTGATCCCCATTCTGAGGTTCATCTCCATGAACACCCAGAAGATTTTGTTGTTGCGTATCCTTTTAGCATGCTTTGTGGCCCAGAGAAAAGTGTACTTTACGACCTCCGTTAAATCCCTATCAATTATGTGGAACTGACTGTCCTCCAACAATTCCCCAGCCAGGAGCACTATGGACAGCAACTACCATGCATAGTGGAACATTTTACCTTGTTCCTGGGCTTCATGACAATTTTCTAAAAAATCCTTGCAGAGGAATTCGAACCAGTTAAACTGGACCCCCTCTGCACACTACTCAACTAGTGCTACCACCGCATAGGTGCTTCGTCTGCGCGGCACTTGCGCATGACCTTTCCTGCCAGGATTTGGGTTGCCACGCGCACTGCTTTCTCCTTGATGTTGGAGATGGAATAGCCCCTTTTATTCTTTTCCAACTTGTACTTTTTCTTCATGGCCACCGCGATGGCCAAGTCACTGCCCCTCCCTTCTGATATGTCCGCGGGGTCGTCTCCTTTGCACGGAAGCCGGGAGACGTGGTGAATCAAGTCTACCGTGATGGGGATGGGCTCCTCCAGCCATAAACACCCATCATGCACCAGGCAGAGCAACTACCTGATGATGAAAATGGTTATTGGTGCATGGTGGAAGTGCAGCTCCCAAAGAAAATTTAGTAGTCCAGCCTTCTCCACTCCGCGCAACCACTTCCGCGACTCTAGCTCTGTAACCCCTACCACGGTGTTTTGATTGGGATTCATGAGGTTCCTTGTCTCTAGGGAGGGAACTTCTCGTGGTAAGCAAGGTCCCAATCTTCAAATTTTAGGCTCGGCATGCATCCCAGGTGCATGCCTTCAAACTTAATATTGTCTGGGAGGAGCGAGGTCTGGAGCGAGCTCTTGGTATCATCCAGATCCTTGGGGACTTTCGCCTCCCCTTTTCGTGGGGGACATAGGTGGGCAATTTTGTTGCATGGTGTGTAGGCTGAGTGTCCTCCTCCATGCCTTCATCCTCTTCCTCCGTGATGATAAGTTCCTCCAGATATTCTTCTTCTTCATCTGTCTCTATGGTCATGACTTTCCCCTTCTCCTCCATTGACAGTTTGGTGCACAACAGGTTCCACGGGGACATACATATGGGGACCATTGCTTGTTTGTCCTTCTTGGGTCTTGGCGTGCGTGGTGATTTTGGGATTTCTGCTACAATCTCGGCACCTTCTGTAACATCCCGCATAGTTAGGGCCTATGCGACCTCCTCAATGGTCATAACATCATGAGCAGTTTCCATCGTACTCATCCAGAAATCTAGCACTCGTAAACTCAGGGGCTCAATCAACACTCAGCTCACAACACTCAGGACCCTACTCAATCGCTCAATTCACAAATGACCAAGTGTTATTTGCTGAGCAGCCCTTTGTATTTTATAGCACTTTTTGAATTCGAATTCAACCGTTCCCCCCAATTCCGGTTAATTAATGCTTTCTTGGTGGAAGATTTTCCCAAATCTTGCCCATAAATCGCATCTTAAATGCCTGCCGCCCGCTCCATTTGGCCTCAAGTCGAGCATCCCATCATGAATAGTGACTTCAACGATCACTTTCTGACCAACCTGCACGGCAATGCAACCCCATGTACGTGGTCGCGGAGCTTGTGACTTTTTGTTTCTGCACGCAGCTCCAACCTCGTGAAGCTTTTGAGCAAAGTAGTTTATAGTCCCATTCTTCCTTTCAACTGCTTGGAGTGCTAAGATTGTATTTCCTTCGGCTAGTTAGGTTCCCACACCACCCGTGTAAATTTCCATTCTATCCTCCGTCATGGTTCGTGAAGAATCCCCACCTTTTATTGTTACGGTCGGCATAGCGCACTTCACCATTTGCAATGTGTTACCTTGGTCACTATTGTTAGCAATATGCGGTCCAAGCTAACACATCAGACTAATCAATTCACGAGGATAGTTCTCAAACTTGTCAGCATGATCGTACGCACCCTACCTTACCATCCTAGTTTTTTCGGTGAGAAAATCTTTCTTTATCTCGTCCTCCAACTTCTTGACTTCCGTGTCCACCAGAGCACTTTTCTTCCTTAACGGTACCCTTTCTTCTTCAAGTTCTTGGAGTCTAAGGTTTCCCTGTTGGACCTCTGCTTCCGAGGTTCTGTGAACCGTCATACCTAGTAATGCTGGATTAGGATTTTCAAGTTCTAGAGGGCTTACAGTATTCGTCTCATATTCCAGCCTTGGTGGTGCCTGCGTGGTCAGGTTCTTGCATGTGGTCCTATATGCCCATAGAACCGCCCAATCAGTTCGTTTCACATTGTGGACCCTGTTCAATACTTCACACACATTGTCAAAGGCTTCCACATGGATAACCTTCTGCGCGATTAGTCTTACCATACCTCCTGGTCCCAAACGGAGGGGTTGTCCGTGCCATTGTCTTGCCTGCTCCTACTTACTGATTGTGTTTCCTACTGCACGAACGGTGTTCCTTTGTGTAGGTTGTGCACCTTATTCTTGTATCCATCTGGGAAGGTGGGCACATGGGCCGTTCTGTCCTTCATACTTGGCTTTTATCCACATCTGAGGCTTCCCAAATCATAGGCGCATCATCCTTCTGCATTCACGCCACTCCTCAAAATTCTGCTGGTGCGTACCACACCACCTTGCAGGCATAGCGCGCAGTACCGATTTCAGAGCGTCAAAACGTTGTTGTTCCGACACTTATTTTTCAATTTTTTTTAGGAACTCCACCTCACTTAATTGGTCATACGTACGCAGGCCTCTTGTCTCTGTTGCTACATAGTGCAGTGACCTTATCATCATGTTACAGTTGAACATGGTTACCTCATGTAACCGGTTCTGCCATCATTCTATCTCTTCATCAGAATCTAATGTGCAGGAGCTTTCGCACTCCCACGATATTTAGCCATCCATAGTGGGATTTACCTAGTCTTTCTCCTGTGCAGTTATCTTGTAGATGCAGTCGAGATCTTCGTTGTTGTTATTGTCGCACACTGGTTCTGTGTAGTGCGATCCTTCTGCAAGGCCTAAAGGTACCACTATATGCAGTGACTTTTTCTAAAAAAACATCTTGTGCTTCTCTAGATTTATCACTCCATTCATGTCAGTGGCCCAATCTATTCCCAATAACACGAGATAGGGATTGCTATCATCAACAATCTCTATCACTTCGAAATATGCTAGCACGCTCACTCCTTTGATATCTCTACTGTGATTCCCTGCAATCTCCCCATAGTCAGGATATTTTGCTAGTTTTCCATTCACAATTGGATAGGAGACCATTGCAGCGTAGGCCTACCCATGCACTCCCATGTCTGCTTTGGCAGGACATTCGTGTTCAATCCTAGATCCAGACATATCATATTCCCTGATCTTTGTGGTCAATCTCATCTCCCCTCCTGTTCGCATCGTGTGCTTCCTAAGCTTCCGTACTACGCGAGGTTCTCCTAGCGTGGTCCCAGCGCATCTAGTTATGAGTTCTTGCAACCCCTTTATAGCCTTTCTATCGCGCCCCTGAAATCCGGTGCACACCATTCCTATGTTTTGATCAAGGGCCCATGTTCAGGCTTGAACTCTGTAAGTAGGAGTCCAATCCATCATCAGTTCATAACTTCTATAGGTGCTCTCGTCATGTCCCACCGATCTGCAGAAATTATAGGACAACTGCTGGGAAGTCTATGTATACTTCTGTAATAGATGGCAGTTATCTGTAGCATGCTTCCCTCTTATCTGAAAAATCGCGCAACACAATGTAGGTGCCGCACTTGGCCCTACTTATGCCACCGGACTTAATAGCATTGGTCCTCCTCCCACGAGGTAATTCGCCAACATAGGGCAGTGGTCCTTCTCGTGCCCCTAGCCCCTTCACTTTACGGACCATATCTTGTTGCGCACTTCTAGGTGAGCCGTCATGTCTTGTTTCAAACTCTACATCTCAAGGCACAATTTTTTCAATTGTGCGTGAATCTGTTGGACTCCCAGGTTTGGATCTTGTATCGAGGTCTCGTGCACTCTCATCGCAACCTCCAAAGCTTCAGCCTGAGTTGTTAGCCTTTGTTGCGACAATGCATTCCATAAATGTGGTGTTAATGATGCTACAAACCATTTGCGATGTTGCCCATCTAGTGTCATGTTCGCTTCGCAAATTGTGCACTTCAATCTTTGATCTAGCTCCCACGGGGTTTCGCCTGGTAGCATTGTGATTTCCTTGAATCCAATGATCAACTGTGCCTTCGATTTTGGTCTGCTAAATTCCTTGTTTAGTGCAGCTTGGATATCCGCTATCCCCGCATTCGGATTGTCATTAGAATGCTTAATATACCAGGTCAACATGCGATCCTGCAAAACTTGACCAATGTTTCCTTCTTTATATTGTCGTCTGTGACACCCTGTGCTTCCCATACTGCTTTTACCACGAACCAAAATTGGTCTGAATATTCATTCCCTACTCCCTTGAACACTGGTAGCTTTATCGCACTGGCCATACTGCTTCACGGTGGTGGTGAAGGTGGTATGGGTGAAGTCGGGGGTGAAGATGGTGAAACTGGTGGTGGTGTGGGTGGGGGTGGTATGCGTGGAATTCTCTGCTTTATTAGATTGATCGCACTTCTTGGTGAAACCTTCGTGATTTCTTCTTCACCTCTGTGAAGAGGTGAAATCAAGGGGCTAGTTTCTAGTTCTGTGCTACCTTCATTTCTATAGATACTCCCACTCTGTGTAGCTCCAAACATCAATCTATTCACATAACCCACTTTTCACACAATAGCATTTTAATCTAGGTGTTCAAATATTTAACGTACTTACCTCGTGGTTCCTTGAGGAAGCGTCGTTCTGCCTCGCTATAGCTGACTGAAGTATCTACCACGAATTTAGTGATGAACCCTTTAACAATTTGATCCAGCCAGTGATCGAAAACACGTGCGATCTTATCTTTCGATGCTTCCAGTCTGCGTACCAACTCTAGAGTCCATACAATAGGTTTGTCGGGTTTACACCTTCCTTGTCTATCTGCTAGCTTCACGATCCACTCGTACAACTTAGTGGGGAAGGATGCAAAGAAAATTTCATGGATCTCCATATACAAGTAGCAATCTAACCACTCTTCCTTTGATAATCACAGATTCTTGTTTTCCTACACTGCGAACTCATGAATCTTTTTGTCCAACCACTCCTTAATTCCTTTCTTTGTCAGATTCCAATGGTACGACATCAGACATCTTTATGCAGATCCCAGTCTTGGCAACGGAACCATTTTTTGGCTTGTTGGGGCCTGAACTAGGTTCAAAGTTAGCTAGCCAAAAAAATCCTAGTACTACTGGCCCTTTCAGCAACAGTCCGTAGAGCGCAGACTGAGGTCTCACCTGAAGTAGTATGGGAGGGTGCTAGAACCAGGTTTCCGCACCCTAGAGATGTCTGATGAGTTTGATTGGTCCATGGTTTCTCCTTGCGTGTAGGTTGCTTCGTGCACCTTTCTGTTCCTCGCAACCTGATACACTGCCTTCGTGTAGCCCTATCCAGGGGCTCTGCTGCGTTTTGCACTATTACCAATGACCTTACTTATATTCCAATGTTAGTTAATTATCTTTGTCTACTTGAGTGCTTTGAGTTATACTTAATGACATAAAACATTCATACAGGTGCACGCAGTAAATAAATAGTATATTTGCAAGTTATAACAATCATGCATTAACCCAAGAATAGATGCTCAAAATTATAACCAAACTTCTCTTTATTGATTCTTTCCATGGTTATATACTTGACTCGCCCTGCGCACTAAGCTGCAGGGGTTTGCGCACTCAGCTGCGGACTCCTAGGCCTCTGCGCACTTAGCTACAGAGCCTTCTCCTACCCTATGACCCACAGACACACTCTCCACTTGACTGAATCACTCAGAATTCTCATGCTCATCCTTTATTCCGTATCCTCTCTATCTTCTTTGCACATAGAGCCTCGCTCTATTTATACAATCCCATGGTTCGCAGATCATGGGTAGGTCTATCCAGCTAACATTACATTAAAAAACTAGGGCGGACACCGGGTGACTCTATCATACTTTCGCACCTCGCTCCCGCAATTCGCAGAGATTTACAACAAGATTTGGTCAAAACTTGGGCTTTGAGTCTCAAAACATGCCTTGGGGGTATTCCATGCCCAACAAGAGCTACGACTCTCTTACATTGTGTGTCCCTTAAACTACTTAGAGTTGAGCTCTTTTTATACAATCCCATGGTCCACGGACCATGGGTAGATCTCATACAGCCGACTTTACTTTACAAAACTAAGGGTAGACTACCCTTTATGACACATGACACCTTCACACTCTGTGAACAAAAAATGCAGAGTCTTTACAATTTCATTACAATATTTGACTCAAACATTGGCTTTTAGCCCCAAAACTTCCCTTGGGGGATCCCGCTCCCAACAACTAGTCTTATTGACTGCGACTTTGTCCCAGAGTTCTAGTAGACCTCCTAATCTTCTTCAAGATATCACCACTCTGCTAATGTCCAACTAAAGCATTCCACAACGTTATCCCTCTTGAGATTCAGTGTTGGCTAGAATGAAGGATTTCTAGCCCATGGGCCTTCCCTACCCTCAGGTATGGAATTCTCTGTGATGGAATGGAGGCTGCTGCAAATGCAAGGTTGGAGGTCATTAGGGAGAGTTACATGGCTCAACTGGCCCCAAGAAACTCCATTTAACATTCATACACTACTTTCCTACACTACTTTCTTGTCGACACAATAACTTGTAAGTAAATACAACAATTCTAAACACTTACTGACTTTTCCCAACGGAGGGCCTTTCATGTAAACATGTGTATTTATAAAAAGGGTCTCAGAACCCTTTGTTTTTCAAGGTTCATTTAAGCTCTCATGGATTTGGCTATGGCCTGTAACATATCATGGAGTTATTTTACTTTTGTTAATGCATTATTCTTGACATTATTAAGCATTTCATTCATATTCAACTCTATATCTTAGACATTATTATCATGTGGTTCATTGCACCTCTTACACATCAGACACTGTGTTTACCATTAGCAAGTCATCACACACATTTTTCTTCCAGATTCAAGCACCACACACATATACATTCAATATACATACATCAATGGAATATCCCCACAAGGTGCACCACATATACAAGCATTAATAACACAACTATAGTCCTGAATCTAGAACCATTACCAACAACAATGCAACATGATTCATTAAAAGAGTAAACAAGCATACATAGATACTTATCTTTTAATTTGCAAGGAAACTAAGTCTAGGACAAGGACTCTCCACCCAACCTTAGGTAGCTACAACCACTTTTACTTGGAGCCGCCACCCCCGAGCTAGATCTTAGAGTCTAAAGGGGGAATGCTTGCTTCGAGGAATGCACACCAATTGCCAACTGAAACAAGGACTCCAGAGGATCTCCTTGCTCAATCCCATCAGTTGATTACTTCTTTATTTTCTAGCACAAGGAGTTCATAGGTGCCCCAAATCAGCCCAAAGTGTACAATCAATGATTCACCCCCTTCTAGGGAGTCCAAAATTCACTATACCAATAGGGATGTATCCATAATTCTTTAGTCAAGTCTTCCTCTATCTTTGCTTCAGGATGGCCTCTTCCCAAGCTATTACAGGGTTCCAGAGTAACTATCTCAACCCATAGCCTCCAGGGGACCCAAGCTATTACAGGGCTCTAGAGATTTCATCCCAACCCATAGCCTCCAAGGACCCAAGCTGTTATAGGGCTCTAGAGACCTCTGTCTCAACCCACAACCTCCAGGGACCCAAGCTGTTACAGGGCTCTAGGGATCCTATCTCAACCCACAACTTCTAGGGACCCCAAGTTGTTATAGGGATCCAAAGACTAGTACTCAACCCACAACCCCTAGGGACAAATAATTGATCCCCTTCTCTTCTCTTCTCTTCTCTTCTCTTTAGCACTACCTACTGAAATATTCTATTGGAGGCCCAATTCCAATCCCTTCTTGATATTCCCTTATTGCGAGGATTTTGAATGGGTCCCTCTTGGAAGCGAAAGTATCCTCTATTCGAATGCATTTTTTCCTATGCAAATGCCTCTACTATTCGAAAATGCTTCCTCCATCGAATGAAGATCTCATCTCTTTGCTGGGTCCCCCTTGTTTTTGCAACCATCATAAATGCTTTTTCCTCTTTGCTTGTTGGGTTTTCTCAAGAAATCATGGGCCTAAGTACTTTTCCTTAGCCCATTTAGTTTCAAGAACAATTCATTAACTTCCTTCACCAACCAATATTCAATGGTTGTCTTGTAAGTGAGGTTTCTTCTTTCCACATGACACCATAACACCCCAAGTAGCAATCTGCCTCCCCCAACTATGGAATCTATGTCCCTTTGACTCAGTCCCCTTTTTTCTTTGACATCCAACATTGCATAATGTTACATCATATTTACAATGTGTCTCATATGAGAACCTTGGGGTGGAGCTTTCAAAGTCCCCCCCTTGAGGGAATGCCACCCTCGGTGTTCATTTACACTTTTACAATGCCAAAATTAAAGTAAGACAAATATTGTTTTATGGAGCTTTATACACACAACTCTATATAGTATTTACAATGATACACACTTATTTTAACCATCTAACAAGAAAGGACAATGATTTTTCATGGGATCATCCATTTCCCATATTGCCTCCTGTTATCACAAAATCGTGTACTAAGGGCTGCTACTTAGCAAGATCTCATGCAACTATTTCAAACCTAGCTTTGGACTAAGGCTTAGCCTCCTTAGTCTGAGAGGGCTCTCTCACAGATTATGAATGTTAATCACTAACAAGGAAAGATGGCTAACTCTTTAACAAACACATGAAAATAAGCTGGCTGGACAGATATCAGATTGATTCCCATTGGGCTTATGGAGTCTCACACATCTCAGCAAACCAAAATACTATTTTTCATGGACGTCAGGGCTCTTTACATCTATGCTCAAACATAACTAACATAAAACACAGTCTGCCATAACATACAGGAAGTCAGAGCATGTGGGCATGAGTTCTGAGTGATTATGTAATAACAGAACTGTAAAAGAACACTAAAATAACAAGCCACCATATATTTGAACAATGAGATCTATTGAGAATCCTGAGGCAAAAACAAAAGTCATTTGTATTCCTGAAACATGCTTTACATAAACCAGAATACACTTCTTCTCTATCAAAGTATCCAACCTTTTTTACATTCATCTTTCAGCTCTATATAGGATGCTTACTCTACCTGATTCGAGCTCCCTCCTCCAACGTGAAGGGAGCTCAATAATTACTTATGATGACACCTACTAACTTTTAACTAACTAATAATTACAGCTGACCACTAATTGGCAGCGCTGGAATCCTAAAACAATTAAAACTCTAATTCTACATCATGCTGGAAATAGCATTTATTACAACCAGGATGGTGCTCCTACGAAAAGAAGGAGAAAACAGGCTCATTCTCTGACAAATGGCTTCTTTTAGTTTGGCTGTGATAGGTGTCCGTAGTTGCTTACTGGCCTTTAATGTAACATGTCTTCCAATACCCTGAAATACATGAAACTGCCCCTGTTTGTCGGTCCTTGGTTTGCCTTAAAATATTCGAATCCAAAGAAGTACGCTTTTATCCTTTAATTACCAGGTTTCCACGTCCATGATGTGCTGGCCATTTTTATGTGTGAAGACAACACCTTTTAAAGATTTGCTGATTTGTCAATCATAATTGATTGGCTCAACTGAAACATGCAGCTACAGCAGTTTCGTAGCGCGCTACGAAACTGCTGTGTAATCACAAAACACAGCTTTAACATCAAAGTCTGACTGTCTTGAGCCTCATTTATCTTGACATGGTTTTGGCTCATCTACTTTAAACTTTGCATAAACAGACTTGTTGATCCTCGCACTGCTTGACAGATTTTTCACCTGCATGAAAGATTGCATCTACAGTTGCTGGAAGACTACACCTCTTAGTCACCTCATTTCTGAGATTTTTTATCATCACTTGGTTATAAATCTTATCAAGGACTGCAAATCGATTGCGAGCAACAAAAACAGCAGATCCTCTAAGAAATACCTCTGGAATAGCTATATCAACATTTTCAGGCTGTTGACTCATTTCCACAATTCCACTTGCATTATCAGCTATTGGCCCAAACACATCCATTGTCAAAACATATGCTGCAGTACTAAGCATTCCCATAGAGATGCTGCCTCCCAGACAGATTGAAGAAAGGTGATGGTTCCCAAGTAGATCATAGCCAAGGTTCCATTTGTCTTGCTAAGTATGCTTGGTACATTGTCCTTTGCTGGGAAAAAGATATGGACCAATGGCGTCCCACCAATAAGAATCCCCATCAGAATACCATATAAAGGTGGGTTCATGATACGCTGAAACCAAGCTGTGCACATCTGAAAGAATGGCCTACTTCTACCCCCGTTCAAATGGGAACTTTTCTCATATGTACTGGTGAACATTTGATAACCATAACTCCATAGGAGAGGAGACCATCCAACCGTAAAGAGAGCCACAAATCCAGCTGCTGTACTTGCATCATTAGATGGAAGTATTCCAGAGAGTATCACCAAAGGAAGGGTAACAGTGTTGCCAAATGCACAAGCCGCAATAACAAGAGCCTCACTTTTGGCCAATACATCATCTCTTTCATTAGGCTCTCCTTCACACAAGGAGCCATTTGAAGCATTTGCTTGTATTATGCAACTATTGTTTCTTATTAGTATGATCGCTGCCTTACCCAACATGGCTCCTACCAATATCTGTAAGATACTAATAAATGGAATCAAAAGAAGTTCTCCAAGAGGATGAAATGCCATTGTTTTGGATACTGTTGACATAAGGAAGCAAGGTATTGTTAACCGAAATGCAACCTGACTCAAAACCGTGGAAGATTCAGCAGGTAGCTGTCCTGATTTCTGCAACCATGCAACGAAAATGCAAATTGCAATGAGATTGACAGATGTCTGTAGGGAACTTTGAAGCAGGCTCGTCCCTGAGCCAATCGTAGGGAGACTAAGGGGAGCTGGCTTTAGTGCACAAATGGGTCTAACTTTACCGCTATTTCTCCGTGCCGTGCTTAGCATTTCCGGCTTGTTAAAATGTAAGCATCCCGCGCCATATTCTGAATGTTGAAACAATTTCTGGGACCGAGAGAGAGATTTTTCGAATCTTTTGTGACCAATTTTGAGGATATAAGTACGAAATCGACAAAGAATTGCCCGCCCATATCCGCCCAATGGCTATCCCTTCACCACAGTCCCAACTTCAGTTCTCCCTCACGAAGAATACCCCTAAATCACTCAAAAATTCCATAGCGGCCTTGAAGTGATAGGTCTTGAAACATGGACCCGCATTCCTCTACAAATCGAACAACAACCTCTTCGTTGATTCATGCAGTGATGCCGGATCATTTTGCATACAATGCGATACACTGATGGAGACAATGCAAGATAAAACAACTTTCTAGAAGACCCTTCTGCCCCATTCTTCGATTCTTCATATTTCACAATTTCTTCATTCAGTTTAAGAAAACGTTCCTCCTTGTCATAAGCTCCAGCAACATATGAGACCAAATTCAGAAAATCTGAAACAACTTCAGTAGGATCTTTAGTGGAGTCTGCCTTTGCTGGTTTCAAGTGCTCTCGTAACTCAATACTAACAGGTTCCTTGCTGCGTGTACCATTTTGAGAAGATCCATAGCCCTTTGAACTCTGCCACATACAATGCAACTTAGAGAACCAGCCTTCCCCTGCTTCCACTTGTTTTATTCAATGCAAACTCATCTTTAACGACATCAGTTAATATAATTCCAGCCCTTGTGCCACATCATCAGCAGATACAACTGCGACCATAACACCTCAATGCTTGAAGATATTTCCAACAGTTTCATTCCATCACAATATTGAGCCTCTGACACTGTCGCTGACACATCATTTAGAGTGAGGGACATTTTCTGAGAAGGAACACCTGCGTCCCTCTTATCGTCTGTCATGGCATCCTCATAGCTATCTTCGATATGCGCAGAGACCGAGGGGGCTTCGCTGGCAGTCTCGGCACCCCATTAGATTGCAGGGCTTCAGAATTGTGTAACGTCGGCACCGCCCTGAATTTCTTAACATCTTTTCCATCCTTGTTAATATCAATTGCAGTCTTTTGGCCATGATTTGGTTTTGGTTCTGAGACATCAACTGAAACCGGCGTTGCACGTTTCACACCTCTCCTCTGATTTTGATACAGCAGTTCCATCCTCCAGTCTAGCCTCATATTTAACCAAAACTTCATCAGCTTCTTTTGGGTGCTCCCATTCCTCCCCTTCCTTGATAATTTTCTTAAAAATGCTCCTATCCTTGCAGATATCCTTTACACTAGCCCAAGAGAGCAATTCAACATCGAATTTCAGAGTTGCATTGGGTGGAATTGTAGGTGGCGATCCCAATTCTAGAAGCGTGACAAAATTCAAATTTTCAATCCAAGAGGCCATGCATGTCAATACTTGATGTTGAGCCATGATATCAACAGCATCTAGTTGTCTTAGCATGATTTCCTCACACAGGAGTTCACTCAGCTCCGGATGCCCCTTTGCTAGCTTTGCAGAGAGCTGATATTGGAACTGTTGATAAGAATCTGGAAGACTGCCAACAACTGCTGCCCGATATCGACCTGCGCCTTCACCTTCTTCTGCCCACTCTCTAATAGACAGGGTCTCAAGAATTTGCAATGCATCATCTCTTATTTGTCTTGAGGGATCAACTACTTTGTAAAGTATAAGGCTTAGCAACCTCTGGGTTTCACATTTGGAAGTTCTCGCCACATGTACACTTCTGCCAGAACAGTAAAGTACCCATCTGTGATTGATGAATCCGATGAGTAGCACTGGTTTATACATACTGGAAAAAGATACAAGTTGCTTTGAAGAAGATCCATTAGAGCTGTTTTTGCAAGTATAACTCTAGACTAGCCCCCCTCTCTGTACAATAGGCATGCTAGGATTTTAAATCTCCACTGAAAACTCGAACAAATCCCCAATTTCATAGCACGCTACGAAATCACCTAAATAGGAAACGCTACGAAACTGCTAAAAAGGATTCATGCGATGCGAAAACACTTTGTCCTTAAGCTAGGCTAAAAATTTTGGCAACAGAATTTCCAGTGATAACACCTCCTTTGGCCCAAAGTACTTCCACTGCACCTTGACTTGCTCTATGGCTCAATTTTGGAGCATGAGACTCCTTCGGTCTAGAATGCACATTGGCTTTGGATGGAACTCTCCCTTTGGTTCCACCTATAGCACAAACCAATCAATCACATGATTAGCATCCTGTACATACCTTTTAAGTGAAGAAGATTCAAACATCCTTTTGCGTAGTAAGGGTAACTAGCTTTAGAATGACTTTTATCTTAGTAGGGCCTATCATAATTCCTTAACTTGAAACATGGTGTCCCAAAATAGTCCCTTGATTAAGAAGCATTTGACACTTTGCATCACTAAGAGCGAGATTATTTTCTTGACAATGGATTAATAATTTTTCTAAATTATCTAAGGCTTCCACAAATGTGTTTCCATAGACCGTAAAGTCATCCATATAAATTTTGACACAATCATAAACCAAACGAAATTACTTAGTATGCATATGTTTCCCATGGAAAAGTAAACATAGTATTTTCTTGATCCTTAGGGCTACTTAGATATGCTTGTATCCAGTGAACCTATCAAGAAAGGAGAAAAAAATATTTCCTACCAAGGTATCCAAGACCTGGTCAATAAAAGGTAATGGGAAATACTCTTTCAAGGTAGCCTTGTTCAACTACAATATTCGAAAAATATTCACCACTTCCTATTTTTATTAGGGTCAATAACCAAAGGTGAAATCCACTTGCTATCGAAAATAGGATAGATAAAGTTAACATTAAGCAGTTTTTGTAAATCTTCTTTCACAATTTCCTTTAGGGAAGGGTTCATCCTCCTCTGAGGTTTCTTGATTGGTTGGGAATCCTCCTTTAGATCAATATGATGAGTACAAAGTTTAGGGGAGATAACCTTCATATCATTTTAATCCCAAGAAAAAAAAACTACTAGTCCTCTAAAGCATTTCCACTAGTTTCTTTCGCTGGGAAGGTTGTAAATGGGAAATGTTTTTTAGAATTATCAACACTAGGTGAGGATAATGAATCCAACTACTATACTAGCTCAGTAGGTGAGCATGTTTCTTGAAAATATTTCGCTAAAATTTGATTATATGGTGAAGGATGGTTGTTATCACCAAAAAATTCATCATCTAGCCTAATTTACTATATGGATTGAAGTATACCATGTAAATCCAATTATGCCCTCGTAAAATTTCTTTCACTGTGAGAAATTACCTAATAAACCACCTTGATTAAGTAATTTATAGTTAAACCCATGAAGAATAAGTAAATAAATCACTATTTATTTGATTTTCTTCTAGGAATAATTAATTAAACCATTGTTTTATTACTATTTAGGGTTAAATTTGACCCAATCATGAAAAATAAACCGATAAATCATTATTTATCTTATTTTTCTCTAAGAATACCTAATTAATCATTAATTAATTACTATTCTTTGTTAAATTTGACTAAATCCCTTAGGAATAATTAAATAAATCATTATTTATTTATTATTCCTTAACTAATCCATTGAGATGATAAATAAATCATTTATTTATTTATTATTTCTAAATAAAAGTTTAGATACTTTTTCCCTCCTAAACAAATATAATAAAATATTCCAAGTGGTTAGTCCAAGAATGGGATCAATAATATTTTATTATTGCTCATTATTCGAGGATAACTCAATATTTTGTTATAAATAGAAGGGTTTCCATTCATTATTCACTTTTGATTATTTTCATTGTTGCAGTCACTATTGTAACTCTGATTATTTTCATTGTTACACACCATATTTTTGCTAGGTTTATGGATTATAGAGGAGAGAGACTCTACAAAATATGAAGACATTTGAGGATAGCCAAGAACCCATCGCATAGAGGGGGACTGGTAACATTTATGTGTTCTCTTCACAAGTGTTATTATAAAACTATTCTTTACATATATGGTTTCCATTAGGGAATTGGGGTTATTACTCTTTCTTTTGTTGTTTAATTATGACCGTAGCATAGATCAAAATTTTGGCAGGTTTCGTTTGTATCAATAACTGTAGATCTACAATGTTTAGTAGCCATTTCTATTGTTGAGATTGTTTGTCATCCATAATCTTAAGTGGGTTCTTTTTGTACATCATCGAGAAGAGAACACTACAACAAATTGGTGACTCTGTTGGGTTTTATACTTTAGATCCAGAAACCTAGGTGACCTTGGTTTTCAGCTTAGGGTTTCTTCTTTTTCAATTCTCTTAATGTTTCCTAGTTTTTTAACCCTAGATCTGATAAATTTCTAACTTTTGTAAGCTCTCTAGTCATTTTCGCAGGTTGTAGGAACCAATCGCGACAAAGGCGACACTCTTTTCCCAAATTTGCAGACCGAGAGTCTTGAAACATAAATCACAGTTTTTAGCCAAAAGAGTGTGATCTCGGCTTCAGAATGCACCTTAAGCCCAAAAAGTGTGATTTCAGCAAAAAACAGGTCAGTACTTGCGATTTCTAGGTTTTAGTGTTTTTCTCAGATCCGTTTCTAGGTTTTGCTAAGAGTTGTCTACTAGGTGTTTGACCTCTGTCTCATCCCGCTCAGGCCTTGATCCACTCTGTTTTACTCATCGAAGTCAAATTTAGCCTCCCTTAGGGCTTCTAGTACACTTCCACCTTCCTAGGAGGAGTTTAGTTGAGTGAGAAGTCTAAGTTTCTGTAGCACTTTCAGCCACATTTTCCAGATTTGTAACCTTTTGTTTTAGATTTGTTAAGATAGGTTGCTACCATCCATAGTTTCACATTTAAACTTGATTGGTCATTCCCTTAAGGTCCCATTGGTTGCCCTAGGTGTTTCACCCATCTCCCTATCTTTTTGCAGTAATCTTCCCTCTCGTTTTTTGCTATTGTTGCAGAACTTTCCAGCAGCTTAGTGTCACTTGATACGAGCCACACCGACATTCAGATCTCTTGACCATTTTAGTGTATTTTCCATCAGTTTAGCCACCAAGCAGTACAGTGTTTGCAAACCCAATTCGGTTGGGGTTTAGTTAATTGTTTTGCTATTCATTTTAGTTTATTTTCAACATGCTTTTTCTTTTTTACAAACACGACCTAGGTTTAATCAATTAATACACTTTCAAACACAAGCACACCTTAAGTGAAGGGCACTTGGTTTACACCGCCAAGCCAAGACTTAACATAATAAATTTATCTCACCACATCAGAGACAAAAGATATATTATTAATCTCCCTTCACCATTTCCATGTTCTGTGTGTCCTTCCATCATTATGCCACCAAGGCATGTGTTGCGAAGACTATTAGGCCTTCACCCCCAGTTTCCTCTTAGGCATATTACTCCTCCCCATCGAGTTTGAGTTCATAGCCCTCCAAGTCCCCATATCGACTCTTCTTCTGGTCCTTTAGATTCCTCATCTGATTTTGAAGCTCCTTCACTGCATATCGTCACCATGTCTAGACCCACAACTGGTGTAGGAAGCAAATCTAGTGGTGGCTCTGATTCTATACCAGTGGTCACATCAGGCGGAATAGTCTCAGGAATCGTTTCCACAACCCCCATGCTCCCCTTTATGGTTGGGTTAAGTCTACCAGATCTTAACTAGTTGATAAAAAACCCCATACACCATGATGTTGGTTGGCCCTCTATGCCAACTAAACTTCCCTCTGACATCCCAAAGTTTGAGGGTATTGTTGGAGAGGATCCTACCAACCATGTTCGATCCTTCCACATACGGTGTTCCTCCAACTCCATAACCAATGACTCCATTCGTCTTCGGCTCTTCCAATGCACGCTCACTGGAGACACTACAAAATGGTATGTAGACCAACCCTCCACATCTCATTCAGTTTTCGCAATGCTTGCTAAAGCGTTCCTTTCATATTTCCAGTTACCTCTTTGGTACGAAACTGGTACGAAGCTATTGACCACATTCTATCAGTCCTTCACCACTCACCTTTTTGACCATGTTTAAGAGTGGCGTTGAAGGAGGAGCACATGTCATAACCCACCTTTCAAAGACCGTGTCTATCTAGATTGGTTTATTAAGAGCCTTTTATCCCCCAAAAGGAAACATGTTGCATCCCATTTTCCTCAGACCGAGGAAGAAGATCTCCAGACATCTTTGAGATATGATATGATTTATGCATAATCCGGATATGTCTATACCGTTATTCCATACCTCCCTCGTCCTGGAAGTGCCAATGCACTGGGTGCATCTCACGCCGCTGACGGTATCATTAGATCCCTTTCATAGTCTTCGCCATACCCTCAGCAGAGTTATGGATACTCGCAGGGGGGCACCAGTTCCTCTACCACTTATGCCCCTCCTTCTAGCGACATGTTTCCAAGTCCCCAACCCATCTACCAAACTGTTGCTCCTCCTTATGCACATCCTGGCACTTCAGCCCCTCAAGCATTAGTGCTGCAACATCCCATGCATCCTCAGCGCCAGCAAACACTGCCCCCTCAGGGCCACGTTTTTGCACAATAGAGATACCAATCCCCAAAATTCAAGGAAAAATAATAAGGGGAAGGGTAACAAGGGTAACCAAGGTAACCAACCTAGTGAACCGTAGGGGAACCAGCCTAACACCAACAACAAGAAACAGGGTGTCCAGCCCAAGCAGAAGAAGGTTATTCATAAGAATAAGCCTTGTGCATGTTGTTGTGTAAATGGCCACTATACACATGAGTTTCCTCTTTTACCCTAGATGTGCCAAATGTGGGAAGCTCAAGCAGCTTCTCGAGGTCAACAATCACCTCAGAGTCCTGCGCCACCTCAACTTACTGTGCTCACAAATCCTCTCCCTCAGCAAGGATTTGTTATTGCTCAACCTCAGCCCGGTCAAACAACCTACCTCCCCCAACCTTCTAGTCCCTGTGACTACCAGATCCTTATGATGAACTCTGATGAGGTTAACCCCTCAAATATTAACTTACAAACTCAGTCATGCCAATATGAAAAGCCCTCCACTTCATCAGCTACCGAGTCCAAAACCAAAGTATCCGGTGAGCCTCTTACAACACCAAATGGTCCTTTACAGATCCCTCAACCTAAAGTGAGGCCATTCCCAATATCCCAAAGGGACCATTACACCATAATGCGGCTTCTAATAGAGCTACCCATACATACAATATAGTAGATGACTTGGCACAATCACCTACTGCCATGTCGACACTAGAAGTCCTCTAGTCATGCCCTTCCCAAAATAAAGCTCTAATAACTGCCTTGGGTGCAGTGGATCCTTCTGACGATCATTTGGTTGTCTTCCCGGTTGATACATCAGAGCATCCCCATTACCTTCATTGGTTGCTTTCATCAGTTAGACTCCGTAACTTCATCATCTCCAGATGCATTATTGATGAAGGTGCGTCAACCTATGTGTTTTCCACTGCTATTTGGAAATAACTAAAGTCACCTGAGTTGTCCCCCTCCACCATCACTTTGCATGCTTGGGATGGACACTTGTCCTAGCCCCTCGGCATGTACCACAACTGTCTAGTGACCCTTGCAGGCAAGACTATCCATGTCGACATTGAAGTCATTAATGCCCCTTTGGATTACAACACTCTCTTAGGTCATAGTTACACATATTCCATGTCCGCTATCACATCTACGGTCTTTCGCAATATGTGCTTCCCCCATGAAGGGAATATCATTACCATCGATCAATTAACTTACTATGAGCCAACATTCGTGAGCTCCCTCGAGTCCATTATCTCGTCAATGTCCAATAAACAGTCTTCAACTCCTTGCACTAGTGTCTCACTCGAAGTATATAAATATTCCTCATTGTTAGGTTCCTTCCTTGGTCCTCCCCCTCCCATTTCTGAACCTACTTCCATGAGTGTTTGCATGTTACAAGCGTCACGGGCTGCCCTTAAGTAGTTTGGTACACTTGATCAACAGATAACTCCTTCGCATCTACTGTTGCTCTTCTAGTTGAACCCTCTGGACCCACACCCCCAGGACCTCCTCCATTTGTGGGTGCCTCTCCTATGTTCCCCCCAGGAACTGTTCCTCCAAGTCTTAACCATCCACGAGCTATTACGACGGGACATTATCCTGCTGGCCAGATACCTTTCTTATTCCCCACTCTGAGAATTTTTTCTGTACCTGTCATGGCTTCGCTGGTCCTTCCTAACTTGAATCTCGGGATCCCAGTATGGTACATTGGTCCCCCTATAAATATTCCACCTGGTCAGCCTAGACCTTATCATGCTTTGACCCTAGTTCAATGATCCCCATGACCCCTGTCGCTGCTTCAGTTCCATCATGACCTCAATAAGAATCAGCTCCTGTTGCGAAAGCATTTGGCTAGTGGGGCAAAGCCAAGAGGCAATATTTGAAGGACAAGGCTCCCCAACTTCATCCATCCCCAAAGGCACCAAATATTACAGCCCCGTTCACTTTGTGGGAAGTTGTTGGGCACGCCACCAACAATTGTCCTGAACTTCCTTAACTTAAACCTTTGGTTCATGAGGCGTTCCCTGAGTCAAATATTCCAGAAGTCCATGTTAACATACCATTCCCACATAAGAAACTCAAAGTGCTTCGCACAAGCCACCCTTGTGCCTTGTGTGGTCTTCATGGTCACTATTCCCATTTTTTCCCTCTTCTCGATGAATTTCGCGATTGCCTTGGGGAAATTCGTGAATACGAGGCCACTTGTAGTAGAGCCTCTACTCCTCTACCCATGGATTCTGCTACCACCAGTCAACGAGAACAGGGAAACTCTGGCCCTACTATTGTGATCCCTCCCCCCGATGTCGAGATGATGTACACCACAGGCCACATGCTTTACCTTTCATCATCCTTGAGTTCCTAGCCAAAAAACCTTCCTGACATTGTTGCGCGCGTTTCTATCGACCCTCCTTTGATAGAATACCAGATCTCAACATCAGTAGATGCTCCGTCTACCAGTCCGTCGTCTACCATTTAAGACGATGTGTATGTTAACCTTCTCTCTCGGGTTGACACACCAGGTAATACCGCCGCGTCATGTAGTCAGTCTTCATCCCGTTCACCAATTTTCCAGCCTAATGGGCACTCCATGGAAGCTATGGCTACCACTTGTTACCCTTACCCTTAAGGGGGGATTTCTTTAGAGGTTTTTGAAGGCCATTTCCTTTCTAATTCTCTCAATGGCTCTACCTCAAGAAATTTCGCTCATAGCACATCCCTTTTCTTTGCGTGTATTTATTTCTGCCATGAAGTCAGGTAGATTTCATCATCTCATCCGTTGTATATTTCATATATCGGTCATGATGACGGTGCAAGTAGCTTCTCCCGGAATCTAGCCTCGGCAGCCTGGGCCATTTTTACTCCCTTGTATACATTAGTCCTTTAAAACAGTGTGTGCATTGGATCTGCCACCAATAATCAAGCCAAATATGATGCAGTGATAGGTTTGTTAGTCAATGCCCTCGCTCATCGCATCCTTCATGTTCATGTTCATTTAGATTGCTTGCTACTTGTCATGCAATTGAATGGTGTGTACCATGTGCATAACCAAGTCCTATTTATAAAATATCTATGAGTGAAGCTATTGGTACGTGAATTTGAAACCATTACTTTCAGTCATGTGCATAGATCCTAAAATCACTATGTAGATACCATTGCAAACAACATTCTAGACTGGCATTTATCACATGTATACCTCAAAAGATAACTACACAAATGGTGAACCATCATTGTCATATAAAATGCATAATCATATTATGTATCATAAAAGTGTTTGGATCCATAGCTCTAAATACATCTGACATGCCAATAGCATGTTACAAAAATCATAATAAAAAGGACCCACATGTCCCTGCATCTAGTCATTATTCAAGGGATCTCACACCAAAGGATCTGCTCCACCTGCACATAGATCACGTACTTCTTGATCAGCCATCGCCACGCGACGCATGATACCTCGCCAATCTGAGGGAAGATGGTGCACTCATCTATGTATTATTCCTCTAAGTCATGCCACCCATGCTCTGAAACCCTGGTCAAGAGCACATCGAACCTACGATGCAAATTAGCAAGCAGCACAGTATCCTCTAGACCCTGATGTGATGATGATGTCCCTCGATCTGCAGCCCCACACACTGCAGCTCGCTTGCATATCCTGTCAGCTTCACTAGTGCTATGTCTGCATACAATATGTTTCACACTCAGTACCACATACATGTGATAGAAATATAAAATGCACCATAAAATATAGCAACTTAACACTTATCGTCTAGTCCCCATGCTCGCCCAAGTGAGAGTGGCAAGTTAGGATCCCCTTGATAGTTCATCTCACTATAAGGATAATCACCAATTTAAAGGGGCATATGATCCTAGTGTATGAAAAAATTGGGTTGGAACACTTGTCCGACTCCCCTTCCTCCTCCTCTCCATAGTAGTTTCCCCCAACGGTGTTAACCTAGGTTGTCATTGATGTCAATATGTGTTATAGATCTAATATGAAAATATAAGATAATACAAATATACCCAAGAAATAACAAGATATGAATATAGATAGAAATGCTTCTTTATTGATAGAAACCCTTAAGGTAGGGCAACACCATACATTCACTCCTTAAGGAAGGAGAACACTCCACAAGCAATATGCCTGTTCATACAATAACCCTTGACATCTCTCAATGGGGAGTCTCTAGCCTCTATATAAGCCTTATACATACAATACCATGGGTCATTACTATGGTTCCCTCAATACCATCTATCTAATACCATGGGCTTATTACATTATTGCTAACTACTTGTGGTCCCTTACATGATACGGGTTAACCGCCTTATTTATTACTATGGCCCATCCCATTATTACATTATTCCCTTAGGTACCTCCCTCTGTAACCCATATTATCCCCCTTAGGTATACTACATTCCACCCCCGTTAACATGTTTTGTCCCTGAAACATAAGAAGAAGACAAATAATAAGATCTACTCAAAAGAGTAGTCCACTGGTACCATGCACATGCATCTAGCCATCCTAGAGAAAGGTGAGCCCTCGATCTAGCTGATGCCTCGCTCGCTTGAGATGGAAGTTGACCCTTGGTGGCTCTTCTGTGTTGATGTGTAGTAGGTGGATCAATGCCCCTCTCTATCTGTCATGCGGGGGTTGTTTTCCTTGTGGCTAATTCGTTGCCATCTTGTTGGTTGTTTTCTTGTGGGGTGATGTGGGTGTTGATATGTTGAAGTGTTAACCAATGGTGTATCTTTCTTTAATTCACCACCTAATGGAGCCTGATTGGTATCTGCTACATGTTGTGGTTCCTACTGTTGTTTCTTATCTTCCAATATTACTTCAACCACTGAGTCCTCATCTGATGTATCAGTACTTGTAACATTTTCTACTTCAGCCTTCTTGGATTCTCCCTATTTTTCTAGTACCTGGTTTGATGTTTGTGTTTGATTATCAATCATAAAAGGCTCATCATCTGATGTGTCAGTGTTATTAGAGCTTTGTGCTTCTACCTCCATAGTCTCTGCTTGGGTCTTAATGGAAATATCCTTCAATGTAATTTTCTTCTTTTTATACCAGAGCTTCAGGAATTTTTTCTGCACATTAATATTGGCAGTACCCACAGATTCCATCCAAGGATATCCCAAAACAACATCCATGTTATCCATATATGAAGTATAAAAATAAAAATGCAACACATACTTATCCATAGAAAGCTTCAAATCTTTATAAACTTGAACATCCTCATTATCATCTTGTGTGTTTTCAATGTGTTTTGCTGGAACTTGCAATTTTTTTGCCAAATTAACATTGATAAAATTATGCTTGCAACTAGGATTTATAGACACCGTGATCTTCTCCTTCTAAATCAATCCATGAACCTGTAATAAGCATATACCAGTAGAAAATAAATTATCTTGCTTTCTAGCATGAGACCTTCGGTCTAAAAGGAATTTTTCAAATTCTTCATCGGGCAGTTTGGAACACTTCTTTTTGTTAAGTAATTCCCACCATGTGGCTGCCTCATCTTTAAATTTCTCCACTACCCAAAATTTCCAATGTTTTGCCCATAATGACTTTTTTTCTTTTATGTATTCTTCAATAGTAGGACCATTATCTTTTCCTGTAAAATATAGAACTGCCATGAAGAGGGTTTTGAAAAAAATTCACTTACTTGGCGAAAATTTGAAATGGCCACAATTTAGTCAATATTGCTCAGAATCCCTATTATAACCTAATTGTTGAAATGGAACAACTCTTCTATTTCTTCCCATGTGATAGAAATCCCAATATAGGCACTAGAATTTTAGATTTGCGATGCACTTGTCGTGCCATCACAAAAAATTTCTTAAAAAAGAGATGTTTTTAAATCAGCAATATCTCCCTCATGTGGATTCCAATTCGACTGATTTTTTTTTTTGAAATTGGGTATTTTTTGACCAACAACTCAGATATGTAATTAGATTATGTATATTTTGCACCAGAATGTACATATCTAATTTGCAAACTCGCTGCCCCAAAAAATGTCTGCAACACAGCTGATATTTAAATCAACGATATCTCCCTTATCCAGACTCCGATTTGGCTGACTTTTTTTTCAAATTGGGTATTTTTTAACCAAAAAAACCTAGATTTTCAATTAGATTCTACAAATATTTCCCTAGAACATACAGATCTAATCTACAAACTTGCCGCCCTGAAAAATATCTGCAACACAGCTGATTTTTAAATCAACGATGTCTCCCTTATCTCGACTCTAATTCGGCTGATTTTTTTTTTTCAAATTGGGTATTTTTTTGCCAACAACTCAGATATGCTATTATATTCTATATATTTTTCACAAAAACATATAGATCTGATCTGCAAACTCACCGCCCCAAAAATTTCCTGCAAAAAATAATAAAAAAAATCTCCGCTTTGCCCAAGAAAGTGCTCTGATACCACTTGTTATAGATCTAATCTGAAAATATGAATACACCCAAGAAATAACAAGATTTGAATATAGATAGAAATGCTTCTTTATTGATAAAATCCCTTAAGGTAGGGTAACACCATACATTCACTCCTTAAGAAAGGAGAACACTCCACAAGCCATATACCTGTTCATACAATAATCCTTGACATCTCTCAATGGGGAGTCTCTAGCCTCTATATAGGCCTTATACATACAATACCGTGGGTCATTACCATGGTTCCCTCAATACCATCTATCTAATACCATGGGCTTATTACATTATTGCTAACTACTTGTGGTCCCTTACATGATATGGGTTAACCACCTTATTTATTACTCTGGCCCATCCCATTATTACATTATTCCCTTGGGTACCTCCCTCTGTACCCCATATTATCCCCCCTAGGTATACTACAATATGGCAATATTCTGGACAATAAACAATGATGTGAAGCCAAGTAGAGCAGATCCATGAACCAACAGGAGTATGTCTATATAGTAATATCCTAGGATACTAAATGATGATATGAAGCCAAGGAGCAAGGCCATCAGGAAAGCCAAGCCATGAGTAAGAGTCTCTTAACGGAGGAGTTAACAAAGGAGGCATATCAAAGCTATCACTTATGCTTAAGAGTATTGCAGAATATCAGAGCAAGAGAGGCATATCGGAAAAGATAGAAGCCATCAAGGTATAAAGGTATTAGAGAAGTTCATTGAAAGACATTGCAAAGCCAAAGGAGGACAATGGAGCAAGAGGAGCCATATCGGGAATGTCGCATGTATTGTATGCCCAAGAAGTCCCATAAAGATGAAGAAGTCATCAAAAGCGCAGTTAACAGAGGAGCATCGCATGTAATATATGCCAAAGAAGAACTATCGGAATCCAAAGGGAAGACCGATCAAAGGAGCAGAGGTGTATACATATATTATATAAATACACTGACCATATATGCCAAAGAAAAACTATTGAAATCCAAAGGGAAGACCGATCCGAGGAGTAGAGGAGTATATATATATATATATATATATATATATATATATATATATATATATATATATATATATATATATATATATATATATATATCTATATATATTCTATAAATACACACGGACCCGCTCCGCCATTATAAAATGCCCTATTGTTATATTGCATCCACGGTAATTGCAAGTTATGAAGGGCTGTCACCCCCAAAACCTTGACTGCGATATACGTATGCGGACCCGCTGCAACATTATAACATGCCCTATAGTAATATTGCGTCCATCGCAATATCACAAGCCTTGTTAAAGCTTTGCCACATTAAAATGCCGATTGTGATATGTATGTGGACTCGATGATCCTATTATATCGCCCCCTAATGGTATATCGCATCGATCATGTCGGGAGTTATGTATCACAGAGTTTAAAGCCTGTGTCACATTAAAAATACGATTGCGATAATAACGCGGACCTGACTACACCATTGCAATATGATTTAACATATTATTGCATCCGTCTCATATCGCATATATTGTAAATCCTTACCACTCTATAAGGCACCGATTGCGATATATATATGGACCCGATGGATTCATTAAAAAATGTTCATTGAATGTCACATCCATCCTGTTAGCAGAAGGGGGATTGGCCATGTTGTGTGAAAAACTGTTGATTGCAATAAATTTGTGGAGGAGCAGACCCGATGAAATTATAGATGTGGGTGTAATATATTTGAAGTCCGGCCTTAAGTGTTCAGTTAGGTTTTTTGTGTATTCCTGTGTATTTCGATAAATGTGTTGCTCGGGGTTTTTAAGACCAAAAGCACAAATTAACATTTCCAATAGTTTAGTGGGCCTGAACGATTGCGATTGCAATTGCGATTGTGACGTGGCATGTGGGGCCTCCCTGTTGGTACTGTCTCTCCAATGAAATCCTCCGTAAACAATGAAGTCTAATGTATGAATATTATTAAAGGAAAAGGACCTCTTTGATATTTTTAATAAGCAAAGTTTCTTTGTATTTTGGCTGCTCTTCCTCCTGAACGTGTCCAATGAGCATTGGCGAACATGAAGAGACAGAGGAAGCCAGAGATCGGGAAGCCGAAGATCAAGCAATCAAAGGAGAAGGAAAAAAGGTCGAGTGAGCACAGAGGAAGTGGAAGTTCTAGCGAGCGAAAGGGAAGCCAAAGGTGAGGCATATCAGTATAAGAAAACAGAGAATTGCCTTTATGCTGTTATTGTTGAAAAAATGGAAGAAACAGAGGCAGCTGTAGGTCCAACAGAACAAAAAAGGGCCGAAGGTCCAACAGGACAGGAGGCATTCGAAGGACGAGGATTTGTATTGATCATGTTACCCTATGAAAGACTCAGACCTGTGATGAATTAATCAGGTACACAATGCAGTCTAAAGAATAATTCTGTGATGTAATAAATAAAGTTTTATCTAACATTGTTTAAAGGGAGAAGTATCCAGTAGAGAAGCAGTCATGCTAAAGCATTTACTGTGACAATTAGAACAGATTCTTGAACAGAAATTTGGTTCTTGTGTAGAGGTTAGTGCAGCTAATAGTAGACTCACTAAAGTTGTGTGGAGACATTATCAGAGAGCATGATGGCTATTTGATATCATCATGAGATAACTTTTGCGGTCTCTGTGTGGATAGTATGAAGACTTGTAAAGACTTCTTCATATGAAGACTGGTTGCCATTGATGCTATAACATGGAGACTACAGTGAAGCTGTAAATAGACAAAATTTAGTAAAGAAGAGCTTTGGGAGTAGAACATTACTATCAAACATGCCTTGACAATAGAGGGTTGGATCCCTTGGGGTTGGTGCCTCAGAAGTTTAAAGGATTGGTGTCCTTGGAGTTGGTGCTCTTATATCCATGGTTGGTGCCTTGACAAAATAGATCCAAACAGTTTGCATCAGAGGGTTGGAGTCCTTGAGGTTGGTGCCTCAGCATTGGAAGGATTGGTGTCCTGGGAGTTGGTGCTCCTAAGTCCAAGGTTGGTGCCTTGACAAAACAAAGTTGGTGCTTTGGAGGTTGGAGCCTCACAAAAGTCCAAGTTGGTGCTTGGCAACAGATTGGAGTCATATATTTATATTGTATCTATTTTATTGCAATGATTATATTAATAAAATAATTTATTCTTGTTGTTCATCTTGTATTCTGAACATGAATGTTTTAACTGGTAAAAATAACAATTGAAAAGAAATACTGATTCAGCCCCCCCAGTATTTCCAATAATTGATATCAGAGCCAGTACCTTCATTGAAAGCCTAACAGCTTGAAGGCTGATCTTTAGAACACAAATGGCGAAGTCAAGGAAGAAAGTCTTGAATCCTCCTAAGGATGTGTCTCCCTCTACCACTAAAATAGAAGACAATCAATTTGAGGAGGCTCCATGGTTCAATGGGAACTTCAATATATGGGAAGCAAGAATGAGGAATTTCTTAAAGACTCAAGACATTGAAATCTAGAAATAAGTAATTGTTGATAGCATGATGGATGGAGAATCCAAGGAGTGCAATGAAAAAACAATGAAGGCAATCTTGAATGGGATACCTGATTATATAAATAACAATTTAGGAAAATGTTCATCAGCAAAGGGTATATGGGACAAAATTGATGACCTTCACTCAAAAGGAGCATTGAGCATGACCATCAGTTAAGAAGATGATGGAAATCAAGAAGAAAATCCAGAACCCATCATAGAAGATGAAAGTGAGAATGATGATATCAAGGCTAAAGAAGATCTAGAAGATGAAGAGAATGAAAAATATTTTGTAGAATATCTCCTCACTCAACTTATAGCTGCCATGGAAGAGATTATCAATTTGAAAAAGGAAAACAAGGAACTTAAGAAGAAAGCACTAGGTGGTGACCAAGACCAAACAAGGAAGAAAGTTGACCTTGTCTAGCTTCAAGTACAAGAAAGGGATGAAGAGCTTTCCAAGCTTAAGAAGGAATTTCATCAAAACAAAAGAAAGCATCATGAAGAAATCATATCCATGACAAATCAATTGGATAAAGTAAAGAAACGGGAAGATACCTTGTCAAGTCAACTACAAGAAGCAAGAAAGTTAGCAAGAGGAGCTGAGAAGACAATGGAAGCATTAGAAATCATAGAAAAACAGGTCGATGAAGTAGAAAAGGAGAGAAACACCATGATATGTCAACTAAAGCCAAAATGATGAAGAAATATTCAAATTAAAATCTAAAATCAAACTTATCAAGGCCGAAACATGTAAAGCTATAAGGATCAAGGAAGAAATGGAAAGCAGTCTAGCAAAGGAAAATGAAGAAATCTTCAAAATGAAGTTAGATATCATCTCCCTTAAACTAGAAGAAAATGAAGCTACTCATATCAAGGAAGAAACTGAGAAACAACTTGCTAAGAAGAATAAGGAGTGTGAAAGATTGGAAGAAGAGATTGTCTTCCTCAGGAAAAAGCTTGAAGGGATGAACAAAACCTTGAAGAGCTCTCAAGCCTTGGATGACATGCTCAGCCATCAAAGATGTCCATTTGATAAATAAAGTCCCGGGTATGTAGGTGAATCCTCAAACAAGAATGACAATGCTTCAAACAAAAGGGATGTAAAGAAGCCAGAAATAAATGGTGATGCTCCCAGTTCCAGCAAAGGCAAGGAGAAAAATCAAGGCAACAATGGAGGAAGTCCTGCTCCAAGAAGAAATGTAGATAATGTCAAGGATGCTAGAAGCAATGGTTATCATCAAAGGAACTCAAGACAGAAAGACTTCAGAAGTGCATCAAGGAAATCTCCATCTCCCAGGTACCAAACTTTATTTCTTGGTTATTGTTATTCTTGTACAAACTTTGGTCACATGGAAAAATATTGTAATGCATATCATAAAGATAGATATTATGGTCCCCAACAATCTCCAAGGAACAATTTTGCAGGAAGAAATCATGAATTCTTATTCATGAGAAATGTAGAATGCTTCAAGTGTCATAACATTGGTCATATGGCACGTGATTTTAACTTAACTTGGGCTCTTACACAAGCTAGAACCATGCAAAAGAAGAAAGTTACAAAAGTATGGAGAAGGAAGAAAATACAATTTGAAAGTTCCTTGAACTCTTCAGCCAACAACACATGTTATTGGCTTGAATTTTGACAATCTAAGCACTTGATGGGAAGACTCTACCAAAAGAGATGATGCATACAGCTAGGGGGAGCTTGTGATTCTTGATCATTATTGCAGAAGCTATTAGTGAAAGGGTCCTTGTGAAATCCTTGTTGAGCTATATTGACAATCATTCTTTGATAAAGATCCATTCTCGGGAGTACTCCATTGAAGAACATGATCTTGCTACCATTCTTTGGACTGTTGTTTAAGATGATTTCCACTCAATCACTAAGTAGTAATTGGAGCAACAGAGAAGGTCATCTAATACTAGATAAATATAGCAAATAACTATGGTGCTGATATTACAGATGTTAAATGTCTTGACTCAGGGATTTGATGTGAGGACAGGAAGATTGTGGACACAAATAGAGGCAACCTTCAAACAAACAGATACATCTAAAGCAAGAGCAGTTGGCAACATATAACCAAAACTAAAGCATTGCAAAAAGATGAAAATCAACAAAAAGAATTTGAAAGACTGTCACAGATTGGATATAAAAATCAACTAGTGGAGATAACTTGTAGAAATCTTTACAAGAACACAAGGAAAAGATGGCTCCTCAAAAATACTATAGAAAGGAGAATGTTGTGCAGTGGAATATAGCTTAGTAACTTAAGGAGAAGCATAGAGACACAAAGGAAGTTGGATCTAAAGAAATATAGAAATTTCAGTGGCATTTTCTTAATCGAACTATGAAGGCCCCTTAATTCTGACTGTGGAGACAACAAAATATGGATTTAAGCATAAAAAATTGGACTTGGACACTTGGTTTGTGTCTATTTGCAATCTGTTTGAAAGCATTGAAGTGGAGCATCTTTAAGCATTATTGAAGCCATGATAAAGTAGTCTTGAGACATGAAGAAGGGACAATGTGCTAATTGATGATAAAGCATCAATCCTTCTATCTTGAATAAAAAGAAGAGCACTATGACAGGGGGAGTAATAGACCCATGAAGATCTACTATTCAAGAAGAGTAGCAGTTCGACAGGGGGAGTCCTTGTGCACTCCTTTGCCATTGATGTCAAAGGGGGAGAGAAGAAGAATATTGCCATCCATAACAAAGTGGGGGATTGTTAACCTAGGTTGTCATTGATGTCAATATGGCAATATTTTGGATAGTAAACAATGATGTGAAGCCAAGTAGAGTAGATCCATGAAGCAACAGGAGTATGTCTATATAGCAATATTCAAGGATACTAAATGATGATATGAAGCCAAGGAGCAAGGCCATCTGGAAATCCAAGCCATGAGTAAGAGTCTGTTAACGGAGGAGTTAACAAAGGAGGCATATCAAAGCTATCACTTATGCTTAAGAGTATTGTAGAATATCAGAGCAAGAGAGGCATATCAGAAAAGACAGAAGCCATCAAGGTACGAAGGTATGAGAGAAGTTCATTGAAAGAAATTGCAAAGCCAAAGGAAGACATTGGAGCAAGAGGAGCCATATCAGGAATATCACATGTATTATATGTCCAAGAAGTCCCGCAAAGAGGAAGAAGTCATCAAAAGAGAAGTTAACGAAGGAGCATCGCATGTAATATATGCCAAAGAAGAACTATCAGAATCCAAAGGGAAGACTGATCAGAGGAGCAGAGGAGTATATATATATCATATAAATACACAGACCATATATGCCAAAGAAGAACTATCGGAATTCAAAGGGAAGACTGATCAGAGGAGTAGAGGAGTATATATATATATATATATATATATATATATATATATCTATAAATACACGGACTCGTTGCACCATTATAAAATGCCCTACTGTTATATCCCATCTGCTGTAATCGCAAGTTATGAAGGGTTGTCACCCCCAAAACCCCTGATTGCGATATACATATGCAGACCCGCTGCAACGTTATAACACACCCTATTGTAATATCACGTCTATCGCAATATCACAAGCCTTGTTAATGTTTTGCCACATTAAAATGTCGATTGCGATACGTATGTAGACCCAATGATCCTATTATATCGCGCCCTAATGGTATCGCGTTCGTCATGTCGGGAGTTATGTATCGCAGAGTTTAAAGTCCATGTCATGTCAAAACTACGATTGTGATAATAACGCAGACCCAACTACACCATTGCAATATGATTTAACATATTATTTCGTCCGTCGCATATCACATATATTGTAAAACCTTACCACTCTATAAAGCACCGATTATGATATATATATGGACTCGATGGATTCATTAAAAACAATTCACTGAATGTCGCATCCATCCCATCAGTAGAAGGGGAATTGGCCATGTTGTGTGCAAAACTGCTGATTGCGATAAAGTTGTGGAGGAGTAGACCTGATGAAGTTATAGATGCGGGCGTAATGTATTTGAAGTCCGGCCTTAAGCATTCAGTTGGGGTTTTCCATGTATTCCTGTGTATTTCGATAAATGTGTTTCTCGTGGTTTTTAAGGCCAAAAGCATAAATTAACGTTTCCAATAGTTTAGTGGGCCTGAACGATTGCGATTGTGACGTGGCATATGGGGCCTCCATGTTGGTACTGTCTCTCTAATGAAATCCTCCGTAAACAATGAAGTCTAATGTATGAATATTATTAAAGGAAAAGGACCTCTCTAATATTTTTAATAAGCAACATTTCTTTGTATTTCGGCTGCTCTTCCTCCTAAACGTGTTCAATAAGCGTTGGCGAACATGAAGAGACAAAGGAAGCCAGAGATTGGGAAGCCGAAGATCAAGAAATCAAAGGAGGAAGCCAAAAGGTTGAGCAAGTACAGAGGAAGCGGAAGTTCAAGCGAGCGAAAGGGAAGCCAAAGGTTAGGCGTATCAGTATAAGAAAACAAAGAATTTCCTTTATGCTGTTGTTGTTGAAAAACTGGAAGAAACAGAGGCAACCATAGGTCCAGTAGAATAGGAAAGGGTCAAAGGTCCAACAGGACAGGAGGCATTTGAAGGATGAGCATCTCTGTTGATCGTGTTACCCTGTGAAAGACTCAGAGCTGTGATGAATTAATCAGGTACATAATGCAGTCTGAAGAAAAATTCTGTGATGTAATAAATAAATTTTTATATGACATTGTTTGAAGGGAGAAGTAGCCAGCAGAGAAGCAGTCATGCTAAAGCATTTATTGTGATAGTTAGAACAGATGCTTGAACAAAAAGTTGGTTCTTGTGCAGAGCTTAGTGTAGCTAATAGTAGACTCACTGAAGTTGTGTGGAGACATTATCGGAGATCATGATGGCTATTTGATATCACCATGAGATAACTTTTGTAGAAAATGTGTGGACAGTTGGAAGAGTTGTAAAGACTTCTTCATATGAAGACTGGTTGTCATTGATGTTGTAGTATGGAGACTATAGTGAAGTTGTAAACAGATAGAATTTAGTAAATAAGAGCTTTGGGAGCAGAAAATTACTATCAAATAGGCCTTGACATCAGAGGGTTGGAACCCTTGGGGTTGGTGCCTCAGAAGTTTGAAGGATTGGTGTCCTTGGAGTTGGTGCTCGTATATCCAAGGTTGGTGCCTTGACAAAATAGATCCAGACAGTTTTAAGTAGAGGGTTGGAGCCCTTGAGGTTGGTGCCTCAGAACTAGAAGGATTGGTATCCTAGGAGTTGGTTCTCCTAAGTCCAAGGTTGGTGCCTTGACAAAACAGAGTTGGTGCTTTGGAGGTTGGAGCCTCACAAAAGTTCAAGTTGGTGATTGGTAATAGATTGGAATCATATATATATATTGTATCTATTTTATTGCAAATATTATAGTAATAAAAGCATTTATTCTTATTGCTCATCTTGTGTTTTGAATATGAATGTTTTAACTGGTAAAAATAACAATTGAAAAGAACTACTGATTCACCCCCCCCTCAGTATTTCCAACAAGCAGTGCATCCTAGGATCCTGTGGGCACCCATCTCAGATCTATACATGAGGATGAACAGTGGGAGAAGAACGCACATAATACTATATGAAAAGAACATTCACGATTCACCTACCTTTTACAAATACTCAACTATCATTTGATCGATGACAGCATCATCTAGGCCCACCCATAATAGGTCCCATCCAAAACAGTCTCAATTAACATCATCTGCCCCCGAGTGATGTGATGGAATGCCTGGCTGCCTAAGCCCCGTAGCACAACTACGACAACATCCTGTGTCTCTAGCCTCTCTAGATAAACCAGCAAGACAGTCGTGCCCTTGACACGAACACACCATCAACAATGGCGCTCCATGAACTTAGTAGTGTTCCTTTCACAAGGTAACATTGGATGGATATCCCCCACCACTCTGAGGGGAGTCAATCCGATCAAGAAGTAAATATCCTATAATGTGAGCTCAATCTTGTGCCCCTGCATGACAAATACCTCGCGGTCTAGATCCTAATAGCTCACAATTCACAATAGCAAGGGCTCACCTACCCTCATCAGTGGGTTCTCTACCAACTTGAGAACCACATAACAAACCAATGGCCCTCGAACAGCCTGAACCCCCTGGATCTTAGATCAAAGAATATCCAAGTCTCATTCATGGCAGTTGATTTTCAGCTTTGCCATATCTGCAAAACACCACATGTCTTGTCAGTTCAAAATATAAAACAATGGGCTACACTGATCAAACTACAGCCCCCGCCAAGCCAACATACCAACTCTTTCTCCAACAAAAAATCGCAGTTTTCAACCCAGAAGGTGCAAGCTCACATGTTTTCAGCTATTTCCTATGAGCTGCATCACACTTCTGGGCCCCAAAAGTGTGATACGATAATGAGCAAGAGCAGGGGTCTCTTAGGGAGCTGTCAGGTGCCAAAAATTAGGAAATAAACCACTGAAATTGAAGAGATGGGTAAGGCCACCTACCTAAAATTCGCAGATCCTAATTTCAACGATCGATTTGTCTGCTATGATCTTCACAAGATTTAGGGCCTTTTCCTCCTCTCCAAATTCACCACAGCTCACTTAGCAAATGAATCCAAATTGGAGGGAAAACATCCTTTCATAGAAAAATCCCCAATTTTCTATCTCCCATTGTGACTAGACCGTAGCTTAGTTTGATGAACTATCAGTACCATTGGAAAGCTCTTAGTGATCTTTAAAATGGGTCTTCCTCAGTCGTTGATGATTTGACACTTCACCTGGAAACGATTTTTCCGAGGTCACTTCGTCGTCTCTCAAAATTGAAGTTCGTCTTAAAGTGACACTTGTACTTTGAGGTACACCTCCTCTTAATACTTTTCATACCATATGTCAATTTTCGTCATGGGTAACCATCATTTACTCATGTTTTCATGGTCCCCAATGGGCCTAGTCTTTGTGGCAGTGTCATCGAGTCACCCGTGTTCAGCGCATCCTTGATGAGTCACCCTTACATTCTTGGAGTCTATTTCATGTCCCATCATATGATGTCATAGTATTCCATCCATATTTTCATCTCGTTCATCCTGTGTTGCCCATTTTGGCCTCTAGTCATACTGTCCCCATCCCCTTCGGAGTTAAGTCAGTTGCTGCCAGGTCAACCATGCACTTTATGCTTTGACAAGGGTAGTCATCTATTTGTCCCTCAGTCCCCTTTTCCACATTATCCCTAGTGTGAGTCCATGAGTCACATCACTATTTTTCCTCGTGCTTTAGTTGAGGATCCTCATTGCCTCATCAATCGTGGGCCCCATTCTGTCGACATTAGCTCATTTATTCTAGAAGAACGACCTAGAGGGCGGTGAATCATGGTTCCAGCTTCCATTCTTGCTCATTGCCTTGGATCGAGTAGAGGGTCTTACTGTTTCCCTTTGACTTGGTTGTTTTGTGTTCGTGATCCATACACTTGATGGTCCAGTGATGCATCAGATTATACTAGGGATTCCTGGGTGTGTGTGAGATGTTTCAGACCTCATGAGTGGGTGGCCCTTCAAGTAGCCCCCCACATGACCAGATGCATGCCTACTATGCTACAGCCTCAGATGCAATTCCGCAGAGTTGATGGGCTCAGTTCCTACTGATCACAGTCTTCATAGCATGCATGTCTCCTCCAGATGATCCATTTAGTTTTGCATAACCCTTCCCTGTTTAGCAGGGCTTCTCTGGTTGTTCTACCCTCCCTCCCACCCATTTTTTGAGGGAAGGGGCTTTGTATCTCATGTACTCAAATATTATTGTATTCAGTCCTGGCTCATGTTTTTTCCAGGTGCATTATGTATATGGGACACATTGTATTATTTTCTGGCTCTCTTATGCTAGTGTGTCATGTACCATTCAGCATGTACTTTATTGCTCGTTCTCATATTTCTGGGCGAACCATTATTTTTGTACTAAGTTATCTCACCGGGTATGGGTATGCCTCCCCTACCTCATTGAGGTCCGGTACCACAACATAAAAGGAGACTTGCATTAGTCTCACCCCCTCTGTCACTATCCTCTCTCAGATTTAGCTTCATTGGTCTCTCTCTCTCCCCTTAACTCCCCTATGTTGTCTAAGTGATTATGTCTTTACAACATATTTCGGTCATACGTTTTGATCCTAACACTCATACGTTGGATGAAATCTGTTATTACCAAAAAATTGATCATCTAGCCTAATTTACTAGATGGATCGAAGTATACCATGTAAAGCCAATTTTACACTAGTAAAATTGTTTTCACTGTGAGAAATTACCTAATAAACCACCTTTATTAAGTAATTTATAGTTAAACCCATGAAGAATAATTAAATAAATCACTATTTATTTGATTTTCTTCTAGGAATAATTAATTAAACCATTGTTTTATTATTATTCCTTGTCAAATTTGACCCAATCATGAAAAATAAATAGATAAATCATTATTTATCTTATTTTTCTCTAAGAATAACTAATTAATCATTAATTAATTACTATTATTTGTTAAATTTGACTAAATCACTTAGGAGTAATTAAATAAATCATCATTTATTTATTATTCCTTAACTAATTCATTAAGATGATAAATAAATCATTTATTTATTTATTATTTCTAAATAAAAGTTTAAATAATTTTTCCCTCCTAAACAAATATAATAAAATATTCCAAGTGGTTATTCCAAGAATGGGATCAATAATATTTTATTATTGCTCATTATTCGAGGATAACTCAATATTTTGTTATAAATAGAAGGGTTTTCCATTCATTATTCACTTTTGATTATTTTCATTGTTGTAACTCTGATTATTTTCATTGTCACACACCATATTTTTGTTGCGTTTCTGCATTATAGAGGAGAGATACTCTACAAAAGCTAAAGACGTTTGAGGATAGCCAAGAACCCATCCCATAGAGGGGGACTGGTAACATTTATCTGTTCTCTTCATAGGTGTTATTATAAAATAATTCTTTACATATCTAGTTTCCATTGGATAATTGGGGTTATTACACTTTCTTTCGTTGTTTAACTATGATCGTAGCACATATCATAATTTTTTCAGTTTTTGTTTCTATCAATAGATGCATATCTACAATGTTTAGCAACCATTTCTATTGTTGAGATTGTTGTCATCAACAATCTTAAGTGGGTTCTTTTCGTACATCATCGAGAAGAAAACACTACAACAATGGTTGTCACGAGAGATTGTTAAAGAAGTTAAAATCAAGTCATCTTTAGTATCCTCTTTGAAAGTAGAAGCTTATTCCAAAGTCAAGAGAGGTTGGGTGAGTTATTCTTCACTGTCTTCAAACCACAAGGAATTTTCAAATTCCAATGAAGGTTTGGAAGATGGGTACAAGGTAAGTTTATTCATGGAGTTCCCATGTGAAATGGTCATATCCCTTGACCTACAACTGTTGGGATAGGGTCCCTGGGGTAAATTTTGTAAGTTCTTTTGTAGATATGTAAAATCTCTATGATTTGTGGAAGCAGAGTGCAAAGATAGTAAAAGTCAAAGGGGATTTAGTCCCTTAGTTGGGTAGGTGATAGGAAGGTTTTGAGACCCGCCCATGGTCTGCGGACCATGGTATTGTAAGCTAAAAGGCTATAAAGAGAAGAGTCATAGAATGTCTAAGGAAGAACTCATGGATAGAAATATTTGTAAGGGAAAGTAAGCTAAGGCAAGAAATATTTGTTTCTTGTACTTAGGCAAAGGGGAAGGCTCCTGTAACTGAGTGTGTGGAGACCTTGGTAAGTCTGTAGGCTAAGTGTGTGGGCCCCTGTAGGTGAGTGCATAGGGAAAAAGAGTCTATATCTAAACGATTACATCTAATAAAGAGTGTTTTGATGCAATTCTTGTGCATCTGTGTATTTATTCTTACTTCTGCAGTTTCCTATAATTTCTCTCTGTATTACAATTTATATGAATGAATGCTTAATTTGTGCACACAAGTGGTAGATCAATACTATTTATGCATGTTATGAATATTTAAAGTCGTTCGCAGAGATCTGCATGTTGTTTAAGTGAATTACTGCAATTATCTGTTTCGAAAGGATTAGGGCTCGTGAAGGTAGAACTAAGCCCTAGGAGCCACAATAATCTATCACACATGCCTCTAGATATAGAAACTTAGTTATGTCATCCCCCAATATTGCTTTGGGTTGGACTGCAGCGTGTGCTACGTGGGTTATTTCCGAAAGGGCTAGCAGTTTAGGGTTTTGTTGGTTGGCGCAGTTAACTTGAAACCTAGCTCAGGCCCCATCAAGTAAAAAAATGGTTGCGCCAATTGTTAGGCATGTAATCCTACCACAACATGTTTTAGGGTTCAAAGCCCAAGTTTTGGTCAAAGGTTTTGTAAAACTCCGCGAATTTTAGAAGTAGAGTGCGAAGTAGAGGTTAAGTCATAGGGCTGTCCACCCTAAATTAATGTAATGTAATGTAAAGTCATGTCGGCCTACCCATGGTCCATGGACCATGGGATTGTATAAATAGAGCGAGGCTCTAAGTTGTAAAGAGAGTGAATAGAGAAGAAATAGGAGAGAAGAGTACGAATGGTTGGAGCTTAGAGTAGAATTCTAAGTCTATTAGGTCATAGTAGTAGGAAGAGGCTCTGTAGCTGAGTGTGCAGAGGCCTAGTAGAGTCTGCAATTGAGTGCGCAGACCCTTGCAGCTGAGTGCACAGGGTGGTGTCAAGTCTGTAATCGGGATTGAAGATTAATAAAGAGAAGTTGATTCTTATTTTTGTGTATTTGTTGTACATTTCCTTCTTTGCATTTATATTGGTTTAGTTATCTCGCACACTAATATGATTGTTGAATATGCTATAATAATCATTAATTGTACACACAAAAGTTAAGTAATCAGGTAATAATAGATTAAATAGCAAGAAATTTGGGTATTACACGGGTTGCGCCCAAGTAGGGCTGCACGGAAACATCATCACAGGTTGCGAAGGAATAACAAGTGCACGTAGCGACGTGCACACAGGGTCAAACCGCAGACCTGCAGAAGCCCATCAGACATCCCTAGGGTGCAGAAACCTAGTTCTAGCACCCTCCCATACTACTTTGGGTGAGACCTCAGTCCGCGCTCTGCGGACTGTTGCCAAAAGGGCTAGTAGTACCGGGATTTTCTTGGCTAAATCACCTTTGAACTTGGGTCAGGCCCATACAAGCCAACAAATGGTTCTGTTGCCGGGACCGAGATCTACATAAAGGATGTCTGATGTCATGCCACTAGAATCCAATGAAGAAAGAAATTGAAGAGTGGTGGACAAGAAGATTCACGAGTTCGCAACACAGGAGAATAAAAATCCGTGAGTATCTAAGGAACAGTGGTTGGAGCGCTACTTGTAGATGGAAATCCATGAAATTTTCTTTGTGTCCTTTCCTTTGGAGCTGTATGAGTGGATTGTGAAGTTAGCAGACAATGAGGGAAGGTGTAGGCTCGACAAACCAATAGTGTGGACTCCGGAATTAGTGCGTAGACTAGAAGCATTAGGAGATAAGATAGTGCAAGCTGTGGACCATTGGCTCGACCGAATAATAGGAGGATTTATCACTGAATTTGCGGTAGACACAACAGTCAGCTATAGTGAGGCGAAGCGATGTTTTCTCAAGGGACCACGAGGTAAGTATATTAAATCTTTGAACACTTGGATTAAGATGCCATTGTGTGAAAAGCGGGTTATGAGAATAAATTAATGTTTGGAACTATGCGAAGTGGGGAGATCTACAGAAGCAAAAGTAGTGAAGAGTTGGAAAACAATCCCTTAGTTTCACCCTCGTGGGAAACGAGGAAGAGCTTGCGAAAGTTTCTCTGAGAAGCGCGGTCAGTCTGATAAGGCGGAATATTCTGCATTTACCACCTCCACCCACACCACAACCCGTCTCTTCCTTCTCACCTCCATCTCCACCCACCCCACCTCGGTGACCACCACAGTTCAGTATGGCGAGTGCGATCAAACTACTGGTATTCAGAGGAGTGGGAAATCAAGATCCAGACCAATTCTAGTTCGTGGTAAGAGTAGTATGGGAAGCACAGGGCATCATGGATGATAATATTAAAAAGGCTACGTTGGTGAGCGCACTACAGGATCGTGCATTAACGTGGTATATCAAGCATTCTAATGACCACCCGAATGCAGGAATTGTAGAGATCCAGGCCATGCTGAATAGGGAATTTAGTAGGCCAAAATCAGAAACACAATCAACCATCAGGTTTAAGGAGATCGTGATGATCCTGGGCGAGACCCCCCTGGGATCTAGACCAAAGGATGAAGAGTATGATCTGCGAAGCCAATATGACGTTAACATATGCACAACATCGCACATGGTTTGTGGCCTCACTTACACCACACTTAAGGACGACGCTATCACAGCAAAAACTTTCCACCCAGGCCGAAGTGCTAGAGATGGCAATAAGATTGCATGAGACCCCTATATAAGACCTTGGGTTGGGAGTCCAACAAATCCACACACAGCTATAGAATCTATGTCTGGAAATGAAAAGTTTGAAACAGGACAGGACACCTCGGCTGTAGGTGCGCGAGGAAGTATGGTGCATAAAATGCAAAGGCCAAGGGCATGACAAGGACCACTGTTCGGTATTCGTGAACTACTTGGTAGGAAGAGGGTTGATGTCATTAAGACCAGAGGCACAAGCAGGGCCTAGCGTGGTGTCTACATTATGGTGTACGATCTGCCAGATAGGAGGAAAACACACCACGGATAATTGTCATCTGTTTTAGAAGTATACGCAGACGTCCCAACAATTGTTTTGTAATTTTTATAGGTCGGTAGGCCATGACGAATGCACCTGCCGAAGCTATGAACTAATGATGGACTAGACTCCTACCTACAGGGTGTAGAACGAAACACAAGCCCTCAACCCAAATGCAGGGATGGCGTGAGCTAGGTTTCAGGGGCGCGGTAGGGGTTGAGGCAGAATGGGGCTAGGAAGGGGTTGCGGACAACTAATTTGTTACAATTGCGGAGGGCCAGGGCATTATGCCCATGATTGTACAAACCCGACAAGAATATCATGTCGGTACTGTACTCAGTTTGATCATGAGGCAGAAGACTGCCCTTTGTTGATGGTGAGGATGCATGAAAAGGTGGTACTCCAGCCCCCTGCGACCCAAAATTTACAAATGATGAGGCCTAAGCCACGCGAAGAAGACCCGAATGTAAACATGATGCTCAGGAGCGGTATGACCATGGGAGATGATAAACGGAAGCAGCCAGAAGAAAGCATGTGGGTTCGCAAGGTTCCTACAAAGGAACCCGAGTTTGATCTAGAACGCGCGAAGGGGACATTCATGGAAGCTAAGAAGAGCTTCATGGAGGCCTCCACTTTAAGTAGTAAGGATCAACTAGAACCAAGGATGGATCCTTCAATGCTCACTACCTTTTTGGAGACATGCATGAAACTGTTGCGTGACAGCAAGGTAGTCAAAGGACTATAGGAACTTATCACTAGGTGCGCGGGGTTAAGAGAACCGCCCGTTGTCCAGAAACTTAGGAAGCATGCGTTGCACACAGGAAGGGAAATGAGGTTGATTGCACAAATATGTGAGTACGAAATGGATCAGGTAATCCTGGATCTGGGTTCGGATGTGAATGTACTATGAAAGAAAACATGGGAACGCATGGGTAGACCCGTGCCACAATGGTCCCCTATTCAGTTACGAATGGCGAACCAAAAAAATATTTTGCCCATGGGAAGATTACAAGGGGTAACAGTTGATATTGAAGGTGCGAGCGTGCGGGCGGATTTTGAAGTGATAGAGATTGTCAATGACAACAATCCCTATCCCATGCTACTAGGAATAGACTGGGCCACCGAGATGAATGAAGTCATAAATCTGAAGAAGTGCAAACTGATCTTTGAGAAAAAGTCACTACGCATGGTAGTACCACTAGATTGAGCCGAAGGAGCATGATGATGAACTCAATTGTATTTACAAGATAATTGCGCCAGAAGAAGATTGGGTGAATCTGATTGCAGATGGAAGGATTTCATGGGAGCGTGAAAGCTCCTACACTTCGGATTCAGATGAAGAGATAGAGCGATGGCAGAATCAGCTGCACGAAGTAACAACGCTTAATTGCAACATGATGGTTAGATCACTGGGTTGCATGACAATAGAGGCAAGGACATTGCTGACATACGATGGATTGTCAGCGGTGGATGAATTCCTGAGCAAATTTGAAAGTGTAGTTCCAGAATAGTAGCAATTCGATGCGCTAAAATGGGCACTACATGCCACACCCACATGATGGTGGGGTACACATAAAGGAAATTTTAAGGACTGGCACGGATGCAGAAGGATGATGCGCCTACGTTTTGGAAAACCCTAGCTCCAAACGAAAGCCAATCAGCAAGGGCGGAATAACTTGCACCCCACCTTTGTTGATGGCTACAGACATATGTTATACAGTCCACACAAGCACGCACCACTCCCAGACTAGAGAATTAGAACAAACCATAGCAGCAGGAAAGGCAATGCACACTACCAATTCTCCACGATGAAGCCTTTGATAGGGTGTGCGGAGTACTGAACAAGGTTCACCAGGTGAGACGAAATGACTAAGACCTGTGCATGCCAGTAGTTCAATGGGCCTACCGGACCATGTGGAAAATCTTGAATGTGGAGATGATTCCAAAGGTGTAGAGTAGAGTGGAGATCGTAATTACTGAAGAAAATACAAAAAGGAATCTGCATGTACTGGACCCTGTAGTGCTGACAGTGCTTGATGACGAGGAGGAAGAAATAACACATCTATGCGAGGTTGCACCTATAAGGATTCAGGAAGCCATCCGGCGAGGGAATCTTAGACTCCATGAACTCGAAAAGGACAGGGTATGATCGAGGAAGAAAATCATTTTGATGGATGCTAAGATCAAGAGGCTGAAAAATGAGATCATGCAAGCATGTCTTGTTGAGAAACCAAGGATGACAGGGCCAGATATGAATGATCGTACCATTGCATTAGAAGAGTGTCGCCGAGAATTTATGACTCTGCTGCCATGACTATGACTGCATCTCACCAAACACAGTAACCAGGGGAGTGAATGACATACACTAGAATGCACGGCGCTGGCAGTCACGCAAACAATTGAGGAGTTTCCATGGACTATGCTGGAAGGCGAGTTCAGGTCTCACACAGGTGGGGTGACCACCTGACTAGTTGTAGGGAGCACAGTCTTAGTGCTCCAGATAGATGAAAGAGAGCGGGGGACTCTAAAAGAGTCTGTTTGGGAGTTATGCGATGAGGGAGGTGTGCGCAGAATCAGCATGGCACAATGTTCGCACCTTTGCATGGGGGGTTGTGCTGCCACACGGGTAGGCTGGGAAGTAATCGTTGGTGTCACTATTCATGACGAGATGTCCAATTTAAGGCAAAAGGGAGCGGGCGACAGACATTTAAGATGAGAATTAAGGACTAGATTTGGGGCAATCTGCTACCAAGAAAGCATTGATGGCTCAAAATTGGGGGGAACAGTCAGATTTGAATTCAAAAGGTGCTATAAAACTCCAAGGGCTAACCACGAAACAACACTTGTTCGTTTGAGATTTGTGCAATTAAGTAGAGCAAAGATTGATGAGCACCAAGCGATATTTGAGCCTCGAAGTTTGTGAACAACCACAGACAGTTCAAATAGAATGATGACTACCAGGATAGGTATGGGTTTTATAGAAAGTACCGTCGACGAGGCCGTGCAGAATGCCACAGTGCATGATGTTCCCGAAGACATTGGGGTCGTGCCGAAAATCCCAAAATCTCCTCGGATGCTGAGGCCTAAGAAACATAAGCAGGCAGCGGGACCAGTCCACATGTCCTCGCTGAATCCGCGGTTTGGTAAACTCTCTATGGAAGAAAAGGGCAAGGTTGTCACCATTGAGACAGACAACGAGGAGGAGGACCTATAGGCTCTTGTAGATGAGATAGAAGTAGCAAAAGACATGGAAGAAGACATCCAGCTAGTGCACGCTGCAACGAAATTGCTTGAGTACGTTCCTCTATGGAAAGGGAAAGCTAAGAAACCCAAGGATTTGGATGCCACTAAGAGCGCACTCCAAACCCTGCTCCTCCCCGATGGAATTGTGTTTGAGGGCTCGACCCTGGGCCGCATGCCCAAAATGAAGTTTGAAGATTGGGACTTCATGAATAGTGAGAAGTTCCCACATTTAGAGACTGAGAACCTCATGAAGCAGAGCATAGAGGGGTCAATTACAACACTAGAGCCGTAGAAATGGCTACGTGGTATCGAGAAGGCCGAACTACTTCAACTACTATGGATTCCACACTTTCACCGCGCACCTATCACAATTTTCGTCATCAGGCAGCTGCTTTGCTTGGTGCACGATGGGTACTTATGGCTAGAGGAGCTTATTCCCATCACAGCAGATCTTATCCATAGGATTTCCCGAATTCCCTATAAGGGAAAGGACCCCATGGAGATAGCCAGAAAAAGTGGATATTTTGCGCTCACAGAGGCCATGAAGAAGAAATACAAACTAGAAAAGAAAAGGAGGGGTTACACAATCAACAACATTAAAGATAAAGGGGTACGTGTAGCCACCCAACTCCTGGCCGGGAAGGTAATGCAAAAATGCCTTGGAGATGAGGTACTAGCGCCGGTAGTTGCAGTGGTAGAACAATGTGCCAAGGGGGTCCAATTCAACTGGGCTGAGTTCCTCTGCTAGGAGTTCCTAACTAACTATAAGGAAGCCCAGGAGTAGGGCAAGACCTTCCACTATGCATGGTTGTTCTTGTCTATTTTACTGGTAACAGGGGAACTACCTGAGCATAGTCAGTTCACTAATATTGAACAAGACTTACCAGAGGCTGCAAAGTACATGTTGCTCTGGGCTACCAAGGATGCCATGCAGATCTGTGAAACAAAGATCTTCTGAGTGCTCATGGAGGTGAGTGTCCAGATGTGGATCAACAAGAAGCCGCGCCTATCCCCCATAGTGTACAATAGTTTGCAGAGCTTTGTAGACTTCAAGGAAGACATGCATGATATGTATATCAAGGCGCGTAAGGATCCGGCATAGACATGGACCAAGCTCCCTTTCATTGCCATTGATGATGCGATCTTCTCAGTGCTAGAATCATAGCCTCTTGAGTGGTGCGCCCCAAATCTAGCAGAGAAGGATAAAACAACAACACAAAAGTAGAAGGCTACAACCAAGTTGCATATCACCCATTTGGCCCAATAAAAGTGCAACGAACAAGCAGCCATAGAATAGATGAAGGCTACCGAAAACGCAGTAGCAGTGCAGGCAATAGGGGTCACCATGACACAGGAGGAAGGGGTCCAGAGCATGTCTACAGGACAGGGAGCAGAGGACACAGCAGAAGGCATGGACTCGAGCACAACGTCCACCCAGCTGAAATGGCCGCGTGTCATGGAGAGATTAGGTCCATAGAAAAAGGTCAAGGCATCCAAATTGGACAGGGAACCGATTACACTGATGGAAGGCGACCTCTACGACGTCGATGACATGGTTCACGAGGTCACCAGGGAAGCACTCCAGGAAGCCATGATAGAGCAACAGATTGTGTTGGGGGCCCTAAGGGTGCAGTTGCAGGAACTTTAGGTGCGACCCCTATAGGAAGGAGCAGTAGCCGCCTATGGCATAGTAGGTACATCAGCAGCAGAGTAGTTGCTACGTGCAAAGATGGCTAATACTGTAGTGCTACTGGAAGGAGTACTAATAGCAGAAAAAGAGGAAGACAGAGATGCGATGGGAAGGATCGAGGGACTTGGCCTAAAGTTGGCTGCCCTTCTGTGAGACACACTATATCAAATACAGGATGGCATCACAACAAATCTCCGTGCCAGGGAGGGCTGCGCGATCTAGGTATTTAGTGAGAAGAAGATTAACATTGAACAGCTCAGCCTACAACGTGGCGAGCTCATGTCATAGAATCAGCAGATCGTGCAAATAGTTGATGAAGCCTGCCGACGCATTCCAGAATTATCCATTGCTGTAGACCTACCCACAGAGATGCGGATCCACTGTCTAGCAAGTGGAGTCCAAAGCACACACGAGGAAACAATGCGAGTACAGCTGGAGCTGAACCTCTAGATTGCCGAGCTGCAGCTGAAGGCGCAGCCTTCCACTCCTTCGGAAGTTAGAGAGTAGCGCATTAACATGATTCAAATAGGATTGGAAGAAATTGGACGGGAAGTGTAGGACTGTACCAGTATGTTGGACCAAGCTTTTGATGTCCTCACATCCTTGCAGGAAGACCCCAACATATAGCGCCTGGAAACAGAGGCACGTGAACTGCAAGAGCAGTATGACAAAGTAAGGGGAGCTGCGCAGACAGTCGTCCTCACCCAACGACTAGCAAAGATGTAGTAAGCGAGGGCACTAGAGGAATAGGTGGATGTTGCAAGACAGAAAGAAGCACTTCTCAAAGCACGCATCCAACCTTGAATTGATGAGGCCTTCACCATTACAGCCTAGATTGAGGGAAAGCTCGCACAGATGTAGGAGATATATGTGCTAAGGTAGGTAGCAGATCCTCACAAAGAAGCATTGGAGGAATTCATGCACCAGGTCCAGCAAACTGCAACACAATGCACTGAAGACCTCCAAGCACTACGGGACCAGTTGGAGGGGCTCTGTGCCAATATCGCTGCACTAGTAGAGTGACTTGGGATGAGTCACGATGATTGTGTTGGGGTCTTGTTGGGCATGGAATCCCCCCACAAAATGTTTTGGGGCTCAAAGCCCAAGTTTTGGTCAAAGTTTTTGTAAGACTCCACGAATTGCATGTGCGGAGAGCGAAGTAGAGGTTAAGTCATAGGGCTGTCCGCCCTAAAGTAATGTAATGTAATGTAAAGTCATGTCGGCCTACCCATGGTCCGCGGACCATGGGATTGTATAAATAGAGTGAGGCTCTAATTTGTAAAGAGAGTGAATAGGGAAGAAATAGGAGAGAAGAGTACGAATGGTTGGAGCTTAGAGTAGAATTCTAAGTGAATTGGGTCGTAGTAGTAGGAAGAGGCTTTATAGCTGAGTGCAAAAAGGCCTAGTAGAGTCTGTAGCTGAGTACATGGACCCCTGCATCTTAGTGCGTAGGGCGGTGTCGATTCTGTAATCGAGATTGAATATTAATAAAGAGAAATTGATTCTTATTTCTGTGTATTTGTTGTACATTGCCTTCTTTGCATTTATATTGGTTTATTTATCGCGCGCACTGATATGATTGCTGAATATGTTGTAATAATCATTAATCTTACACACACAAGTTAAGTAATCAAGTAATAATAAATTAAAGAGAAATAAACTTAGGTATTATACGGGTTGCGCCCTGAGTAGGGCTGCGCAGAAACATCATCACAGGTTGCAAAGGAATAACAAGTGTGCATAGCGACGTGTGTGCAGGGTCAAACTGTGGACCTCCAGAAGCCCATCAGACATCCCCAGGGTGTGGAAACTTGGTTCTAGCACCCTCCCATACTACTTCGGGTGAGACCTTAGTCCACGCTCTGCGGACTGTTGCCAAAAGGGCCAATCATACTAGGATTTGCTTGGCTAAATCACCTATGAACCTTGGTCAAGCCCATACAGGCCAAAACCAATGGAGAAACTGTTGAAGAAAGACATGACATTCTGCTAGGATGAAGAGTTTCAGAACAATTTAGATATTCTAAAGAACAAAATGGTCACCACGACCATTTTGGTATTCCCCGATTGGAAAAAGGAGTTTCATGTGAATGTGGATGCTTCTTGTATTGCGTTAGGTGTGATGCTGACCCAACCAGGTGAAGGTGATATTGATCATCCTATAGCATTTGTGAGTAGGAAGTTGTATAAAGTGAAGAGGAACTACTCAAATACAGAGCATGAGGGAATGGCTATGGTGTACAAGCTATAGATATTTCAAGCACTCTCTGTTAGACACGCACTTCAAGAGTATACAAACCATTTTTCTCTAAAATACTTGGTCAATAAGCCTATGTTGTGGGGGAAGATATGAAGATGGGTGTTTCTCTTTCAGGGGTACGATTTTGAAGTGATTGTAAATCCTGAACGATTGAATGCTGGTCCTGATCATCTCTCCTAGATTGAGACAGGCGATGAGTCTACTATTTCGGAAGAATGGTTGCCTGATGCATAGTTCTTTACTGTTAGTGTCACAGACGATCAATTTGCTAATATAATCTAGTTTTTAACAACTCGTATAGCCCCAAAAGGATATTCTATGTAGGAAAAGAAGGAGTTGGTGGTTCGTGCAACTAATTTTTTTGTGATCGCGAGACACCTATATAAAATCGACTGTGATGAGGTACTACATCGATATGTCCCAGAGTTTGAACGACCTAGCATCCTCACAGAAGCACATGGAGGAGTAGCAGGGAGCCACTATGTAGGAAGCATGATTGTGCAATATATCCTGCACGAGGGACTTTGGTGGCCAACGATACATAAAGATGCAAAGGTGTACTGTAGGGAATGCGATGCTTGCTGAAGGACGAGGAAACCATCATGGAGGGATGAATTTCCCTTGAATCCACATATAAATATGTAGGTTTTTGATAAATGCACGATCGATTTTGTGGGTTCGATCCAGCCACCATGGAGGAACACTGGAGCACGATACATTATTACAACAAATGAATAGATGACACGATGGGTGGAAGCGCAATTGGTAAAGGACTGTAGCATAGCTACTGCTGCGAATTTTATCTTTGAGTATACCATGTCCTGATTGACTGTCCTAAGATATTAATGAGAGATAGGGATACACACTTCGTAAATGAAACAATTGCCACGATGCTTGAAGAATTCCAGGTCTATCATTAGAAAAGTATGCCCTATCATCCTAAAGCTAATGGTATGGTTGAAGCCTTAAACAAAATTATGGAGAGCTCTCTAATGAAGATTTGAAATGCGAAGCAAAATGACTCGGATGTATGCATACTAACAATCCTGTGGGTGTATAGAACTACTTGTAAGAAGCTGATAGGCCAAAACCCTTTCAGATTGGTTTATGGGCAGGAGGCTGTGATTCCCATGGAATACATTGTGCCAAGTTTGTGGATTGCAGCACTGACTGATATGGTTGATCGCGAGACTATGGAGGAGTGCCTCACACAGCCGATGGAAGTGGAAGAGGATTGGATTTTAGTAGGATTTCACCAAAATGTGAAAAAGGAGCACGAGAAGGCATGGCACGATCGACATATAAAGCAATGCACCTTCCAAGTTAATGATTTGGTTTTACTATATGACAAAAAGTTTATGAAATTTCCTAGAAAGTTTTAAATGCATTGGCTTGGCCCTTATGTGGTAAAGGAAATTACAGATGGTGGCGCATTTCAACTCATGAAGCTGAATGGAGAATTGTTTCTCGGCATAGTCAATGGCAGTCGATTGAAGTTGTAAAAGGGTGATCCCTCCCCTGTGTAATGACTATATAATGGTAGGATAGTCTTAGTACTCCAGGTAGTTGTAAGGAAGTACGAGACTATAAACTACACTACTCGAAAGTTAGAACGACGAGATAAGAAGGATGCATGATGGAAGAAATCATGGCGCCAAGGGGAGCTGCGCCAAGGGGGCTATGCCACAGAGGTTGGTGCCATGCATCCTAGTCACAAAATTGCCATTGGATGCACTGTAGATGATTGGATAAAAAAATTTCTATTATGAGCAATGAGGGCGCATTTATGGGGAAAATATTTGGAAATTTGTCACCAAAGATGCATTAATGATAGATATTTGGAGGGAATGGTTGGATTCAAATTTGAATTCAACTATAAATATGGCATGTCACCCTGCATTAGAAAACTTTTTATCTTGAGAATTGAATTTAAGTTTTTCTACCTTGTGTTGTGCTAAGCGCTGAACTGTATGTCTGACCTAGACTGGGAAGAGCTCTTTTCATGACTAGGGTTGGCTGACCTACCTGAGTTTCTCCGTGAGAGATTTCTAGCCAGAATGAATGCAATTCCCCTCACAATAGAAGCAATGCCCTTTGAAGCTACACCCTCCGCTGAAGCATCATCTCCTATTCCTACGAGAGTTTCGATGCTTAGGTCTCCTTGAACTAAGCCCTCTACAGTCGATAAAAAATAGATAAAGCCACAACAAGTTCTAGTGAGGCAATCACCACGAAGAATTCCCACAGAGATCTGACAGAAGGGGAAAATGGACAAACCGAAGCATCCACATGAGCCCCTTGACTTAGATGAAGAGAACTTCATGGAGGCATCAAGGAGATGAATGCCGAAGAGGGTGAGCCTATGACTCGGCTCCTGAAGTACATCCCACAGTGGAAGGGAAAACCCAAGGGGCCTAAATACCCAAACACCGACAAATTGATGGTCTCTACAACATTACTACTAGAGAAGGTGGTGTTTGAGGGCGAGCTATTGGGCTGCATTCCATCAATCAAGTTGGAGGATTAGGACCTGGAAGATCATGAGAAGTTCCCTCAGCTTGTGCTAAATAAATATTTGGCCAAAATCTACTACGAGGAAACTGGGATTACACGACTAGAGCCTATGAAGTGGGTCGTGGTAGTTGAGAAAGCGGGCATTTTGAACATGCTAAAGGGCATCCAGCAGAAGCAATGGACAATGGGCCTCGCGGTGGAAGGCCCCACTACAGAGAAGCTCGTCGAGGAAGTGTAGGAGGAAACAATGCAAGGAAAAAATGATCTGTAGGTTCTAAAGATGGAGTTCTCTGAACTATAGGCCAAGATTGAAGCGTCAGTTGAGTGACTTGAGGAAGAGCCACCAAATTGTGTTGGGAGCCTGTTGGGATAGGGTCCCAGGGGTAAATTTTGATAAATTTTGTAATTTATTTTTGTAAAGAGGTAAAGTCTCAACAATTTGTGGAAGTGGAGTGTGAAGATAGTAAAATTCAAAGGGGCTTTAGTCCCTTAGGTGGGTAGGTGATAAGAAGGTTTTGAGACCCACCCATGGTCTGTGAACCATGGTATTATAAGTGAAAAGGCTATAAATAGAAGAGTCATAGCAAGTCTAAGGAAGAACTCATGGATGTAAATATTTGTAAGGGAAAGTAAGCTAAGGTAGGAAAGATCTGTTTCCTGTACTTAGGTGAAGGGGAAGGCTCCTGTAGCTGTGTGCGCGGAGACCTTGGTAAGTCTGCAGGCTGAGTGTGTGGGCCCCTGCATCTGAGTGCCAAGGGAAAAATAGTTTGTATCTAAACGATTACATCTAATAAAGACTGTTTTGATCCAATTCTTGTGCATTTGTTTATTTATTCTTACGTATGCAGTTTCCTATAATTTCGCTTGGTATTACAATTTATATGAATGAATGCTTAATTTGTGTGCAAAAGTGGTATATCAGTACTATTTATGCATGTTATGAATAGTTAAATGCCTTCAAGAAGATCTGGATGTTGTTTAAGCGAATTACTGTAATTATCTATTTCGGAAGGATTAGGGTTCACGAAGGTAGAACTAAGCCCTAGGAGCTGCATAAACCTATCACACAGGCCTCTGGATGTAGAAACCTAGTTCTGTCATCCCCCAATACTACTTCAACTAAGACTGTAGCCCGCGCTACGCAGGCTGTTTCCGAAAGGGCTAACAGTTTAGGGTTTTGTTGGTTGATGCAGTTAACTATGAACCTAGGTCATGCCCCATCAAGCCAAAAACAACTAATGTAGGCATACAGTATGGCTAACCAAGGTCTTCCTAAAATTAATGTGTAGCCACCAAGACTAGCCTTAGGTTGGAGGATAATAAATTCAATTAGTTATTCCAAATAATATATGGAAATGATAATATATTCCACTACACCTTTTGGCTTGATAGTGATACTGGCCAATTAGTTGGAGAATAGTGGGAGTTGGTCTTAATCCAGATAATCCAAGATTTTCCATGTTTTCTTTGGTCATGACATTGATAGGTTCCCCTAGATTAATTAAAGTATAAGGTATAGGGGTATTACTGATATTGACTTCCATAACAAGACTCCTGGCATATTCATAATTTTTCATGAGTACCTTCCCTGACATTAAATTAGATAGTTTCCCTATGAATTGAACTGTCTTACAGTCCTTTTTCCTTCCTTTTTTTTCAAACATATTTCCCATACTATTTTTGCATATACAGGAACATCTCTAATGGCTTGAAGGAGTGGAATTTTTCCACACAACTTCATTAGTTCTCTTAGATGGTCAAAATCACACTATACAGGGGATTTTTCCAAACTTAATATTTCTTGGTAAGGAGAAAGCTCATTTTCAAGAGATTGCTTAGTTATCGCATATTTGGTTTCAGGGGGAAGCATTTTTGGTTCTGGGGAAGTGTCCTCATCTTTTTTTTGAATGATGGGAGAAATCTCATTTTAGAAAAAAATTCCAGAACTTAAATGGATATCTTTATAGTCAAAGTTATAGGTTGCGAAAAAGGGTAGCTCAATGTTGTAGGTGGGTTGAGTCACTTTATTATTCGGGTTAGGCATCGATTGAGCTGGGAGTTGACGTCTTTGTTGAGTTTGATCTTGAATGGGTTGATTTGAACGTAATTGAAGTTGTTGTGGGTAATTCTGAGGCAATTTTTGTGGTGTTTTCTTATATTTGAGATGAGATATCATGGCAGCACAGTTTTGTAGGAGTTGATCAATGACCTATACTTTAGAACAACCAGGGATATAAGAAATAGGTGAAGGTGGGAGTTGGCCATACAATACCTCATATGGGGTCATCTTGGTCGCTTCATGATAGTTAGTATTATACCACCATTCAGCTAAAGATAGCCATTGTACCCATTCATGCTTCTTTTCTGAAGTGAAGCACCTTAGATATGTTTGCAAACATTTGTTGACTGCTTCTCTTTTACCATTGGTATGGGGATGATAGGAAATACTTAGTTGGATTTGCATGCCTTATAGCTTGAAAAGTTCCTACCAAAATTTTGCTAGTGAAAGTGGGGTTGCAATTAGACATAATGGAAGTCGACATGCCATGCAGTTTGAAGATTTGGTCCAAGAAAACTTGAGCCACCAAAGTGGGGGTAAATCGGTGCGGTAGACTAAAAAAATGAGCATATTTAGAAAGTCTTTCCAAAACCACCGTGATGATGGATTTGTTTCCTAAATTTGGGAGACCAGTGATGAAATCCATGGAAACATCCATCCAAATATAGGCAAGGAGTGGAAATGGTTGTAAGGTTCTTAGTAACTTGAATGTTTCCCCTTTGTTGCATTGACACACCTCACATTTAGCTACAAAGTAAGAATGTCATTTTTCATGCCAGTTCAAAAGAAAGAATGATGTGCGTAGACATAAATCTTCTGAAATCCTGAATGTCCTACAATTGGAGATGAGTGTCGCTCATCCAAGGTGTGGATTTTAAGAGTGGAGTCCGGTGAGATAGTTACTCGATCCTTGTAGCGAAGAATATCATCCTTCCAAGAGTAGTTTGTTGAGGAATTAGGATCTTCTCTTAAGTTATTAATGAGTTGGGAAAGAGAGGGTCTGGAGAACCATTCTTTTTAGGCCTCTTCAATCCAATCTTGTATGGGTAAAGAGATTGATAGTAGGGTGCTGTCATCCTCAAATTGGCGTGATAAAGCATCATCCACTACATTGTCACGCCCTTTCTTGTAAATTATCTCATAATCATATCCCAACATTTTAACAAGCCATTATTTTACTGTGGCGATGATAAATGCTACTCCAGAAAATATTTTAGGCTTTGATGGTCCGTGTGGGTTTGGAAACATCGTCCCAACAAGTATGGCCACCAAGTGTCTATTGCGTGTAAGATGACCATCATTGCTTTCTCATAAGTAGATTGACCTAGATTTTTGCCACTGAGTTGTTGGCTGGTGAAAGCCAATGGCCCACCTTCCTACATTAATACAACGCCAATACTATTACTAGAAGCATCACATTCAGTCACAAAAGATTTGGTGAAGTCTGGTAGGGCCAATACGAGAGTGGAGCATAGGGACCGTTTGAGAGCCAAGAAGGCCTGCTGAGCTGCATCAGTCCAAAGAAATGATTTTTTCTTGAGAATATTAGTGAGGGGTCTAGCAATGCGATCATAATTGTGGAAAAATTTGCGATAGTAGCTAGTGAGGCCCAAGAATCCCCTCAAACTCTTCAAAGTTTTTGGTTGAGGCCAATATTGCATTGCCTGAATCTTTTTCAGATCATCCCTCACTCCATGACCCACAATGTGTCCAAAATACTTGTGATCTCGGAGGATTTGTAATATCTGGTCTACATGCTAAAGATGTTTGTCTCAGGTTATGTTGTAGATGGGAATGTCATCAAAGAAGACCAGGACAAATTTTCGGAGATATAGTTTTAGCAGGTGGTTCATGAGGTTTTGAAAAGTAGATGGAGCATTACAGAGACCAAATGGCATGACTAGGAATTCATAATGGCCTTCATGAGTTTGGAAGGTAGTCTTGGGAATGTCTACTTCCTTCATGCGTACTTGGTGATAACCCGAGCGAAGGTCTAGCTTGGTAAAGAATTGAGCACCATGAAGTTCATCAAGCAGATCATCGACAATTGGAATAGGAAATTTGTCTTTGATAGTGAGGTGATTGAGGGCCCGAACGTTTGGACACATGCTCCATTCTCCATCTTTCTTTATAACCATGGCCACTGGATACGAATAAGGATTGATGTTGCAACGTATAACATCAACTTTGAGGATTTCCTTAATGATTTTTTCAATTTCATTCTTTCGGGCAAAAGGATATTGATATGGGCAGACATTAGGTGGTTGGGCACCTAGGACCAAAGGGATGCTATGATCATGTTCACCCCTAGGGGGTGGAATCTCTTTAGGTTTGTCAAAGACTCACTGGTGGAGACCAAATACCTATTGCATCTAAGGATGAATATGAGGAGTAGTGGATCCAATGGATCGAATGGAATTAAATTGGGTGACTACTCCACGATGGCCCTTTTTGAAAATCTTCTCCATTCAATGCAAGCTGATGATAGTAAGAGCACCTATTCAAGTCCCCGTAATGTATGAATGTGGTTGTTCTACTTAAAGCTCATATACAACTCCTGGAAATCCATTGTGATAGGGCCCAGTGTGTGAAGCCATTCAACACCTAGGACAATGTTGCAACCACCCATTTCAATAGAAAACATGTGGGTCTTTAGGTGGTAGTCTCCTATCTGAAGCTTAATATTTTCACAATAGCCTTCACATTTCATGGTCCCCCCATCAGCAATAAGGAATTGGAAATTAGATACCGCCTACACAAAGAAATGAACAACTTATGTGACTCTCTTATTAATAAAGTTATGAGTGCCGCCACTATCAATCAATAGTACTACTGGTCGATGTTTAATAAAGCCTTGGATTTTGAGAGTCTGAGGCAAAGAAATGTGAGCCAAGGCATGTAGTGATATAACCAGCTCATCTAGCGTAGCTGTCAGATCATTGTCAATTTGGGTCTGCCCTGCTTCTTCCTTGGGAACCTCAAGGGATGTAACTTCATCTATTGAGCTGTTATTAGTAGTATCAATTTGGAAGAATTTTGGCTCCTTGCATTTATGTCCAGGGGAATACTTGTCATCACAGTAGTAGCACAATCATTGTTTTCATCTTTCAGCCATTTCTGTTGGTGACACCTTTTGAAACTTAAGTGTTTGGTTGGGGCCCTGAGCTTGTGTCGGATGTACCTTGGCAGTGAAATTTGGATGATTGGACTGGGCATTTAAGGTGATTTCCACATATAAGGCCTTGCGATAAGCGTCCAACCAAGTAAGTGGGTGGTACATCTAGACATGGGCTTGGATGGCTTCTTTTAGGCCACTGATGAAACATTCCAAGTAGAAGTGATCTCCTAGACTGTCACTTCTAATGGCGAATTTCTCAAAGGTTGCAATGTAATCCTTTACTATACCTATTTGTTGGAGCTTTGTGAGACGACCCAAAAAATTAGATTCTTGGTCAAAGCGATCACATATGTATTTTGAGAACATGTTCCAAGTGGCTCTCCCTAGATAACATTTTTGATGCCACTTCCACCATTGCCATCTCTCTTGGTCTAAGTAAAGGGCTCCCAGATGTGGTTTAGTTTAATCTTCATGGGTATCATTAAGGGAGAAATACTATGCCATTTGTGCTACCCATACTGCAGGGTTACAACCATCACATTTGTACATGTACAACTTTGGTGTCCAGTGGTTGGAAGAGTGGTGATTTCCATGGAGGTGAATGTGATGGCTAGATTCTTCTTCTATTGGGGCATCAACACTAGGCTCCTCTGTATGAGGAAGACTTATAAGGGATGCTATTTCTGAGAATTGTTGGGTAATGTTGGTCTCAAATGCCTCGATTTTGTCTTCAAGGTTGTTGAACCTCTCAACTACCTTTTCTGCAGCCATAATTTGAGATATGGTACCTAGAATACACTAATCCTGGTCATTTTTTTTATCTTACTTAATAGTAGTCTGCCTGGAAAGAGGGCAAGCTCAGGAGTGTAATGACGTGGGTCACTTGAAGCCGCATCGGAAAAAAATTTGGGACTGCCAAAAAATTGGGGGCTTACATGTGAATGGTACCACTACGACCAGTTCATCATCGTAAATCTTGTGGGCTAAGTCTCTTGCAAGTGTCTCGGGATGACCTCTAACCTTTTTTTTTAACTCCAAAAGGAGTTTTAGTCCCCACTGATCAATACTATAGTGACCAAATTCTAGAAATATTTATACTGCCCAATGTCCTATGAAAATCAGGCCCGGACTGTAGTAACAAAAACCCCAAGGTCTTGGTCTTGCTGAATGTTCCGTGACAATTGGATCTGGAATGTAGTGGCCAAAACCCTCACTACACAGGAAATCTGATCCGCACTTTGAAAACACCAACTACTGAATCTGAGTTGTATGGTTGCAACATAATCCCAACTGCTAGATCTTATCTAGAAGATAAGGTAGAGGGTGATCTTTAGAAAGCGAGGGAACTATGGTCACAATGGAGTGTAAGGTGCTACAAATCACAATATATGTAGGGGTACAATATTTCAGGGCGCTAACTAAGGAGGATCGACTATACCCTTAGCTATAATATCTGTCTACCCTATTGTACATGCGAGTAATCTCCTCAAGTGCTATTCTCAGTGTACTATAGTAGCAAAAAGGCCAACAAATGATCTAGGGTTAGGTTTCAAGTGAGCCTAGGGTGCTTCGATATGCCCAAGGTTACGTAGAAGTGCAGTGCGTGCCCAGTTCTATCTAATGTGCTACTACTCGAAGGGGTACCCATAGGGGTTACAAGGGAGTCCAACAAGCACGACCACCTCTTGAATTTCCTACATGTATGCCTCCTGAAATCAGCAGGTTTATGCATTCAATGAAAGATCTCGTGGTTTAAAGATGCCATAACACGTCTCTAGCCTAAAAAAAACATTCTACTAAAATTGGAGGTACAACTAGCCTTGGAAAGTGCTATGATACCACTTGTTATGTTCTTGACCCAGGAGAAATCCAAAATACTAGAAACACGAAGAAATATAGCCCATAACACAAAATTATCACATGAAATGAGAAAAACTACAAAGTATTTTATTGTTCAGAAACATATTCAATGTTCACTTGCCTCTTTGAGGGGGAAACCTCCAACAAAGCAGAGCTCAACTGTAATAAGACTTGATGATCTTTCCCTTACTAAGTAAGACTATTTATAGAAAAATGACATCCAAAAACCTAATTACTAGTGGTCCCTTACATAACACGGGTTAACCACTTTATTTATTAACTATGGCCTGTTTAAAACTAACTGTGGTCCATTTTCTCTAATGCGGGTCAACCACTTACAATTATTAATGCAGGCTTTATTGAATCTCTAACTAACTATGACTCTAACTTGTCCCATTGGGCTTATTACATAAATAAAGGGGTTAGGGTTGGACCCTAACAAATGATTGTTGGGGGGTGTTTCTAGATGATCGAGGAGGCCAAGGTTTCTTTTGGGCTACGAAATAGATTTGTTCCATTCCTTGATAGCTTCTTGAAATAAGCTTTAAGCTCTAAAATAGAAGGGCATTGTTGGGTTGAATGTTTCTTCTCATAAATGTTGCTTGTCTCAATATTGTTTAATGGGCATTCTCTTGGACGATGCTTTTTGTAAATTTTAGAGTAGACTATAAAAAGTTCCAAGTCAACTTCCTCTTTCTTTTTATTGGCATGAAAAACATCCAATTGGGAGCTTAGGGTGCTAAGGATATCAGTTTTGAAATTTTCTAATAAATTCCCTAATTCAAAATTTTTTACCACTGCCCCATTAGAGTTATTAAATTTGGAATTCATATCCTGAGGACTTTGGATATACTTCGAACTTCCTCTGGAATACCTTGTACATAGATCACATATCTTATCATAAGACAACTGAGAGACATCACCTGCCCCCATAAGCTTTAGGTTTTCAAGCCAATCTTCTTGTATCCCTTTAAGAAAAATAATACACAAATTATTGAGATATAGGGAGTTTTGCTTTGTCCTCTGTAGGGTATGCTGGAATCGTTCCACATAATCTTCCAAAATTTCATCCTCAACTTGGGTTATCTTGAATATTTCTTCCTTAATATCACAAACTTTACAATAGTCCTAGTATTTTTTTAGAAAGATCTTCTTCATTTCAACCCATGTCTGAATGGAATTTCCTCCAAGTCCCATGAACCAATAGAGTGCAAAATATTTTAAAGTTGCAGGGAACAACTTCAATTTTTGTGCATCCGTGGAGTAGTCATAACTACAAAAAAGGACATCAAACTCAAAAACAAATGTGTTAGGGTATTCCTTAGAAAGGCCATGAAATTTAGGTAGGGAAGAAAGAGGAATATTCTTCATTTTTACTATCCCTTCAGGATATTGGATGGGAAAATCAAAAGTAATAGGACCTTGTGGTCCATTTACCTCTTCGTCCAACATCATTTCCTCATCTAAAGTCTTAGGGGTTTGAAATTTGTTCGATGCATAAGAAATTTCTGTTTCTTTGTGAAATTATGTTCCTTCCTCTATTGGCTCTTCGCCTTTCACTAGTTTCCCTACTACACTATTATGCACAAAAGGGCCACTCTCAGGTTTTCCTGCTTTGTCTATCTGAGCATTAGTATGAGTGGCTCCTACTTCACCACACATTAAGGTTTTTATGGATTTTTTCTTTATTCTACCTATGGTGTCTACATATCATGCTGTAAGTGTAGGACATTCATGATGTAGGTTACTCAAAGGGTCACTAACTTCCTCCCTTTTGTCGCTTCTACTACCAGTGTAATTTTCTATTGGACAATAATTTTTATTACTTTTAGTGCTTCCCTAGTAACGATGCCAAAAATGACGGTGTGAATATATGTATTTTTATTAAGACATAGTTCATTTAGTCATTAAATTTTCGACCAACGCTTGTTAACTTGTGAGGGTTCAATGTTATATGAACTAGTACCAAAATTACTACCAAGTGGTATGAATATGCATAAAACCTACAAATGGTGGCAACCAAAGTTAAGACAGGTCAAACTATTTCAATTGTCCTGGACATAAGTTTACCCAATTACTAGAGTGAAAATATTACAAACAAGATCAATGATTAATTAGGTTTCCCTATTAAAATTTGATTTTTCAAGAATTTTGCAATTTTGCAGCAGTCTACCGATTTCGTAGTAGAGACTGTTGATTTCGTAGAAATTGTGCAACCACATATTAAACACACTCAAGGACAAAACAAGTCCTAGAAAAATGTTGCAATGGAAATCAAACCAACTATGATTAACAAACACACCATTAAATCAACTTGGCCATTCACAAATCTATTGAGCATTAACTAGATTAAATATTGCAAGAAAAGACATACACATAAACAAATAAATGGAAAAAAAAGGTGTACAAAGCCTTACCTCAAGCGAGCCCAAACTCGAGGTTTGGCTTGCACCCAAACATCACATAAACACATGAATTCAACAGAAGAAACTATGCATCAATGAGCACATATATTATCAAAACTATAATAAAGTTTCAATCGTTGTCCCATTTATCAAAGTCCATACATATTCATAAGTATGAGGGAGAATCTTGACCCCAAGAACTAAGAAGACATTATCCAAAGAACTCGCATAGTTTACTGATATCAGACCAGACATAAGTTACATAGAATTAGTATAACGAGCCTTGGAGACACATCAATTGATGTGCACCAAGGCATCCAAATTATGCTCTTCATTAATACTTCAGTTGTTCTCTTTGGTTCAAGCAACATCTATAAAATAGCAAACTCTTTCTATTGGCTATGATCAACAACTAAAAAGATGTCATATTAATGCATGACAAAAGATGCCAACACCCTCGAAAAGGTAGGAAAAAGGAAAATGATTTTGTGTCAAAAAGAATTGAGTTCGTAGAAAAAATTGTTCATTATGCAACTCAACCCTATAAATAAAATATTTCAATGTCCATATTAAATATGATAATTTTATATTAATTATATATAGGGAAAAATAAAATAATTAAAATTAAAATTTATCTTATACTTTCACTTTCTATTGTGAGGGAAATATGTAATTTATTCCATTCTTTATTTGGAGTTTACATAATATTAAAAAATATTAATAATTTTTTTTTTTTTTTAATGTGGGTCATAAGTCAAATATTTCAATATGCATGTTGAATAATAGATTTTAACATCAAATATATATATCTATCTATATATAAATATATATCTATCTATCTATATATATATATATATATATATATATATATATATATATATAGAGAGAGAGAGAGAGAGAGAGAGAGAGAGAGAGAGAGAGAGAGAGAGAGAGAGAGTTCTTATTCCATTAATAGGTTCTTTCTAATTCAAGATATGAGGGAGATTCGTAATTTTTTTAATGTTTAATATGGAATAGGAAAAAACGTTTTAATGTAGAGAACATAAAAAAATTATAGTTAAAATATTTTATTACCATTTTGCTCAAAACCACCATAGATCTAGCTTGATTATAGATCTACCAAGAGCCTAGAGGAATTAAATCTCTCGAGGTGCTTAAATCTCTCAAGATTTGATCCCTTTTTATTCTTCGTAGATTCAAAGTTAAGATGGAACTACACTTGGTAGATCGAAAGTTAAGATGGACCTACACTAGTATTATTAATGCATAGTTATTATCCAAAATTTGTTTGGTGATAATTTTTAAAATTTGTTTTTATATAAAAAAATATAAAACAAGGTGGATTAATAAAATAAGTGATTGAGAATTACAAAAGGAAAAAGTACAAAAAGGAAGAAGGTAAAAAATAAGGAGAAATAAGAAAAAAAGGGGTTTGTTTTTCTTTTATAGTTGTTCTTTTTAATGTGATTGAGTTCTCTTCAGATTTATGAGCATGGATATTTTAACAGTTTTTATTTTCTACAAACTCTTATTTCTCAAGTAAAGGTTAAGAGTTTTGGGCCATTAAGATGAGAACAAATTATGAATAGATGAATGATGGAATATTGTGTTGAAAGTTTAAGGATTGTTCAAGTCAACCAATCAATGAAGTTATAAAACAAGATAGAAAAAAATAGCTCTTTGTGAACATGAAGGATGATGCAGTAGCATTATTTTTTATTCAAAGCTTTGGATGACAACATTCTTCTGAAGATTGCAACAACAACTAAGTCCAAATAATTTTGGAATATTCTACAGATGACATATAATGAAAAGGGAAGAAACATTGATCAACATCAAGCTAAGCCATATACCATTGCAACTATTAGTGAAGTGTCCATTGTAACAAGAGAAATAGAAGCTTTTGATATTGTAGAAGTAATAGGAGACACCATGGAAAACCATATTGAAGCATGAAAAGATAAACAAGACATGGAGATTATAGGGGTCCTAAACATTGGAAATACGTTTTTGAAGAAATTGAAGAAGAAAAAAGTGATTTTCTACTAGATTTAGGGTGTGAACATGGTGAAAAACGTGAATCCCATTATGAAGATACACATTCAAATAGTGAAATTGAAACCACTTTTACAACAATAACAACAAGTGAGAAGAATCGAATCTAGTAGTGAAATTTGAATTTGATTATGAGGTTTGATTAACATTTCTTGAAGAGTGGCTTTCAAAGCCTAAGTATGATGAAGACGAAAATGGTTATGAAAAGGCTACCATATATTTAATAGAACACATAAAGACAACTATGAAAGTTGTTGAAGTTGTCGTAGAAGTGGAAGAGAAGATTAAGCAAAATGAAAAGGTTGTTTATCTTACACAAGTTGATAGAAAAGTTCAATAAGCAATAGTTGAGGTGCAAGTAGATGCAGAAAAGAAATCAAGCGAAAAAGGAAAGGATACATTGAAGAAGGGGACCAAAATAAAGTTGAAGATATAGAAGAAAGAAAAGTACATAGAATATAAAGTTTAGAGGAAAAGGGAGAAAAAATTGTTTTTATTTTTATTTTTTATGCCCGATGGAGAAATCACACTTGGACTAGTCTCAACAGGTTTACATGAAGTCCTTGAGAATGGACAACCATACTTGTGGGGAATTAACCCCACACGTAGCTGTTGGACCAATCGCCTGTGGCTAGGGAAGAAAGAACCTACTTATACAACATAGAGAGAACAACCTACACCAACCACCTTGTGGCTAGGGAAGAAAAAACTTACTTATACAGCATAGAGAGAACAACCTACACCAACAGCTTATGGATAGGGAAGAAAAAAATTACTTATACAACATAGAGAGAGCAACCTACACCAACACGTTGAAGTGAAACATGTTTTTCAATTGATCTTAAGTATTGTAAGCCTAGCAGAGATGTAGACCAACCAACACTAGTGATCATAATTGAGAACTCTTCGAAAGAATTAATTAATCCTAATTATTGTGAGTTAACTCATAGTGTAACATCCCTTATCAGACATATCCCTCAAACACAAGCAAACTCCAACCAGAGAAATAACAGTAGTGCAACATACAATAATGTATACATGGAATATAAGAAGATACTCGAGAAATGCAGAGAGAAATGCTAAGCCATTTTATTATACTGAGTAATGGAAAGAGTACAAGAGGTGATCAGAAAGATAGCACCTCGACTTTCACAAGGAAAATGAAGAAATACACTCAGAATGGTAAGGAAATGGCCTCTCTCTGAACTACATCCAAACTGCCAGAGAACTGCTATGCTGCTGCTATTGCTGGAATCAAATGAGGATTTGGGGCTGTTCCCCTCCTCAAAAAATACTGAAGCTCTGGAATCAGCCTCTGCTCAATAAACCCAGAAAAGCCTAGAAAGATTTTCTAAAATAGCTGACCCCCAAAAATCACCCCCTTGGGGATCTACGCAATCCCTCAAGGCTCTACGCTGGCCCTGGAGAGAATCCTCCAAAAATATACTCGAAACTTTACCAAAATCCTCCAATATTCAAGGGTTAATCCCTTGCTCAATCACTGAGCTCAAATCCTCCAAACAAACCTAATCTAGAGCTCCTACCAAAAGAGACTGCGTCCTCCCCTCTCAAGACTGCATAGTCATCAAAATGCTCAGCTCCTCCTTGACTCCAGAAATCGTTCCTCCTACAAAATACTGATGAAACTACCTTGCCCGAGTAGGCACTCGAAGTACCTCAGGGCTAAGGGTGAGATCTCCGAACGGAGACACTCAATGCCCTAAACAGTGCTGCAGACAGGGTAAACAGCCAGCATGCTCTAAGTCAAAGTGACTAGCTCAAATGCAACATAATCGAATGATCAAAATGAGGAGGCTCCTCTCTCCTTTATAGCATTGGCCTCTCTCAAAACCCTAAGGCCCACCTCCTCCAACGTAGCCTCTCTCTTGCCACGTGTTCCTTCTCCATCTGTGCAGTCCCTCCAAGTGTCTATGTGGGCCCCTTCTCTATGTGGTCCTTGGACCCCCTTGGCTCCGCTTTTAAGTTACAACGTTGTGCTACTAAGGAGTGACTTTATTCATAAAGTGAGTTATGTCCCCCTTTCCTCACCTTTTTATTTATAAATAACTATAGAAGGCAAAATTGAGCAAAATCGAATATTCCAATTAGCCATGGCCAATTAGGAATATTATAGTCTCCCCCCGCAAAATGTCGTTTTTCCTCAAGCAACTGAAGTGATGGATGCTGCAAACTTTTCTCACTCTCCCAAGTGGCATCCTCATTTGGTAAATTCTTCCACCTCACCAAGAATTCCCAGACCATCCTGCTCCGTAGCTGCCTCTCCCTGGTATCAATAATAGCCTCTGGCTGCAACACCAAATTCCCCTCATCATCTGTGGGTGGTAGCTCATCTGTCATTGTCACCTACTGCCCCAATGCCTTCTTCAAGCATGATACATGAAAAACGTTATGAATCTTGCTACCTTGGGGCAGCTCCAATTCATACGCAACATGTCCAATCTTGCGTATTACCCTGTATGGCCCATAAAAGCAGGGCTTGAGCTTATTAGCTCCCTTCTATTTCAGTGACGACTATTGGTATGGCTGTAATCGTAGGTAGACCAAGTCCCCTACCTCAAACTATCTCTCCACCCGACCCCTGTCAGCATATAGCTTCTGCTGGTTCTGCGCTATAGCCATATCATCCTTGAGAACTCGGAGGATATACTAACTCTCTTGGATCTAAATCTTGGATCTCGGAGCCTTGCTAGCACCAAACATCACGTCAGAAAAAGATAAAGGATGATATCCATACAAAGCATAGAATGGTGACATACCAATGGACATGTGATGTGTAGTGTTGTAGCAGTACTCCCCCAGATGCAGCCACTTTAGCCATGCTTGTTGCTACCCACTGACATAGTTACGCAAGTAGCCCTCCAACCACTTGTTAACTATCTCTATCTGCCCATCCGTCTATGGGTGATAACTGGTACTTGGTGTTAATTTCGTCCCTACCAACCGGAAAAGCTCCTGCCAAAACCCACCCATGAAACGGATGTCCCTGTCACTGATGATGGTCTTAGGAAGACCATGTAGCCTGAAGACCTCTCTGAAGAATAGCTCGGTCACCTCCGCTATTGTGTAGTATACAGATATGGTGAAAAAGTGTGCATACTTTGTCAGTCGATCAACGACGACAAAGATACAATCCTTGCCGCAACCTTGTGATGAAGTCCATCGAAATACTCTCCCATTTCCCCTCTAGAATGGGAAGAGGCTGCAATAATTTTGCAGGATGGCTCATCTCGCCCTTGTTCCTCTGGAAAATAGCACACTCCCAGATATGCTGGAGTACGTCCTCCTTGAGGTCCTTCCATGAGAACCTCTCTCTAATGGCCCTGTAGGTTTTGGTAAACCCTTGATGGTTGGCCAATGGTGAATCATGTGATGCCTGAAGTATCTTCTTCTTGAGCTGAGATCCCTCAGTCAAGAAGATCTGGTCCCTATAGTAGATGATCTCATCGATTACCCTGTACCTGTCATCTGCCACCTGCCCATCCAGAACCTCACATGCAAATCTGTCCTTGGAGTACTCTACTAAGAGTCGAGCCCTCCAGTTTGTGTCCAAGCTCATAAGAGACAACGTGGCTGGTCTACGTCAAAGGGCATCTACTACCACGTTGTTCTTACCCTTGACATACTCAATGTCAAAGTCATATGCTTGGATCTTACTGATCCACTTCTGCTGCCTCTCCTGTAGTTGTTTCTGCTCCAAAAAGAACCTGACGCTGTTGTGATCAGTCCTCACCCTGAACCTGTTACCCACTAAATACTACCGGAATTTGGCCAATGCATGCATAATGGCCAGCATCTCCTTGTCATATATAGAATACAACCTCTCATGTGGAAGGAGCTTCCGGCTCTCAAAGGCTATAAGGTGACCTCCCTGCATCAACACTATGCTGATCTCCTCTCTTGACGCATCACACTCCAAAACAAATGGTTGCGAAAAATCTGGCAATACAAGCACTGGGCAGCTACTCATAACCTCCTTGAGCCTGTCAAAGGTTCACTGCACTGTATCCGACCAACTGAATGCCCCCTTCCTCGTCAGATCTGTTAGGGGTGCAGCAAGTTGTGAGAAAATCTTGACGAACTTCCAGTAGTAAGTACAAATGCCAATGAATCCCCGAAGTTCTGTCACATTCCTCGTCTCTGGCCAATCTCTGATGGCCCTGATCTTCTCCTTGTGGACTCTCACTCCATCCACTCCTATGCTGTGTCCCAATTACAACATCTCCGTCAACCCAAACTCACACTTGGAGAGCTTGGCATAGAAGTGCTGCTCCTCCAAGATGCGCAACACTATCTCAATGTGCTGGAGATGCTCCTCCCAAGCCCTACTGTAAATGAGAATATCATCAAAGAACACCAACACAAACATCCTCAAGTGACTGCGGAAGATGTGATTCATGTAGGACTGGAATGTATCTGGGGCGTTGGTTAGCCCGAAGGGCATCACCAAAAACTCAAAGTGGCCATAGTGACACTTGAGGGAAGTCTTGGGAATGTCCTTCTCCCTCACGCAAAGCTGATGGTACCCAGATCTCAAATCAATCTTTAAGAAGAACCGTGCTCCTCTTAACTCATCCATAAACTCATCGATCTTGGGTAAGGGGTACTGTTCTTCAGGGTCTTCTTGTTCAGGGCCTTGTAGTCAATGCACATCCTCAATGTGTCGTCCTTCTTCTTCACCAACACCATGAAAGAATAAAAAGGACTCGTGCTCGGCTGAATGTGCCCAAGAGCCAGCAACTCCTGAATGGCTCACTCAATCTCATCTTGATAGGCCTTGGGATGCCTATAGGGGGTGGTAATCACTACCTGTATGCCCTGCTCAAGCTCAATGGTGTGCTCAAACCCTCGGTCCAGTGGCTATCCCGGTAGAATCTCCCTAAACACTGTGGCATACTGGTCAAGGATGGACTGTATCTCTGGGTGCGCCGTCTGCCCTATAGTCCCTGCCTCTGATGCACGCAGCTCCACTGCCCACTCTACGTCTCCCTTTTGGAAGACTGCCTCCATCTGATGAGTCAAAACAGTCTGAGGCAGATATATGTGTTGTCCTTGTATCTTCTCATGCCTCCCTATCGTTTCATCATCCCACTCCATCTCTAGGGCCTTCCAATCCATCGTGACCTTCCCTAGAGTGATAAGCCACTAAACACCTAGTATCATGTTGGTGTCCGGAATATTTACCACGAAAAAGTGGTCAGTCAGTGTGTAGGTGCCCATCGTCACTGATAACTCTGGGAAATAATAGGCACACACCATGGTCTGATCTCCTAGGACCAAAACTGAAAAGCCATCAAAGCTCTTTGTCTGTATACCTCTCCGCTCAACCATCTCTGCATCAATGAAGTTGTGGGTTGCCCCATTGTCAACCAAAACTGATACTCACTGGCCACGTACTGTCCCCTGTACGCGTAGCATCAAATACTTGGGAACTCCTCGCAATGCTGCAAGGGCCCCTTCGGTAGGTGCAAAAGCCACACCTCCTGCTACTGGTGGTGGAGGTGGCAAAGGGTCCTGCGGTGCATGACTATCTCCTACCTCCACATCATCCTCCTCATCCTCTTCCCTGCTGCTCTCGGAGAAGACCTCAATAAAATGTGCTTTGCCAGCAGCACATCTATGTCCTGGTGCCCACGGCTCTTGACAGGTAAAGCACAACTGCTTCTTCTTCAGCTCCCTTCTAGCATCATCATCAATCTGTGCTTGTCCTGGATTCCCCTTTGGAGGCAGAATCCTCACATCCTTCCCCTTAGGTTGGAAAGTCTGTCTCTGGGGGTAAGGTGTTCGGGTCCTGGGTAAGGCATCCTCTAAGTCTCGGGTCCTGCTAATAGCATCCTGGAGTGTGGCTAGTCTAGTGGATCTGACTAGACCTCGAAGTGGCTCTGCTAACCCCTCAACAAACATGTAGATCCTCCATGCCGCGAATAGATCTGGCACCATCACTGAAATCCTAAAGAAGTCTGCAATGTAGGTCTTTGGGTTCTCAGTTTGTTTGAGCCTCATCAGCTCAACAATGTGCTGTTGTGGATCCCTCCGGTCAAACCTCTCTATCAGTCTCCTGGTGAACTTGGCATATGTCGTCACTGTGGAGTGTTCGAGTGTAACCAACCCATGGAACCACCAGTCCTGGGCCTCACCATCCAAATGTAATGTCACCACCTTTATGGCCTCTATCTCCGACATCTGGTTAAGCTGGAAATAGATGTCCATCTTCTCCACCCAAGACTTTGCCAAACTATGTGATGAGCCATCAAACGTAGGCAAGTGGAATATACTAGCTGTGCGGTGGGTGTCTCCATCATGATAATGCCGATATCCTCTGTGATGGTCGCGGGGTCTCCTATCTCGCTGGAGCTGAACAAAGTCTCTGAATGAGAGAGCATCCCTGAACTCCTACCCATAGGCCTGGTACTCTATAAAATAATCGCCCATATGACCGGTCTCTGCCTCCTGCTAGGCTTCGGCCCCCGTGTCTGCTCCTAGGAAAGTGGGCATGGTAGAGCGTATAAGGGCATGTGCGGCCATCTGCTGAGTAGTATCACGCTAAGTGACACCCTGCTCTGGCAAATGGTGGGATGTGCCTGATCCCTCACCAACTTGGAAAACCTGTGGGTTCTCATGCTGTCTAGCCTCCACTGCCGTGAATCTCTGCCCCATCACCTCGATCTACCTCGACAGATCCTGCATTGATTTGAGGAGCATGTCCGCAAATCTCTTCCCGTCCTCATCTGCCATCGGATCTTCCTGCTCTGTGTCCACCACAGGCTCCTCCTGTTCTATGTTCACCACAGGCTCCTCCTATTCTGTGTCCACCACCCGAACATAGTCTCCCTCTCCGTAGGTGTTCTCCAACCTACGCCCAATATCTCTGTACTTCCTACCTCTGTAACAGATGTAAGGCTTTTCCCTTGGTGTCATAGACCGTGAGCTCCACAGGCTAAGCCAGATCAATGCTCTGATACCACTGTAATATCCCTTATCATAGATATCCCTCAAACACAAGCAAACTCCAACCAGAGAAATAACAGTAGTGCAACATACAATAATGTATACATGGAATATAAGCAGATACTCGAGAAATGTGGAGAGAAATGCTAAGCCATTTTATTATACTGACTAATGGAAAGAGTACAAGAGGTGATAAAAAAGATAGCACCTCGACTTGCACAAGGCAAATGAAGAAATACACTCAGAATGGTAAGGAAATGGCCTCTCTCTGAATTGCGTCCAAACTGATGGAGAACTGTTGTGCTGCTGCTACTGCTAGAATAAAATGAGGATTTGGGGTTGTTCCCCTCCTCAGAAAATGTTGAAACTCTGGAATCAGCGTCTGCTCAATAAACCTAGAAAAGCCCAGAAAGTTTTTCTAAAATAGCTGACCCCCGAAAATCACCCCCTTGGGGATCTACGCAATCCCTCAAGGCTCTACGCTACCCCTGAAGAGAATCCTTCAAAAATCTACCCGAAACTCTGTCAAAATCCTCCAATATGCAAGGGCTGATCCCTTGCACAATCACCAAGCTCAAATCCTCGACACAAACCCAATTCGGAGTTCCTACCAAAAGAGATTGCGTCCTCCCCTCTCAAGACTATGTAGTCATCAAAATGCTCAGCTCCTCCTCAACTCCAGAAATCGCTCCTCCTGCAAAATACTGATGAAACTACCTTGCCTGAGCAGGCACTCGAAGTCCCTCGGGGCTAAGGGTGAGATCTCCAAACGGAGACACTCGATGCACAAAATAGTGCTGCAGACAGGCTAAATAGCGAGCGTGCTCTAAGTCGAAGTGACTAGCTGAAATGCAACATAATCGAATGATCAAAATGAGAAGCCTTCTCTCTCCTTTATAGCATTGGCCTTTCTCAAAACCCTAAGGCCCACCTCCTCCAACGTAGCCTCTCTCTTGTCACGTGTTCCTTCTCCATCTGTGCAGTCCCTCCAAGTGTCTACGTGGGCCCCTTCTCTACGTGGTCCTTGGGCCCCCTTGGCTCCCCTTTTAAGTTACAACGTTGCACTACTAGGGAGTGACTTTATTCATAAAGTGAGTTATGTCCCTCTTTCCTCACCTTTTTATTTATAAATAACTATAGAATGCAAAATTGGACGAAATCAAATATTCCAATTAGCCATAGCCAATTAGGAATATTACACATAGTTTCTAGAAGTTTATATAAAATCTTTGGAAAGTGTTACTCAATATATAAACTAATTAACACATTTATTATTAATAATTTTGAGTCTATTTAATCATCTAACTTCAAACAATTAAATAACTCAATTCAAGTAATATAACCACAACTCTACTATAGTATACTCTAATATATACTCTGTGGTATTCTTCTAAATTATTTTGAATTTGGTTTCCTCTTGAATCTCACACTAAGTCACACTCTTCAAACCTGGAGCGAGTGGAAAGACCTAGTCCACTTCAAAGTAGAAAATTATTGATTTGTTTGTTTGGGTGGTATGGTGAAAGTACACTGAAAAGATTGTCATCCTTTGTCTAACAACTTTAACAACTTTAAGTATACAGCAGAACTCTTTTTTTCTGCTAACATATTTATCTGGATCCTGGCGCATCACATTCTGCACTGAATACCCTGTGGGTATATATATGTATATATATAAATCCAAAACGAACGGACCTTTTAAGTTTGACATTCTGCACTGAATACCCTGCGGTTACAAGCATGCATTTTAGTTTGACAATTTCGAAGTAATGTTGATAATGGCGGTGGCAGACATAGCCGTGTGTCGTGGTTGTCAATTCTCTTCCCTGTTTATGAATCCAAAGATTGCATTACTTTCTATCCATTTCTAGATCAAGATTACCGACGTGCCACCTTGTCCGTGTTTTTCCTGCCTGCTATATGCTTTTTATATACGGTCAGTAATGCTTGTACTTTTCACTTGATTGCGCATTACAATTTATCAGGTGACTGTCGAAACCCGGTTCCCCCAAACCATAGCATGTAGGGACGTCCATAAAAACAAAGACAGACATAATGAAATTCATTCTCATACAATATAATATTCCTCGCATTCTTATTATCAATCATGCAAAGAAGATTGCAGTCCATTAAACATCAAGATTGCATCATAGCAGGCAAGAATCTGCACTCTTAAAGCATATATATATATATATCGTATGTCGTGGGCTGTGGCAGACATGAGTTTGGTTTAAAAGTTTTGAGGAAATTAAGTGATGATGTTCGTTGGAAAGCTGAATAGATAAAAACATGTATTCTACCCGTGCACTCGTTAAACTGGCAGAGACAATGAAACTTTCTTCCAAAGGGTGATGGGAATACTTAAAAATTCTTCACGTAATAATGTTCAGCACATTGCATCTGGCATGAACCAGCTTCTCCTTAATACAATCATTTCATAGGGTTTTCATTTATTTGTAGATATGTTAAATTTATGTAAAGCTTACGGATCATCATCCTATTCCCTTTCGTTCAGACTCTTTTCACAAAACGTTATGATGAGGAAATATATGTTTGTACATGAACGTGAAGTTTAGTAATATTAATGATTTCCTTTATTTAGGACCAAGAGAGAATATTTTAGAACATAATTTTTACAGCTACTGTATGATGCAAATTGGTCCTATTTACGTAATGGCCGTGGTTGTAAGAATATTTTAATTTAGTACCAAATGGAATTAGATGATGTTACAATATTTTTATTTGATTAACCAATGGAATTATACGATATTAGAGTAGTATGTTTTATTATAATAAAATCAAATATTTGAGACTAAAGACAAGATGGAGCTTTTGGCCTCGACTACATAGGTAGGAAGTAAATAAATAAATTGAAGAAAACAAACCAAATATATTGATATCCAGAAATTTATTTATATTTTGATTTGGTTGTTAATGAAATTTGTGGTTCCCCATTACTAGCATTTATACAATATTTGCTTTGCATTTTAGGAATATGAAAAATTTCACCACCACAACAATATATACCATTATTCGTTTGTAAACTTTGTGAAACTCCTACAATTCAAGAGAAGAGGAATGGCCATACATTTTTGAAAAGCTCACTGCTATCACAGAAACCAACAATTTCCACAATGACAATAATTTACCTTATAGATGTTCAAACCCATTCATCACCTTTTATGCAAGTTAAGAGAAGCCAAACTCCATCACAATTTCTCCAAATGATTAGGTTTTGTAAACATGTATGCATGATCTTGACTATGAACCTTCTTAAGATCTACTACACCTCCATCAATAACATATCTTACAAACTGATATTTAATATCAATATGCTTAGTATTGTTATGATAAGTTGGATTGATAGTCAAATGTTAAACACTTTGACTATAACATAATATATTTAATGTTTCCAATTTCACTTAGGAGACCCTCTAATGAAACATTCTCTTTGCATGAATGACAAACAATGATATATTTTTTCTCACTAGTGGATAAATCAATTGTTTCTTCAAGCTTTCACATTCAACTAATAAATCCTCCTACACGAATAAAGAAATAAATGGAAATATATCCTCTTGTCCAAATCACACTCAAAATATGCATCAACATAACCACAAATTGAATCAAAGGTGGTGAAATAATCACTAGTGCCTTTAACATATGGAAGCACCCATTTCATTGTGGCCCAATGATCTTTTCCTAGAATTTCCATATATCCACGGACAACACCAATGCCAACTATATGTGAAATATAAATACATTAAATATCCTAATGCTATGCTAGAACATTAGACATACACTTCTTGTCTTCTTTACTACATAATTTTGAAGAAAACTTAAAAAGGGAATCCAAAGGGAAATTTACAAATTTCACATAATTCATATCGAAATTTATGAGTATTTTATTTGCATAATTTTGTTTTAGTAAACAAATCTTAGCATTCATGTCAAAATATTGTTTTGCTACTCCTAGACGATTCATATCAAAATTCCTAGCCCACTCATCCTTTAATTTATTAATCTCAACCATGTTTTTTCTTGTAACAAGCATATCATCAAAATATAACACCAAGGTAATGAATATGCCATTTAAAATTGTGAAGTAACCATAATGGTCAGGGTTGCTTATAGTAAAGCTTTAGCTCACCATGAAAGAATCAAACTTCTTGCACTATTGTCTGGGAATTTTTTAGGCCATACAATGATTTCTTGAGCTTGGAAAAAAACATTCTCTCACAACCTTTAATAAGCCATTTCTGGTTGTTCCATATATATCCATCATCCAATTCTCCATCTAAAAATGTTGTTTTAACACTACTAAATAAAGGGGGGTTTTAAGACAATATTTGGGACAATTTTTGGGTAAATTGTCTTAACTTGAGAAAAAAAAACTTGTTTATTGTCTTAAATATTGTCTTTAAGTGGGTGTCTAAAAAAGTATTGTTTTAAAGATTATTGTCTTAAAAAATTGTCTCTTAGGAGACAATTTCATTTTTGTCTCTCTAGAGACAACACTCGGATTAGAGACAATATGTCTTTAATACTAGCTATTGTCTCTCTAGAGACAATAAATTTTTATTTAAAGATCACTTTTGTCTCTCTAGAGACAATATAAAACAATGAATCCAGAAATATCTCACCATTGAAATAAATCAATATAAAAAACATTTAATTAAAAATAAACTACAAAATCGTTGATTAATTCATGTTAGTGCACATTGGAATAGAACCATGAACCTCTTGCTCGTAAGGAAAGCACTCTTCCATTGAGCTAGCACAATTTAAAGAATTACGTTAAGAGTTATGGCAATCCTGAAAACTACATTTATAGCCATTGATTTAAAATAAAAAATAAAAATAAAAATAATAAAAAAATCTGACATATGATCTATAATCTTTATAAAAACTATAATCATGCAGACCATATTTTTAACTTACTAAATTAGCAGTTGCCCCAAAAGGCACAAAGAGAGGCGGATTATATCTCTAGCAAAAAAATTAAATTTCTTATATTAGTATACAGTTAAATTTTCATGTATACAAGCTATCTTGCTATAGTGGCATATCCCTGTGTTGGGATTTCATTCCATGTTAAGACTTTTTTTCTTCTTCTTCTTCTCCACACATGTATGTGTCTATTTTTGTGTATAGGCACCCATATAAAATTCTATAACAAAATGTCTTGATTTCCAAACGTAAAACAAAAAGAATGATGATTTGTGAATATATAATCTACAATTGAGTCGTTACCAAAGCAAAAGAAATGAAATGGAGTGGATATATTCTCTTGCACCTTTACAATCAGTTCTCCCTACTTAAAAGTTAATAGACTTGGAATATGTTTTTCCTTTGAATTTTAAGCTGGATAGATTCATGGCTCCATCCTAGCTCCAAAATTATTCAGGGTCCTCTATGGCTTAGGAGTTCCACACTAGCCATTGTTTATGACAGTGAAGAGTACTGATGACCGAGAACATGTGCTAAAAATGTCATCTATGTTGCTACTAAATGCAAAGATATATCATGATAATGAAAAAAACAACAACAAGTTTCTTATTAAACAAGTGGACGTTGATTATAGAAAGGAGAGGAGGATGTAATGGAAGACAAACTATTCTTCAGTAGCCAGTGCCAAGAAACCATGGCACACACTCAACAAAATAGATAAGCATAACATGTGAAAAGTTGCAAAATATGAATTGTAAAGAAAAAGGTCAAAGAATTGTTTTCCACAATTTCTCTAGCAGGATTTATCCACAAGTACAGAGTACTTGCAAGAATAGAAACAATTAGACTAATTGTGTTGGTGATCACATCAAAGAAATGTTCTTGAGCATATTCCTTCACAATCTCATTAGTAAAACTTCAACAAACATTACGAGGAACAACTTCACAAAAGAAACTGAAACCATAATTCCAACCACCCAATGCCATTTGTCACCATCTAAAGATAAACCATCCTCCTGTGGAAATTTGGAAATAGCGTTGACAAAATTTAATTCCTTGTATGAAAATTGGAAAAATAGTTTGTCTCTCAAAATACAATACTCAAAATTTTTACCATAAGTTACATGACAGAGAAATGAACAATATGATATGAAGCATGGAGAAACAAATCCATGGCTAATATGAGCTCAATGTCAGGGTAAATTTTAAGACACGGAGTAGGATTATAACTGCGCAAAAAAATAAGAGTATGTAAAATGATTTATTAAATACAAAACTGTAAGACATAGCATACAAGTAGGTCCCAAGAAAGGTGCATGGGTTTTTGGTGTTTGGGTGTTGCAAGCCCATGCTTCCTTTTAATCTATATTCATAAGACTAGCATTTGTAAATAAAGGGGTGCTTGCAAGAGTTGATGTCAAGATATGAAGGTTTCTACTAATGGACATACAAGAAAACAAGTCAGAAAACTTTTAATCTATATTTGAAAAATAGAAAGCAATTCTGCCACATATCAGAAAATATATAAAACCATAAATGCAGGCTTTGCAAACTTGGTTTTCCTATGAGGGATTATAGAAACTTCAAATGTGAAAAGAAAATGTCCAAATAACTATTCTAATTTGACATTCATAATGCAAAATTTAGAGTATCTTACAGTGCACTAAGGCTCACAAAACCTCTTTGGTAGTTAAACAACAACATGTTTGATCTACAAAATTAAGAGAATATAAATTCTATTAATGTCTAAAATGGAGCCCCAAAAGTTCCTTGTTCAGAAAGAGAGTTCAACTCCTGAGACTTGCAGAAAGATAAGCTGTGTGTTCTGTGTCCAGTTTGATATCAAGGAGTTCAGGACCAAATTGCAGCCAAAGAAATCATGGGTTGCATTTTAGATGTATGAGGGAGACTAAGAACTCTAGTCCAAGATGTAACATGCAGATTCAACCCTATTGTTTGGATGAAGTTTGATTTTTTTCATTCTCCTATCTTGTTTTCTGTTTGCCTACAATGCTTTAATGGTTTTGATAGTCATTCCACAACTTTCACTAAATTTTTGTGTAGGTATAGCTTCTGTAGTTGTAGCACTCTGACACTACAAGCTTGACTCTGCAACAGCTATTGTTTGACTCTACCTTGCCCAAAATTTCACCGTCCAGCCAAAGAAAAAATTATGAACTCAATTATAGCACAAATCTAACTCTAATTCTTCGTTAAGGGTTCATTCACTAGATTTCCTTGTTTGAGTTGGAATAGGAATTCAATTAGATCCAATTTATAGCTTCATTTTCATGACTGTCCGCTTTTCTTTGTCCTCCGTTATTTACTAATAATCCCTGGAGAAGTAAATAACTTTGGAAATTACTAATAGTTATGAGATGTTTGCAAAGCGTCTCCTCTCCATAGATACAATTTAGCTTTGAAAGTTGTCAATTTGCTCCACTTTCTATTTGTTTTTAGTGGTCTAAAAAGTGTTATTATCTCGTATTTGGATCATAGCTATAACACCTTTTCTGAGACATCATCATCATATTAGCTTTTACTTACGTCTGACTATCATTACTCCTAGAGAAGTGAATATCTAGGCCAGGAAGGCAACCTAGACACCATGATACATAATGAATGTTACCTGATTTTACAAAATGGATTTGGTATAGATTTTATTTAGATTTAGTGTCAATAGGAACACAAAAGAGTAAGATATTCTGATATAAATACCTTCAGGTGGCTGAGATATCATCATTTGAATCTCAAGTGATGAGTTTCCAACCCAAGTAACAACACCAACAACTTTCACGTCAGTATCTACATGGATTGGCTTTTTTCAACACCATCTTGTCAACTAATGATGTCACTAGTAACAATGGTCTTGTTGTGTTGTCCTCATCAACATAGGCATGCAAGAGAGGAAACCATTAAAAATATAATGTAAAATTTTCCACTTTCAACCAAAAAAAATTCTTGCACAGAAAACATTACATGTGCAACTTTCCCAATAACATTTTTTATCAATCTAAACAACAGTAAAAATATAGATTCACATTCCTACAACAGATGGAACATTTTAGGGTTCTTGCTAATTTTATTTTCTTCCCAAAAAATGATTTGCAAGTGTCCATTTTTTAACAAAAATGGTTCACCCAGACTCTCTAGCATAAATTTCTATTTCTTAAATAATTGCCAAAATGTTATAGAAACTATATATAAAATCCTTAGAAACTTGAATATTTTGGCATAACATTTTATAGTTGCCATTTTAAGTATCAGTAAGATTCACTAGCCTAAACAAACACTCTATTGAAGTGGAATTCCATTACACTATGTAGGTCCTATTTGTTAGTCTCTCTGATTTGAATGCTTTTCAAGTTCTGAGGCAAGATCTTAGTGAAATTAAATATCAGTTTATTTCCTAATTGTTTTTTGGCATTTGGAACCATTTCATTTTTTCAAATGAATTAGTTCTGAAAAGGGTAAATTAATTAATTATAAATATTTACAGTCAATAAAAAGAAATAATGAACTTGGGAAATGCGGGCCTTAGTGGGTTCATGTGAGTCCATGAAAATTGTGGTGGAATAAGGTATGTTGTAGACCAACATCCGTCTAAGGTTGTGTTGCAGAGTTCACATTCCAAGCATATTAACCATAAAATGGCCATCAGATTGGAAAACCTTTAAACATAAATTTTGCAAATAAAAAAGCTGCAAACTCCAAACAAAAAATACAATTAGGTTAAAAATCAAGATATTCCCTCCAAGGGCGAGCCAAATACAAACCACACAATGTTAAAACAAGCATCTAGTCCTTGTGAGAAGTTTGCTTCTTGGTGGCCAAGTCCACGGGGCTTCATGAGAGGTATTCCCAAGAATCATAAGAGTTTTAATACCTTGGTGGCTACTATTTGAAACTTTGTGGGGTCATGTTAAAATATTTTATTTCCAATAGGTAAGGCAACATTGTTGCTTACATGGAGTGAACACCATCATAACCATGTAAGAGTCACCACACAAAACTCCAAAGGTTGCATGACAGAAAAATATGGTGTTTTTATTAGCTTGCTACCTTGAAGCAAAGAGGAAAAAGTAGGGAGAGTTGAGAGTCGAGACAACCAATGTTCTAGCAGCGTGATGGCTTCATACCCAATTTCTCTGTCAACAATTGCTTCACCATTTCCTCCAATTACTTCACCATTTTCTCTTTGAGTCTTAACAAAATAGAACAATGTTGGCTAAACATTGTTATCCTAGAAGGTATGAACAAATTCTTTGTGGGGCCTTCCCTCTCGGCCATTTTGTAATAGTTTAACAACTTCTTAGTATATGGTGGAATAGTTAGGTGTGGAAAGAAAAAGATATTTCTCCATAGACATGAGAAAGAGGGATCTTCCCTCTATTTTGATTTTTTAAATACAGATTGTGTGAAATTTTTTAGCATATGCAACCCCTGAAATAATGAAACCAATCCTAGTCTACTGTGGGGAGGTGTAGGTGCTACTAGAATTTTGTTATTTTCATGTGCTTTTAACATGAAGTAGAAACTATGTCTTGATTTAGGTAGTTTCCAGTCATTCAAGCAAACTTGACAAAAATGTGAAGCCATTCAAAATCTTCTACTTGCAAAACAATTGTATTTTAGGCTATTCTAGAAACACCCCAATCATACATACTTGTTAGTTCATTTGTTTAATGACAATTTCCATCTAATGCTTCCATTTTAAAACCTTAAAAATAGTTAAGCTTTATTAATATAAAACTCAATCAAATTGATAACTTGGAACCACTATCAAACATCCTGAACATGCTTTGATTCCTTTCAATCCTATATTTTTACAATATTTCTCAAATTCCAAAGATGTGAACTCACCTCCATTATCTATTCTTAAGAACTTGATTACAATACCACTTCTTCTTTCAACAAAAAGTTTTAAATTGTTTAAATACATTAAATAAATCAACTTTCATTTTTAAAACATAGATCTAACTCTTTCTTAGAGTAATTATCTATAATAAGCCCCCCCCCCCCACACATATAAATAAATATAATCAAGAATGCCTCACATTATTCCTTGTTTTAAACTTTTATCTATAGTGCTTCCCAAAGACACAATGCTTGCATAAATTCAAATTCAAAGATTTCAAATCTGGATCTAGCTTGTATTTTATCAATATCTTTAGCCCTTTTTAGATAATATGACCTCATCACTAATTCCATAAATTATGATATTCATTTTCTTCCTCAGATGCCATAGTTACTTAATTTATTTAGTTATTCCTTTCCTACTCATAAATGTTCTTAATCTTTGCAAAATTCATAACAATAAGGATGCCCTTGGACATTTTCAATATTCCACCTTGACCTATAAACCTATAACATAAATAATCCAAAATTATCAAATAAATTAAAATATTATTAATTTCAAGTACATGTCTTCTATCAATTTTATTTCAATATCATCAACATTTATGTTACCTTAGGAAAATCTCAGAAGGTAAGGGTTTTTGCTCCGTGGACCTTTCTGTTAGATCTGTTAGACAATGTGTGGCATAATGTACATGAAATTCTTAAGATTCAAAGCAAGTACATACCAAACAACTTATCTAATGAGTAGAGGATGCATACATGATCCTTATAATTTTGGTGAATATTGTGAATCCTGAAGACAACCTTGGAGATCCTTCTTCCACTCAAAAATCCTACTCCTAGCTCTTTGATCCAAGCCACTACACACAATCACATCCAAACAAAAAATGTTTTTTCCTTCAAAGAGGGAAGCTCGGAATGTACAAACAATATTAAAATCTAGATAGATATGAAAATACATAAAACATATTGTGGAGAACCCATTTTTTTTTAATCAATGGAAGATACACATTATATCTTGGCATATAGATGTTCTCCTCCTTAATACCTTGCATGAATTCTCCCTTGACTCACTGTAAGATTGGGTTCACCTCACATGAAAAGTAATTTCTCATAAAAATCTACCAACATAGTTTAGCAATACTTTATATTACGCCTCCCTCTTGATAGTATCTTTATATATATGATTTCTCCCATACTCACGATGATGTATCTGGACACTTAGAGCCATGAAAATTAAGAAAAATTCGCAATAATTGATCCTCATCCAACATACGTATAAGTCCATCGAACTAATCTCCTCAAGATTGATTTAGAAAAACCTCCTACATTTCTCCCATGCTAAAGGAAAGTAGAATACCCAAGTGTTAAGTTGTTCCACTACAAGGGAGTGATGGGTGTCAACTTAGAAATCCTATGAGAGTGTTGGGATACTAAAGATGCACAGTTAAAGAGGGATAATAAATCACTTAAGCAAAAAAAGTAAGAGGAAAATAATAGGGTTTTTCTTCATGACATAGAGTGGGAAAAATGGGCTATAACAAGGATGTGGTCATGTGCTATCTAGGCCACATTTTTTCTCCTTCAAGTAAGTATTCCCTACTCATTTGGGAGGCACATTACAGTTGGGTAGCAGGGAATTTTTGTTTTGGTATCAAAAGATGTTTCATTGGGTATACTGTGGGGAGTTTCAGGCAATCCATATTGGTTAATATAAAAGTCACAAAACCTTAGTCATGGTTGATGAATTGGGGAGTAAATCTCATGATCCCATAGAAGAGAGCTTTGTGAATATAGAAGAAAAATTCATAAATATAAATCATAATGTAAACATCTTCATAGTGACCATAGCCAATAATATCAAGCTATTTATAGAAGACAAAGGTTCTAATCAAAGGTCAGATGAGAGGGGAAATCAGTAGATAAGGAAAAACTAGAGAGGGAATCTAAGAAGGAACTCAAAAAGGACCAACCTGTTGAGTGTCATGAAACATTCACATTCCTTATTAAAAATAAAATGGAAGGTTAACACCAAGCCATATCAAGGTGAGATCGACACTTTGAAGCTAAATCATTGGTTGCATTAATTATAAGTTTATTTTAGTGTTCTTCATATAGAGCAAGAACACAATATTTCATTTGTTTGGCTAAAATTAGAGGGCCATGACCTAACCTTATGTCAAAGCCACACAAAAACCTTGAGGTTGGAGTGAGATCCTCTAGTGAGTATGTGGGAGGATTTAAAAACCCTAATAAAGTTACAATTCTACCCTATCACATATGTAGAGGACTAGTGGATCCAATGTCATTACATCAAGAAAACTTAGGGACAAAGTGTACATGAGTACACCACATAATTTAAAAAATATGGCCATGAAGCTAGGTATCTCCCCAAAGAACCTAGACATACTCGTTAGGTATATAGGGGGTCTACACATCCATTTGTGGAAGCAACTAATGTTGTTTAAACCTAGATCAGTGGATGAGGTTTATGTACAAGAATAATGCCTACAGAACATAGGCCGGAAGAAAAGGTGACCAAGTGGGTCTAAGTAGAAGGAGCACCAAGACACTTCTAAGGAGGGGAAGAAGAAGTGGAAAGGGGGGAAGATAAAAATATAGTAGCCATGACATGCTTGTACAAAGATGTCAGTAAACATTATAGTGATTATAAAATTTATGATGATATAGAGAAAATGTGTTTGAAGTTGCATCTAGATCTTAACCAAAAGAAGAGAAATAAATATGAAAAGAAGAATAACTTCATGGCCGCTAATTTGAGCAACCATGTTGAAAGTAGCTAGGATGTGAGTTAGAGTCAGTATTTGCATACTGCCACCAGTGATCAAAATCTCTCTTTTATATCATATTAGAGTTCCGTCTATTTTTTTTCATTCCACTAGGTCATCATGCAAAAATTTGGTCACTGAAGGTTGAATTAGTATTTCCTTTGATCCTTTTATAAATTTACCCCTTGCTGGTTCATTTCACCTTTTGGTGAAGCATCACATTAGTCATGACTTGCCTTCATCATGATAGTCATTTTCATCATGGTCATAGCCATTCAAAGTCTCCATTAGGTCTTAGGGTTTCCAAGGTACAATAAAGCACCATCTCCTACATAAAATACCAGTAAGTGAAGGAGTAATATTAAACAAGATTTCATCAACAAAATAGTTTGTAATTTGAATATTCAAGCAAAAATGTAATTTTATGGTTTTAATATGTAATAATTCTCATGGTTCCAAGTGTTGTAAGTTCAAAGTTCCATCATACAAAAGGAAGAGTTTCAAATTCATTAAGTTTCCAAATCCCCTAAGAATATCAAATCAGAAGATCAAGTTCAAAGGTAAATTGTAAAAGACAAGTCAAGTTTGAGAAAGAAAAAGTGGGTCCCAAGACTAATTTTGAAAATCTAAACAAGGTATAAAAGCCATAAAAGACCAAGGGAAGGCTCATTTTCACTCTTATCCATCGATATCACACTCACCTACACTCTATCTACCTCCCTTGACCTTTTCCCATGCCCATTCTACTCATTTCCCTCTCCTAGGGTTTTCAGGGCATTTTTCCTAATTTCATGACCTCCATGGTTAAATAATCAACAAAACTTGTATCCTAATGGTCTTACACCTTCCCCTATGCTTAATATACCTTCCTAAATACTTCACATCACTCCTATTCATCAAAATCATCATATTTCTACAAACCCTGGCCTATTGCTACGCTTTTGACACTTTTCTAGACTAGGCCTGTGTTTTGCCCTTTTGGACCCCTTTCCCTCACTCAATCCTTGAAATTCCAGTTTCCCCTACTTCCTAGTATGCCTCCTTACCTCCCAAAAGTTTCCTAAGAATTTATAAGCCCCCTATTCCATTTATTTCCCTTCATTCCTATAAATTTCCCAAATCCCCTATTTTTCCTACACTAAACCCTAATTTTCTCTCCCACTGAGCTAGGGTTGGCTATGGAATCAGATCCATATGAGTAGAGGAGGAATATGGGAGGTCATTTAAAAAATTATGAAGCCATTCCAAACTCATAGACTAAAGGAATTTAACAAACAAATAATAAAACACTCATAAAATAAATAGCAGAAATATAGAAAAAACCAGACATGGCAGAAAAGGCCTCAACCTTACAACATTCCTTACATTCTCATTCTCATCATTGAAATAATTTTTATGATACATATAAATACAAGAGGAATTTTATCTCAAGATAGTGTGTCTATCTTGCACAAAATTTGTTGAGAAAATATCTCAACAACACACTAACCTAGGAGAACTAGTTGGAGAGAATCTCTCATCCTAACTAAACTCCCTAGTTTGAGGAACTAACTCCTAATTCTACAGATTTGATTTATTTAATTATAATTTTGGATTTATAATTGTTTTATTATGGGAGCAAGGCTAACATTCCCCCCAAAATGATAAATCCAAAATAAGGACAAGGAATCTTCTTCGAAGTTCTCAAGTTGATCCTCAAAAAACATTTGCCCAAAAAACTGCCAAAGTTGGATGCTGAAGAAACTGCAATATGAAGAGACCATGTGTCAACTACATGTTTGATTCATCTCTAAATGTTGCTTGACAACTCCATCACGTGCCAAGCTGCAAAAGGATCAAATTTTCCTTTGCTTGAAATTAGCATCCTATGTCCACTGAAAAAATTTGATGAATGCCCACTGGCGTATTTATTTGTCCACTCACAAAAGTTGATGAATTCCCATTGGCGAACCTGCTAATGATGATTTCCCATTGTTTGATGATGTTGAAAAACAACTCAATGTTTCTTTTGATGTGTTTGAAAACTACTCACTGCTGACTTTGCTGTCGATTTCCCACTGGCGAATTTGTTGATTCTCACTCGCTGATGAAAATGCCCACTGGATGCTTCACTGATGTTGTTGAGACTTTCAGTCTGACAACCACTATCAATTTCATTGACATTTTCCCCCCTTTGTCAGCTAAAAAGAGAGAAAATCTTCTCAAATTATTTTTGAACTCCCCCCGTTCAGGTGTAGGACTGTTTCACTGGTGTACTCCCCCATTCAACTGCACAAGAGTACCATATTCATTTTTACTATTGGCTCCAATATGTGTGAGTGAATTTGATTATAAAATGCATACAATATTCTGACCAAGGATGAACATTCCCAGGGATCAATCCATGAATAATTTATCTTCAATCTGGTTGATTGTTGTTGTTTGTTGCATTGTACTGATGAATAATTTGACTTGCCACAATGGTGACAAGGATGGATATCAAAACACTGATCTTATAGATGACTAGTTCTTTGACAATGAAGGAATTTTGGTTTGACTACAACTTCAGTTTGTGCACATGTATGTTTTTCTACAGCTTCAGTTTGTGTGTATTTCTGTTTGTCGTCAACTTTCTCAAAACTAGCCGATGTGATTTGAGCAAGAAACCCTGCACTGACAAACTTAATGGGCCTTGAATAATCTAGGATATGCAATTTGGCATCATCTTTGACATATCCTAAGCCTCGTTGATTTCTGTTACTTTAGATTTCTTCCCATGGCTTGATGATGGATTTGGAAGAAAGTTGAACTGGATGAGAGACCACTTTGACACTTGAAGTTGGTTGGATTAGTGACTTGGAATCATCAGTTGTATTTTTATTGTTCAAAGGATTGGAAGCATCACTCTTCTCTAGCAACTCAGTTCTTTGTAGTTGTGACTCCAATTGAAGGAACTCAATCATTTCATGTGCATGTTGAAGATGCACTTGAATATCAACAAGAGTTATTTTGCTAATGTTCACCATGTCGCCAGCTAATGATAAAATCAAATTGTTAAGAATTTGGGACAGTTGAATGTGTGTCACCATGTTGTCTTGCTCACTTTGAATTTAGGCTTGCTTGTACTATTGCTTATGGCTAATTCTTTAAACACTTGCTAGAGTTTTATAACTTGGTTGCTTGAACTCTTGATTTCACACTCGCTTGATGGCGATCGCTTTGTTTGAATGCTTCACTGACACTTTGTGAAGGCTTCAATCAACTTCACACTGGGTTGTTTGTTGTAGATGTCGTGCTTTGAACTTTCGTACTTGATTTTGACACGCTCGCTTGCTTCGTTGTTTGAATGACAAGCTCACTTTCTTTGTTGTTTGAATGACATGCTCCCTTTATTTATTGCACTTGCGTTAAAAAGTAGCTTGATTTGATGCTCACTTGAAGAATAGAATACTAGAATTCACACTTGTTTGATGATGATTGCTTGCTAGATGGCTTGCTTAAACTTGCTTGATTGATTACTGACACTTTGTGCTTTCTTTAATGTACTTACTAAATGTGCTGATTTTAAAAAAGGAAGGGTGTCAAACATTGTTGAAAATGCACCCAAGAGACAAATGACGAGTTCAATTTTGATGACTCAGTTGAAGACTTACTTGACTTAATGTATTCACCTTAACAATTCAAATTAGGGTGTCAGTTACAACCAAGAATGCACCCATACAATTCAGTTAAAAAATATTTATCTGTGAGAGATACAAAAATTGTTGATGATGTTGATGTCGTCTTGGCTTGAAATGCTTGATTTTGTAGCATCCTTAACTTGATTGCTTTGATTACATGATGTGAAATGTGCTTTATTGGAAGATCATCTTATCAAGTTGATGATGTGACACTTTGTGCTTGTGTACTTAAACTTGATTACAGGAGCTTGATTAAGTGTTCTTATACTTAAGTTTTCTTATGTGCATGTAGGTGTTTAAGCATAATACAACGAGAGTGTTTTGATAATCTAAACACAATTCATGCACACGCATTCATTACACATGGTGTACCTAAGATCACCTTATTCAATTTCAGGCAGATCTAGGACACAAGCACCACAAAAATTATGATTTTATTAATTACTGGATTACATCATTCTTAAATGTCACAACTTTGTCATGGAAACTTATCAATGAGAATGTCACACTGGTAAACATTGGAAGCAAATTGTCTTCAAAAACTGCCTGCACTGACTCAATCGCTCTCAAAGTAAAATATTGCTTCGGATTACAATAATGAATTTCACCCAAACAAATTCACTTATCGCTCCAAATACTGAATATGCATCTTATGACTTCACAAAATCACTTATGACTCCATTACACAAAAAGTTATGAATACTCCTTATCTCTCAAAAACTTATCGCTCCAAAACATTAAAACATGTCCTTATTCCTCCAAAGGCTTGATATCACTTTATATAAAAAAATTACTTTATGATGTAACTTTAAAAAGTGAAATAAAGTGTATGAAGTCACTTATACAAGTGAAATTATTTCAAAAAGTTAGAATTTTGTGCTTGTTCCTTTTTAAAAAAAATAATGCACACCTTTAATCCAATCCTCCTCCATGCAGTTTTCGTTTGTGTTTGTATATCTCCAATGAATTTCATTGATTGGACTACTTCTCTTGAGCCGATGTTTGAAACAAAATTTCCCAAATTGTAACCTCCTATCAATGGTGAGCGAAAATTCTACATGGAAGGTGGAAGATTAATGGCACTCAACATCATTCACAACTCTGCAATCGTCCATTTCTACACTGAGCCAAAATCGTTTACCCCGCATCTCCACCATGCATAATTAAATTTATGTGGAACTAGTTTCTTCCTTCATTATTTGTAAAAATGTGTAAGAGAAAATCACATATACGATAACGAATTCAATAATTAATCCATTTGCAGTATCTCTGGCGTAGACTCGCAATAAAATCGTAACAACTTCAGAGTTGTTCCATGTTTTTTTCATTTGCGGTAGAAGGATTTGAGTTGAACGTATTGACTGTGGCATGGTTGGAACCATTCACATCACGACCACTATTCACCATACCTTATTTCTGCTGACCATTCACATTGTTGACCAACCACCGTGAACCAATCTCGAGATTTTTGATGGGGAATGAGCCATGTGGGAAAATCATTACTGTTAGAAGTAAAAATCGTAATCCCTTTCAGAGTTATCTTTTGACCTGGGTTGGATATCCATGGCATATTGATGTAGCTAATGTGTTGCAATGTTGACCCATTCAATCAATACTTGGAACCAATACGTGAAACCTGCCTACATTTTCAACTCTGTGGATGTCGTGAACGTTCCTTTGTTGATAATCAATAACGCTAGCAGAGTCTTATTATGGCAAGGACCATGTAGTCAAACCTTCAATACAGTAGCCTCCCAAACAGATCTAAAAATGCATATCGACCATGCAATCTCAACCAACGATCCAACACGTAGAAATTTAAACACAATTTCTTTGTAGGTAGCAGAAGCACCAGGCTAAGATGTCGTGATGTCAGTAGAAACCCCTTGCACCTTCAAGAAAGAATTCCATGGACGTTGCAACAACATTTACCATCATGAATTGCAATATGGGAGAAATGCTGGACTTTCGCAATTCTATTGATGGTATTTGTATGGCAAGCCGGATGTGCCAGAAACATCTCCTGAAATTGTCTCTGATGTGAACTCGGAGCTTAGAACACTCCATAGAAATGGTGACTGGGATACAACTGTGAAGCTTCTTCTGAAAGCAGGTGATTCCATTGCTTGTAATGTGGAGTGCATTCATCGTGGCCTTGAAATCATTAAGGTTGCAGGAGTTCCTTGAACTTCATTTCCTTTACCGTATGACACTCTCAAAGGAAAAGTAGCGGAGACTTGCAGACTTCATGCACATCGATAAAAAATTGTAGATCGCATTATGGAATCCATCTGAGTTCAAAATCAAAAGTCAAATTTGGCTCAATTTAGCTCTACAGTTGGTGGTATTCCCGCAGGTCATAGTCTTGGCTACCCAAAAGTGATTCTTACAACAGACATCACTGTCGCTCTATGCAACATCTATGCAACACTCTTTAATCATCCTCCACTATGCACAGGAGTCAGCATCAATTTGGACCCATGATTCTTCTTATGGCCAAGTGCTTCACCATAGAGATCAACTCATTAATTAAACACAAAATAGTAATTTCTTTAGTCTCACAACCCTTAGCTTTGATACCAATTGAAGGAATTTAACAAACCAATAATAAAACACTCATAAAATAAATAGCAGAAATATAGAAAAAACCAAACATGGCGGAAATGGCCTCAGCCTTACAACATTCCTCACATTCTCATTCTCACTATTAAAATAATGTTTATGATACATATAAATACATGAGGAAGTTTCTCTCAAGATAGTGTGTCTATCTTGAACAAACTTTGTTGAGAAAATATCTCAACAACACACTAATCTAGGAGAACTAGTTGGAGAGAATCTCTCATCCTAACTAAACTCCCCAGTTTGTGGAACTAACTCCTAATTCTCAAGATTTGATTTATTTAATTATAATTTTGGATTTATAATTGTTTTATTATGAGAGTGAGGCTAACATAGACATCACATCTCCATCATTTTTCAAGAAGTCATTCCAAGGGACAAGTCATTTGCCACACATAGGGCCAACCTTTCTTCAAACTATGTTTCAGACCAAACAAGGATGCATTTGGAAAATATGAGAGAGGTTTTTTTCCTTCGTAGACCAAGGATGAAAAAAATCCTTCACTTTTTACACAGACGTCATGGTTTTAGAAAAATGTCAAAAATGCAGTTGCTACAAGAGAGTTGCTACACTTCTGGAGTGACTTTGGGAAAATCACTTTGTCTTATATCTGGAGTGTCCAAATGACTTGTTTGATGAGTCAAATGATACCTAGACAAACATATCTTTCCAATGAGCTATCATGCACTTAATTTAGATTTGAGTAAGACCTCAAAATTATTCCTATGAGAGAACACTTCATTTTTGCACCCTCGTCGCAGCGCATTTACCGGTCTTGGGAGATTGGAATTTTGACAGGGAAAATGACCTTCAAATTGAAAATAAATGTATATCTGGAAATTTGACTTGAAGGGCTTTCCAATGAGATATCTTGGAGAAAATTTGAACACTGGGAAGGCCTGCAAAACCAGCCCTGAAGATGGCGATGCACGTCTGACACTGTGAGGGCACTCTTGACAGTGAAACTGTTAAACGCGCAACACCTTGGACGCTGCGCTTTTCTTTGGGGTATCCAATGAGAAAATGGTTAGAATTTTTAGATTTAGAATGATGAGGACATGCACCCTGTACGTTTTCTAAGCATTTGGAGAAAAACTGGTCAGCCAAAAGGGTCAAAAACTACCAAAAACTCACCTTTCTGCCTATTTTCTGGCTTGATCGCTGCCTGTTTGAGTAGTCTTAGGAGATTGAAATTTTTTAGGGCAAAATCAACCCCATTTTGAAAACCAAGGGAATTTTTGGAAACTAGACAAGATAAGCATTCCAATGAGCTATCCCTGGCTAGATTTGGACATCAGGAAGGCAGTCAAAAGTCGGTTTGAAGACGACGTTGCATGTTTGACCAAGTGGTTGCGCATTTAACCAGGTCACTGCGTGTTTGACAATCTTCCATTATTTTCACTATTTCACTCCAAGTTGGCTTTTACCTATGGGAAATTCAAGTTTTTCTCATGTAATTGATATAAATGATGTAATCATTATGTTTTTACTTTTATCTAGGGTAGATACATCAGTTCAATGGCCTAAGTGGCATGTAACAAATAAGTTTTCTAGAGTGAGGGATGAGTCACTTGACCACCCTACACTCTAGCTATCAATTCAGCCTTTCTTGCAACTGCTCCTCGTCTCATGGATTCGACCCCTAAACCTAGGATGATTCCTTTTTAGGCATATATTATGTATTTTCTTAGTCATTTTACAGGTTGGATTCAGTAGGTATGCTATACTAGTGATCAGAGACTATTGTATCAGATTTTGACAATTTTCAATAGATGAGTTGTAGCTATTTTTTGGGATACATGTGGTATGAATTTTTAGCATTGTTTCTTCTTTGTGATCATTTGTATGAATTTTTTATCAGTTCATAAACCATTTCATGTTTGTTATATGGTAATTTTCAAGTTGATAGGCAGAATACATGCTTGCTCATGCTCCGTTTTGGGTAATTTATCATACTTTGTCCATTTTTCGTCAGTTTAGGAAGAATACATATCTTATGCACTTCCTAACTCATCAGTATTAAAAAATCTCATCAACTCACCTTTTAAGTGTTAAGCTTCATACCTACCTTGCCCCTTTGAATGTTTGCAATCATATCTCATTTGCCCTCACCTAGTCCCTCTAACCTAAATCACCCATCCTTGTGGCTACCCAACCAAACTCAAATCAAACAACCCCATGCACTTTACATATAGCCTAAAACCCTAATCTATCCAACCCTCCTGGCTGTGATCATTTGGAGAGAGCGCTCTCTTGCTTGGTAGGGCTATCTACCAAGCTAAAAGACTGGTTTGTGGTTACCTCAGTCGGAATCTTCCTCAACCTTGGAGATCAGGGGGAATGATAACATACTGGCACCGTTGCCAAGGAACGAAAGCTATATCTTCCCTTGGAAATAATGATAATGATTTTTATCTAATTGTTGATGGTGAACAACAGTTGGACACATAGGAAGGTTGTACCATTCACTTGGCAACTCCATTGACTAAAAGCCAGAAAATCAACACTGCATAGCAACTCCACTATTCAAGAACTAGTAGTTTGAAAACCTTCTTGGTGACTTCATTTTTTGTCAAGATGAGTTATGCTGCAAGAAGAAATCCCAGGTATTCTCCTATGGATCAATCTTAGATCCCTGGATTTCCAATTCCCATGCCTCATGTTGACTGGTTTACAAATCTTCCTATATTTAAAAATGGACCAGATGATGATGCTACATTGCATTTAGTAACGTTTCATGTACAAGTATGTAGACTAAGATTTGAGTTGCTTGAGGACTGTCTCATGAAGTTGTTTATGGCTACCCTTGAAGATAAAGCTAGGGTGTGGTATGAAGGGTTACTAGAAGGAATCTTATGTTCTCTAAAATATTTCCATAATGTGTTCTCCAACCATTATGTGAAGTCTTATCTTTCTTTACAAAGTTGTTGTGATTATAGTGAAGGTTTCATTGCATATCTTGAAAGTATTGATGATATCGAATGTATGGATGATGAAGAAATCATTGAAGCCTTCTCTGATTTTCCCCTTCAACAATAGTTTGAAGAAGCTAGTCACTTTGATACACAAGATAATAGTCAGCATATAGTAGCTTCCTATTTGCTTTAAGATGAAGGAATTTTTCATCTTGATAGTCAAAAGGAATCACATGAAATGAATCAGCAGTCTGATGAAAATTTATATACTCCTTTGCTTGAAATTAATGATTATATTCAACATCCTTGTCAAAATTTAGGAGGGAAAGAAGACAATTATTTTTTTAGAAAGAGAAAACAAAAAGTACTATCCCCTTTGTCTGAAGATGAGATAGATCAACTCCTAAAAAGTCATGTTCTGGCCCAAGCCAATGCAGGTTTTAGTGTTCACATAGTCAAGAAGATGTTAGTGAAACTTCTTCCACTTTTGAAAATGAGGACAGTCTTGAAATTATATTTATAGATCAGCTAAAAGATATTTCTTTCCTTCATGAAGATGATAGGGTAGTCATGTTTGATAATCTTGAAGAATGTTTTCTATTTAAGAATGACTTAGACTATGAATTTGAGGAGTATGAGCCTGAGAGAGACAATATGCTAGAAATCAAGTAAGAATTTCTCATGCTCGAGGAATTTACAGCCAACACTCAGATAGTAGAAGGTAATACTTCTCTATGCCTTCCTATTAATCAATTTTCACATTTGAATGAAGGGAGTACTTGTATTTTTGCTACTAGATCTCAAGAAAAGGTAATGCTTCAGGATTTTCAAGATCCATTCGACAGCCTTTTGCAAGCATTGGAGAAGATGAATGTTGTCTAGTTTGTTAGCATAAGCCTTGGTTTAAGTTGTTATTGTGATTTGCCTACATGTACATCGTTCTACCTACGCGGGGAAAGTGAGAGAAGAATTTTAGTAAGTAGCCATCTGCTAGATTGGTTACATTGGAAGGCTCACTTTACATGATTGTACATATTTCTTCAGTACGCAGGTGGTTGTCATAATTATTTGAAGCCCTCAAATCTCAATGGTCTACTGCCATTAATAAGTTTTGTAAGTACTTGTTTCAGTTAAGTAAGTCTTGAGTCATTTTTTCAGTCAATTTCAAGTCAGTTTCGAGTTAGATTTGAGTTTTTGTTTTTTTACCATATTGGACCATATGGTAAGGCTACTTGGTCTACGGTTTTCTTGGCACCTCCAAGGAGCTACCAACCCCAAATAAGGCCAATGTTAGAGTCAATATTTGCATACTGCCACCAGTGATCAAAATCTCTCTTTTATATCATATGAGAGTCCCGTCAGAAATTTTTTCATTCCACTATTGGGTATACGACCAAAGTCCCACATTGATTAGAAGTGGGGAGGATCATGGGTATGTAAGGATGGACAAATATCTCCATTGGTATGAGGCCTTTTGGGGTAAAGCCCAAAAACAAATCCATGAGGGCTTAGGCCCAAAGTGGACAATATCATACCATTGTGGAGATATGTGGTGTCCAGAGTCCTAACAAGTGGTATCAGAGCCATGCCCTGAAGTTAGCCAAGTGGATGAATCCTCAGAATGCTGAAAGAAGGTGGTGGGCCCCAGTAATATCACGATGGGATTCGTGGATGAGCTCGGTTAGACAGGCGGTGTGCTCTGGATTCTTCATGGATGTGTCCTGGTCCCAACACGGTGAAGAGGAGTTGAGCTGGGATAGAGCAAGCTCTCGAGGCAGGTGGTGCTTCCATGTAAGGCATGTGCTTCCAACGCATTGGAGCGGAGAATCCTGGTTGGTAGAGAGTGGACGGATGGATAATCGTTTGAGGGGAGGTTCGATGGTCCTTTGTTCGAGGGGAGGATTGTTGGGTATATGACCAAAGTCCCACATTGACTAGAAGTGGGGAGGATCATGGGTATATAAGGATGGACAAATATCTCCATTGGTATGAGGCCTTTTGGGGTAAAGCCCAAAAACAAATCCATGAGGGCTTAGGCCCAAAGTCGAAAATATCATACCATTGTGGAGATATGTGGTGTCCAGAGTCCTAACATCCACTAGGTCATCATGCAAAAATTTGGTCACTGAAGGTTGAATTAGGATTTCCTTTATTCCTTTTAGAAATTTACCTTTTGTTGGCTCATTTCACCTATTGCTGAAGTATACCATTAGTCATGACTTGTCTTCATCATGATAGTCATTTTCATCATGGTCACAACCATTCAAAGTCTCCATTAGGTCTTAGGGTTTCCAAGGTCCACTAAAACACCATCTCCTACATAAAATACCAGCAAGTGAAGGAGTAAGATTAAACAGGATTTCATCAAAAAAATAGTTTGTAATTTGAACATTCAAGCAAAATTGTAATTTTATGGTTTTAATATGTAATAATTCTCATGGTTCCAAGTGTTGTAATTTCAAAGTTCCATCATCCAAAAGGAAGAGTTTCAAATTCATTAAGTTTCCAAATCCACCAAGAAGATCAAATCAAAAGATCAAGTTCAAAGGTAAATTGTAAAAGACAAGTCAAGTTTGAGAAAGAAAAAGTGGGTCCCAAGACTAATTTTGAAAATATAAACAAGGTATAAAGGCCATAAAAGACCAAGGCAAGGCTCATTTTCACTCTTATCCATTGATATCTCAATCAACTACACTCTATCTACCTCCCTTGACCTTTTCCCATGCCCATTCCTCTCATTTCCCTCTCCTAGGGTTTTGAGGGAAGTTTTCTTGGTTTCATGACCTCCATGGTCAAATAATCAACAAAACTTGTATCCTGATGCTCTTACACCTTCCCCTATCCTTAATATACCTTCCTAAGCACTTCCCATCACTCCTATCCCTCAAAATTGTCATTTTTCTACAAACCCTGGCCTATTGCTATGCTTTTGACACTTTTCTAGACTAGGCCTATGTTTTGCCCTTTTGGACCCCTTCCCCTAACTCAATCCTTGAAATTCAAGTTTCCCCTAATTCCTAATATACCTCCCTACCTCCAAAAATTTTCCTAAGAATTTAGAAGCCCCCTATCCCCTTTATTTCCCTTGATTGCTATAAATTTCCCAAATCCCTTGTTTTGCCTACACTAAACCTTAATTTCCTCTCCCACTGAGCTAGGGTTGGCTATGGAATCAGAGACATATGAGTAGAGGAAGCATAAGGGAGGTCGTTTCAACAAGTATGAGGTCATTCCAAACTTATAGACATCATGTCTCCATCATTTTTCAAGAAGTCATTCCAAGGGACAAATTATTTGCCACACATAGGGCCGATTTTTCTTCAAACTATGTTTCAAGCTAAACAAGGATGAATTTGGAAAATGTGAGAGATGTTTTGTCCATCATAGGCCAAGGATGAAAAAAATCCTTCACTTTTTACACAGGTGTCATGGTTTTAGAGAAATTTCAAAAATACAGTTGCTATAAGAGAGTTGCTACACTTCTGGAGTGACTTTGGGAACATCACCTTGTCTTATATCTGGAGTGTCCAAATGACTTGATTGATGAGTCAAATGATAACTAGATAACATATATTTCCAATGAGCTATCATGCACTCAATTTGGAGTTGAGTAAGACCTCCAAAATATTCTTGCAAGAGAACACTTAATTTTTGCACCCTGGTCGCTATGCGTTTACCAGTCTTGGGAGATTGGCATTTTGATAGGGCAAATGACCTTAAAATTGAAAAATAAAGGTATATATAGAAAGTAGACTCAGAGAGATTTCCAGGAAGCTATCTTGTAGAAAATTTGAAGACTAGGAAGGACTCCAAAAGTAGACCTGAAGATGGCATTGCCTGTTTGACACTGTGAGGGCACTCTTGACAGTGAAACTGTCAAACGCGCAACACCTTGGATGCTGCGCTTTTCTTTGGGGTATCCAATGAGAAAATGGTTAGAATTTTTAGATTTAGAATGATGAGGACATGCACCTTGTACGTTTTCTAAGCATTTGGAGAAAAAATGGTCAGCCAAAAGGGTCAAAAACTACCAAAAAATTACCTTTCTCCCCCTTTTCTGGCCTGGTCGCTGCGCATTTGAGTAGTCTTGGGAGATTGCAATTTTTTAGGGGAAAATCAAGCCCATTTTGAAACTAGACAGGATAAGTTTTCCAATGAGCTATCCTAGGATAAATTTGGACATTGGGAAGGTAGTTAAAAGTCAACTTGAAGAGGACGTTGCATGTTTGAACAAGTCACTACACGTTTAACCACGTCGCTGCGCATTTGACAGTCTTCCATTATTTTCACTATTTCACTCCAAGTTGACTTTTACCTATGGGAAATTCATGTTTTACTCATGTAATTGATCTAGATGATCTAATTATTATTTTTTTACTTTATCTAGGGTAGATACATCAGTTCAATGGCCTAAGTGGCATGTAACGAATTAGTTTGCTAGAGTGAGGGATGAGTCACTTTGACCACCCTACACTCCATCTATCAATTCAACCTTTCTTACAACTGCTCCTCCTCTCATGGATTCAACCCCTGAGCCTAGGATGAGTTGCTTTTAGGCCTATATTATCTATTTTCTTAGTCATTTTACAGGTTGGATTCAGTAGGGATGTTATACTAGTGATTAGAGAATATTGTATTAGATTTTCGCATTTTTTAATAGATGAGTTGCAGCTATTTTTTTGGGATACATGTGGTATGAATTTTTAGCATTGTTTCTTCTTTGTGATCATTTGTATGAATTTTTTATTAGTTCATAAACCATTTCATGTCTGTTATATGGTAATTTTCAAGTTGATAGGCAGAATACATGATTACTCATGCTTTGTTTTGGGTAATTTATCATACTTTGTCCATATTTCCTCAATTTAGGAAGAATACATCTCTTATGCTCTTCCTAACTCCTCATCAGTCTTAAACCATCTCATCAAATGACCTTTTAAGTGTTAAGCTTCATACCTACCTTTCCCCTTTGAATGTCTGCAATCATATCTCATTTTCCCTAACCTAGTCCCTCTAACCTAAATCACCCATCGTTGTGACTACCCAACCAAAATCAAATCAAACAACCCTGTGCACTTTACATCTAGCCTAAAATCCTAATCTATCCAGCCCTTCTGGATGTGATCCTTTGGAGAGAGCCCTCTCCGGCTTGGTAGGGCTAGCTACCAAGTTAAAAGACTGGTTTGTGGTTACCTCAGTCGGACTCTTCCTCGGCCTTGGAGATCCGGAGGAATGATAACAATGTTTATGAGAATATAATATGTACATTAGTGTAGAAGGAGTTGAATTTGAGTATCCTATAGTAACAGGAAGAAAACAAAAAAACTAGACACTTCCATATAAATATATATGTCAAGAAGAAAGATATTGATGCTTTGTTAAACTTAGGATTATAGGAAAATATTATTACAACAATGTCGGTCAACAAATGGGCTGGAATTTCATGGTCATCCAAACCCACATCTATTGGGATAGGTAAATAAGGATGTGGAAATAAATATAACCAAATGATGTAAAATCTGATTTGTTATTAATGATGATTTGATTGATGATGTAGAATAAGACATAGTTCCCCTTGATGTATGCAAAGTGGCGTTTTGAAATCCTTGTATGTACATGTTGGATGCAATATTCATGCAGAGATCCAAACACCTCATTAAGGATGAAAAATCCTAAACATCAATGCACATAAGGACAAGTCCAAAATTTCACTGGTTAGTGCCAACCAAGCCAAGAAACTGATTTGTTCTAGCAAGAATTTTGTTTTACTACTTTTAAGAGAAAAATTGTCTATAGAAGAGTCGATGAGAGAAAAGCCATCCCTAGAATTTTGTAGAAAGAGATAGAAATAACAACTAGAAGAGTTTCTATAGGAATATAGGGATTTGTTCCAAGAGCCTAAAGGGATACTTACCAAGAGGGAAGTGTTGCATAATATCCAACTATTGTCAGACTCCCCATTATGAAACAATGGGTTGTATAAAAATTCTATTATAGAATCAAGGTGAAGAAGTAGTAGCAGCTACTGGAACAAGGTGTCATTTGAAAAAATACCTTGCAATATGGGCTTCCCATCATCATCATGCTAAAGAATGATGGGAGATGGAGAATATGTGTTGATTATATGGTGTTAAACAAAATTATTCTCAAGAATGTGTACCCCCTTCCTATGATACATGAGCTAGTGGGTCAGTTGGAGCAAGCCAAATACTTTACCAAACTAGACTTAAAGTCTACATATCACTGAGTTTAGTTTAGAGACGAAGATACCTAGAATAATTCCTTATGATATGAATCTTATGGGGGCTTGCAATCTAAGTTGAAATGTATTTTACAAAGTCTTTTTTTATTTATGTAAAAGGGTTTTTTGATAGATATTTAGCTCAGGGATTAAACCCTAATTAAAGTTAACTCCATCAATGAGACATTATATAAGAACGTAATAGGAAGAGAGTGAGGTCAAGAAGGAGACATCCCAAAATTTTCCTCATTGCATGTAATGGTTATTATTAATGGAATAATTCTCCAACTCTCTCTCTCTCTCTCTCTCTCTCTCTATTCATATTTTTGTGATGTATTCAGTTCTTGAATTTTTATTAATGCTCATGTGGTCAAATTCATGGAAGAACTATATGTTTCTCTCCTCATCTCATGGAATTCAAACCTCTTAGATGTTATCCCCCAAGATTTATATCATTGATATTAGAGAAACTTATCAATGCATGGGAACGAGGGTTTGAAGCATATTTTGGTCTCGAAGTTTTATAGTAATATCCAACCTCCTTTTCACACCTTTGGAGTCCATTTGTTGGGACATGCACTACATGTATCATCATTGGTTCATTATCATTAGAAGTTTTTCTACCCTTAGATATTGATTCACCATTGCAAGAGCATTCTTACATGGATTCATTACATCCATTGGTTTGCAACATGGACGTTCCATGACCTCTATAACAACCCATGTTTCTCTACAAACCCTGGGATCCATTGTGGCACTCTACACTTGGAATTCTTGAATTATTTGTTATTTCAAATCTATACAACCATTCCATAACTTTAAAAAAATGGTATGCAACACACAGAGCATTGGGAAACCCCATTACATCAATTTCTTATCTTTTTCATAGTGGTATGGCCGCTATAGAATCACAATAATGGATGGAACACATGGTAGCAATATTCAACAAACTTTATGTAGACTCAAAAACCTATAAAGACCATATTAGAGGGTTCAAAATATCTCATTTTAAATTAATTCTAATTAGATCAAATAGGTTTTTTACAAAATTTGATTTCGCTTCATAAGTTTGAAAAATATCATTGATTGAAGGTATACATGTCTCTAATGTTTCTCAATTGTGCATACCATGAGTTTCAAGAATGATTTATTCACTCCAAATATCATTATAGAATAAGGTAATTATATCAATGGAAGGGTCTCTTCAATGTTGGAATTTCTAGGTCTAACTGTTAGAAACCATTCATGTACTTTTCTGATTTATTTCTGCCTACTTGTTCTGATTAATTAACAAGTTATTTACCATGTAAATACTAAAAATAAATACAAGTACATGCTCAACACATTACAGATCATCAATTAAAGGAAACGAAACAAGCACACAAGTGACACCGTTGTTTTTGGTCCAATGTCTCCAGAAAAACCCAATGCGAGAAAACTAGTGCAACTATCTTAGGGTTTTAATTATTAAGAAGTTTCAGAATACAATCTGGGTGCCAAAACTAGCTCACCTAATAGAGAATAATCTTGAAATTAGTACCTCTCAGTCGGAGATAGATGTTTTGGCTAAAACCCCAGATAAACACTCCAATAGCTCCCAGCTCCAATCTGTGCCATGAGAACCACAACGCCTGCCTCTAGGGATTGCATGAGCCCTTTCTAGTCCAGAGTCCACCCAACATCACCCTAGCTACTATTGCTTTAGCCTCTGGAGGCACTGCGTTAGCCCTGCGAGCCTCTGCATCACCCATGCTGGCTCTCTGAGGCACTGCGTAGCTCCTGGCTGCCTCTGCGTGAGCCTTGGCTGGCTCTCCGTTAACCTCTGGCTCGATCTGCATCCCTCTCTCCTGGCTTCTACGCTGATCCTCCAAGTACTATCTATGCCTCTCTACTTCTATATTCACTACCCCTCATCTACAACTCTGATCACTCTTTCGACTTCCTCAGCAAACCCTGCCCCAAAAAATCAAAATCTTGATCAACTCGGTGTGTGTTCTCCAAGTGACCCTCAAGCCTCCTCTTATACTTTTCTCGTTGACAATTCAACGACCAAGATTAAGTCCCTAATCAATGGATAAGATTAACTCTAGCTTGATCCATGACCTTTGGACCCTTCTAACATAGTTTTATATTAATTAACATTAATATTTTATTTTCCCTAAGTTTAGACTTAGGGACTCCATTAAAAATATTAATTATTTTAATATCTCCCAAATTGTTTAGAATCTACCCAAACCATTTCTAGGTATTGGAGATCTCATGCACTTTAGCCTCACCACCATGAACATCTGATGCTACCCCAAATCAACACTCCCTCTTAGCAAGGACTGTGCTCTAGTAATACTCCTCACTGAGCATTACCCTGATCATCTGGCATTGGTCCTTGTACTGATGCTAGGCTTGCTGCCCAACATTCTTTTTTCACCACCAGAATTGATCTCACAGAACTCCCACTAAACAGGGTCTACCACAGGCCCAAGCGAAACCCCTCAGCAACAAAGGCTTCCCCTTGAAGCCAAAACACCTTTGATACCATGTTGGAATTTCTAGGTCTAACTGTTAGAAACCCTTCATGTACTTTTCTGATTTATTTCTACCTACTTGTTCTGATTAATTAACAAGTTATTTACCATGTAAATACTGAAAATAAATACAAGTACATGCTACACACATTACATATCATCAAAAAAGGGAAACAAAACAAGCACACAAGTGACACCATTGTTTTTCGACCAATGTCCACGGAAAAACCCAATGCGGGAAAACTGGTGCAACTATCTGATGGTTTTAATTATTAAGCAGTTTTAGAATACAATATGGGTGCCAAAACTAGCTCACCCAATAGAGAATAATCTTGGCATTAGTACCTCTTAGTCGGAGATATATGTTTTGGCTAAAACCCCAGATAAACACTCCAACAGCTCCTAGATCCAATCTGCCCCACGAAAACCCCAGCACCAGCCTCTAGGGATTGCGTCAACCCTTTTGGCCTAGCGTTTGCCAAACGTTGCCCTAGCTACTCCTGCATCAGCCTCTGTAGGCACTGAGTTATCCCTTTTATCCTCTGTGTCATCCACACTGGATCTCTAAGGCACTGCGCAACACTTGGCTGCCTCTGCATGAGCCGTGGCTAGCTCTGCGCGAACCTCTAGCTCGCTTTGCGTCCCTCTCTCCCGATTTCTGTGCTAATCCTCCCGGTACTATCTCTACCTCTCTACTTCTGTATTGACTACCTATCAACTATAACTTTGATCAGTCTTTCGACTTCCTCAACAAACCCTGCCCCAAAAAACCAAAATCTTAATCAACTCGGTGTGTGTTCTCCATGTGACCCTCAAGCCTCCTCTTATACTTTTCTCGTTGAAACTTCAATGACCGAGATTAAGTCCCTAATCATGCATAAAACCATAGGTATGTCCACCCAACCTAACATAGGGTCCAAAACCAAAATTTTCTGGGGCGCTGCCCCAGACCCCATAGAGTGGGGTCACCTGCACCCCTCAAACCCCCTGTGACTCCCCCCGCTACACAATCAATGCAACGAAGGGGGGGCTTTGCCCCACTTCTAACTCCCCGGTTAAATCCGTGGGCTAATCGTGGAAAGAATATAACACAAACCAACATTCTCCCACTTGTTGTTTTCTTTCCACATGGGGCCACAAGAGAGCTTAGTCATTTATCTAGGCCTGTAACACCCATTGTTTCTCTACACCAAGAGAACTTATTAGAGGTCACAGATTTTGTCAATGCATCTGCAGTATTCTTCAAAGTGTCCACCTTTACTAGCAACACGTTTTTTTCTTCTATCATATCCCTCACAAAGTGATACTGAACATCAATGTGCTTTGTCTTTGAATGATATGCAGGGTTATTTTCCAAGAAAATTGCACTTCGGCTATCGCAGTCTATCCTTATAGCTCCTTGTAATAACCCCATATTTGAACACAATCTCTACAACCAAACTGATTCTTTGCTTGCATGAGTGGGTGCCATGTATTCTACCTCTATAGTTGATAGTGCCACTAGAGATTGTTTCTTACTCATCCAACTGACTGCACCTCCAAATAGCTTAAACACATACCCACTTGTAGATCTTCTCTGAATCAGATCTCCAGCCTAGTCTGCATGAACAAAGCCATGAATATCCAACACTTTGTCCAATCCTGGTCTTCTTTGGTAGCACAAACCATAAGCACTAGTGCCATGCAAATACCTAAAAACCTGCTTCACTGCTGTCCAGTGCTCCTTCCCGGGTTTTGACATAAACCTGCTCAATACTCCCACTGCATGTGCAATGCCTGGTCTAGTATAGACCATCACATACATCAGGCTACTGACTGCACTTGCATATGGGACACGGGAAATGTCCTCTTCCTCTTCTCGTGCCTTGGGACACTGTTCAACAGATAACTTTACACCTATAGGAATAGGAACCTTCATCAGTTTACTATCCTGCATATTAAACCTATGCAATATTGTCTCAGCATACTTCCTCTGGTTTAAGTAGAGCTTCTTCTTTGTCTGATCTCTTTTAATTTCCATGCCCAAAATATAGTTTGTAGCACCAAAATCTTTCATGTCGAATTTGGAGGACAAATGGGTCTTCAAATCCTAGATAATTTCTTTGTCATTTCCAACCAGCAACATATCATCCACATACAAGACCAGATAAATAAAACGTTCACCAATTAATTTAAAATACACACAGTGATCTGCTCTGCTTCTGATGAAGCCGAGTCCCTGTATAAATGTATCAAATTTCTGATACCACATCCTTGGTGAATGTTTTAACCCATATAGAGACTTCTTTAACTTGCATACCAGTTCTTTCTTACCCTTCATGACAAAGCCTTCAGGTTGCTTCATGTAGATCTCCTCTTCTAGATCCCCATGAAGAAATGTTGTCTTCACATTGTTTCTGGGAAAACTAGTATTCCTAAATAATGCTATCCCTCTAGGTTTGGCAGCTACCCTAGAAACAACAGTTAAAGAAATTCGAAAGATTTCCTATGAGTAATAGATAAGAATGAGATGATATAAGACCAACCTATGTCTTTCATTTGATCCCTCGCTTGATCTCCATTTCCTTTGGCCAATCCCATAACTCCTCCCCGTACTTCACATGCTTGGAGAGTACCTGCACAGTTACAGAAACAAAGACCTATCAAAACATCGTGATCTATTACAACATAAAAATTATAGAATCACAAATACAATGAACAATTGAAGGCATTTACAATTGACACAATCTATTGGGAAAAATCTCAAAGAACTTTACTAATAACAAGGAATATTACAACCCACTTGTCTGATCCAGTGCCATCCTCCCAGCTTCAATCCTTCTTCACCTCATGAATTAGCAAGAACACACCAACAATCATACGATGCTCTCTCCTCAATACTGAAAGCAATAGCAATTCCTTACAATTCACAACAATTCAACCTTCTAATCTCTTGGATGAGAGATCATTTCATAGATGTTTGCAAGGGTGTGATTCATCCATGGGAATTGATGAGTGTCATTCCATTTGTTGAAATTGGTTCCACAAGAGAGGGGAATTGGAGATGGCTTCCTAGTTCCCTTGGTCATCCTTGGGCGAATTCAGAGAGGCAAGTGACAGAGGAGAAGCTCCTAGAAGATTCCATAAGCAACCAACTAACAAACTGTCCCGGAATTTGTCCTACCTCGACCATCGCACCCTATAGAAGGCCTAAGTGAGATGCATCGCATTTAGCTAGTGCAGAAGTTAGTATGCATCTCACCCTAACACAGAGCTTTCTGATATGGTTCAGTTTTGGCACTTTTCTAGATGATTTCTGAGATGGAACTTTTGTGGAATGAAGCATTTAGATGACTAAGCTTCTCTAGGGTATAATACAACCATTTTAGGGGTTAATGAGCCCCAATATCATTGACATATGAGTTTTGGGTTGATGTGCCCAAAAATGTCTATAACACACATCCATTTGTTCTACCTCAAAATCAAAAGCAGTAGCAATAGATAAAAGTAATCTAATAGAACTTACCTTGGGAACAGGAGAAAAAATATCACCAAAATCAATTCCCAGCACCTGGGAATAACCTTTTGCTACCAACTGAGCTTTGTATTTCTCCACCCCTTTCCTTTTGAATTTGTCTTGTTCTTGAACACCCATTTGCTGCCAATGGGTTTCCTTCTAGCCGGTAACTCCACCAGATCCCAAGCCTCATTTTTGTGCAATGATGCCATTTCATCAACCATAGCCTCTTTCCAGAGTTTTCCATCCTCTGAATCTACTTCATCCTTCACAGTTCTATGATCATCATCAGTAATAGATAAATCAAAATTTAAATAGAAAGTAGATGGAATATACCTTTCTGGCTGCCTTCTTTCTCGAGCTGATCTTCTCACACTCAGAGTTTGTGGCTCTTCATCTTCTGATTCCTCCTCTGCTATAGAGTCTGATTCTTCCTCCTTTAGATCAAAATCTATCTTCTCAGGTTCCTTTGGTTGGACTTCATGTTTAATAACATCTTTCACCTCTCTGAACACCACATCTCAGCTCTACACAACCTTCTTTGTTACTGGGTTCTAAAGCTTATAACCCTTTAAACAATCCTTATACCCTATAAATATGCACTTTTCAGATTTACTATCCAGCTTGGTTCGTTTCTCCCTTGGAACATGTACATATGCATCATATCCAAGTACCCTCAGATGTCAAAGAGAGGATTTCTTCCAATTCCATATCTCTTGTGGAGTCTTATCCTCCAACGTTGATGAAGGTGATCTGTTGACTAGGTAACATGCTGTCTCCACCGCCTCTGCTCAGAATTCCTGTCCTAACCTGGCACCACTAAGCATGTTTCTTGCCCTTTCCATCAACGTCTTGTTCATTCTTTCTGCAACTCCATTTTTCTGAGGTGTAGATGGAGTAGTCTTCTGCCATGCTATACCACACTTCTTATAGAATTCTTCAAATTCCTTACTGCAAAACTCTCCACCGTTATCTGTCCTTGACACCTTTATCTTCTTCTCCATCTGGTTTTCCACCAGAGCCTTAAATTCTTTAAACTTCTCAAAGACTTCAGATTTCCTCTTAAGGAAATATATCCATGTATTCCTTGAGAAGTCATTTATAAATGATAAATAGTACATAGACTTACCCAATGATGGAACCTTCATAGGTCCAAACACATCACTGTGCACAAGCTCTAATATCTGTTTTTCCCTCTTACCACTAGAGGGGAAACTCACCCGATTCTGCTTCCCATATACACAATTTTCAAAAAAATCAAAATCCAAAGAGCTATTACTCATACCTTCTACCATACCTTTACCATGAAGTATTCAAAGGCCCTTCTCTCCAATATTTCCAAGCCTTTGATGCCACAGCATGGTCTTCTCTCCAGAGACCACTAGATTTTCTGCTCCACTTTTAGGAACCACAGAACTATTGCACCCATCAACAATAGTGCTACCTTGCAGCTTGTACAGAGTTCCAATCCGAACTCCTGGCATCAATACCCGTGCTCCCCAAACCAACTTGCAGGTATCCTTCTCAAATACTATTTCTACACTTGCATCATCCAGCTTTCTTATAGAAATTAGATTTCTGGCCAATGCAGGAGTATCTAGAACACCTGGAAGTGTTCTAACCCTTCCACCTTGCAACTTAAACTTTACTTTTCCACGACCAATGATTCTAGCCTTCCCATCATCCCCTAAGAAGACATCACCACCATCTTATTTCTCATACTCGAAGAACCACTCTCTATGGGGAGTGAAGTGAAAGGATGCACCTGAGTCAATCAACCCGGCCTCATGATCTACATGTGTACTTGAATAAGCCAAGTACACATCCGCAACTTCATCTGAAGTGGTTTTCACCTCTGCAGAAGGAGCATCATTAGATCCCTTTCCTTTGTTAGGAGCTTTAGATTTATAGTCCCTTTTGTAGTGCCCTTCCTTTCCCATTTCTAGCACACCACATTTACAGGTTTTCCGGGATTTTTAAATATCCCTTTAGATTTAGATCTCCCACTTGATGACTTATTTTTGTTTTTGTACTGGGACCGTCCTCATACAAACAAGGCATCACCATTCTGGCTCTCCATATTTTTTTGTCTCATCACCTCTGTCACAAGCATGAGATTATTTCAACAAATTGCAAGGCAGTTGCATTGCTACCTATTGCAATAACCAGACTATCCCATGAATCTGGTAGAGAACACAACAAACTAATTCACTTATATTCATTTGAAATTTTGATATCAATAGATGATAACTGACTTACCACAGTATTAAACGCATTCAGATGCTCTCTCACCAAGTCTCCATCTTTCATCCTCAGGTTATATAGCTTTTTCTGCAAGAACAATTTATTCACTAGAGACTTAGAATGGTACAAAGTCCCTAACTTGTCCCACAAACCCTTTGTCGTAGCTTCCCCTAATACATTTAGCAGTACTGAATCTGAGACACATAACCATATTGTCCTCTTTGCCTTCCGATCCAACTTCTTCCATTCTTCACCAGACACTCCCATTGGTTTAGTACATGGATCTACTGTGATCCAATGATCTTTATCCACCAACATATCCTCCATCTTGAGTTTCCACAACTCAAAACTCTAACCATTAAATTTATTGATCTCTATCTTTCCATTGCTTGCCATCTTCTTTCACCACTAGAATCGATCTCATAGATCTCCCACGGAACAGGGTCTACCACAGGCCCGAGTGAAACCCCTCAGCAACAAAGGCATCCCCTTGAAGCCAAAATAGCTCTGATACCAAATGTAGGTTTTAACCTTGTATAGAAATTATCTGCATACAAATTCTAAGAACAAAAATTAAACAATGTGAGAGCATAACACATAAAACACATATAAACAGAGATTTTCCCCTGGATCCCAAAACCGGGACTACTAGCTTGAATTTTCATTATGTTCTTTTCAATGTTATAATACATACTTATACATGCCAAATCATCTAATACCATGGACTGAAAACCATCGCGTCCAAAACCATGGACTGAAAACTATCGCATCCAAAACCATGTGCGAAAATCATGCACAAAACCATAGGAAAGTCTGCGCAACCTAACACATGGTCCAAAACCAAAATTTTCTGGGGTGCTGCCCCAGACCCCATACAGTTGGGTTACCTACACCCTTTAAACCCCCTGTGACTCCCCCCGCTATGCAATCAATGCAACGAAGGGGGGCCTCTACCCCCCTTATAGCCCCCCAATTAACTATGTGGGCTAGTCATGGAAAGAATATAACACAACCCAACAAGGAAATCAAAATCTAAGAGAAAGGAAGCAAAGCCATCTTGTGCTCATTTTGAGAAAGAAAGGCATGATGAAGAGCATTGTTAGAATTTACATTCAGAATTGATGCCAAAGAGGAATGACAGAAAAGAGAAGCAGAAGATGGTTGCTACTGTGCAATAAAAATAAGAATCTGAATAAAAGGATGAGGAGAAGATCAGAAATGCAGGATTTGCAAGTGTTGGGCCAATTGACTTGGGATCAGACTCAGGTGATGAGATGAATATTGTAGCTCTTGGGATTGCTTGATATGAACCTATTGAATTGGGTTTTGATTTAGGCGACGATAAAAAAATTTCAACAGATGTTGTGCCAAAGATGAGAATGGAACCAAAGAGTACATGGCTCTATGAACTTGAAGATATCAACCAAAAGAATTCAAGTGGAGAATGTTGAACTAAAGAGACTCCTACAAGAATCATAGGAGGAAAAACAAAGGTTACAACATAAGTTACAAGCCAAGGAAGAGGCCTTGGAAAAGTTGCAGCATAACAAGCTTGAGGTAAAAAGTGATTCTTCAATTTCATGTTCTCTTTATGATGATGATTTTGCTTCTTTTTAAAAAAATACTACATGATTTGGATCGAAATTGATAAAGAAAATGGGGCATCAAGGAAAGGGCCTCAACATTAATGACCAGAGCATTGTGAATCCTATAAAAGTGGATGAATTGCCACATTATGAAGGAATTGGTTATGTCAGAAAGGAGGTTGGATAATGCTCCAAGACAACCAGTGAGAAACCAATGACGGATGAAGGGAGCACATCACCACATTCCAGTGATAGTGAAGATTCCATAAGACGTTTTCCTCATCAAGGATGCACTAGAAAAAAACATTCCAAGACTCTCCATAAATTTTGGAGGACAAAGAATCATTGCAATCACTACAATAAGGACGGACATCAGAAAGCCACATGTCAGTTACTCCATGACTAGAAGGCACATATGAAGGAACTAGCTCGTGAAGCTATTCAATAATCAAATCAATAAGAGGGAGATGACCCATTCTCTTTATTGGGTGAGATATTGTTTAATTAGATATAGTATCTTGTCATGGCCGCATTTTGTAAATAACATGTTTTGAAATGAATGTAAAAGTGATGAAGTGTTTCCCATCACTTATGAAAGCAACATGATGATGTTTTTTTCCTTTTTTTTGATATCTTGGGTATTGGTTTCTATTTTGATTCCAATGTAAACGTGACCAAAGAGTGTGTTATAAACTCTTGTCAAGTATGGGGTTGTTTGGGTCATGATTGGAATTGTATTAAGAACATGTATTTTGCAAATAATGTACTACAATTTTGCATAAAATCCAGGTATTGGTTCATCACTTATGGATCTAAAGTAAAATGGTGAAGGAGAAGGAAGTGTCACTTGATAGGGGACTTATTGTGCAAATGAGGGAGTACAACAGATTGCAGATTGCACTCATGCTTTTGGATGACCAAAAGCTCCTCAGTGGGGAGGAATGATCAAGGAGGATCCTAAATGGCCAAATTTTGAAATTCCATGAAACTCAGTGAAATATATCTCAAATTGAATAGCTCTTTGTTTTGAATCCAATGCCATGAATGACACCTCCATCTGACACCGTATGTGAAAGTTATAGCTTGCTAAAGTTTTTCATAAATAAATAAAAATTTTGTAGGCAGTGTGAGGGTCCTATGTCTATGAATCTTTCTCATGTTAGTATTGCTATGTACCTAAGGGAAAATTTGTAAATATTAGTCATGATCACCTGACTATTAATGTTCAAATTGGTCTAGGTTTATATTGGGTGTCATGTAAAGGTATTTATTTCGTTAAGAACCCAATGTCTAAAGTCATGTGTTTTCCTTACAAAGAGTAACCATGGGAAGTATTTGGTAACTTTAGAAAAGGTACAAGAATCATGTTTTACAAATCCTTGGTTATTGTGAGTTGATCATCATTCTTAGTCATTGTTAGTAGGTCACCTAAGTCTAGAGGCTATGTATACATTAAAAGAAATCATGAAATGATCTTGGCACAAATTTGGAGGCTCTTTAGTATCAATTTGAATGTCATTTCAAAAGGAAAACTCATGATCTCACCAGGAAATAATAGTCAAAAGGATAGTCCTTCCTTTTCCTAATGTGTTGCATTTTCAGAAAAGCATTGCACATTCATGATTTTCTTTCTATATCATGATCAACACCTTCATTTCTGCTCCAAGCCATTCCACATGATCATTTGAACTTGCCTCTTCATCCCATATCATTCAACTCTTCATATTCTGCATCAAAATCCTCAGGTTTCTCATTTCATTCATTGCAAAAGGGTGGAAGGGGCACTGCGAGTTCATACAATGCTCAAATTCTCGCATGTCAATTGTCAAAATGACCTTACAGGTGCAAATATAGATGCATCATTATCCTTCAGTCTTGAAAGAACTCTAAAATTTTATAAAGAGGCAAACATAAACCAATTAAATCATGAAAAAAGGATAAAATTACTATCATTTCTCCTCTAAAATTCACTGCATTTTCTTCCTCTACACTACGTTTTTATCCTAATCTGTTGTGATTCCACACAATGGGTCATATCCCTTTTTTTCTCATTTTCAATTCACCTTTTCGCTATATGAGCCCTTGCATGAAATATGTGCCTTGGTATTCAAACTGTAACAAAATTGTTTCCCTTAAAGTTTATGCTCAAAAGTGTTTTAAAAAGTCAAATTTCTTCAACGTTGCATTTTTGGCTTGTGCACTGCGACTATCCCTAGTTTAAATTCTTTCCAACAGTTATGAAATTCCAAATTCTATAGGGTTTTCCTAAGAAAGTCTGCAATTGTAAGTTTTGGTGTAATTGTTGGAATATGTCTTAAGTAATTTTTAGAAGATTTTAAATACCATAACACCTCCATTGTTACACAAACAAGTTACTTATAACACTAAAACTATTCATTGTTACAAAAGAGAAACTATGTCAACTCCCAAAGAGAAAAATCACAAAGGGGGAGCCATTGTACGTTTTGAGCCACATGATATCAAAACCATAAATGTTGACCCAACCATCATAATGGCTATTGAACAAGTAGGGTGCATCAGATTCAGTGAGAAAAATTAGGGGTATAATTTATAGTTGGCAAAGGAATTTTTTAGGGATTTTGATGGTGTGCAAACAAAGGTGGGAAGTCTAACTTTTCTAGTCTCAGCTCAATCAATAACTAAGGCCACTAAGATCCCTTTGAGTGGAGAGGAATGGTTCAAATGTATAGATTTTTATTTGGTTGATTTCAAGGAATTTCTCAAGCTAAAACACCAGAAAGGGTATGGTTCTATTATTCCAAGGATTTATTTATAAGATCACTATAGTAAACTGTTGGAGGTGATTCAAAAATACTTCAGATGTGAAGGGAGGTTCAGTAAGGTGCATCACTATAACATTAGGATCTTAATTCATTTAATCTTCCTTATTATTTATTTAGGATTATATGTAAGATGGCTAACAAAGTTCAACCAAAAGGAAATCACATTGAAGCTAATTTGTTTGATTTTTCATTAACCAAATTGTTGGTGATAAAGGAGCTTGAGAAGAAGGAGCATTCATGGCATGAGTTTTTAGTTTCTTTAGGATGGGTAGAACATTCTTCAAATAGTCAAAAAACCAAGAAAGACACCCCATCAATTATGATTACAGAAGCTTCACCTACAACATCAAGTTCAGCCAAAAACTCTTTGACTAAAAACAAATCAGTTGATAGGAAAAGTGCTAAGAAGCTACATTTCTCACCAGATGTAGAAAAGGTGGCAAGGGTACCAAGAACAAGATATGCGGCTATTAGGTCCCTATAATACTAGTGATTCCCCCATTACTATCGTCATTATGGCCCTTATTTTTATTGTTGTGCCCCTATTGTCCCCATGTTTTTATTACTGTGCCCCATAGAAGCCCACTATTGTTATCTTTGTGCCCTTATATTATTATTTTTATGTTGGCCTTGATTATATTGCGGCCCCTTACACTCCTATATATAGAAAGGAGGTTTTGTCATTTGTATCATCCAATAATTTTTCCTTTGTGTAATGTAGAGGAGGTTTCCCCCTCGAAGAGGTTAACTTCTGTGTCATTGATCTATATTTTCTATCTTTTTGTGAGTTGGTTTCATAACATTTGGTATTAGAGCTTTGGATTCTAGGGTTTCGTTGCTCCAAAACAGGTCATCATGGAATTTTCTCTATAACGTTTTTCCTGCTCCATTTCCTAAGCTAAAAAAAACCCATTTGAGGCAAAATATCAATGATCCTTAGGTCCTAACTTCAGATATTTTCTCGCTATACGTTTAGAGATATGATCCAAAGAAGTTAGGGTTTTTGCAGGCTCCTGAATTACATCCCAGACATGTGATCTTGGGAAAATCATCATAACTTTCTCTCTGAGTATCAGATTGAAATTTAATAAGTTACAAAAAGAGGACAAGCTGTCATTTTCTATGTATCATTGTGAGGTCTGAAGGTTGAAACAATGACGCGTGGAACTTTTTACAAGTTCGCTCTACTGAAAAAGTGTATGATCAGGTCATCTTGGGATATTGGGCATAATGCTTTCTTGGAGAATCCAATTTCGATTAGACTAGTGGTTTTGGAAAGAAGACTCAAAGGGCTACCACAATTCGTAATTTCAGACCTTGTGGATCCGAAATTTCAGAGATACATCAGATACAATATTGAGCTCCTACAAAGTGAAAAAAAGGTGTGTAGTTTTTTAAAACATTTTCCATACGTTTGGTTTGAAAAATTAGTTTGAAGGAATTCAAAGGGCATATTGAGGCATAATTGTCATTAATTGATGCCCTGAAGAAAGAAAATGGAAACACCTAGTAAGAAACTTGAAAGCTCTAGCATGACTCATGAAGAAGAGGAAGAAATGCAACATGATATATCAAAATTGCGAGACCAGGTGCAACAAAATTCACTCTCACAAAAAGTAACAAAAGCTAAGATGGATGGTTTAAAGAAAGACATGGAAGCTAAGATGGATGGTTTAAAGAAAGGCGTGGAAGCTTAGATGGATGGTTTGAAGAAATTGCGTAGAAGCTAAGATGAATGATGTGCAACCTAAGATGAATGATGTGAAAGCTAAGATGGATGGCATGGAAGCTAAGATGGATGGTTTAAAGAAAGGCGTGGAAGCTAAGATGGATGATTTGAAGATAGATTTGACAAAGTTTCTACAAGAAATTCTTACTAATGGCGAAAGGGTAGTAAAGGAAACTCATGATGAGAAAAAAAGAAATGTTAATCATGATTTCATATACTCTAACTTTGGATTGAAGACCCACCATGTTCTAAAGATCGATATGAGGAAGTTTGATGGCAAGGATCCCGTAACATGGATACTACAGATGGACCGGTATTTTGATCTCCATAATGTGAAAAACACAAAAATGGTATGCATTACAACTTTATATTTGGAACCAAATCAGTTTGTATGGTATCAATTTTTTCTCTCGTAAAAAAATTGTCTCTAGGGAAATTTTTACGGATGAAATGATAACACATTATGAGGATACAAAAAGCAACACTTTTTAAGCCAATTGATAAACCTCAAACAAAAGAGTTCAATGATGGAGCACATTGAGGACTTCCAAAAATTGAATATAAGGGTAAAAGATATCAGAGAGGATCATAGGATTGATGTGTTCATATAAACTTTAAAGGATAACATCAAACATGAGGTTCACCTTCAGGAACCTAATTCATTGGAGAAGACATTTAGGTTGGCAAAAAAAATGGAAAGAAAAATTATGGCAACAAGGAAGCCTACCACTCACAATTATAAAGATGGAAGTTTTGTTTCCCCTAGCCTTCCACAACCTACAAGGTTGACACCACAACAATTGGAAGAAAAAAGAGAAAAAGGGTTTTGTTACAGTTGTGATAGCAAATACACAAAAGGTCATAAGTGTGTTGAGAAGAAATTATGTTACATAGATTTTGAAGAGGAGGAATAAAAGGAGCAAGAAACATCGAAATAAGAGGATATACACCAGGAAAAAACCTAGATAAAGAAGAAATGAATCTGACCATATCTTGTAATGCATTGGTTGGAATTACCACTCCTCAAACTATCAAGATAGAAGGACATATCAAGAAGAAGAACGTGATTATGTTGATTGATTCAGGCAGTACCCATAATTTTATTCATTGTAAGATAGCGAAGGAATTGATTTGCTTCCTATACCTAGCACTAGAGTGTCAACTGATGGTTACAAGTGGAGGAACCATAAACTTCTCTGGAAACTACCATAATATCAAGCTATCCATGGGAGAATATATATTGAATAACCCAATGTTTTCCATTCCAATGGGTGGTGCTGATGTTGTACTAGGAGTCTAATGGCTACAATCCTTGGGTACAATAGCTTTTAATTTCAAGAAATTTTCATGAAATTTTCTTTAGAACGAAAGGAATTTGAATTAAGGGGTATCACAGGGAAACCCGGAAAGATAATCAGCTCTAACAGAATGAAAAATATTCTAAATAAATAACAAGGAGACATAATTGCACAATTATGTTCATTAGAGGTTCCCACATAGAAAATATTTATTTCTCTAGATCTCCAAAAAGTCTTGGACAATCATTCCAAGGTATATGAGAATCCCAAATGCATCCCACCTATTTATCATTATGATCATGCTATTAATTTTCTTCCAGGAAGTGTTCCTCCAAACATTAGGCCTTATAGATATCCCTATGCCCAAAAGCGTGAAATTGAACGTATGGTTGTAGAAATGCTAGAGGTTGGTATAATTCAACCTAGTCAAAGTTCTTTCTCTGCTCTAGTACTATTGGTTCACAAGAATGATGGATCATGGTGCATGTGTTTGGATTATAGGGAGCTAAAAAAGCTCACTATTAAAGATAAATTTCCCATTCCTGTCATTGATGAATTATTGGATGAATTACATGGATCAATTTACTTCACCATGTTGGATCTTCGTTCAGGATATCATCAAATCATAATGAATACTGAATACATTCTGAGAAGAACATTTGGAACTCATGAGGGTCATTATGAATTTTTGGTCATGCCTTTTGGTCTTACCAATGCACCTTCTACATTTCAAGGTTTGGTGAATTCCATTTTCAAACCCTTCCTTAGAAAACTTGTGTTAGTGTTTTTCGATGATATAGTAATCTACAACAAGTCTTAGAAGGATCATGTTCAACATGTTGACAGGCTGCTCAAACAATAGGAAGAGAAACAATTATATGCAAAACTCTTCAAATGTTTCTTTGGAGTACAAGAGGTGGAACATCTGGGTCATATTGTATTTGATGAAGATGTTAAGGTAGACCCTAGAAAAAATAAAATCATTAAGGAATCAAAAATCCCCACATCCATAAAGCATCTGCGAGGATTTCTTGGGTTGACAGGGTATTATCACAAGTTTGTTGATAATTATGGGAGAATAAATCACCTCTAACAACATTATTGAAGAAAGATGCATTTTCATGGACTCCAAAAGCAACGAAGGCCTTTGAACATATTAAGGAGGCAATGTGCCAAGCACCGGTCTTAGCTACGCTAGACTTCACAAAAACCTTTATTGTGGAATGTGTTGCCTTGGGAAATGGAATTGGTGTTGTTTTAATGCAAGAAGAAAGACCCATTGCTTTCGAAATTCATCTAATCAAAGGAAAGTATTTACACAAAGCTATTTATGAGAAGGAAATGTTGGCAATACTACATGCACTTAAGAAATGGAGATCCTACCTCATGGGAAGACATTCAAGGTAAAAACGGACCATGATAGTATTAAATATTGTTTAGAACAATGATAATCTTCCGAAGAGAAACAAAAATGGGTCACAAATATGTTGGGTTATGACTTTGAAATAATCTACAAAAAGGGAAGAAAAATGTTGTCACAGATGCACTCTCAAGAAAGGACGAGGATGTGAAAGCATTTATTTGTGCCATTTCTATTACTCAAATAGATTGAATAAATGAAGCAAGGGATGAATGGAAGAATGACGAAGAAGTTGGCCACTCATTCGAAAGTTGCAATAAGATCCCAGTACATCTGATACATTTAGCTGGAAAAATGATTCGTTATGGTACAAAGATCACTTATACCTATGTAAGAATTCCCAACTCAATCAAAATATTCTTATGGAATTGCACACCTCTCCCATAGGAGGGCACTTAGGATTTCTAAAAACTTACCACAAGGTTAAGAATGATTTTTTTTTGGATGGCCTTAAATCAGATATTCAAAAGTTTGTGGCAAAATTTTAGGTTTGCCAACAAAATAAAGTTGAAATAATTAACACCCAGGTCTATTACAACATTTATCCATTCCAAGACAACTTTGGGTGGAGGTTTCAATAGATTTTATCACAAGTTTAACCAAGTCTGAAGGAAAGAGTGTTATCATGGTGGTAGTTGATAGACTTACCAATTATGCACACGTTTGTGCATTATATCATCCATTTAAAGCAAGTACAGTTTCTAATACGTTTATGGAAACAATTCAAAACCTACATGGAAACCCAAAGATTATTGTAAGTGACAGAGATCCCATTGTCACTGGAATTTTTTGGATAGAATTATTTTCTTGTCTTGGTACTCAGTTAGCTCATAGCTCATCTTATCATCCTCAATCAGATGGGAAAATTGAGATAGTAAACAAATGTTTGGAAGGATATCTTCGTTGCTTTGTATCTAACAAACAAACAAAATGGGTCAAATGGTTGCCTCTAGCTGAATGGTGGTATAACATTTCCTTCCATACTGCAGCAAAAATGACCCCATTTATGGAAATTTATGGATATCATCCACCATCCATCACATCATATTTAAGATAAAATTCTAAGGTTCAAGCAGTGGAAGATCACATCGAGCATCACCAACAAGTTCTCCAACTCTTAAAGGATAACCTCACTTTGGTGTAGAATAGAATGAAACAACAAGAAGATCAACATCGTAGCGAAAGAAGTTTTGGTGTAGGTGATTAGGTATTCCTATGGCTAAAACCATATAAACAAATGTCCCTCAAGGAAGCTAAGAAGGATAATAAATTATCACCAAAGTATGATGGTTCGTACAAGGTGTTCCAAAAGATAGCTACTGTGGCATTCAAATTGAAGCTTCCTGCAGCTTCCAAAGTGCACCCAGTTTTCCATGTTTCATGCTTAAATAAGGTTATAGGTGACAAGCTCCTAGTTCAAACAATATTTCTAGAACTAGATGAGCAAGGAAAAATCATATTGGAACCTAAAGCAGTCACAGAAACAAGAACTCGATAGCTACGAAATCGATCAATTTCAGAGTATCTCATCAAGTGGAAGAACTTACCTACTAAAGATTCCACATGGGAGGTTGAGAATTTTATATAGAAGCATCCAGGACTACTCAAGCATTGAGGACAACACTTTTTTTAAGTAGAGGGGCATGTTAGGTCCCTATAACACTAGTGATTTCCCCATTACTGTTGTCATTGTAGCCCTTATTATTATTGTTGTGCCCCTATTGTCCCCATATTGTTATTATTGTGCCCCATAGAAGCCCACTATTGTTATTTTTGTGCCCTTATATTATTATTGTTATGTTGGCCTTGATTATATTGTGACTGTTGTAGCTCTTTTATTCTTGATAAGTTAGCCATCAGTTAAAAAAAATCAAAATGCCATAAAAAAAATGATAAGTTAGGATATGGACCAAAAAGAAAATTGAAAATAAAAAATGTTAGGATTTGTTATTATTTCAAGTCCATATCATAAAAAATTATAGGGTAGTTTCTCTATAAAGGAAGGCAAATGATAAAGTGTTATATAAGCAATAAAATAAAATATTTTCTTTAGAAAATAAAATTAAGGTTGCTAGTTCAAACACGCCTTTGAAATTTGTTGTTTAGTTTAAATAATGCTTAAATTCCTTAATTAAGGCTTAATTATTGTGATAAACTTGATCACCTTGTTAATAGCTATAACGTATGATTTTTTCGTATGGGTGGAAGCGACAAAATGTCAAATTAGCACCAAATAAACGTTGGGCACTTTTCAACAGATACAATTCACTCCACCCAGATCAACAGCGGAGGAAGCATTTCGCCCCCCCTTCAGTCATTTCTCATTAATATGGGGGGGGGGGGGGGGGTCCAAAAAGCAGTTTTAATGGCTACCCTATTTTTCTATGTGGCACTCTTGTAGTGTTTTGGGCCCCCAAAGCACAAAACCATAAACCACCTCACCCCCCACCCCGCCCCCCAAAATCCCGCCAACAGTTCCCTCTTTTCCAACAGTTGACCTTGTTCTTGCGCCATATCAGCCACCCATTGTCCCCTTCTCCATACAAAACCTGCCACGTCATTAATCCATTATCACTCACCCATTCAAAAACTGCCACGTCACAAAGTCGTTGCACTATACACTCCTATACCTTTTCCAGCCTTAATTAACCATTCACCCTCTCGTTAGACATTAATCCTGCTCCTCTGCAATAAATTGCCTACAACTATATTTAAATGGAAAATTAAGCCTGATTTCACTTATAAATATCCCATGGCTCTACTCTTTACCACTTTTTTACTTCCATCCGATCACCAAAAGCTTTATTTTCTCTGTGTATATTTTTTCCTCTGTCATCTGTCTTTCATCTAAAACAGTTTATGAATGTTGGCATTATGACACAGATTTGGCGCTATGACATAGGTGTTGTCCTTGATGGAAAATCTCATAGATGACAGATCACATTTCAGGCTCACAGAATGAAGAAATAAAGGTATACGCAGGTTCCCATTGAGCAAGCCGTGTGTACGCGTGGATTCACAGACCAAAATGTGCATATGAGTGTACGCATGCACTTTCACGAAATGAAAGGCACATACATGTTGGAAAACTTGGTTTTGGTCCATGGTATTTGGGCCATGGTATTGTGATCGATGGTATTGGTCCAAGGTACCTTGTCCAAAGTGTTGACCCCAGGTATTTGGTCGAAGGTATTGATTATAAGTTGTTTCGGACCATGGTATTGAGCATGGCCTAAGACTATAAAAGGAGGAGAAGATCATTAGGCAAAGTCACTTAAGAATTGAATATCTAATGAAGAGAAAGATCTAGTATATAGGTGATTGGGTTATGGTGCACAACTAGATTTGAATCAAGGATGAACCTGAGTGCTTGATGACGGATAAGTTCTATTGATGGTTCAAGATCTTAAGTCTTGAAGAGAAGCATATTTGTGTGGTTTTGATCTTTTATATAAATAATTAGCGCATGTCGTAATCTATAAATATGATGATCTGGGTATAACTGATGTTTGAATAATTCTAAAGGTTAAAATCATCATTTACAGATTTTTGCGTAGGTTCATTATAGCAAAGGCGCATATACATGCTGGTTCGACATTTCAAAAGTGCATATACGCAGGTTTTCCTTGATACAAGTGCGTATGCACACAAGTTTCATTAACTGAAGTAGCATATTTGAATCAGAATATGGAAATGAAATATTATTGACTTGATAATATTGATTCACCCCCCCCCCCCTCAGTATTATTTCCAACAATTGGTATCAGAGTAGGTCCTTCAGAAGAAGCTTGATCGCTTGAAGGAAGATCTATCATCATGAGTACCTACGAAAGAGAGGGATCAATTAGACCACGAATCTTTGATGGGAGAAACTTTGTCTATTGGAAGGTAAGAACCATAGCCTATCTTCAATCTCTTGGAGAAGATGTTTGGGAAATCGTGGAAGGAGGATACACATTTCCATCAGAAATTCCTACAGATACGATAGGTAAAAAGCAGTATGAAACAAATGGTAAGGCTGTCAATACATTATTGGGGAGTTTGTCACAATTAGAATTTGTCAAGCTTATGAAGCTCAAATCCACCAAAGAAATATGGGACAAGATCGTTCTAAGCTATGAAGGATACGATTAGGTAAAACGTGAAAAACTACAATCTCTCAGAATTCAATATGAAACTCTCAAAATGCACAATGATGAAAGTATAGCTAATTACTTCTTACGTATAGATGAGATTTTTAATCGCATGAAAAACTTGGGTGAAGATATAAAAGAAGTTATTGTAGTTGAAAAGGTTTTAAGATCCTTGCCTTCTAAGTTTGAATCAAAAGTTTCTGCCATAGAGGAAAAGCAAAATCTTCAGAGTATTACTATGACACAGCTACGCGGAAGCCTAACTACTTTTGAAATGAGAAAAGGGGGTCCATTAGATATGAGATAAGCGACATTCAAAGCTTCAGGAAGAGAAGAACTCAATGAATCAGGACATATTTCAGAAGGAGAGGAAGAAGCAAACTTTGTCAAGAACCTTCAACGGGGTTCTAGAAGATTTAGAGGTAGGTTACCTTTCAAATGATTTGCTTGTGGAAGATTCGGTTATTATGTGGCCAAATTTCCTCATAAAGATAAGCTTGATAAAGGTAAGGAATCAGCAAAATGGAATAGAAAACATAATGTAAGTAAGAAGAGCTATTATATGCATGAAGATAGCATTGGTTTATCAAATAGTGATGAAGATGAACATGGTAATGACTATAGACTTCTGATGGCTTTTGAAAATGATGACTTCTTGGATGCTTTAGATGAATATGGTATTTATGAAGAAATTTTTAAAGTTAAAATTTGTTTAGAACAAAAGAATATGATTATAGATGTTAGGACTCCAAATTGACCATTTTCGACCTTGTATTTTTGCTATAATATTACCCTTTTTTAGTCCATAAGTTGAAAGCTTTGATTATATAATGACCTAATCATCCCAAGGTATGAAGTAACTCTCCGCATGACTATATGTTTAATTATTCATTACATATTCATGTTATCTTTATATTTATCTTTGGAAAAGTTAACCAAGTTGCTAAGTAACCGTTGAACTGTCTAAAGTCTGCAGAAATTATAATTCATAGTTGTTGTAACACCGGGAACAGCAACTACGTAGTTGTTGCAACACCAGAAACAACAATTACGCAGTTGCTACAGCACCAGCAACAACAACTATCTAAAGCGGGGAAATGTTATTTTGCAAACAACTGGAATACCGGAAATAACAAACGGCAACTATCAGAAGATCGCCAGAGTTCCATGCTGACGCAGCATGATCAACAACTGTCCAAAAAGGGTAAAACACGGTTACAGTTGCTAAAACACCAGGAACAGCATGAGTTTACTAAATCAACAACAATGGGGAAGCGGCAAAGGATAGTGCGAGGATTCCAAGAAGACGGTTGAAGTTTGGTTACCAGCTGTGTAACAATAAGAGACCCAAGAAAGAATACACTGTCACACTGTTGTAACAGCATCCTGTAACAAGGATGGATTTCTTATTTTTGACAAAAAAGGTTTAACTGAATGAACGATGATAGTCTATTATAATAGATGTCTCCTCTATAAAGAGGAGACATCTACATTAGAAAGGGGGGGAGAAAAACAAGTTGTAAGGGAAGTTTTGAAAGACAAACAGCAAGTCTGAATTTTTATTGTAACTAGACCTTTTGGCAGATGAATAGAAGATTGTTCTGAGCACCTAATCCAGCATTTGTGTTCTGGGGAATCTTGTGAGAGGTACAGGACCCACCTTCTTCACAATATTCACCCATTTATTTCCTGTTAGTGTGTAAGTGTGTCTGGTAATTTCCTTTTTGCTGGTACTCTGTTTGGATTCTGTAGCATTACCTCTGATAATTTCCTTTTTGCTGTTACTCTGTTTGTTAATCGTTTGAAGCTGTAAAAGAATACTTCACCGGTGAATTAGAATTGCAGTGTGTATTAGCAATCTGGTTACAGGGGCAGGTGCTGAACATCCTTACCTGGAGGATAGGGTCCTGATCCTCTGCTAACAGAGCATCCATTACTTCTCTTTTCAGATTTGTATTCCTAGTTAACTAATTTCATTTTATCTTTGCAATACACTGTTATAACATAGAGTAAGGATTTTTAACAGAATCGTGTATACTATAGCTTTTGATGCTTTCAGAATTAAGTACATACAGTACACAGTCACCTTTGAAATAAAAGGACTTTCCCGGGTTGACAAATTAATGTGGTACTTGACTGTTTAATCAATAAACAATTCAACTAGCCAAAATAGATACTCTAACATTCCAACTCACTGAAAGGGTAGAACACAATGAAAAATTAGAATGTCAAATTGTGGGTCTAAGAAATGATATTGAGAAAACAAAAGATCTCAATCTCAGATTTGTTAAAGGATCAAAAAAATTAGATGAAATTATCAAAGTGCAGTGTTCTCCTCTGATAAAGACACGTCTTGGATATACTAAAGAAGCATCTCAAGCACAAAAGCCATCAACCTCCAAAAGCTATCTTGATGTAGCAAGGAGAAGTGAACAGTTTGACAATGGTCAGCAAAGGCATAAAGCAGATCACCAAGTAAATCGGGTTCAATCTACTTCAAGGATGAACATAAGCTACAACCAACCTCAGGTAAATCATACTTAATTTTCTTCAAGAATGAATGTCATTGGAAACTACAATCACCAGGTCAGTAGGTACGATAATCGCAGGAATTTCTTTAATGGCCAATGTTTTTCATGTCATAATTTTGGACATAAAGCTGCTCAATTTGTTTCTTACAAGACCATCAGGAATAGAGAAGCATGATATTAAAGGAATGTGACTGGGATCATGAAAAGGACCTACAATAACTTTTCTGCTCTTGAAAATGAAATAGAATGCTCTATCTGTAACAATTTCGGTCATGAAGATTCTGAATGCAGGAGTAAATTTCAAGAAACATCTCAGAAGGAGAAAACTTAATTAGGTTCCAAAACATGGAGAAAGAAAGAACCAAAAACAGAAATATGTGGTATAGCCTTGTATGCAGAAGGACAAGAAAATCAGTGGTACATCGACAGTGGATGCTCGAAACACATGACAAGTGATAAAGAAAAACTTCAGTCACATAATGCCTTGGAAAAGGAAAAGAAGGTCTCATTTGGAAATGATACTCCTACAGTCATAAAAGGTAAAGGCTCTATTCTCTTAAAATAAAATGTTAAAATTGGGAATGTTATGTATGTTGATGGTCTAAAGCATAATCTATTGAGTGTCAGTCAAATGCATGATCAAGGAAATGAGGTAGTATTTTGATCAAATGGATGTGTTGTTCATGAGCTTGATACAGGAGAAATAGTGATCAATGGTATAAGAACTCCAAATAACCTATACATACTCAAGAGAGGAAAGCAACAATGCTAGCTAAGAAAAAATGATGAACACTGGCTATGGCACAAAAGATTGAGGCATCTAAGCTTCTCTCAAATAAGAAAAGCATGCAGATATAAGGTTGTTCGTGATCTTCTAGATATCAGCATTCCAGAAAATATGATATGCAAGTCATGCCAATTTGGTAAGAAACCTGGAGCTCATTTCCCTGAGAAGGAAGGATCATCTAGTAAGCCTCTTGAGCTTGTTCATATCAATTTATGTGGTCCATCAAGGAAAAAGTCACCTTGTCGAGAAGAATACTTTATATTATTCATTGACGACTTTTCCAGAATGTGTTGGATAGGACTTCTAAAGCATAAATATGAAGCATTTGAAAAGTTCAAAGCCTTCAAAGCATTGGTTGAAAATGATTGATATTGCAAAATCAAATTCCTCAAGTCTGATCGAGGAGGGGAATTTACCTCAGATGAATTCTTCGATTTTTGTGAATAACATGGAATAAAAAGGGAATTCTCTATCAGAAGGACTCCTTAGCAAAATGGAGTGGTAGAAAGAATGAACAAAACTATTCAACAAATGGCTCATGCCATGCTAGATGATTATGGAACTCCTGCAAACTTCTAGGGTGAAGCTGCATTTGTTGCCATCACTATTCTAAAAAAAACAAATGTTCGGGTAAACAACACTCAAACTCCACATGAACTTTGGTATGGTAAGACTCCCACTGTAAAATACTTCAAAGTTTTTGGAAGAAAATGTTACATCAAAAGGACTGATGAAAACCTTGGCAAGTTTGAACCTAGATCAGATGAAGGCATTATCCTTGGTTACTCTTCCCGAAGTAAAGGATATAAGCGTTATAATAAAAGACTTGGAAAAATTGTTGAAATTATTGATGTTGTGGTTGATGAAGCAGGCAAAAATCCAAATCAGGTAAAAACCAAAGATTATGAAGAAGATGAGGATTATCCTTCCACATCAAATCAAACTAATTCTGAAGAAGAGACCAATGAAGCACCAAAAGAACAGATAACGGTAGAAGAAAAGACTCCATCCAGGTATGTGCAGAAAAATCATTTAGAGAATCAAATTTTGGGACAGAAAGAGGTAACTGTGCAGACAAGAAGAACTATTACAGAATCTTCAAGCTATCTAGAATTGCTTTCCACCATCAAACCTCAAAATGTACATGAAGCATGCAAAGATGAATGTTGGGTCAAGGCCATGAATGAATAGCTTGAGCAAATTGAAAAGAACAATACTTGGGAATTAGTTCCTAGACCCCATGATAAGAATATCATAGGAACCAAATGGATATTCAAAAACAAGTTGAATGAAAATGGAGAAGTTATTAGAAATAAGGCTAGACTTGTTTTTAAAGGATATTCTCAACAAGAAGGTATAGATTTTGAAGAAACATTTGCACCTATTGCTAGACTTGAAGCCATAAGAATGTTCCTTGCTCTTCCTAGCTTTTAGAACTTCAAACTATACCAAATGGATGTAAAATCTGCCTTTCTTAATGGAGACTTAGAAGAAGAAGTATATATTGAGAAACCAGATGGATTCATCCTTGGAAATGATCCAAAACTTGTATGTAGACTCAGAAAGGCTCTCTATGGTCTAAAACAAGTTCCAAGGGCCTGGTGCTATCGTCTTGACAAATACCTCCATCAAAAAGGTTTTTCAAAGAAATCAACTAATAGCAATCTATATACAACGATTGACAATGATAAATTGTTAATACTTTTTGTGTATGTTGATGATATCATTTTTGGTAGCAATGAAGGAGCCATGAGTTAAAAATTTGCTTTGGTAATGCAGAAATAATTTGAAATGTCCCTTCTTGGTGAACTCACATATTTTCTTAGTTTATAAGTTCAACAAAATAAAGATGGTATTTTTCTATCACAAACCAAGTATCTCAAGCAGATATTGAAAAAATATGGCATGGAAGATTCTAAACTAGTACGTACACCTATGGTAACAAGATGCAGTCTCAGTTCAAATGATGAATCAGTGGCATTGCTTCAACCAACCTATAGATACATGATTCGCAATTTGCTTTATCTAACAGGTACCTGACTAGACATCATGCATGCATTGGAAATAGTTGGAAGATTCCAAGCAAATCCAAAGGAATCACACCTTCAGGCGGTCAAAAGGATTTTGAAATATCTTCAAGGAACAGAGAACTTTGGTTTATGGTATCCTAGGGATATAGATCTCACACTTCATTCATATAGAGATGCAGATTGGGCAGGAAGCATGGATGATAGAAAAAGCACTAGTGGTGGTGCATTTTATATGGGTTCCAGATTAGTATCCCGGTTCAACAAGAAACAAAGTTCAATTGCATTATCTACAGCTGAAGCAGAATATGTCGTTGTTTCATATTGCTTCACACAACTCCTTTGGATGATGCAAACTTTGCAAGACATTCAGATCACATGTACTCCCCCCATCTCCATTCTATCAAACTTTGCAAGACATTCAGATCACATGTACTCCACCCATCTCCATTCTATGTGATAATAAAAGTGCAATCAGTATTTCAAAGAACCCAGTCATGCATTCCAAGACCAAGCACATACCTATCAAATATCATTTTCTCTGTGAACAAGTGCTTGAACAAAAGGCCAAATTGGAGTATGTTCCCTCCAAAGAACAGGTTACTGATATATTCACCAAACCACTACCCAGAGAGACATTTGAATATCTTAGGCAGAAGTTAGGAGTATTTGATGCATCATCTTGTTGTTGAAACTTATCTGTTTCAAAGAAAAGTGGTTGTACGTGAGTTTCATGAAGCATATCTGTGTACATATGCCAGTTGTTGTGGATACAGTCGCCTATATGATGGTTTGAAGAAAAACAGTGGGCCAGTCTCAAGATGAAAAGGGTCTAATATGGGTCTGACAGTGATCATCTGGCACAGGTTTACGGGGAACATATACTTATAATAATGCATTGTTGGCATTATCTTAGAAGATCTTGGTACAAATTCACAATTGATTTGTTTCAAGTGGAACAAGTTCAGGGGGAGATCAGGGTTGCTGGTCTGGATGGTGTTTGACAGATGCTGCTGATGATAGTTGCTGATGACTATCATGGTCTTGCTTTGGATATTTGGTCTCTATGTCTTGTATATCTTTTATTATCGAGGTCATGTAACGACCTATTTTGTTTCCTTGCTATGCATGGGATGGATGATGTAATGTTCTTATTCTGTCATGTATAAATATTTGGTATATCTCCACTTGGTTGGGTGGATGAGTCAATCTTGGTATATCCCCACTTGGTTGGGAGATGGATGTATGTATGAGTATTTGGTGATAGGAAGGTCATTTATGATGTATAGAGTCATGTTCTTCTTGTAGAACATCTTTTTGCAGACCTTGCTTATAGTCAGGGGGAGCATAGACGACACACTTCAGCATATCAGAGAATTCATCATGTACTTAGGGGGAGCATAACCCTTTGCCCTTGATGAAAAAGGGGGAGAGTGACTTGGGGTTGCCATCAAGTCCAAAGGGGGAGATTGTTTGCATTATGACACAAATTTGGCTCTATGACATAGGTGTTGTCCTTGATGGAAACTCTCACAGATGACAGATCATAGTTCAGGCTCACAAAATGAAGAAAGAAAGGTATGCACAGGTTCCCATTGACCAAGCCGCGTGTACACATGGGTTCACAGACCAAAATGTGCCTATGAGTGTACACATGCACTTTCACGGACTGAAAGGCATGTACATGTTGGAAAACTTGGTTTTGGTCCATGGTATTTAGACCATGGTATTGTGATCCATGGTATTGGTCCAAGGTATCTTGTCTGAAGTGTTGACCCCAAGTATTTAGTCCATGGTATTGATTCTAAGTGATTTTGGACCATGGTATTGAGCAAGGCCTAAGACTATAAAAGGAGGAGAAGATCATTAGGCAAAGTCACTCATGAATTGACTATCTAATGAAGAACAAGATCTAGTATACGGGTGATTGGGTTATGGTGCACAGCTGGATCTAAATGAAGGATGAACTTGAGTGCTTGATGAATGATAAGTTCTATTGATGGGTCAAGATCTTAAGGCTTGAAGAGAAGTATCTTTGTGTGGTTTTGATCTTTTATCTGAATAATTGGCACATGTCGTAATCTGTAAATATGATGATCTGGGTATAACTGATGTCTGAATAATTGTAAAGGTTAAAATAATCATTTATAGATATGTATGCAGCTTCATTATAGAAAAGACATGTATACACTCTGGTTCGGCATTTCAAAAGTGCGTATATGCACATTTTCCTTGATACAAGTGCGTATGCATGCAAGTTTCATTAGCTGAAGTAACATATTTGAATCAGAATATGGAAATGAAATATTATTGACTTGCTAATACTGATTCGACCCTGCCTCTCAGTATTATTTCCAACACTGAATTCCCCCCTGTAGCAAGATGGTTCCCAAAGCTAAAACATAGAAAACTTTCAAAGAAGGGAATCTGTCTACAACCTTTCTTGACTTGGATCACCTCCCCCTTGTAGACTCCCTGTTCAAAGTCACTGACTGTGAGTGTGAACTCGATTTCCACGAATTGCATTTATCGTTAAAACAAAAATATGCAGATAAATAAGATCCCATTAGTTTCTAGGAAACACTTTTTCCCTTGTACCCCTTTCCCAAGACTCATCACTTCCCTGATTTGATCACTTGGTGTCAAGCCAGGTATGATTCTATGCAAAGAACAGTGATGACTCAGAATGGAAAGATCTTGATCACCATTATTGCATTAGAGTATAAACCAAATGCTAATGATACCTTCATCCGAATCCCTTAGCCATTTCTCACCAGTAGCTCTCATGGACCTTTATAATAAACTCACATTCCCATTGATATCCCTTATTTTTGAACTTTTTCTGCAAGACAATGTTGCATTACACAAGAAAAACCCACCTTATTCATCTTCTATTTTCCCTAAAGCCACTAGACATATCATCTCCATACTATCATATCTCCTAGGCTATGAAGATGATTAACTTGTTGATGAATCCATCCTTGGATTCTTTTCCATTTTCAGTAAATAATATCAACCTTCTTTTACGTATAATTATAGCCAATTTCTGGCTGATAATATAGATGAACAATTTATGAATTTCACCACACAAGGAGTGTTTAGATATAACTCAGTCATAATCAATTTGATCTTGTTTCAGTAGGGAGATTCATTGCACATTCAGCTTAACAAGCAAGATGAGAAGGGAGTGAATCAATCAATGATTCAATGGATAGAGTTAGTGAATGTAGCATCATCAAAGTTTACATTCTCTCAGTTTATAGATTCTTTTGTGCATCCAGTTCTTCAATTACTCAATAGCCAGGTAGAGCCCAGAATTAGAGAAGATATTAAGAAGACTTTGCACTTATCTGAACAGACCAAGACTGGTGACTAGTATCTGTACCAGAACTACACCAAGATTAGGCTATATGGGAGTGAGTTGGCTCCATACAAACTTCCTAAGTATGTGCCAATGAGGATATTATCACTGGAATACATCAAGAAGATGATAAATATGGATGAAGTACATTTTGTCTAAAGTAAGAAAAAGTCACTGTTCAAACTCAAAGCCAAGGTAAGGACCTTCATTTGTAAGACTAACTCTACAGGTATAGAGGTAGAAAAACTATTGAAGAGCATGAATCTCTAGCCAAGCTTCGCCTAGTCTTATTGTCCTTTTGGGTTCATTTCAGCCCTTAGAGCTCAGTTGAAGGCAACACCTTACAATCATACTCTCAGGCGAGAATTGGAGACGTTTATGAACCAGGAGTAATGGTCTAAAGGGACTCTCTTAAAATCCGATGAATAGGTTATAACCACTCCATAGGTAAATACTCCATCCATTCACAGTACTCCACACAAAAGAGCCAGAGAGGAAACTCAGTTAGCTACAAAATTAGTTAAAGAGTACTATATACTACAAAAGAAATTTAACGTTGGATTGTCAATGTCATCAAGGAGCAAGCCACCACAAATAATTGATCTTGGAGATTTAGAAGATGTTTCATCACCAGGGACCACTAATCGAAAAACCCATTCTACTTATTGAAGTCCTTCTTCAACTGAATCTATGTAGATTATTTAGTCAACTGAGACCAGATCAACAGAAGATACTAATATCTTCTCAACATTTTTGGAAATCAAAGAAAAGAATGAAAGTCTTAAATCACAAGTATATAGTCAGTTTTTGAAACAGACATCCACTTCTCATCACAAAATTCTCTCTACCTTTGACAGTAAAAGAGGAAGGGTGCAAATGGAATTTTTTCAAGCTCAAATTCCATTTCGCAAATCCATAGCAGATTACAAGAAGACCATATTTTCATTTGATGTAAACCATATACATCTGATTGATCAAATGGATTTGTATAGGCAATAAGGTGAAATGTTATTTTCAACAATGACTACAATTCCCATGTCTCTTTCCAAGCTCAGAACTGCCTTGTCAAATGTGTAATCACAACTTAAGATTGAAAAACTATCATATTTAGCTAATGATAACAAATTAAAGTCTTTAGAAGGTATTATTGTCAAAATTGGATATGATACCCAAGAATGTAAAGAAATTGAAGAAATACTCGAGAAGAATAATATAGAGATAACAACTTTGAAGAAATAGTTGAAACTACCTTCAACTAAGGATCCACAAACCAAAGAGATGGCAGAAAATGAACAACAAAGAGAAGAGATGTTGAAGCTCATTATTGAGCAAAGCATACAACTCAAGAAAATGGAAGAGAAAATAGAACAACTAATCAAGGAAAAAGAGGCAGCACAGCTTGCTGTGACCTCAGTGACAACAATTCCCATAGCAAGTACAAATCCAAGCTCATCTCCTAATGGCATTGCTTCTTCTTCAACAACAATTGAAACAACAAGGTTACCACAGGAGTTACAGGCACACAAACAACAGAATGAAAAGTTACTCTAGAAGATTCAAGCCCTAAAGTCATAGAAGGTAAATAATGATACCTTGTATGTAGAGGAAATTCAAAAATCACACAGGTTAGAACTAAAGGTCGAACAATTAGAGAGTAAGACTCTAATGGCAGACACTTTGGCCCAGGCCAAAGAGGACATCTCGTTAGATATCAACCACTCCATAACAAAAGTATGGCCATCTATTCAAATTATTTTTTAGCAGCAAGAATTGATTGCTAGATGCAGGGCAGAGATAGATAATCAGAGGGCAGCATTGGGCGTAAAACCCAAAGAAGCAGTAGGGATGATCAAAGTACTAAACTCTAAGACTAGGAAACCATTACAAGAGATAAATATTCCATATAGGATAGCTACTATTTTGGAGATTAAGAAATTCCTAATCAAGAAGAATCTACTGACTTAGCTGAAAACAAAGTGTGAAGATTTGAACATTGTAGTCAAAAGGTTTCATTCTAAATTCAGTATTTTGAAAAAGAAAGGTTTACCAGAGTTAGTGACATCAAGTGATCAGCTAGTAAAATTGGATGATTACTGCAAAAGATTATATACTATTGGAGTAGACAACAGTCAATTTGTAGGGGTAAAAAGACATATTACTAGCAAAGAGCTTTTGGAATCTTTGAGCCCTGACCTCACAATCAAATATGAAGTTGGACATCTTTTTCTCACTAAACGCAATTTTTAAGGATATACCAAAGTTGATGATATATTTAGAAGAATAGTAAATCTAGAGATACAAAGTGAGTAGAGGTGGGATCAATTGTGTGACACAATTGATTAACTTTCCATCCCAACAAGAGGACATCACAATATTTTTTGAAAGAATAGTCATCAGCAACTTCCTACCTAATAGCGACACATCATTCAACAATTTTCTTTTCCTATTCTATTTCAGGCTATTTTTGTAATCAGTTTAGAATATTTTTTCACTATCCAAACTAGTATAAATAACTCTCTTCTATGAGTTATGGAAGGTGGTACCTTTCCATAAGAAATTCCATAAAGCATTGATGTACAAAATCTTTCTAAATCACTGATAATAAAGCAAGGGATTCTGAATTTTATATCATACAATCTCATTTTCTTCTGTAAGTCTTTCATGTGTTCCAATCATTCTGTTAATTCTGCATATGTTTAAGTTTTACAGAGATATCAGGTGAGAATAAATGTGTTACAATTATTCTTGCAATTCCTTCTGAATTTATTATTATAAAGAGATTGAGATATTGGACTATTTGCCTGAAAGGCTCCCTCTAAATCATAAAATTGTCAGTATCTTATGTCATTTTAAGCATATTTTGTTTAAATTCTGAACATTGGTACAAGGTTTTCCCACTTACAATGATTTATCTTTCTATCTGAAATTTAAAGTAATCATATATCCTTACTATTCCTTCTGCACATCTTATCAACTTAAATCACTGTGTGAAGTTAAGTAGCAGCCCATTGGTTATTTATTAGTACTGTCTAAAAGGGTTAAATACATCATCCTTATAATTTGTTTTATGTATTGGTCCTCCATAAAAACCAAAACCCAAAATGCCAAAACAAATATCTTAGATGCTATGGCATGATCAATTGACCATTTTCATCTCAGAGGTACAACATCAATCTGGCACCATTGCTGGGGACTCAAATTTGATTAGTTTTCTCGGGACAATGATATAAATCCTAGTCCTTTAAAGGTGACTAAAGGTCTAGATAGGTTAAAATTCTTCACCTGGCAACTCCACTGTGCCAAATTGGAACCTTTTAAGCACACTAGATCCCATTTTGAATTTGACACAGTTAGTCCTCTGTATCTAGAAAAAACTTATGAGAAGGGCCAATTCCAAAAGAAGACTTCAACCATATTCTTCTTCTTCAGCCCTATAGTTTGAAGATATGTTATCATCAGATCCCTTTAGGAATATTCCATCTAATCCATACTGGACACAATTATCACCTAGGGTTTCTGAACTTTTTGGTAAGGGAATTGATTTTAAATCCACTTTCCTTATTCACTCACTTGAAACATGTCAAGAACCCTTACTACCAATAAAATCACCTAAAACTGAGGTTGAATTGGGGGTTCATTTACCTGAATTCAAACCTACAAACTTCATATCCCCCACTACTTATTCATTCCCTTCTACTTCTAAACCACCTGAAGGGACCTTCTCTATACACTCAAACCCACTCTTTGAAACAAAAGAGGATATTTAGTCACAGGTCCAGAAGTTATTTATAAATACTCCCTTAAAGTCATTTAGGAGATCTCCATATTTTTCATCTCCTTCTTCTTCACCTCCACACAGATATACACCTTCTTTATCACCATCTTCCTCTTCTTCTTCTTCATCATCTACACAAACACCTCATACACCATCTTCTACTATGGCATTCCAACCCATTGTATAGGCTAGATATGTAGCTTTAGTTTTGCCTCAAAACCTCGATGCATTCCCTCTTGGATATTTAAAACACCTTCCTAGGTATAATGGAGAAATTGGTTCCTCGGCTAAGGACTATATTCAATCATTTCTTGATTTTGCAGATAATATGATCATAGAACAAGAAAATGTTTATATGAGGTTTTTTGTCCAATCTCTTGAGGGAAATGTTAGAACCTAGTTTAGGCAGTTACTTGCAAATTCCATTAGGTCATGGGAGGAGTTAACAAATATATTCAAAAACCAATGGGGTGTGAAGAAATACCCTCTTTACTTTTTGACTGAGTTTGAAGAACTAAAACAAAACTTTGGTGAACCTGTAGCTGATTTTATTAAAAGGTTCAACAAACTTTACCATAAGATGCCCCCTGATTGCAAACCCCCTGTAGCAACAGCCAAATCTAGGTTTTCAAAAGCCTTTGAAGATGATTTTGTTGTAATGTTGAGAGAAAGAACTTCTAGGACTCTTGAAGACATGCAAACTAATTCTATAGAAGTGGAAGCAAATAGGGCTGCCTTAGCCACCTTGAAAGCTAAAGAGGAAAAGGCCCAAAGAAAGCTTAAATCTAGTCAAGAGGCCTCTACTTCTTCAAAAACTAAAACTGAAGATTCCAAAATTGATGAGATCACTTCACTTCTTAGAAATCTATCCAATAGAATTTCCAAGATTGAAACTCAACCCAGAACAGTTCAACAGATGGTCACTCGACCTCAAAATCAGAATCAAGGTCAATACAAAAGAACTCCACAATTGCAAATTCTTCAAAGGCCTAGTAATGATCAGTAGGTTCCAACTCCTTTATTGATCGATGATCAAGAGCTTGATGACAATACCATGAATATCACTAAATACATTAACAATATGGATACCTCTTCTTGTTAGATCATTATTGTTCCTCTTTCATAGAATAAACAAGTTCAAGAATATCAAGAATCCTTACAGATTTCCAAATACCATGCCTTCTCTGAATTTCTAATTATCGAGCTAAACAAAAGATATGATCTTAGACCTAGACCTGCCCCCAGAATACCTCTTAAGGAACCTCCAACAATTCAACGTCATACCAAAGCTGTTGAGACTCATACAACTACTATTCGACCATTAAATCAGTCAACTGATACAGCTCAAAGTGATAAAATTGTCTTAACTACATTTAATGTTGAAAAGGACTTAGAAAGAGTTAAGATCCCTATACCATTTTCAGAACATTCAAAAAACCATGGATATAAAAATCAAGTTTTCAAATGGATACAAAACACCTATGTTGATGTTGAAAGCAATGCTATTAGCCTGTAGAATGAAAAACCAGCATTTATCTTTGGTCCTAGCTCAGATATTATAGATGAAATAGTACCCACTTTCTATGTGACACTAAAGACAAATGATTCCATGTTATACAACTGTATGCTTGATTCTGTAGCATCACATAATATGATTCCAAAAACCATCATGGATCATTTAAATCTTGATATAACTAGATCCTATCATGATTTATGCACCTTTGATTCCAAGAGGGTACCTTGTCTAGGATTGATTAAGGAGTTAGTAGTCACTCTCGCCCAAATCCAAATAAAAAGCATAGTATTAGATATACTTGTCACTGATATCCCTCGCAAATTTGGAATGCTCCTTCCAAGTTATTTCTGTGACAAATTACGGGGAACTCTTCAGATGGACATGTATTACGCCACTATTACGGTTTATGGGGGAGAACAAATTAGGTTGTATAGAGAAGTTAGATTTGTGCACACTGTATGCAAAATGGATCAACCAAGGATCCACCCCATCTATGTAATTGATCAAGATTTTCGCTACTTTCAACTCTCTTGAAATCAAATACATGAATCTCAAGTAAAAATTGAAGATGTAGATGAAAACACTATATCAAATCAAACTGATATGTGGAAGCTATTCTTTGATGTTTCTTATACAAAGGATAGAGTAGGGGTTGGGGTAGTATTAATCTCACCAGAAAAAAGAAAACAACACACAATCATGTAAATTTGATTTTGAAGTTACCAACAATGTAGTAGAATACGAGGCATTCCTTCTAGGACTACAATTAGCCATGAGTTTAAAGTTACACAACCTGAGTGTTTTCAATGAATCCAAACTCATTGTGAGACAGGTTAGGAATCTTTACCAAATAAAGCATCCTAGGCTTAGGTATTATCAAAATGAGATTTGGGATTCCATTGAAAATTTCTTTAATGCCTTCAACATAACTTATGTCTCTAGAAATGAAAACATACATGTAGATTCTTTAGCTGTCTTTGCAACCTCATTTAAGATTACGAATCAAACACAAGTCTTATACCAAATCTAGGTCAAATATAGGCCATCCATACCAGATAACCAAAAGCATTGGCATGTGTTTGAGGATGATGAACAACTAAAATCTTTCCTTCAAGTTGTAGGTGAATTTTATCTTCTGCAAATTGATGAAGACAATCTTGACATGAGTAGTCCTCAAGCTAATGATGATCCATAACTAAACTCCAATATTGCAGATCATGACATCATACAATTATCAAACAAATTCATTCTTAAAGGGTTAATTCCTTTAGAGAGACTATTCGATTATAATGATGCCCCTCGAAACCCTCCATCCATTTCTCCTAAAGATGACATTAAAGAAATCAATATTGGAACCCAAGAACAAGTGCAAAATATTAAAATCTCTATAACTTTAGCCCCAGAAGTTAAAAATAAATATCTTAAGTTACTTAAAAAATACAAAGATGTTTTTTCTTGGTCTTATGCTGATATTAAAACCTATGGCAGATTCCTCATTGAACATAAGATCCCATTAAAAATTGAAGCTAAACCCTACCAGCAAAAACTTAGAAGAATTAACCCAGTTCTTCTACCAACTATTGAGAAAGAGCTTAAGAAAATGTTAGATGCACAAATTATTCTTCCACTAATATATTCTAATTGGATTGCCAACCTAGTACCTATCAGGAAAAAGAATGGTGAAATTAGACTCTGTTTTGATTTTAGAAACTTAAATAAAGCATCACTAAAGGATAACTATCCCTTACCTAAAATGTATCAGTTACTTCAACAAGTTTCTGGAGCTAACATAATTTCTATGTTAGATGGTTTTTCTGGTTATAATCATATTATGATCGACAAGGCAGATAGGGAAAAGATTGCCTTCACAACACCCTGGGGTACTTTTATATATGCTAGGATGCCTTTTGGTTTGACAAATGCAGGAGCTACATTCCAAAGAGCTATGGATATAGCTTTTGTAGGCCAGGTAAATAAATTTCTTGTTATTTATCTTGATGACCTTACAGTCTTTTCTAATTCTGATCAAAATCATTTAAAGCACTTGATGAAGGTTTTTGAAAGATGTAGGAAATTTGGAATATCATTGAATCCAAAGAAGTCTTTATTTGCTATCACAGAAGGGAAATTTCTCGGTCATATAATTTCTAAAAATGGAGTAGTCATTGATCCAAACAGAGTATCAACCATTCAGACATTATCATTACCAAGAAATAAGAAGGAAGTTCAATATTTTCTTGGTAAAATCAACTTTTTAAGAATATTCATACCCAATTATGCTGAAATTGTCAAAGATATAATTGATATTCTTAAGAAGGGTCATGAGGTTAAATGGACTATCACTTCTAGACATGCATTTGATCAAATTAAGAAATCTATTTCGCCTCAACCTTGCCTGTCCTGATTATACCAAACCATTTAGCATCTTTTCCTTTGCCTCTGAAACAACCCTTACTGCTGTCTTACTACAAAAGAATGAAGATTCCCATGACCAACCTACAACTTTTTTCAACAAATTCATGAGAGATGTTGAGCTCAAATATGACATAATTGAGAAGCACGCTTATGCCCTAGTCCAGTCTTTGAAATCTTTTAGGATGTATGTTTTACATTCAATCATCATAGCCTATCTCCCCAACAATGTTGTTAAACCTATTCTCACTCAACCAGATATTGATGGGAGGAGAGGTAGATGGATCACCCAAATTTTAGAGTATGATATAAATATCAAAACTACAAAGCTAGTAAAGGGTCAAGGATTAGCTAAGCTTCTAGCTGAGTCCAACTGTAAAGTGCTAGGCATCAACTCTGTTTTGGAAATACCAGGGGAGAATCCACAAGAACCTTCCCAAAATTCAAATGAGAAGAATCCACAAGAACCTTTTGTCTATGCAGAAGGGGAGAATCCACAAGAACCTTCCCAAAATTTAAATGAGGAGAATCCACAAGAACCTTCCCTACATCCTAAAGAAAAGAATCCACAAGAACCTTTACCTTCAGATCAGACCATTTCTGTACATATTGATGAGAAATTTCTGTTATCAAATTGGTATCAAGATATTGTAAATTTCTTGATTCATTTTGAATGTCCTGCATCATTTTCCAAAAGTCAATGTAAAACTCTCAAATTGAAAGTAGTCAAATACTGTATCATAAATGCAAATCTGTACTGGAAAGACCCTCTCAATATCTTGTTATTATGTTTAATATAATCAGAGACTAAAGGGATCATTGATCAGTTTAGTGGAGGATTTTGTGGAGGACATTATGCACAACAACATATAAGATATTAAGGCAGGACTTTATTGGCAAACATTGTTCTTACAAGTAGGAGAAAAGGACAGAAGTTGTGTCCCTTGTCAGATGTTCTTTGGTAAGAAAAAACTAGCAGCTCTTCCACTAATTCCAACATTGGTCTCAACACCTTTTCCCTAGTGGGGATTAGATTTTATTGGAGAGATTCATCCTACTTCAATCAATCAACGTAGATGGATCCTCATTGCAACAGGCTACTTTACTAAATAGGTGGAAGCAATTCTAGTAAGAAATGTTATTGATGTAGTAGTGATCAAATTTATTGAAATTTTTTTTTATCCAAGTTTGGTTTCCCACAATGAATTATTACTGACAATGCCACAACATTTTCCAGTTTTAAAATGATTGAGTTTTGCGAGAAATATCAGATTGTTTTTACACCATTCAACTCCATATTATCTTCAAGGCAATGGTCTTCCATAATCATCTAATAAAAGTATGGTAAAGGTTATCAAGAAAACTTTAGCAGATCATAAGAAGAGCTGGGACAGTCATCTAATTTATGCAGTCTGGGCAAATAGGATTACTCCAAAGAGATCTACTGGAAAGTCTCCTTTTTAGTTAGTTTATGGGAAAGATGCAATTTTCCCTACCAACTTGGCTTTCCTTGTTTTAAAGTTTCTACAGGAATCAATTGATGAACCTGATGATTTTTCAAGGAGGATAAATAAAATCATTGAACTAAATGAGAATAGAGATGAAGTCCAATACAAATTGAAAAAATATCAGAATAAAATGAAGAGCCTGTTTGATAGAAGAGCCAGGGAAAGGGACTTCAAGGAGGGAGATTTAGTTCTAAGATGGGATTCCAGAAGAGAAGACAAAGGAAAACATGGAAAGTTTGACAACCTATGGTTCAAACCTCTAGCTATTGCTGAAGTAAAAGGGAACACCACTTTTGTGTTACAAAATCTACAAGAATAATATTCCACATTTCCTGTTAATGGAAGATTTCTAAAGCATTATATTCGGTATTGAGAAGCTTGAAATACATGTTACTACCATCATTGTAATAAGTCTAGTTTTATTCTACTTTTCCAACTGTCAGTATGATTTTTACAGCAAAGACTCCAGAGCCCGAGGAGAAGGCACATGGATTAACAAGTTCTCTGCATTCTACAAGAGAAATAAGTCCCCAGTTGGAGCCGAGTTGTAGAACTTTTATTTCTGATAAGTTAGCCATTAGTTAAAAAAATCAAAATGCCATAGAAAAATGATAAGTTAGGATATGGACCAAAAACAAAATTGAAAATAAAAAATATTAGGATTTATTATTATTTCAGGTCCATATCATAAAAAATGATAGGGTAGTTGCTCTAGAAAATAAAAATTAAGGATGCTAGTTCAAACATGCCTTTGAAATTTGTTGTTTATTTTAAATAATGCTTAAATTCCTTAATAAAGGTTTAATTATTGTGATAAACTTGATTACCTTTTTAATAGTTATAACATATGATTTTTTTGTATGGGCGGCAGTGACAAAACGTCAAATTAGCACCAAATTAACGTCAGGCACTTTTCAATGGATACAATTCACTCCACCCAGAACAATGGCAGAGGAAGTGTTTCGGCCCCCATTCAGTCGTTTCGTGCTAACGCGAGGGGTGTGGTCTGTAAAGCAGTTTTAATGGTCGCCCTCTTTTGCTATGTGGCACTCCTGTAGCATTTCAGGCCCCCAAAGCACAAACTGTAAACCACCTCAGCCCCCCTGAAATCCCGCCAATGGTTTCCTTTTTTCCAACCGTTGACCTCGTTCCCGCGCCATATTATCCACCTGTTATCCCCTTCTCCATACAGACCCCGCCATGTCATTAATCTGTTATCTCTCAGCTATTCATAAATTGCCATGTCAAAAAACCGTTGTTCCATACGCTCCTATACCCTTTCCAGCCTTAATTAACCATTCACCCTTCCGTTAGACATTAATCTTGCTCCTCTACAATAAATTACCTACGGCTAGATTTAAACGGAAAATTAAGCCCTATTTCACTTATAAATATCCCATGGCTCTACTCTTTACCACTTTTCTACTTCCATCCAATCACCAAAAGCTTTATTCGCTTTGTGTATATTTTTTCCCATGTCATTTGTCTTTTAGCTAAAATAGTTTCCTAATTCCCCCCTGTAGTAAGATGAATCCCAAAGCTAAAACACAAAAAATTCGCGTCACTCCTTTCCCTTGTACTCCTTTCCCAAGAGTTATCACTTCCCTGATTTGATCACTTGGTGTCAAGCCAAGTATGATCGTGTGAAAAGAACATTGATTACTCAGGATGGAAAAATATTACTCACCATTAGCACTCAGAGTAGAAACCAAATGCTAATGATGACTTCATCTCACTCCCTCAGCCATTTCTCACCAGCAGCTCTCATGGACTTTTATAATAAACTCACCTTCCCACAGAGAGCCCTTATTTTTGAACTTTTGTGCCAGAAGATGTTGAATTACCCAAGAACAACCCACCTTATTCATCTTCTATGTTCCCTGAAGCCACTAGACATATCATCTCCCTGCTATCATATCTCCTAGGCTATGAAAAAGATCAACTTATTGATGAATCCATCCTTGGATTCTTTTCCATTTTCAATAAAGAATATCAACCTGCTTTCATGTATTTTTATAGCCAATTTCTGGCTGATAATATACATGAAAAATTTATGAATTTCACCACACAAGGAGTGTTTATATATAGCTCAGTCATAATCAATTTGATTTTGTTTTAGCAGGGAGATTCATTACACATTCAGATTAACAGGCAAGATGAGCAGGGAGTGAATCAATCAGTGATTCACTGGATAGAGCTAGTGAATGTAGCATCATCAAAGTTTACATTCTATCAGTTTATAGATTCTTTTGTACATCCAGTTCTTTAATTACTCAATAGCCAGGAAAAGCCCAGAATTGGAGAAGAGATTAACAAGTCTTTGCACTTATCTGAATAGACCAAGACTGGTGACTAGTATTTGTACCAGAACCACACTGAGATTAGGATATATGGTAGTGACTTGGCTCCATACAAACTGCCTAAGTATGTGCCAATGAGGATATTCTCCATGGATTACATCAGGAAAATGATAATTATGGATGAAGTCCATTTTGTCTGAAGTAAGAAAATTCATAGTTCAAAATCAAAGCCAAGGTAGGGACATTAATTTGTAATAATAAGTCTATAGGTATAGAGGCAGACAAATTATTGAAGACCATGAATCTCTAGCCAAGCTTCACCTGGCCTTATGATCCTTTTGGGATCATTTCAGCCCTTAGGGTTCAGTTGAAGGCAACACCTTACAATCATACTCCCAGGCCAGAATTGGAGAAGTTTATGAGCTAGGAGAAGTGGTATGAAGGGACTCTCTTAGAAGCAGATGAACAGGTTATAACCACTCCACATGTTAATACTCTAGTCACTCATAGTACTCAACAAAAAATAACAAGAGAGGAAACTCAGTCAGCTATATAATTAGTTAAAGAGTACCATATACTACAAAATAAATTGAACACCTGATTTTCAATGTCATCAGGGAGAAAGCCACCACAAATAATTGATCTTGGAGATTTAGAAGATGTTTCATTAGTAGGGACCACTGATCCCAAACCTCCTTCTACTTCTTCAACTCCTTCTTCAAATGAACCTATGGAGATTATTCATTCAACTAAGACCAGTTCAGCAGAAGATACTAATATCTTCTCAACATTTTTGGAAATGAAACAAGAGAATGAAAGTCTTAAATCATAAGTATAGAGTGAGTTTTGGAAATAGACATCCACTTCTCAGCACAGACTTCTCATTACCTTTGACAGTGAAAGAGGAAGGATGCAAATGGAATTTTTGCAAGCCAAATTCCAATTCCGAAATCCATAGCAGAATACAAGAAGATTGTATATTCATTTGATGTAAACCAGATACATATTATTGATCAAATGGATTTTCATAGGAAATCAGGTGAAATGTTATTTTCAACAATGAACACAATTATCATGTCTCTAAGCTCAGAACTACCTTGTCAAACGTGTAGTCATGGCTTAAGATTAAAAAGCTGTCATCTTTAGCTAAAGATAACATATTAAAGTCTTTAGAAGATATTATTGTTGAAATTGGATATGATCCCCAAGACTATAAAGCAATTGAAGAAATACTCCAGAAGAAGAATATAGAGATAATTACTTTGAAGAAATAGTTGAAACTACTTTCAACAGAGGATCCACAAACCAAAGAGATGGCAAAAAATGAACAATACAGGGAAGAGATGTTGAAGCTCATTATTGAGAAAAACATACAGATCAAGAAAATGGAAGAGAAAATAGAAAAGCTGCTCAAGGAAAAAGAGGAAGCACAACTTGCTATGACCTTAGTGACAAAAATTCCCATAGAAAGTATAGAGCCAAGCTCATTGCCTACTGACATTGCTTCATCTTCCACAACAATTGAAACAACAAGGTTATCACAGGAGTTACATGAACAAAAAGAACAGAATAAAAAGTTACTTCGGAAGTTCCAAGCCCTGGAGTCATAGAAGGTAAAGAATGATACATTGTATGTAGAGGAAATGCAAAAATCACACAGGTTAGAGCTAAAGGTCAAACAATTAGAGAGTAAGACTCTAATGGAAGACACTTTGGCATAGGCCAAAGAGGATATTTGGTTAGATATCAACCACCCCATAACAGAAGTACGACCATCTATTCAAATTATTTTTGAGCAGCAAGAATTGATTTCTAGATGCAGGACAAAGATAGATAATCGGAGGGCAGCATTGGGCATAAAACCCAAAGATGTAGTAAGGATGATCAAATTACTAAACTCTAAGGCTAGGCAACAGTTACAAGAGATAAATATTCTAGATAGGAAAGCTACTATTTTGGAGATTAAGAAATTCCTAATCAAGAAGAATCTACTGACTCAGTTGAAAATAAAGTTTGAAGCTTTGAACATTGCAGTCAAAAGGTTTCATTCTAAATTCAGTATTTTGAAAAAGAAAGGTTTACCAGAGTTAGTGACATCAAATGATCAACTAGTAAAATTGGATGATTACTGTGAAAGATTATATACTATTGCAACACACAACAGTCAATTTGCAGGGATAAAAAGACAGATTACTAGCAAAGAGTTTTTGGAAACTTTGAGCCCTAACCTCACAATCAAATATGAATTTGGACATCTTTTTCTCACTAAACCCAATTTTGAAAGATATACTGAAGTTGATGAGATATTTAGAAGAATGGTAAATCTGGAGATACCAAGTGAGCAGAGGTGGGATCAATTGTGTGAAATAATTGATTAACTTTCCATCCCAACAAGAAGAAAACACAATAGTTTTTGAAGGAACAGTCATCAACAACTTCCTACCTAATAGGGACACATCCTTCAACATTTTTATTTTCCTATTTCCTTTCAGGCTATTTTTGTAATTAGTTTAGGATATTTTGTTCACTATCCAAACTAGTAAAAATAACTCTCTTCTATGAGTTATTAAAGGTGGTACCTTTCCATAAGAAATTTTGTAAAGCATTGATGTACAAACTCTTTCTAGATCACTGATAATAAAGCAAAAGATTCTAAATTTGATATCATACAATCTCATTTTCTTCTGTAAGTCTTTCATGTGTTCCAATTATTCTGTTAATTCTGCATATGTTTAAGTTTTACAAAGATATCAGGTGAGAATAAATGTGTTACAATTATTCTTAAAATTCCTTCAAAAGTTATTATTATAAAGAGATTGAGATATTGGACTGTTTGTCCAAAAGGCTCCCTCTAAATCATAAAATTGTCAGCATCTTATGTAATTTTAAGAATATTTTGTTTAACTTTTGAACATTGTTCAAAGGTTTTCCCACTTATGATGATTTATCTTTCTATCTGAAATTCAAAGTAATCATATCTCCTTACTATTCCTTTACAGACCTTATCAATTAAATCACTGTGTGAAGTTAAATAACAACCCTTTGGTTATTTATTAGTACTATCTAAGAGGGTTAAATACATTATCCTTATAATTTGTTTTATGTATTGGTCTTCCATAAAAACCAAATCCCAAAACCCCAAAACAAATATCTTAGATGCTCTAGCATGATCAATTGACCATTATCATCTCATAGGTGCAACAGTGACCCCTTAGACTCTAATATATATAGAAAGGAGGTTTTGTTATTTGTATCATCCAAGAATTGTTCATTTTTGTAATGTAAAGGATGTTTCCCCCTCGAAGAGGCTGATTTCTAAGTTGTTGATCTATATTTTCTATCTTTTTATGAGCTGGTTTCATAACAACGGCCAAGATCTTTCTTGTAGATCCTCCATATTCACCTATTCAAGTTATGGAATCATATAGAACATATATGGAAGTGTAAATTGATGAAAGGGACCAGAAAATTAGAGAGTTACAAGATCAGTTGGACAAGGCCCATTTGGCAATAGCATGCTTACAACAGGAGAATAAGGAACTCAGGCATAAAATATCACAAGAAATGATTTAGCCTAGTGAAGGAGATCCATCAAATAAAACATTAGCACATGCTCATAAAGGCAAAGTAAAATTGGTTATTAACGTTGAAGAGTTAAAGGAGGTAGTTGAGCAGTTAAGGAGACCTAGAACTAGGTCTGCTGCCGAGGTGCAAATTCAAGTAAAGGAGGCTGTTCAACTTGAACAAATGATGGTTTTTTATGAGTAGGAAGAATTTTAGAAGCTACTAGAACAACTTAAAGGAGTTTTACACCTCATTTTGTCACCATGACAAATGATCATCAAATTGGATCTCTCACCATCCATACAAGTGTCATGAATCACTACCTTGCAAGTCAATAACTTATATACCTTGAATAAACTATAAATTCTGGGAAACATGGTCCATAAACCCACTTTTACTCTCATGCGCAGTTTCCTAGTTAGTTTCTACACATACACTGTTATTGCCATTGATCCCTATGCAGATTTTCACTTTGTCTATGACTAAAAAGTACGCACATGACTCAAGAAAAATTAAAAATAAAAAGTGAGATCTAGAAGCATTGTTGGGTGAATCATTCCCAACATAAAGCCTCGAACTCATGTTTATTTGAGCCTAACCAAATTTTTGATGGAGCTAATCCCCATTCTTGAAGGGTCCCTCATCCCTCTTTTGGATCTCATCCTTGGACTAAGGATCTCAAACTACTTACTTTTGTCTTATTAATCAATCCATATGTGGGGGAGTTAAGGGAGGCTACTGAGAATACATTTATGCTGGAGAAATTAGGTTGGAGAGCTTATCATTCTTGGAGAAGATTGAGATCAATGGGAGGAGATTCACAACATCAAGGCATAGGTTTTGTAGCTCTTTTATGTTTATGAAATTAATACAAATGAGAGTTTCTTCTCACTGCATTGTTTAATGGATTAACTGATGAATCTCATGGATGGTTTATGTTATTTCTATTTTTCCATTGGAATGGTTTGTTACTAGTCTCCTTAATCACTAGTTTGAATTATTGAATCATTGATGCTACATATGCCTTTGATCCTTTGTTTTTTCCATGTATGTAGGTTTGGATTCAAGAATTGGAGGAGCTGTAAAGTCCAGCCAAGAGTGTGGTTATGGATGTGGTTGTTGTTGAAATCCCACCGAAATATGGTATGCTGTTATTGAGATATTGGGGGGGGGGGGGGGGGGGGGGGGAATTAAAGGGTTCTCTACAGTTGGACATGTCATATGCCACTATCCCAGTGTTCAAAAAACCAAGGAAGTTGTATATGGAAACTCTCATGAAATACATGGTAAGAAGTCAAGATAAACCAATAAATTATCCTTTTTATTCTATGCATTCAGATATGGATTCATTCATTCTATAAAATGATATATGTTTGTAAGAAGATGCTCAAAACATGGACAACAAATTAGAAACCAATGAAGGTAAAATGATGGAGGAAAAATCAAAGTATAATGATGATAAGAAAGGTTTGTGGAACATGGACGTTGATGGTCTAGTTAATAAGGAGGGGGTTGGAGCTGGTGTGTGGATTATGAGCCCAAAATTATGCAAGTCAAAGAATTATTCTTACAAACATGCTTTCGAATGCACAAACAATTTTGCTGAATACAAGGCACTAATTTTGGGACTGCAACTGTTGAAAAGGTTGAGAGCCAAAAGAATTTCGATACATGGGGATTTAGAACTAATCATAAAGAAAATTAAATGCAAGTATTCAACCAAGCATCCTAGAATGAGGGCATGTATGAAGGAGAATCATACAGACATATAATCATATGCACAACGAATTAACACATAATAATCAAACCAGCAACACACAAAAGAAAAACTGGCGGAAAAGGCAGAGAGCCATCATGTGGTCTCTCATGCTCTGTAATTCTTTCTTATTAAAATAATTTAATAATATAGTTAAATACACGAGCAAGTGGTCTTAAGATAGTGCATTTATCTTAGACTCACTTGGTTGAGACATTTTCGCAACTTACACACTAATTTAGGAGAGCTAGTTGGAGAGAATCTCTCATTCAAAACTAGACTCCTTAGTTTGAGGAGTTCTCATGATTTTATTAATTTAATTTAATATTTGGATTTATTAATTGATTATTAAGGGAGTGAGGCTAACATCCCCCCCCTTCAATGATAAATCCAAAATGAACAAGGAGCCATCTTCCAAGTTCTCAAGGTGCTCTTCAAAAATCATTTGCTTGAAAAAACTGCCAAATATGGATGGTGAAGAAACTGCAATATGAAGAGACTATGAGTCAGCTGCATGATTGATTCATCCCTGAATGATGCTTGAAAGCTTCATCATGTGCCAAGCCACAAAAGGATCCAACTATCCTTTTCTTGAAAATAGCATCTGGTGTCCACTGACACAATTTGATGAATGCCCACTGGCGTATTTGTTGACGATGATCGCCCACTGGCTGATGAAGATTCCCACTGGCTGATGAAGATTCCCACTGGCTACTTCGATGATGTTGTCGATACTTTCAGTCTGACAACCACTTTTCAATTTCATTGACATTCCCCCCCATCTTAGGTGAAGGGAGAGGCAATCTTCTCCAAAATATATCTGAACTCCCTCCCTGTAGGTGGAGGAGTATTTCACTGGTGTACTCTCCCATTCAACTGAACAAGAGTACCATCTTCATTTGACTGTTGGATGTAATATATCTGAGTGAATCCGATTTTAAAACTTGTACAATCTTCTGGTTGTGGATGACCATTCCCATGGATCAATCCATGAATAATATCTCTTCAATCTGGCTGGCTTTCGTTGTTTGTTGCATTTCTCTGATGAATGATTCTGCTTGCCAAAATGGTGACAAGGATGGAGATCAAAACACTGATCTTCTAGATGACCAGTTCTTTGACAATGAGAACATTTCGGTTTGTCTGCAACTTGAGTTTGCATGAATTTTTGTTTGTCTGTAATTTCAGTTTGTGTGCATTGATGTCTGTCTACAACTTGTGGAGAACTTGCTGAGTTGATATGTTCAAGTAATCTGGCACTGAAAAATTGAATGGGCTTTGAATAATCAGGGATATGTAAGTTGTCGTCATCTTCGACATATCCTAAGCCGCGTCAATTTCGATTACTTTGAATTTATTCCCATGGCGTGATAATGGGTTTGGAAGAAAGTTGCACTGGAACAACTTCAACACTTGAAGCAATTGGATGAATGAAGTTAAATGATCAGCTGTATCTAGATTGGTCAAAGACTTAGAAGCATCATGCTTCTCTTGCAACTCTGTTCTCTGCAATTGCGACTGGAGTTGAAGGAACTCAATCATTTCATGTGCATATTGAATATGCACTTAAATGTCAACAAGAGTGGTTTTGTTGATCTGCACCATGTCATCGGCTGATGATAACATTAAATTGTGAAGAATTTGGGATAGTTGAATGTGTGTCGCCATGTTGTCTTGCTTACTTTGAAGTAGGCTCACTTGATGTAGAAGTCGTGCTTGAAAATTGTGCACTTGAGTTAATCACTGAAATGACAGGCTCACTTGTACTGTTTTCTAATTGCTGATGCTTTAAACACTTGCTTGAATTGTTGATGTTTTTAAACACTTTGCTTGAACTTTTGATTTCACGCTCGCTTGATGACGATCGCTTTGAATGAAATGTTATGAGTTCTTTAATGAACTTTATACAAGCTCGCTTGTTGTGCATTGAATTGTCGCACTTGACTTGATTACTTGATACGCTCAGTTGATCTTAGTGTGCTTGTTGTAGACACATTCTTGTTTTGATGCTCACTTGAAGATCAGAAGTCACGCTCGTTTGATGATGATTTCTTGCTTGATTATTTTATGAACACGCTCTCTTGCTTTATTGTTTTTACTTGAAATACTTGTTTGTTTGATTTTTTTTAATGACATGCTTGCTTGTTGATGATTGTTGTACTTTCTTTAAACACCTATTGCCTTGAACTCTTGGTTTATTATTGTACTTAGTGATGCACTGAATGTGCTGAAAAATTATGGGTGTCGAACACTGTCAAATATGCACCCCAATGATAAATGCTAAATTCAATGTTCAAGTGACAACTGACTTGACTTAATGATGTACTTTCACAAATCAAATGAGGGTATTAGTTACAACCGAAAATGCACCCTTACAATTCAAGTGAAGTTGACTTTGATTACAATTCAACTTACAAATTATGATTTGCAAGTTATAGTGTTGTATTGAGCTTTTTAAAGAAATGGTGCAACTGCAATTTCCAAAAAATTGTTGTTGAATTTCTGCAAAAATTGTTGATGTGGATGACAACTGGATTGGATGTTGAAGCAGAAATTTCTTGACTTGAAATGTTTGATTTTGTAGCATCCTTAACTTGATGGCGTGAATTAGTTGTTTTAAAATTTGTTGCAGAATATTACTTTTATCAAGTTGATGATGTGACTCTTTGTGTTTATGAACTTAAGTAATTACAAGAGTGTTGATTTCACGAGCTTGATCGAGCATGCTTATACTTAAGCGCTTCTTATGCCCATTTAGTTTATGTAAACAGATGAAAAAGAAAGCATTTAATGAATTTGACATAAACCATGCAAACACATTCACGACACATAGTGTACCTATGATCCCCTTATTCAATTTTAGGCGGATCTAGGACACGATCACCACAAAAAGATATGTTTTTATTAACCTTCAAGATATATCATCATGAGAATGTCTTCAGTGAGGCATCTCAAGCACAGATTGAGAACTCCTTGGCATCAAATTTTATTAAAAAAATCCCTGCACTTACTCAATCACTCTCAAAATCTCTCTCAAAGTAAAATATTGCTTTGGATTACCAAAAACATTTCTCTCAAAAAAATCACTTATCACTCCAAATACAAAATATGCATCTTATGACTCCAATAACTTTATCATGATTACAAAAAAAGGATTTCATAACCTTGTCTCTCCAAAATGTACAAAAATCACTTCTCACTCCAAAAAAAACCTTATCACTCCAAAATTTTAAAACATACCCTCGTTATTACATACCACTCTTATTCCTCCATAAAAAACTATGATGGATCTTTCAAAAAACCTTTACATATTTCCCATTAAACTATTTATTGCCACTTTATGAAGTCACTTAAAGTCACGTGATATGAAGTCACCTAATAAAAGTGAATGGATCTCCTTCAAAAAATACAATCAAAGCATACTTTAAAACAAATGCATTTGGAGAAGTTACGCCAAAAAATAATTTCAGCTTATGCGTTGAACCTCTGGAACCAGACTGCAGCCACCTCAGGGCCAACTTCTGGCCACCCTGTAGGACCAACGTCTAATAATCCTACTGGGCCATATGAAGCAATGTGACAGTCAGTTTCAAACTCGAACACACCTCTTAGTGAAATGGCCTCACCATCACCAAATTTTGTGCCAATTCCAGCAGATGTTGATGCTAAGCTAGTAGCATTGAGTCCAGGTGTGATAAATCCACCTCATTTGTCAAATTTTGTGCCCACAAATTTCAAAAATGATATTAAACATTATTTATCCAGAATACCTTCTGTTAGACGTACATCTCGCAACACCAGCACATCTGAAGAGATGCCAAGTGGTACGATAAACTCATCTCTTAGTGTACCTTTGGGAAGAGGTGTAAATGCGACAGCTTCGGCTCCTTCAACTCCACCACAAAATATTTCAGACCTTGAAGATTTTACTAGCAATTAGTTCAGGTGTCAAAATAATGTATGGACAGCTCGAAGAAGGGGAGAGATTAATGGTGCTCAAGATAGTGGATGCTCAAGATAGTGGACTAGGAAAAATCAAAGATTCTGCCAGTAGTCCTTTCATTTCAAATGATCAAAGGGAACACCAAACTTCTAATGGTCCACTCTCTAGCTTGGCAAATGCATGTGCAAGTACAATGTCAAAAACAAAAAGGAATATTTCAAAGCTCATTGCATTTGATGAGCTAGAATCATCGAAGAGACAGGGATTGGAAACTATCAATGGATCTGCTAATGATGATCATTTGAATATTCAGTTTATGTCAGATGATGTAGAAATAGGAAAAAACCTACCTAAGGAAAAATCTGTGAACTATCAAGAGGTAGAAGAATTTCTAGAAGAAAATAGGAAGCTTCAGTCACAGTGCATTGAGTATGAGATCAAGGAAAGAGAACTTGAAGAGAGGGTTAGGGAACTGGAGAATGAACTATTAGAGATTCAGTGTTGCTACGTTAACACAGATACTTGGTCTGACTAGCAACACAGCTTCCCAATCATACAATTTGGTTTCCCCCTTTGATTTTCAGCCTCAATTCATCTTTATTGCACCTGTGCAACAAATATGGATCCTTGGCCTAAGCTCCTACAGGATGAAATACAATATTTCTTCTCGTTGAATGAAATCTTGTCACCGCTCACTTTTTGCAAAGGCGGACCGCTTGGTGGCTATCAATTTTAAATGTGGCTGTCCTCTCTCCCTGTACTGCACATTATGATCACTCTCTTAGCGCAGATCCATACTAGCTAATGCTGCCAGAATACACAATTATATACAATGCACTCATTAAATTCTAATATCGTTATTTTTCACTACACATAGGAGAGGATTCTCTTGCTCTGATACCACATGAAGGAGAATCATACAACCATATAATCATATGCACAACAAATTAACACACAATAATCAAACTAGCAACACACAAAAGACAAACTGGCGGAAAAGGCAGAGAGCCATCATGTGGTATCTCATGCTCATGTAATTCTCTCTTATTCAAATAATTTAATAATAGATTTAAATACATGAGAAAGTGGTCTTAAGATAGTGTGTCTATCTTAGGCTCACTTGGTTGAGACCTTTTCTCAACTTACAACACTAATTTAGGAGAGCTAGTTGGAGAGAATCTCTCATCCAAAACTAGACTCCTTAGTTTGAGGAGTTCTCATGATTTTATTAATTTAATTTAATATTTGGATTTATTAATTGATTATTAAGTGAGTGAGGCTAACAATATAGGAATGGTTTTTTATATTTTCTACAATGCTTTCCAGAATACAATTTATCTGTGATTCCTAGAAAGAAGAATGCAATTGTTGATGCGTTGGCTACCTTAGCAAGTACATTAAAATTCCTATTCATCCAAACAAGAAGTATGAAATTGAGGTAAATTCTAGGCTAGTTGTACCAGACAACATCAAATATTAGAAAGTCTTTGACAAAGATAAACAGTTGGACAATTTTATACAATTAAAAGGATAGTTTTCAAATCTGCATATCGATGATGGAAATAGTTTTGATAATGGTGAAGAGGGAATTGTAATGAATCGGATAGGGAGTGTCATGACAAGCATGATGTAAACCTTGAAGTTTTGCAACTGAAAGATAATGTGATCTAGAGAGGTTTAGTTCCTTTGGAGGAATTGTTTGATTTCAATTATGTGGATGATAAACCCAAAATACTACATACTAAGGCTAAGGTGGAATACTATAACATAGGGACTGAAGACGAACCTAAAATAGTGAAACTTTCTAAATATTTAGGTCCTAAAGAGAAGAAGAAATATATTGATCTCATGCATGGGGGTATGAAGACTTGAAGTCCTATGACACGAGCATCATCCAGCACACCATTCCTATCAAGGAAGGACAAAAGCAATTTAAGCAAACGTTAAGAAGGACTAACCCTATATTTCTGCCCTTAATTGATAATGAGGTAAGAAAATATATTGATACTAAGATTATTTTCCCTTTGAGTTTTTCTAAGTGGTTGTCAAATTTAGCTCTAGTGAGGAAAAAGCCTAAAGAGATAAGACTATGTGTTGACTTCTAGAGCCTTAATAAGGTCTGTCTCAAAGACAATTACCCCTTGCCATAGATGGATCACATATTGCAATGGGTAGTTGGTTGTAGCCAGATTTCATTACTTGATGGCTTCTCTGGGTACAATCATATTTTGGTACATCTGGAGGATCAAGATAAAACAACTTTCATCACACCATGGGGGGAATTTATATATGTAAAGATGAATTTTGGACTAATGAATGTAGGGGCAACCTTCGAGAGAGAAATGGACATTGCTTTTATTGATGAGAAAGATAGGTTTATTGTTATTTATATTGATGACATTGATATGTATTATAAGTTGGATGAAGATCATTTGCAACATTTGAAGACTATTTTTAAGAAATGCGGGAAGTATGGTATCTATTTGAACCCAAAGAATTCCCTTTTTTGAATGGAATAAGGTAAGCTACCTGGACACGTAATCTCCAAAGATGGCATCTGAATTGACCTAAGCATAATTGAAGAAATTCAATCAATTGATACCCCAAGGAATAAAAAGGAAGTGCAGTCTTTTATTGGAAAGATTAATTTTCTGAGGCAGATCATTCCAAATCTTGTTGAAAATTTGAGGGCCATCACAAATATGTTGAGGAAAGACAGTGACATCAAGTGTAATGCTGAACAAAGAAGTCATTCAATGAGGTAAAGTCAACCTTAGCTTGTTCTCTTGTTTCGGTTAGTCTTGACTACACAAAATATTTCATTATTTCTCCATTGCCTTAGAGCACACTATTGCGGCAATATTGATGCAAAAAAAACAAGAAGGTCATGAGAATCCTATAGAATTTTTTAGTAGGGAATTAAGGGATGCTGCTCTAAAATATAACATAATGGAGAAGAAAGCTTTTGCATTGGTAAAGGGTTTGAAAGATTTTATGGTTTACATATTGCATTCTCATGTAATTGCTTTTGTTCCTAATGTTGTAGTGAAGGTGATTCTCACTCAAGCTGACCTAGAAGGAAGGAGAGTTAAGTGGATATTAGTTATTTTGGAGTATGATAATGAAATTAAGCCCGCCAAATGTATAAAGGGCCAACGACTAGCTAAAATGGTGGCTGAATAAATTTTTCATACATTGGACATCAATTTCATTGTTGCTCAAGAAAATGATGAAGAAGTATTTCAACAAGTATCATAAAGGTTCATTTCTTTCCCCTGGTACACATATATCATTTATGTTTTGCACTATATACAAGCTCCACCTAGTTTGACAATGATGAAAGAAAGGTTTCTTAAATTAAATGCAGTTAAATTTTGCATAATAGACTAGTCTTTATATTGTAAATATGCAGGAGAAATATTGTTGATTTGTTTGCTAGTAGATGAGGAAGATAGAATAATGGAGTTTCATAAAGGTAAATATGGAGAGCATATTTTCTAGAAAACAACAACAAATAAAATATTAAGAGCTGGTTTTTACTAGCTTACATTGTTTACTGATGTGCACAAAAGGTTCTCTAGCTGTCATGTGTGTTAGATATTTGAAGGGAAGAAGAAACTTTTACCTTTACCTCTGAAGCCTATTTCAGTGGAGGTGCCTTTTTAGCAGTGGGGGTTATACTTCATCGAGGAAATTGATCTAGTTTCATCAGCTCAACAAAAATGGATATTGACAACTACAGATTATTTCACTAAGTTGATTGAAGAAATTTTGACCATGCAGGCCACAAATTCAGTCATTATTAAATTCCTAGAAGGTAACATTATCTCGATATTTGGATGTTGTCATAAGATTATCACTAATAACGCTATTGCATTTAAGTCTAAAAGAATGATTAATTTATGCAATAAATATAAGATAGTTCTTTTTCACTCTACTTCTTATTAACCACAAGGGAATGGTCTCACAGAATCCTCTAAAAAGAGCTTAGTCAACATTATAAATAAATTGTTTCAGGAGAACAAAAATATTTGGCATAAGAAATTGATCAATGCATTATGGGCAGACATGGCAAGTACTAAGAAATCAATTGGGATATCACCTTTCCAATTGGTGTATGGAGTTGATTCTATTTTCCTACTTCCCTAGGAGTTCCAGTAATAAAATTATTGCAGGAAGTAGAGGTGGAACCAAATTATCTGTAGAGGAGGATTAATTAGATGATACATTTGTAGCAAACTAGAGAGGAGGTCTACAACAAAAATGAGTTGATTCAAGACAAGATTAAAAGGATTCATGATAAAAAGGATAAAATTTGATGATTTCAAGATTGATGATCTTGTGTTGAGATTGGATGCTAGGAATGAAGAAAAGGGAAAGCATGGAAAATTTGAAAATTTATGGAAGGGACCTTTTAAAATTGCAACTTTTCATCGAAACAATGCCTATCTGCTGATAGACCTGACAAGGAAGCTACTTTTTGGAGGGTTTGTTAATGGTAGGATAATCAAACACTATTTCACTTGATTTCATCCAGTTTAAACACATCATTGTACATACCATATTTATTTTCAGTACTCCAAGTGTGGGAGGTTTCCATCATAAATTGAAGTTCAAAGTGAAGGCCCTGAGTTTCTAATGAGGTGCTACCATATGTAATTAAAGTCATAGTCAATCAAGTTAGTCTAAATTAGTCGGTTAAGGGTTAATAAAGCGCTCAATGGATAAGGCTACTAGTCTATGGTGTTCTTGGCACCTCACAGGGAGGATGCCATCCCCATTAGAGCCTATGTTAGGGTGTTATGTATACGAATCTTGCTCATGTTAGTCTTGCTATGTGTCTAAGGTCAAATTTGTAAATAGTACTCATGATCACCTGACTATTATTGTTCAAAGAGGTCTATGTTTAGATTGGGTGTCATGTAAAGGTGTTTATTTTGTTAGGAGTCCAATTTCTAAAGTCTAGTGTTTTCCTTATAAAGGGTAATCATGGGAAGTAGTTGGTCACATTGGAAAAATTATAAAAATCATGTTTTAGAAATCCTTGGTTATTGTAAGTTGGTCTCCATTATAAGTCATTGTTGTAGGTCATCTAAGTCTAGAGGCTATGTCTACATCAAAATAAATCATGAAATGATATTGGCTCAAATTTAGAGGCTCTTTGGTATCAGTTTGAATGTCATTTCAAAAGGACAACTCATGGTCTCAAAAAGGAATAACAGTTAAAAGGATAGTCCTTCCTTTTCCCATTGTAATGCATTTTCAGAAAAGTGTTGTGAATTCATGATTTTATTTCCAAATCACGATTAGCGATGTTGGTCCCAACCCAACGTGGTCCATGTTTTGGTCAAAGACTCCACATTTTGAGGAGCGGAGCACACAGAGCTATAAAAATTCTATTCATCACTCAATGTTTAGGGTCTTTGTGGTGGGTGAAAAGTCCCTTATGTTGTAACAAGTTTCAGGTATTAGTCCATGGTTTTGTCAGATCCATGGTATGTGGACCATGGTCTTGAAGTAAGAAATTCTATATAAAGAATATGTAATACTTTGTCAAATATCATTAAGCATAGATAGAATTCATAATTGATCATATTTTCAGAATCTATTTTATGGGAAGGCTTTGCAGCTAAGTGTGCGGAGGCCTTGAAGAGTCTGCAACTAAGTGTGCAGACCACCTACAACTGGGTGTGCAGTTCAGAGAAGTGTATGTATTGAAGATCCTTATTAATAAAGAAGAAGCTTTGGAAAAGTATTGACTATCTTTTTGTGTCCATTATATGTTGTTATATATATCATCATGCATGTTTTTTACTGAATTATGTGAAATAATACATGTTATATTGTTCTATGTTAGTTTATGCATTAAGTACCAACCTTTGAAGTTAATAATCAACATGAAGTTATTCATGTATGCGAAGTTGTAGATATATATAATACATAAGTGAACATACGAGTGACATAGTGTGGATATCCCTCTGGTAGCATAAACCTAGTTCTGCAACCTCCCATAACCACTTTGGGTGAGACTGCAATTTGCTTGTATGTTGTTACTGAAAGGGCCAATGGTTGAGGGTTTTGTTAGTGCAGAGAACCCTTTGAACCTAGGTCAAGCCCCCTTAAACCAAAAAATGGTTCCGTTGTTGGAACCAGGATCTACTTAAGGGATATGTTTTGGTGTTTGTCGAAGAAAGAAATCTAGGAGTGGGTTGAACATAAAGAAATAGAAGTTGTGGAAAAAGAGAACAGGAACCCTCGATTATCAGCAAAAGACTGGTTGTAAAAGTATATCTTCTAAGAGAAATACAAAATCTTCTTTGGTTCGTTCCACATTGAACTATACGAGTGGGTATCTAGGTTGACCAAGCATAAGACTTGTTTCAAGAATGATGAACCTGAGGAATGTAATCTTGAATTGATGCAATGACCAAAGAACATTAGTAACAGTATCTCAAGGGTTGTTGATCTCTGGATTGATAGAATTTTGGGAGGATTTATCACTGAGTTTGCGATATATGTGATTGTCTCCTATAGCGAAGCTGAATGAATATTTTCAAAGGATCACGATGTAAGTTATTGATATCTTTTAATATATGGATGAAGATGTTATTGTGTGAAAAGGGGATTCTGTGAATGCAGTCAGATTAATGTTTGGATGAAGAGGAAATAAACTTGAACCACGGTCTAAGCAAAGTGGAAAATGATATGAACAGATCCAAAGAATTTTATTGAAGCTAACTATAGCCCCTTATTAGGAGGATCTAAGAGTGAATAAGAAATAAGTAACCCTATAACCCCATGACATTTCCCCTCCCACCCTAAAGGCATGTCGAAGTTAGGAGTTGATAAAAATTAAGGCGTCTTTGGGATTCCCCATTTTTGGCTTAGTGGGTCCTGACCTAGGTTCAGAATTAAGTTTTCTAAACAAATCCCTACACCACTGGACATTGCGGCATCAAGCCGTGGAGTGCAGGCTGAATTCTCACCCGAAGTAGTATAGGGGGATGCTGGAACCAAGTTTCCGCACCTAGAGATGAGCGTGATGTCATTTTATGTCCTAAACCTACCTTCGTACAGATCGATAAGCCCTTATGGATTATCGATATAACTTCCTTTTATCAACCTTTAGACTTTCGCAAAGGTATACGCCTATCTTTCATGGAAACTAAATAGGTAAATCCTCAATTTACGTGCCTCTGTAATTACCCTTAATTCTATGTTACCCAGATTGGTTTAAGTGTTTGATAAATTTAAAATGTGATAGGATATGCTTTGTGTAAACAGTTATTATTACTTGTGTTGATATGACAATACAAATCATGTAAAATCACGCATAAATACAGTATTAATTTATAAACCCAGCATTCATTCATAATAGAAATAAATAGACAAAACATAGGAATTGATAGAATAATCTTTTTATTAATGCTTCAATTCTTCTTACAGACTCAAGAATTCTCTACGCACACACTTTCAGGGGTCCGTGCACTCAACTGCGTACTCTACTCTACGCCTCTACTCACACAATGTAGAGCCCCTCTTCTACTCTAAGAATTCTTCACTCTTACTTCTAATGACCCATTACATCTTCATTGATCTGTACTATTATGCCTTAGACTCTCTAAGACTCTCCTTTTTATATAGTCCCATGGTCCACAGACCATGGGTAGATTTACTAAGGCCGACAAAACTTACATAACAGAAGGGTCAAAGATTTAATTCACTATTTACTCGCTCAACGAGCACATCTTGCAGAGAATTTACATTATTTACAACAAAACTTGTGCTTTTTACCCCAAATCGTGGGCTTTTCCCCAAAATTGACCTTAGGGGACCCTGTCCCAACAGGCCCACAACAAAAATATCGTGACTCGCCCCCGAGTCACTCTGCTGGCACGTAGATATTAATATGGAGACCTCCTAGCTTGACTTGTGCTATTGCTACTTCAGTCGCGCTCTGTGTGGCTTCCTGTTTGATCTGCTCCACTAACTGCTCTATTGCTGGTCCTGCTCTATCTTCCTTTATCCTCTACTATGTTCTATGTAGGTTTTCCAGCTTCTCCTTAATGGTGGCAGAGATAACGTAGGCATCATCTAGCCTAGGCCCTAATGTGGCCTTAACAACCACCTCTTTCCTTTACGCTGCCTCCACCTGTTTGAGCAACTGTTTTTCCTCATGCATCTTAGCCAATCACTATGATATAGTGATGGTGTGCGCCGTCGCTCTTGCTTCATCGTACTACTACTACAATTCATGGGCTTCTCTGTTCAACCTCTATAGGTTAGGATCTTCCTGAAGCATCGTGACTACATCCATGGACTGCTCAAAGAGCGCAGTGCAATCTGCCACTGTGACATCTACTACTGCAACTCCACCCTTTACAGCTGCTTCGCGCTATTCTCTAACCTCTGGTGGAGTTGAAGGCTATGACCTCAACTCGTACTCTGTTATTTTTAGGTTCAGTTGAAACTAAACCTTGGCCACTTCTGTTTTTTCTTCATGCACACCTACAACCAACTTCCTAATCTTAGCATCCACCGATGCTTCCTCCGCGATATGTAGTTTAGGGACTGTTCTACATGCCTCGGCCACCACGATTGCAGTTTTCTCATTTTTCACCTAAACTTTCTTCCATCCTTCCAGCGTGGCTATTTTCTCTATGAACATTTTTTCGTTGTTGACCTTATACTCACTAATCGTGCTCAGCGTGCGCTACTCCTAGGCCTTAAGCTCTACAATCACACTTGCTTGTAGTGTGTGAAGGAACTCACTAGGGAGAGCGACCAAGTTGAGGCCTACATTCTTCAAAGTTTTGACCATAGTCTTGTCAGTGGCCACCTCCGCGTTCAAAGCTCCATTAAGAAGAGTGACTGCCCGAAGATCCATTTGGCGAACTAGCTCTACTACTTGATTGGTCCCTGGTGCCAAACTGGTTGATACAATGCTACTCTAGCCTACACCTTCCTAAAGCCTAGTTGTTTTGATCTGCAGCTCATGCATACCCATCTGTATGGCACTTAGTTCCTGATTCTATTGATGCTCAAACATTGCACCAGTTCTACTGTTGTGTCCCACACCTTATCTCCAATATCATCCAAGTCACCCTCTGTCAAGGTAACTGGATCTAGCGACAACTTGGTGGCTTTCGTCTTTTTGCATGGACCTTCCTTTTCCTCCTCCCTATACCACATCACCCAAATGGGAGTGCTCTCCTATTGATCTTTGTTGCCCTGCTCTGACCATTCTTCCTCCTCCATTTCGAGTGAAGGAGACTTCTAACTCCTTTCAGAGCCGCGCTCTTCCTACTCTGCATGTTCTTTGGCGACACACTCTGCATCCACTCGGGCATTCTCCTTGGTCTCTTTCTTTCTCCTTTTAGCCAACAACTGAACCTTTTGTCTGGTTGCTTCCTTTTTATTTTTCTCCACAGACTTTCTATTCTAGGCGGCCTCCTCAGGTGCAACATGCCAATTTGCTGGCCAACGCTTGATGACTTCTGTAATCGTGTCATCCGTGGCTAGGTAGGGTAAGTCAAACCATTTCTGGTTGGGGTCCCTGTGCACCTGGATGTAAATATGGTGGAAGTCTACCTTGAACTATCTGTACCCTAACAACTACTTGAACACGGTTGGTGACAACTGTGACTTCTGGCTGATGGCCATGCAAATACTCGCCTCCATTAGCACCCAGAAGACTTTGCTTTCCATTACTCGCGCAACATCTTTTATGGCCCAAAGAGACATGAAATTTGCTGCTTCTGGTAAATCCTTCTCCATAGGAGGAAATTGGCTATCCTTCAGCAAGTCCCATGTGGCCAACATTATTGAGAGAAACAACCACAAATAGTGAAAATTGTTACTATCATTTTGCTTCCTCTCTACTGTTCGCAAGGAACTCGCTACACAGGTAGCACGCCCAGTTGAACTATACGCCTTCCGCACACTGATATGATAAAGAAATAACTGGTTTTAGCACCTTGTCTGCGTGACACTTCCTCATCACCTTGCCAGCCAAAATTTGCGTGAAAATCTTGATCGCGGGGTCATTAATGCTGGTAATTGAATACTGCTTAGCTTTTTGAAAAGATTAAATTTTTCCTTCATCTTCTTAGTGATGTCACGCTCGCTCATATTTCCGCTAAATGCCTTGGCCGGATTCAGTCTAGAGTGTGGTAATAATGTGATCCTATGGACCATCATATCTATGATAAGGATCAGCTCATTTAACCATAAGTACCCGTCATGGACTAGGCACAATAGCTACTTAATGATAATTAGGTTGATGTTTGAAAGAAGATAGTGTGGCACCCATAACAAGTTCAACAACCTTGACTTGTTGACTCCACGAATCCATTCCACTGGCTCTAGTGCAGTGACACTAGATTCTTTATAGAAAACCCTCTGCATGAAGGTGTCTTTAGCAAGGTGGGAGAATCACCAGTGGTCCGCTAAATCCCATCCTTCAAGCTTAAAATACAAGACTTGTGCCAAGCGTGGACCTTCAAAGGTAATATTCTTCAGTAATAGGGGAGTGTTGACGGAGAATTGTCTGACATCTGGGTCCTTGAGGACCTTCACCTTGCCATTTCACGGAGGGATATACTATGAAAGCTTTGAAATAGGGTTTACTCCTATCTATGTCTTTTGTGCCCTCCTCCACTTCCAAATATACCACCTTCCATTTCTCTTTCGCACTCGGATTTTCTTTTCACTGCGCCTAGGTAGCTGCATGCTTCCTTGGTGACTCACATACTGGCATTAGCTTCTTTTTCTTATCCTTCTTCAGCCTGGGGACCTGTCTTGTCAGCATAGGCTTTGGCCTAGGTAACCTTAGCATCGTAGGCACTGTTGTTGGAACCTCTATACTCACAACCTCAGAGGCAGCTCCCTCAAAGGCAACTATCTCTTCAACGCTTACAGTTTTTGTGGGACCTGATCCTAGCATGATGGTGCAGCGGAAACAATGGTTTAATAAAACCCACAAATGGATTTGTAAAACCCAACAATCACCTCACCGAACCCCCCTTTTACACAAAATATAGTCTCCTTCCCTATCGAGACCGAAAAGCCTTTGAAAAAGTTTAAAAACGAGGTTTTTGCCTTTCGGGACCCAAAAGCCTTCAATAATGTTAAAATTGTTCTTTAATGCCTTTTGAACCAATTATATGCATTAGCGCTGTGGATCTAGATTTGACCGATTAGATGGTCATGATCCAATTAGAATATCATGATTGAGGTTCCACCGGCTCCCAACTATCGCTCTATGGAGTTCTGATGCGATATCGCTATTACTATCACCGATTTGTAATGGCTTCTTTAATATATATTTGCCTCCCCACTAAACCTCTGATGCGATAGCCTTATGGATCCAATAGGCTATCCAATCACCCCTATATTGGTTTTGGTTGAGGTATGTCACGTAATTGGAATTCGGCGATTACAAGCAGGTTCCCTTCCTTTGCAGTGATGCAATTATAGATCAGACATGATAAGGTCCAAAAGCGTGATTTATAATATTTCAAGTCCGCTTCAATTAATCTGCTAAGTGTTTAGCGTGATTTTCCAGTGTAAATGTCTTTCGATGATGCGACAAGGGAATAAACAAGGGCGATGTGGTTTGGGGTTCTACAGACCCGATGGGCATTCAAAACCTCTGACTAAAGGATTTGAAGTCTGGATTCTCTGTTTAAATGTATTTTGAGCCCGATACTTAGTGTATTTGGGTTTTTCTACCTATGAAACCAGAACGATGGAATGCGCTCACCAATTGATCCCTTAATGCTAGATCCCCATTAAAACATATGAAAAAAACACAAGAAAGTATCAATATTATCTGAATTCAGAGGAAAACCAAGCATTAGAGGCCTCACAGGCTAGTTATAAAATGATGCACACAATAATGTTTTATTCACAATAACAATACAGAGTCTCGACCTTAGGCCGGATTATACAGGGAAAAAGACCTCTGTATCCAAAAAAATTCATTTCAAACACTCGCTCTATCTCTCACTCTACTCAACCTCTCGCTCATTACATTTTCCTTCCTTTTATCGATCAATAAACACTCTAACCATATCTATAGCAAATATCTATTTTTAATAGATCTAACAACAATCTTCTAAATCCTAGCTCTTGCTAACAATCTCTATCTCTTAATCTAAAATAAGATAGCATCTAACTTTTTTTTTTCACAAAGTGAGTTGCTAGATGTATTCAAAAAAGGAGGGGGAGACTAAGCTCCGGTGTTACATTGGAAGAGCTCACAGTATGAGCTTGTAGCTGAGTTACATTGTGACATTTCATTGGAATGCTTTTATAAACCGATTGAAAGATTTTAGCACTAGTGTAGATTCTGATAAATTGGTACAAAAGCAAGCTGACTTTACAATACATCTAGTCTATACTTATGTGACTGATCTGCCGAGCAGTGGAATCCTCCGGGTGGCTGTCAGCTTCTGCAAATTTTGCACTAGAGGAACTGGTGCTTGGGGTGTTGAGATTGTCCATCATAAACTTGAGAATCTCAACAGACTCCTAAATATGCGCACAGGTATTTGAAAGAGCATTGAATTGCTCCTACAGAGAAGAGATGCGGTGAAGGAAGAGGTTGAGATCGGCCTCATATTTGGCTATGATAATCCTTGTAGCAGCATCGATTTTTTCGTCCAGAAGACGCTGATGCATTCTGACTTGTTCAAGTTCAGCTTGAAGATCACGAAAATGCAGACAATCCTCACTTCGATCCATCAAAAAAGCTTCAAAGCTGGCCTGGAGTGGCACTAGAAGAGGACTCTCACCAGATGTTGTGGAAAAACTGGGAACCGGTCTGAAGGAGATATTAGACTTGGATTTAGAAGCTAAAACCGGGCAATAGGAATCACTAATGACCAGAACAGGGGAGCAGTGAGGCAAAGAGGCGGACCTTATTAAAGCGATTAGGAGGGGTCGGGCATTAGGGAGCCTGAAGAAGGAGGCGAGACCAATAATAGAGATCGATAGCCAACTGATAGCCACTGCAGAGGAGGTGAAGAAAGCAACGAACATGGAGATTGGGACTTGTAAATGAAGGGGAGGCTTCCTGAGATAAATAATAGGCGGGCAGAGACTTGAGGAGTACCGGATCACGTGGTAGAGGCATGGGCGATCACGGATATTGCAGACAAAGTTTAGGTTCAGAGGAGCAGCATATCCTGCGGTGTGATACGAATGGATTATTGGCGATTTGCGACAGTATACATTAGATTTACTATGGATTTCATCAGGGTACTTATTTAAAGAAGCACGGTTCATTGGAATAAAATAGCTAGAAACAATCATAGATATCATGGGATGAATTGGTGTAGGACCTCATTGTTGCATAGGATGCTTCCTTTAGGCCGTGAGCAAGCTTGACTGGCCCTTTTGTCGGCTTCTTGATTATTGGAACGGAGGACGTGATAGAAGTGGTACTCCTGGTCATGAGATATTAGGATTTTACATCGACTGATGGTTTGTTGCAAAAAAATTTTGGATGCTTGCCGTCTACTATTCATTAAGCTGATTATGATGGCGGAGTCACCAAAGATGAGGGCTTTTTTGATCCCCTGGGCCTGTAATTGAAGAATGCCTTGGTAGAGGCCCAGAGCTTCGGCTCTGTTATTAGAGAGGATTCCCAATCCCCATTCATAGGAGGTTAAGGGTTCACCTGAGGGGTTATAGATGATGCCCCCTGCTCCCGCAGCTCCTGGGTTTGATTTAGAAGCTCCGTCGAAAAATAAGGAATGAGAGTTACTTGAGTGGAGCCAGTTGTTGAAATCATTCTGTTTTAAGATAATTTTCTAACTGAGACTGTTTGATTTGCCCAGGTTACTGTAGATTTTCATTGTTGAAGGGATACTGATCTTGTCAAGTAGATTTCTTATGAACTCTCTTTCCTCAGTCCAGAGACTAGTGATATCAATTTTTTTGGTGATCTTGGAAGCTATAGTTTTGGTCGCAAGACTTTTTGCCTTGACGTAAAGGTGCCTGATTGAGGTCTCTTTGTCTCTAAATATCATGTTGTTCCAAGCAACCCAAATCCTCCATAAAAGAGCAAATGGGAGGGTGTCCCACACTCTTTTAGCTAGATTATGCTTCATGGATTGCCAAGGGTAGTTCCTTTTCCAGTTATTTAGAGCTTCGTCAATGGAGTGTTGAGAGTTCCAGATGGAAGGCGTGGAGGGGTTGATGTTGTTCCAGCATGAGACTGCAAAGGGACATGAGATAAAAAGATGTTGTATGGACTCCTCTGCTTCTTTGCAGTTAGGGCATCTGGAGGGTCCAACAATGCCTATTATTTTGAGATTCTCTGCAGCGAGAAGTTTTCCTTTCAAGAGAGTCCACATGAAGAATTTAATCTTTGGAATTGCTTCTGCTTTCTTTAAAATCTTCCAGTGTATCCATGCTGGCGCTGGGTGTTCCTTGCTGCTTAAGTAATCATAGCCTACTTTGATTGAATAACTGGTTCCTGTAGGGTCCCATCTAAAAGTATCCTTGTCATTTTTGAAGGTGGGCGCAATACTATGCAGATGATTGCAAAAAATATCAAAGCTACCTTTGAGATGATGAGGAATGGGAGGAAATTTCCATCACATCCAAACATGGGTTATTGCATCCCATTGAGAGATTTGGCCTAAATTACATATACCTTTATTCTGGAAATAGAGAATTATGGAGTCCATACCTAGGAGGCTGTTGATGGGTGGGTTTCCCATGATTTTATCAGATCCGATGTTGACATTCATACCTCCTTTTGGCACCTTGGAAACATTTTGCGCCATGAATGTAATGACTTTTTTACAAAGCTTCCAAATCTTTGTACAATTTCTGTTGGGGATCTCAGTCGTAAGCAGATGCAGCCTTGGATGATTGAGGTATTTTGCCTCCAAGACTTTTTTCCACCAGGCTGTTTGATTTTCCATAAGTCTCCATATCATCTTTCCACCAAAGGCTAAATTCATGAGTGTTGGAGATCTAATGCCAAGGCCTCCTTTCTCTTGGTTTTGGATGACTTGTTTCCACCCCACTAGGTTGAATTTTTTCTTCTCATTCTTCCCTCCCTGCCAGAGAAAGAATCTGAGAACACTGTCCATTTTGCGAAGAAAGGATGTTGGAGCTTGAGCCAGGGAAAATTGATAGAGGGGAAGAGAGGAAAGGCCTGATTTGAGAAGCACAGTCGCCCAACTAGATTGAGCCAAGAAGTTCCCCATTTCTAAACTTTTCTTTTCATTTTGTCTAAAGTTACATCCCAGACATCTGCCCTTGCATTCCCTATACTCACTGGCATTCCCAAGTAACTGAAATAGTCCCAGTTTAACTTAAAAGGGACACCAAAAATGTTAGCAATGTTGTGGATCTTCTGAGCTGAAGCATTCCATCTGTAAATGCAACTTTTGAGATGGTTAATCTAACCGCTTGAGTATCTCATGAATTTATCTAGCAAGGATTTAAATCTTCAAGCTATAATGGTGGTCACCCCACCCAACAATAGAGTATCGTCAGCAAATTGAGAGTGGTTGATATTTTTTATGCCATCTTCAAATTTAATGCCAGTGGTGAGGCTTGCCTGCCTCTTATGATCAAGTGCATAGCTGAATGATTCTGCCATTAAGATAAAAAGATATGGAGATAAGGGGCAACCTTGTCTTAATCCTCTTGAGGATTGGAAGGAGGGTCCAGGTCTACTGTTGATAAGGGGAGCAATCCATGGGCCAGAGATACAGGCTCTTATGATGTTAAGAAAGAAAGGAGAGAAGCCCATTTTCTAGAGAACTGCAAAGAGGAAAGAATGCCTTACCCTGTCAAAGGCATTGGCCAAGTCTAATTTCAAAATAAAGCCTTTTTCGTTCCTTGAATGGCTTGAATGTATGGCTTCCTGAACCAAGAGAATAGAGTCTGAGATTTGTCTATTAGCCATAAAGCCTCCTTGATTTTTAGAAATTAGCATTGATAAGAGGGGTTTGAGGCGTGAGGCTAGGATTTTAGTGAAGATTTTGTAGGAAGAGTTGCATAATGATATTGGCCTAAAGTGGGAGAAATTGGAAGGGCGGTTCTCCTTTGGAATGAGGGCCAGATGAGTAGAGTTTGTATAACCTCCTATTTTGCCTTTTCTCTGAATCCACTTGAAGTATTTAATGAGATCCTTTTTTATCAAATCCCAATATTCTCTATAAAAGCATATTGGGAATCCATCCGGTCCAGGTGCCTTGTTAGGCTGAAGGCTCCAAATTGCTTCCAGTATTTCTTTCTCTTTTATCTCTTCTATCAAATTTTTGTTTAAATCTGTTGTGACCTTGGTTGGCAAGTGCTGCAGGAGGTCATCATAGAGTTCTTCCTCCCCTATTTTAGTTAAGAGCTCCTTGAAATGGTCTGTGGCAGCCCCTTTGATATCTGATTGTTCAATATGTTGAGTCCCTGCACTGTCTATGATGACTATTATGTTTTTTTTATTTTCCGTGCAGTGGCTTGTTTGTGAAAAAAGGAGGTATTCTTATCTCTGCTTTTCAACCAGATTTTCCTAGACTTTATGCGCCTTTTTTCTTCCTCCTCTCTTTTGATTCTGCACAATTGATTGTATAGTTTTTCTTCTTGAGCCTTTTCATTTTGACAGTACTCCCGATGTTCTATTATCCATTGGAGGTCTTCAATTTTGGATTTCAGCTCACGTTTTTTTCTTCAGGTTCAATGTACTGCGTTTTGGCCCAATTTTTGAGCGCTTTTTGCACATTTCTTAACTTGTTCTCCCATATAAATCTTGGAGATCCTTCAATATGTTGACCCAAGGTTTTCTGGATGATATTTTTAGCTGCTTGGTAATCGCTCCATATGTGATTATATTTGAATGGAAGAGGGTCGAGGGGGTAGTGCATATCCATGGCTAATGTAATTAGGTAGTGATCTGAGACTGCAAAGGGAAAAATGGAAGAGTTGACAACTGAAAAGGAAGAAGGAAAGGAGATATTGACCAGGAACCAATCCAGTCTCTCCATTTTATTGCTACTACCCACTCTGCGATTACTCTATGTATATTTTTGATTTTTTGGAATGATATCTATTAGGTCACCGTTTTGCATTATGTTTTCCAGTTGATTTCTGAATGCATCTGGCATAAAGCTTCCCCCACACTTTTCATTGGCATGTAAAATTAAGTTGAAATCACCTCCTAAGATGATGTTGCTGCTGTCTTCTTCCATTATGTTTTTGCTGAGAGAATCCCAGCAAACTTCTTTGTCCCTGTAGTGGTTAGGGGCGTAAACATTAAAAATGACAATCTGCTGTTTGCTCATGTTGTTCCTCAACACTGTCTTTATCCAATGCTGTTCTATTAGTTCAGCTTCACTATTCCACTCTTCCTGACTCCAGATGGTAGTAATTCTACCAAAGGCCCCTCTGGCTTCACAAGTACTTCCTTTATAACACTTATGACGATCAATAATCTTGTTGATTTCTGACTCTCTTTGTTTTGTTTCCTGTAATAAGATAATGGATGGTTTCTCCTGAGTTATAAGATCTTTTAGGGCGTTGGTTTTGGAGGGGTGCCCGAGTCCCCTGCTGTTCCATGAAAGTTTTTTAATCATTTCAAAACTATGATTCGAGGAGGTGGTCTGCCTCCCTTGTCTTTGCTTCATGTTTCTTGATCTTTTGTGCGTTGAATGTAAGATTCTATAGGATTCCGAAGTCCTAGAGTTATATCTTTTTGTGCGTTCTCATCCCTATGCTGTTTGGAAGTCTTTCTTCCCAGCTTCTTTTGACCATCTAGAGAGGATCCCTAATCCTTGGAGTTGTTACGAGTAATTCTAGGAGGGAGGGGATCTGATAATAGGTGGGAGGGAATGGTCATAGAATGGGGGGAAGAGGGGGGTTCAGAATGATTCAAAGGAGTAGGATCATCTTCGGGGAGGGAGAGGACGTGGAAGGGGTTGGAGGAAGGAGGAGATGGAAGAGGTTTCAACATGTCAGAGGATTGGGGAAGATGAGGAGAAGAAGGAGGAGGGGACGAGGGCGGGGGGGAAGGGTTATGAGAGGAGGGAGGGGGATGAGTGGAGGGTCTAGCTTCATTGGGCAATTTGAGGCCAATTGCTGTTTTTTTCTTTTTGACCACTTCCCATTGCTCTTCTTGTGTATTATTATCAACATTAGAAAGCTTAGTGTAGCGGTTAGAAAAATGACCGTACTCGTGACATACCTTACACTTGAAAGGGATTTGCTCATAGTTGAGTTGTTGTATGTGCGACTGTCGTCAACTTTGAGCTTGATGGCTTTTGGAAGACCTTTACCTAGATCAACCTCGACACAGATACGGGCACATGCCTGCATATTATCTCTTGGCTCACTCCGATCAATGTATTTGCCGGCCGCATTTCCAATGGCACGCACTGATTCATCTCCCCAACAATGCAATGGGAGATTAGGGAGACGAACCCCAAAAAGAACCGCATTAGGAATATCTAGCTTCGGGTCGAAGTCCGACATCCATTTGTTTAAGTACAAACCTCTGGAATCCATGAAGTAAGGGCCATTGCGAAATATCAAATCCTTATCTTCCTTTTTCTCATAGTGAAAAGTGAAGTATCCCTTCCCGCAGAATCTAATAGAAATTTTCCCTTGAATTTTATCTGTCCAGTTCCTTTCCACCCACCTCTGAATAGTTTTTGGTGAGGGCCAGAGACCTGTAAATTTCCCTATCAGTGCCTTTTCTGCCAGAGCAAGAGCAGCCATTCTAGGCAAAGTAGGGGGTAGAGAAACTTCCTGTAACCCCTCGATTTTTTTAACGAACTTGGAAATCGCAGGGCGAGCTCGTTGGGGCGGTAAGGAGTTTATTAGTGCAGAAAATGCTTGTTGTTGAGCTACCTCCTTTGGTGGAGCCTCCGGAGGGGCCATCTGGGCAGCTGTGGAGCAATCCAAGGGAAGAACAGGTGGGCTTGTGCACATCAATCAGTTGCAGGCAGCGACAACAGCAAGAGTGTGCGTGCTAGGTTCGATTCAATCCTTCAATTACTCATATTAACCCTACATAGCATCTAACTTATTACAATAATGAATGATAACTAATTTCTTGAGAGATCTGATCCTCTTAGTAAAAACTACTTTTTACTAACCAAGTCAATGAATTTCAACCTCTTTTAGCCATAGCATGTGAACAAGTTTTCACATTGCAGACTAAGTTTGGATGCTCCTGCATCAGACTCCCAGGGAAGAAAATAATTGTCCTTCAAATTGTTAGGACTTACTCCATACTTCTGTAGTTCTGTTGTAGTCACCCAACTGGAATCTTCCATTGGTTGTCCTTTCCACTTGACTAGATATTGGAAATAAGTCTTCCCTTTCGTTTTCGTCGATATTCTTTGATCCAAAATAGCTTCAACTTCTTTCTTGACTTCCTTTAGTACCTGTTCCTCCCAGTTCATAGTTTGAACTTCATCACCTGCAACTTCTTTCTGCAACTCTGTCTCTACCTCTTTGAATGGATATAAGTCTGCAACATTAAAAATGGGGGATATCCCAATCCCTTCTGGCAACTCAATCTCATATGCATTGGCTGAAAATTTTCTTATAATTTTACAAGGTCCTATCTTTTTGATCTTCAGTTTGTTGTAAGTTTTAGTAGGAAACCTTTCTTTCCTCAAATGCACCATCACTAAGTCTCCCACTTGGATGTCTTTCTCTCTTCTTTTCAGATCTGCCCTCTACTTGTATTTACTACTTCTTTCCTGCAGTTTACCTTTGACTTCTTCTTGTAATATCTGCATCTGTTCTGCAAAATCTTCTATGCATGCACTCCTGGCTTCCTGTTTTCCCAAAATCTCTAAGCTCATACACTCCTCTTGGATGCATTCCAAAGACAATCTGAAATGGGCTCATTCCAGTGCTTCGGTTTAGTGTATCATTGTAAGAAAAATCAGCTTGAGCTAATGCTAGCTCCCATTGTTTGGGATTCTAATATACTAAACTCCTTAATATATTTCCTGAGCTCTTTTTCACTAATCAGTTTGTCCATCTATTTGAGGATGGTATGATGAACTAAAACTAAGGTTAGCACCCAGTTTCTTCCAAATTGTCCTCCAGAAATGCCCTACAAACTTGGTATCTTGATTTGATACAATACTTACAGGTAAACCATGCAATCTTACAATCTTTGAAAAGAATAAATTAGCTATGTGTGTTGCATCACTAGTTTTCTTACAAGCAATGGAATGTGCCATTTTAGAAAATCTATCTACTACAACATAAATTAAATCATTTCCTCTCTGAGTTTTTGGTAAACCTAGAAAAAGGTCCATGCTAATTGCATCCCACGGTCGGTCTGGTATGGGAAATGGCTGATACAGTCCTGTATTCTGACTCCTTCCTTTTTCATGTTGACATACCTTGCATTTCTCAACAAAAATTTTAACATCACTTTGCATTTTGGGCCAATAATAAAAAGAATTGACCTAAGTGAAGGTTTTATCTTGTCCAAAATGACCAGATAACCCTCCACTATGTTTCTCCTTGATTATGTTCTCCCTCATGGAACATTTGGGAATACATAATTTGTTGCTTTTAAATAATAGGCCTCCTTGAATGAGGTAGTCCATCCACTGACTTTTGTTATGGCTCATTGGATTCTAAACTATTGTGTAGATATCTCTAAAATCTTCATCATCCTTGTACATTTCTATAATTTCCTCAAACCCTACAACACTCACTTTGAACTCATGCATAATAAAAGTTACCGTGTTCAATGCATCTACTACTTTATTAGACTTACCACTCTTATGATTTATTACAAAAGTAAAGCTTTGTAGAAATTCTACCCACTTGGCATGCTTCGGATTCAGCTTCGGCTAGTTTTTGATAAACTATAAGGCATGATTGTTAGAATATAAGATAAATTCTTTTGGCAGCAAGTAATGTATCCACTTTTTCAAAACCTCCACAATAGCATAAAACTCCTTGTCATAAGAAGAATATTTCTTCTTTGCATCATTTAGTTTCTCACTAAAATATGCTATTGGCCTTTTCTCTTGACTTAGAACTGCGCCAACTGGAACTCCACTTGCTGTTGGAAATAATACTGAGAGGGGGGGTGAATCAGTATTATCAGATCAATAAAACTTTTCAATTTCATGCTCAGAAACATATACGCGACTTCAGTTAAGTTAACCCGCGTGTACACGCTACTGTGTCTAAAGAAACTAGCGTATATCCATAGATCTTATAATTTAGTTATCTTAATCTTCAGTAGATGCATCAGAACATTATTAAGCATATTAACAGTAAACAGGTGCAGTATAACAGAACAGAACATCACACATGAGCCACACACATGAACACCATGATATAAGGTGGAAACCCAATGTGGGTGAAAACCACCTGCTGCAAGTCATCTCAATCTTCTTCTTAATAAGAAAATCCTTTTACAATATTTGTACTGGTGCAGTCTTATACCAGTACGGGAGCTACAACCCCCTTTGCTCTTGTACTAGCCGATCCATTTACTAGTACACAGGCTGCTACCTGCTACAATGCTCCAAAGATCTCCCTTAGCTTTTGTACTAGCTTAGATACTAGTACGTAGGTGCTTGCCTACAATCTTCTCTCCTCCAGGTACCACGTTTCATTAATTTTCAGACTGGATACACTGAAGCACAACACATAATCCGAAAGGCCACATTTCATCCAATTTTCATACTGGACCCATAACTATCATTGAAGCTCAAAACAATCATCAAACTCTGAATCACTGAAACCCTGTTAACAACACTGTCACCAGAACACAGAGCAGACACAGAACTCTGTAATAACCATCAGACCCATCTGCAACTTCAAATATAAAGCTTTACAATGTATACGCTACTTTGATGAATCAAACCCGCGTATACACGTGGTTTTACCGAAGACAACCCGCGTACAGATCTAAAAATAATTTCTCATAACTTGCAGCTGTACCAGACATCAGTCATACTCAGAACAATACATGCGTCAGTATGTAGATCTAGAATAAGCATCATAAAGATAGTTCATTTCAAACCATTTGATCCCGATCTCTCCTTAGATCTTGTTCTCCATCAACCGATGAGATCTCTCCTTAGCGCAGATCAAGCAATGCATCATCAACCCATAACCTGCATACTGGATCTAATGCTTCATCAGATATTCAAGACATTTCAGATACACTGCCTAATGATTTCCTTCTCCTTATATAGCCTTAGGCCTTGTTCAATACCAAGAGCCAAAACCATAGAAATCCAAAACCATCAACTTCAAAACTAGGGATCAACACGTCCGCTGAGACGCCAAGGTCCAAAACCATAGGCACAACTTCCAAGGAATAACCGCCGTGGACCAAAGATAAGTTTTCCACATACATGCGCTTTTACTAAAGCCAACCTGCGTGTACACTCGACTTGGTATATAGCGAACCTGCGTATACGCGACTTGGTATATAGTGAACCTGCTTGTATACGCGACTTGGGCTTAATGAACCTGCGTGTATGAACTTTCTCTTCTTCTTATAGTCTGATCATCAATTCCTTGCTACTGACCTTCTGTACTATGATTTGTCATCAGTGTGGTTTGCCATCAAGGACAACACTTATCTCATAATGCCAACAATCTCCCCCTTTGGACTTGATGGCAAAGCTAACTTGTCACACTTAGAACTATCATCTGATTCCTTTGAGTTGTTCTCCATCAGTCACATCTGATATCTCTTCTGAAGATTCATCCAGTTATACATAAGTGAGATATTCTTCTATGAGAGGGTTGCCATCAAGTACAACACATGCATCATAATGCCAACAATCTCCCCCTTTGGACTTGATGGCAACAACACCAAATCACTCTCCCCCTTTGACATCAAGGGCAAAGGGTGGACCAAGATATTCTCTTCCTTTGCTGAATCATTCCACTGTCCATACTCCCCCTGAGTACCTGCTGAAATCTCTGAATAGTCTCCCCCTTTGTATATGCCAAGGTGTACCAATCTGTCCATGCTCCCCCTGAGTACATGCTGAATCTCTGTACCGCTGAAGTGTGTTGTACATGCTCTTCCTGACTGTAGGCAAGATCTGCAAAAGATGTTCTTCAAGAAGAACATGACTCTATACATCATAAAAGACCTTCCTATCACCAAAGACTCATACATACATCCATCTCTCAACTAAGTGAGGATATACAAAAATTGACTCATCCACCCAACCAAGTGGGGATACATCAAAAGTTTACATATGGCAACCAATAATATTGCATCAATCATCCCAGGCATAGTGGGGAAACCAAAATAGGCCGTTACATGACCTTGACACCATGAAAGAGATACCACAAAAGAGATATATGACATAGAGACGAAAGAACTAGATCAAGACTTATGAAAGTCACCAGAAGCATCTGATAATCACCATTCAGATCAGCAACCAATTTCGCCTTTGTTCCACTTGAAACCAACAACAAATGTGAACTAGAACCAAAAGCTTTAAGATAATGCCAACAATGCATCATTAGAAGTTTATCTGCTCCCCCTGAACCTGTGCCAGATGGTCTCTGTCAGACCCATATCAGAATCTTCTCATTCTGAGTTTGACCCACTGATTTCCTTCAAATTATCATATACGCGTCTATATCTTCATAAACAAGCGTATATACGTGGATAGGCCTTATCCAACTCGCGTATACCAATTTCCATATCAGCAACCTGTAAATGTCCTGTAGAGAATAAGTCATCAACCTATAACAAGGTATGTCTGCATCAATTCATCCCTTTGAACAGAATTCAGAGTCATTCACATGTGTGAAACCACCATAGCCATTTCATCAAGCTCTACATGATCCAAGTATCATTACTTGGGAACATCTGCATCAATCAACACATGCAAGTATCAACCTATCATTATATAGATAAGAACTCATCACCATGTCTCCAACAAAGCAACCTTGAGTAGTCATCCATGTATCAACACTATGTATCTTGAGCTCAAGCTCATTTGACAAAACTTCTTGATATCATCAACAACAACAATCCTTATTCACAAGAGTGCCTGCATCATAACTGTATGATCTTTATGCATATGACAACAGCAGTATATAAGTGACTCATCATCAAGAGAGGAAGATGTGTATTCAAGCTTTGTACTTCTCCTTGTCCTTATGAAGATTACCATGTAAGCACCATATATGCATCATCAAAGAATCAATCATAAATCTGATCTGAACATCTTCTATGTAACTTCAAGAATCATATGAGAGTTTATCATAGACAACTCACAACCACATCATAGCAAGATATATCATTTATCCATATAAGAATCATCACCAAGGATTATTAACCATAATGCCAACAATGAATTACTAAAGGCATATGCTCCCCCTCAACCAGTGCCATTTGTTAGATCTGATCATGCATATATCAGCAGTAAGCATCAAAACATCTTCATCCTCAAGTTAGGGTCAAAACAAAACATTTCCACACATCCTCAGCAGACTGTAGCTATTAACCAATAGAGCAAATAATGGACTGAATCATATCAGATCCCTTTTCTGAGCCTGTCCCCACTGCTTTTCCTCAGACTGACATATACGCGACTTTGCAGTTTCGAACTCGCGTATATACGCAACTTCCCTTTAAGGAACTTGTGTATGAGATTCAGGACACTGAAGGTTTACACTTTCAGCTCCCCCTGAGTCTGATATGTCTGTGCTGTGCTGTGTCTCAGTACATTGTGCTAACTGTACTTCCTTCTTCCTCCATATCTTCAAGTGTGATGAGGTTTTCTCCTTTCGGTGTGATGTCCATCCTTTGTTCCTGCATTCCTTTGCTATATGTCCAAGCTTGTTACATGCATAACATCTAACATGTTTCATGTTCCTTCTGTAGCAATCAGCAGCTTTGTGACCAAACATATTGCACGCAAAGCAATATCCATTAAAGTACCTTGAGTGTGATGATCTTTCTGCATGATGGTCTTGAACCCTTCTTCTTCTACATCTAGCTGCAACATGTCCAAGATTATGACATACATAACATTCAACATTATTCATAGGAGGAGTAAAAGATTTTCTTTGAGGAGTCTCTTTCCTTGATTGTTGATGGGATTGACCTTTCATCTCCTTGTTGATCATTTTAGTTTTCTCTTTAGAGTTCCTTGCCTCACCTTGTGAACTAGATTCACCTTCAACAGATTCATGAAAACCAAGACCAGTCTTGATAGCAGGAGACCTTTGGCTACTAAGAATATCATCCAAGGCTTTAGTACTATCTTGAAATCTCAACAGTTTATCCTTTTCTTCTAATTTACCTTTCAAGATATTTACCTCAACCTGAAGTTGTTCTTCCTTTTCTAGACATTGCTTCTTCATGTCTTCTTCAACTTTTCTTCCTTCTTCCATTTGTTGCCTTAGATTGAGTATCTCCTTTTCTTGCTTTTCATTTAGATCCTGCTACATTTGACGAACTCTGAAGGCACATTCCAATTGTGATTTTAAGCTGATGACTTCGTTGTCTTGTTTTTCAATTGCTTGGTGTAGATCTTCATTCTGCTTCTTGGATTCTTCAAGATCTCCTTTTAGTGAGAGGATTGTAGCTTCAAGATTTTCATAGTAGCTGGATCTATCTTTGAGTTTCTTGATGGTTGTGCTTCTTTCGTTGACTTCTTTTCTTAATGATGTCACTTCATGCTGCAATTTTTGACATTGGTCTTCCTTGTCCTTGAGAAGCTTTCTTACCTTGTTTCCTTCTTCTAGTTGGGCCTTTAGTTTGGTAACTTCTTCTTTGAAAGCACTTTCCCTTTTGTTCAATAGATCTTGTTGATCTTTAACTTTGTCTGCAAGCCTTCTAAATACTGCCTCTATTTGATACTTTTCTTGCTCACCCATAAAAGCATGTTCAGTAGTTTCACTATCACTTCCATCACTTTCACAAGGAAATATAGCAGGAACATCAGAGGATAACTCATTCATACCTGATAATGATTCTGAATCTGAAGAACTTCTTATACCTAATCCCCAATCGACTCTCCCACTGTCATAGATCTTCTGAGATGTCTTCTTCTTCTTATGAACTTTCTTCTTAAGCTTCTTTCCCATTGTTCCACGGATCTCCTTCAAGCGATCAAGCTTCTACCAAAGGACCTGCTCTGATACCAATTGTTGGAAATAATACTGAGAGGGGGGGTGAATCAGTATTATCAGATCAATAAAACTTTTCAATTTCATGCTCAGAAACATATACGCGACTTCAGTTAAGTTAACCCGCGTGTACACGCTACTGTGTCTAAAGAAACTAGCGTATATCCAGAGATCTTATAATTCAGTTATCTTAATCTTCAGTAGATGCATCAGAACATTATTAAGCATATTAACAGTAAACAGGTGCAGTATAACAGAACAGAACATCACACAAGAGCCACACACATGAACACCATGATATAAGGTGGAAACCCAATGTGGGTGAAAACCACCTGCTGCAAGTCATCTCAATCTTCTTCTTAATAAGAAAATCCTTTTACAATATTTGTACTGGTGCAGTCTTATACCAGTACGGGAGCTACAACCCCCTTTGCTCTTGTACTAGCCGATCCATTTACTAGTACACAGGCTGCTACCTGCTACAATGCTCCAAAGATCTCCCTTAGCTTTTGTACTAGCTTAGATACTAGTACGTAGGTGCTTGCCTACAATCTTCTCTCCTCCAGGTACCACGTTTCATTAATTTTCAGACTGGATACACTGAAGCACAACACATAATCTGAAAGGCCACATTTCATCCAATTTTCATACTGGACCCATAACTATCATTGAAGCTCAAAACAATCATCAAACTCTGAATCACTGAAACCCTGTTAACAACACTGTCACCAGAACAAAGAGCAGACACAGAACTCTGTAATAACCATCAGACCCATCTGCAACTTCAAATATAAAGCTTTACAATGTATACGCTACTTTGATGAATCAAACCCGCGTATACACGTGGTTTTACCGAAGACAACCCGCGTACAGATCTAAAAATAATTTCTCATAACTTGTAGCTGTACCAGACATCAGTCATACTCAGAACAATACATGCGTCAGTATGTAGATCTAGAATAAGCATCATAAAGATAGTTCATTTCAAACCATTTGATCCCGATCTCTCCTTAGATCTTGTTCTCCATCAACCGATGAGATCTCTCCTTAGCTCAGATCAAGCAATGCATCATCAACCCATAACCTGCATACTGGATCTAATGCTTCATCAGATATTCAAGACATTTCAGATACACTGTCTAATGATTTCCTTCTCCTTATATAGCCTTAGGCCTTGTTCAATACCAAGAGCCAAAACCATAGAAATCCAAAACCATCAACTTCAAAACTAGGGATCAACACGTCCGCCGAGACGCCAAGGTCCAAAACCATAGGCACAACTTCCAAGGAATAACCGCCGTGGACCAAAGATAAGTTTTCCACATACACGCGCTTTTACTAAAGCCAACCTGCGTGTACACTCGACTTGGTATATAGCGAACCTGCGTATACGCGACTTGGTATATAGTGAACCTGCTTGTATACGCGACTTGGGCTTAATGAACCTGCGTGTATGAACTTTCTCTTCTTCTTATAGTCTGATCATCAATTCCTTGCTACTGACCTTCTGTACTATGATTTGTCATCAGTGTGGTTTGCCATCAAGGACAACACTTATCTCATAATGCCAACACTTGCATCTATTTCTACTTGAAAGACTTTCTCAAAATTAGGAAATGCTAAAATTGGCTCCTCTGTGATCTTCTTCTTCAACAAATTAAAGTTTCTGTCTACTAGTTCTATCCATTGAAATGGTTGATTGATCTCCTTGATTGTCTCAATGATTGTTGCACAAAGTTGACTAAAACCTCTTATAAACTTTCTGTAAAAACTTGCAAGTCCATGGAAGCTTCTTACCTCAAATACGCTTCTAGGAGTAGGCCAGTTCCAAATTTGTTGGACCTTTTCTGGATCCATCTTCAAGACCTCTTTGGAAACTACAAATCCAAGTACACCAACTCCTCCTTCATGAAACTACAATTCTTCAAATTTATTAGTAGTTTCTCTTTCTACAGAGTTCTCAGGACCAACTTAAGATGTTCTAAATGCTCCCTTTTACTTTTGCTAAAAACAAGAATATCATCACGGTAAACAATGACAAATTTTCCTGCATACTCCTTCAATACTTTGTTCATTAGTCTCATGAACGTGTCGGGTGCATTAGTGAGCCCAAAAGGCATCACTAACCGCTCATATCATCCACTATTTGTTTTGAAGGCAGTTTTCCATTCATCGCCTTCCTGAATCCTTATCTCATGATACCCGCTCTTCAAATATATCTTTGTAAAGTATCTGGGTCCACTTAAACAATCCATTAAATCATCCATTCTCGGCAAAGGAAATATGTACCTGATTGTGATCTTGTTGATAGCTCTGGAATCTGTGCACATGCACCATTCTCCTCCCTTCTTCGGACTGAGTATTGTTGGTACAGCACATGGACTGAGACTTTCTCTGATCAGCCCCTTATCCATTAGTTCCTGTACTTGCCTTCCAACTTCTGCATTTTCTTGAGGAGTTAGTCTATACGCAACTTTATTTGGCAAGCTTGCTCCTGGTATTAAGTCAATGTGATGACTAATACTTCTAATTGGTGGTAAGGCATTCGGTAATTCATCCACAATGATATCAGCAAATTCATCTAACAAAACTTTAACTTCTTCAGGCAAATCATCTAAATTTGTGGAGGTTAAGATTACCTTTGGCCTTCCTACGATAGCAAAATGCAACTCCTCACTTTTCACTACCTCCTGTAGCAATTCTTTCCCACTTATCAACATAATACTATTTCCAGGCGTTCCTTTATCAGCATCATTCTTCAATGGCAACAACGTGTGCTTAGTTCCATCCTTCTCTATGGTATAGGTGTTTCTCCTCCCGTCATGAACTACTTTCTGATCAAACTACCACGGTCTCCCCAATAATATATGACATACATCCATGGGCATTACATCACATAAAATCACATCTTTATACGTACCAATTTGTATCTCAACATTGCATTGTTCTGTCACAATGACTTGATGCCCCTTTTGTAACCAAGACACTTTGTAGGGTGCAGGATATACTATCTCTGCTAACCCAAGCTTATCCAGCATCTCTGTGGAAACAATATTGTCAATGCTTCCACTATCAATTATTACCTTACAGCACTTACCTTTTGATTTATAGGTGGTTCTAAACAAGTTTTTCCTCTGCACAGGCTCTCTAGTCTCCTTCTCTGCTCTCAGAAAAGTTCTTCTCAACAACAATGATTCACCTTCTTTAGGGGGTTCTTCCTTTTCCACAAGTCGAGGTGGTTCTGGCTTTGCCTTAGCCACATTTGCATTCCTTTGATTTGTTGGTTTATTATGAGGATAGTCCCATGACATATGTCCCCACTCTCCACATGTATAACATCAAACATCTCTTCCTTGCCCTATTCCTCTAGGTGTGAATCTTCCTCTGTTAGCTTCACCCCTCTATGGTGGTCTGCTACTTGAGCTTCCTACTTCATGCTGATGCTATTGTCCTCTTGATCAGGTAGCTCCTCTACCTCTTGCTGACCTTTTCAAGATCTTCTTTTCTTCCTTTAAACTTGCTTGATAGTCATCCTTAATAGTTTTCAGAATTAACAAGCTAATCTCATCTTGTATCTCATACCTTAACCAATTTATATATCTAGCTATCTTTTCCACATCATACTCTACATGCCCTACTCTAATACTCAGTGTATAAAATCCTTTTGTATAATCCTTAACAGACATTCCTTTCTGCTTTAAATTTTGCAATTGCTTAAAAAGATTCAAATGATAGTCTTTAGGAAAAAACTTGGTTTTCATTTTACTTACCATTTTGTCTCACTACTTGATCTTGGATTTCCCTTTCCTCGTTCTTTATGTATGTACCTCATCCCACCAAATGGATGCATGACCCTTCAATCTGGTGACTACAAACTTCACCATCTTCTTCTCCTCAACCTCTTCATAGTCAAAGTACTAGTCTATGGATCTAATCCAATCCATAAGCTCCTCTGCATTTAGACTCCCTTCATACATAGGGATCTCCACCTTGGGTTTTCCTCCTACTTTTTCCAGCATCTTGATGACCTTGGTAGTCTCATTGTCTTCCTCTGCTTCCTCCACTTTAGCAGCAGATTCTTCTGAAGAGCTCTCAGCTCCTTCATCAGGTGCTCTTCTCTGAGTAGTATCAATTATCTCCATTCATGCATGCAGACTCTGCACATCTTCCAATAGAATTTCATTTTGATCTAGTCTTCCTCGACCAATTCCTCTCCATGGTGGCATCTTGGCTGCAAACAACACTTTCTTCTACTCTGATACCAAAAATGGTGCAGCAGAAACAATGGTTTAATAAAACTGACAATTGGATTTGTAAAACCCAACAATCACCCCGTTGAGCACCCCTTTTACAAAAAATATAGTTTCCTTCCCTATCAGAACCGAAAAACCTTTGAAAAAGCTTAAAAGCAAGGTTTTTCCATTTTGAGACCCAAAAGCCTTCAATAATGTTAAAATTGTGCTTTAATGTCTTTTCAACCAATTATATGCATTAGCACTACAGATCTAGATCTGATCAATCAGTCGGTCAAGATCCAATCGCAATATCATGATCGGGGTTCCACCGACTCCCAACTATCGTGCTATGGAGGTCCGATACGATATCGCTATCACTATCGGTGATTTTCAATGGCCTCTTTAATATATATTCACCTCCCCACTAAACCTCTAATGCGATAGCCTTATGGATCCGATAGATTATCCAATTGCCCCTATATTGGTTCGGGTCCGGGTATGTCACACTATCGGAATACGGTGATTACAAGCCGATTCCCTTCCTTTGTAGCGATGCGATTATAGATCAGACCCGATAAGTTCCAAAAGCACGATTTATAATATTTCAAGTCTATTTCAATGAATCCGCTAAGTGTTTAGCGTGATTTTCCAATGCAAAGGGCTTTTGGCGATGCAACAAGGGAATACACAGGGGCAATGTGGTTTAGGGTTCTACGGACCCAATGGGCATTCAAAACCTCCATCAAAAGGATTTGAAGTTCAAATTCTCTGTTTAAACGTATTTTGAGCTCAATACTTAGTGTATTTGGGTTTTTCTTCCTACGAAACTAGAATGATGGAATGTGCTCACCAATCAATTCCTTAACATCAGATCTCCATTAAAACTCCGTTTAAATGTATTTTGAGCTCGATAATTAGTGTATTTGTGTTTTCTTCCTGTGAAACCAGAATGATGGAATGTGCTCACCAATCGATCCCTTAACATCATATCTCCATTAAAACATATGAAAAAAACACAGGCCAGCATCAATATTATCTGAATTTAGAGGAAAACCAAGCATTTGAGGCCTCATGGGCTGATTATAGAATGATGCACACAACACTGTTTTACTCACAATAACAATATAGGCCTTAGGCGAGATTATATAAGTAAAAAGACCTCTGTCTCCAAAAAAATGCATTTTAAACACTCGCTCTATCTCTCACTCCACTCAACCTCTCGCTCATTACATTTTCCTTCTTTTTATCAATCGATAAACATTCTAACCATATCTAACAACAAATCTCTATTTTTAATAGATCTAACAACAATCTTCTAAATCCTAGCTCTTGCTAACAATCTCTATCTCTGAATCTAAAATAAGATACTCTCTAACTTATTACAATAATGAATGATAACTAATTTCTTGAGAGGTCTGATCCTCTCAATAAAAACTACTTCTTACCAACCAGGTCAATGAATTTCAACCTTTTTTAGCCACAACATGTGAACAAGTTTTCACATTATTGACCAGTCTAGATGCTCCTGCATCACATGATGTTGCAAATAAGCTTTCGGTCTGACTTGGAATACTGAGCGAACACGGGGCTTGTGAGAAAATCCTCAAAGAACTCACGGTTCATGCACAACAGATAACACAACTCATAAATTATCAGAATGCAAAGTGTTTCTTGCGGGACAGCCACCTGTAATTTATAGGTGAATTCGAATTCAAATTCAACCATTCCCCCCAAAATCCGTCCATAAATGTGAGATTTGCGGAAGATTACCCAATATTTTACTCTTAAATTCAGCCTTAATTGCCTTAAATGTTGGATGCCTGCTCCTCGTAACCATCTTTTAGAAGTCAAATAATGAACAGTGACTATAATGGTCACTTTTTGGTTGCACTGCGCAGTCTTTGCTCCTATAGCGCAACTTCCTCCACACTTCTTCTAGTACTGTGACATCCTATTGTTTCGTGCACACCTATGATCACACAGCTCTACAACTGGGGCAGTGTAGTTTATAGTCTCGCACCTCCTTGCAGCTACCTGGAGTGCTAAGACTGTGCTACCATCATGTAGTCATTGGGGTGGATCCCTAGTGTATGCCTTCAATGGGCTTCCATTTACCTTTCCTGAAAATGGATCTCCATTTAGTTACACAAGATAAACTACTCCACCATCAATAATCTCTTTGATCACATATGGCCCTAGCCAATGCATCTGAAGTTTTCTTGGAAATTTATCAAACTTGTTGTCATATAATAAAAATAAATCATTTACCTTGAAGGTGTGCAGTTTGATGTGTCGATCGTTCCATGCATTTTGATGTTCCTTCTGAACCTATTGATGGAATCTAGCGAGAAACCTGTCTTCCTTAAGCTCTGTTAGGTGCGCGATCCTTTCTTTTAAGGTTCCACAGTCTTCCATCCCTGTAAATGCCGCTATGCATAGACTAGGAATGATATACTCCATAGGAATCATAGCCTCTACACCATAGACCAATCTAAACGAGGTCTGACCAGTAAGCTTCTTAAAATTAGTTCTATAGGCCCATAACACAGCTAGTACACACACATCCCAATCATTCCTCTGTGCATTGCAAACCTTTGTCAACACATTCTCTAATATATTATTAAGCACTTCAACTGTCTCATTGGCCTAAGGGTTATATGGTGTACTCTTCTGGTGATAAACTTGGAATTCCTTTGTCAGTGCGTTGATCATTTCATTGAGGAAATGCATACCACAATCACTCATCAAAATCTTCAAGCAACCAAACCTAGTCAACATATACTCAAACAGAAATTTCATTGTTGTTGCCCCTGTACAGTCCTTCACAGGCTGTGCCTCCACCCATGTGGTGAAATACTCGATTGCGGTGATGATATACCGCACACCTATCTTCATTCCTGGAGGCTGAATCGATCCTACAAAATCAATTTCCCACTTCTCAAATGCTTGCAATAATACCTGTGGATTCAAAGGAAGATCATCCCTCCGTGATGGCCTGCCGGTTCTTTGACATGAACCACATGCCCTACAATATGCTTTGGAATCCTTATGCAGTTTTGGCCACCACAGCCCAGCACATAATATCTTATGCATTGTTTCTTGCCCTACATAATGGCCTCCCACAACCCCTCCATGGGCTTTAGCTAGGATACTTCTTCATTCGAAATCGGTTACATAGCATCGTCTTATCTGATCCGATCCCATATTATACAAGTGACTTGCAATAGCAGAAAAATCTGTCGCGCGTGCCAAAAAATCCTTATTCTGTTGATTAGTGTATCTTTTTGGAGCTGTTCTTATGGTCAGGAAGTGGATAATGTCTACAAAATGATTGTCTGCTATGTGCACCACAAAGAGCTACGCGTCAGGCAACCCTTCCTCTAAATTGGTAGGCTCCTCTCCTGTTTCAATGCGTGACAGATGATCTAGCCCTGCATTCAATCACCCTAGCTTCACAATTACTTCGAAATCATAATCTTGAATCAAAAGTAGCCATTTACATATTTCGCCCCCAACACAAGCTTGTTGACTAGGTACTTGGATGAAGAATGGTCTATATACATCTTAGAGAGTCCACCTAGCCAGTAATGTCGGAACTTCTGGAGCGCATACACCATAGCCAACCCTTCACACTTTGTTGTTGAATAATTCTTTTTAGCCTTACAGGCTCCTACTCACAAATGCTATCGAGTGATCCAACTCTCCTTCACCAGCCTGCGTCAATACTTCTCCCAACGTGATACATGACGCATCCACATGCACATGAAATTCCTTCTTCCAAATAGGGAAGACTAGGATCGATGCGGTGACCATTTTATCCTTCAATACATCTAGACTCCACTGACATTCCTCATTCTAATAGAATGTAGCATCCTTCTTCAATAGCTTTTCCATTGGCGCGTAATCTGGGCATATCTCTTGATGAACTTTTGATAGTATTGAGTATGACCCAGTGTTGCGCACAACTATTTAATGCTCCTTGGCACCTCCAAGTTAATTATGACCACGATAGCAGGGTCCACCATTAATCTTTGTCTACACAGTACATGACCCAACGAGATCCTGAAGGGGACATAAAATAAGCACTTGTTCAAATTTAGTGCGATTTGATACCTCCGGCACGTATCCAGCATCAAGCGAAAACTGGCTACATGGCGCTTTACTAGTCCAAACATTGTCCAATCATCAAAACATACCTCCAAAAACTTGTGAATGAACTATTTGAATGCCACAATGACTATGTGCGAGAATATTTTTGGCTCATTATTAAGTCCAAAAGGCATTACCGTATACTGAAATCATCCCCACTCAGTCGGGAAGGTAGTCTTACTCCTTTCTTCTAGAGTGATCTTTATCTGATGGTACCTAGAGAACCCATTAGTGAATGAATTTGCTTCCTATCCTCCAACGTTATCCAATACCTAATCTATGTATGGTGTTGGGAAAGGATCATGAACACAGGCATTGTTCAGCTTCCTGAGATCTACGCAAATCATTATTTCATCCTTCTGCTTCTTTTCCTCAACAATGATTGGACTTACCCAATCAGACTCCTCCACTGGTTCAATAATACCCGCTACCAATTGTTAGGTTGTATTATATTATTTCCATAACTAGTCCACATAGTTAACTTGGGGGTTAGAAGGGGGAAGATTCCCCCCTTCGTTGCGCCGATTGCATAGCATGGGGGGTCACAGGGGGTTTGAGGGGTGCAGGTAACCCAACTCTATGGGGTCCGGGGCAACAGCCCAAGAAATTTTGGTTTTGGATGCTATATTAGGTTGGGCAGACCTACCTATGGTTTTGTGCATGTTTTTTGCACATGGTTTTGGACGCGATGGTTTTCGGTCCATGGTTTTGGATGCAATGGTTCTAGGTCCATGGTGTTGGATGCTTCGGCATGTATAAATATGTATTGTAACATTGAAAGGAATATAATGAAAAATCAAGCTGGTAGTCCTAGTTTTGGGATCCAGGGGAAAATCTCTGTGTATATGTGTTTTATGTGTTATGCTCTTGCATTGTTTATTTTTTGTGTTTTAGAATGTGTATGTAGGTAACTTTTGTACGGGGTTAAAACCTACATTTGGTATCAAAGTTGTTTTGGCTTCAAGGGGATGCCTTTGTTGCTGAGGGATTTTGCTCGGGCCTGTGGTAGACCCTGTTTAGTGGGAGATCTGCAAGATTGATTCTAATGGTGAAAGAAGATGGCGAGTAGTGGAAATATAGAGATCGAGAAATTTAATGATTAGATTTTTGAGTTGTGGAAACTCAAGATGGAGGATTTGTTGGTGGATAAAGATCAATGGATCGTGGTAGATCTAGGTACTAAACCAACGGGAGTGTCTGATGAAGAATGGAAGAAGTTGGATTGGAAGGCAAAGAGCACAATACGATTGTGTGTCTCATATTTAGTATTGCTAAATGTATTAGGGAAAGCTACAACGAAGGTTTTGTGGGACAAGTTAGGTACTTTGTACTAATCTCAGTCTTTGGTGAATAAATTGTTCCTACAGAAAAAGTTGTATAACCTGAGGATGAAAGATGGAGACTCGGTGACAGAGCATCTAAATGCATTTAATACTGTCGTAAGTTAGTTATCATCTGTTGATATCAAAATTTTAGATGAAGATAAGTGCATTAGTTTGTTGTGTTCTCTACCAGATTCGTGGGATAGTCTGGTTATTGCAATAGGTAGCAATGCAACTGCCTTGCAGTTTGATGAAATAGTCTCATCATTGTTGACGGAGGAAATGATACGGAAAAACATGGAGAGCTAGAATGGTGATGCCTTATCTGTACGAGGATGGTCCTAGAATAGAAACAAAAATACTTCATCGAGTGGGAGATATAAATCTATAGGAAGATCTAAATCTCCAAGAAAACCTGTAAAGGTGGTGTGCTAGAATTGTGGAAAGGAAGGGCACTACAAAAGGGACTATAAATCTAAGGCTCTTGACAAAGGAAAGGGATCTAATGATGCTCCTTCTGGAGAGGAAAAAAACACCTCAGATGAAGGTGGGGATGTGTACCTGGCTTCTTCAAGTACACATGTAGATTGTGAGGCATGGTTGATTGACTTAGGTGCATCCTTTCACTTTACTCCCCATAGAGAGTGGTTCTGCGAGTATGAGAAATACGAGGTGGTGATTTCTTCTTAGGGGATGATAGGAAGGCTACAATCGTTGGTCATGGAAAAGTAAAGTTGAAGTTGCAAGGTGGAAGGGTTAGAACACTTCCGGTGTTCTACATATTCCTACATTGGCCAGAATTCTGATTTTTATAAGCAAGCTGGATGATGTAGGTGTAAAAACAGTGTTTGAGAAGGATACCTGCAAGATGGTTTGGGGAGCACTGGCATTGATGCAGGGAGTTTGGATTGGAACTCTGTACAAACTATAAGGTAGCACTATTGTTGATGGGTGAAAGAATTCTATGGTTCCTGAAAGTGGAGCAGAAAATCTAGTGGTCTCTGGAGAGAAGACCATGCTGTGGCATCAAAGGCTTGGACATATTGGAGAGAAGGGCCTTCGAATACTTCATGGTAAAGGTATGGTAGAAGGTATGAGTAAAAGCTCTCTAGATTTTGATTTCTGTGAAAATTGTGTATATGGGAAGTAGAATCAGGTGAGTTTCCCCTCTGGTGGCAAGAGGGCGAAACAAATATTAGAGCTTGTGCATAGTTATGTGTTTGGACCTGTGAAGGTTCCATCACTGGGTAAGTTTGTGTACTATATATTATTTATAGATGACTTCTCAAGGAATACATGGACATGTTTCCTTAAGAAGAAATATGAAGTCTTTGACAGGTTTAAAGAACATAAGGCTCTGGTGGAAAACCAAACAGAGAAGAAGATAAAGGTGTTGAGGACAGATAAGGGTGGAGAGTTTAGCAGTAAGGAATTTGAAGAATTTTGTAAGAAGTGTGGTATAGCATGACAAAAGACTACTCCATATACACATCAGCAAAATGGAGTTGTAGAAAGAATGAACAAGACGTTGATGGAAAGGGAAAGAAGCATGCTCAGTTGTGCCGAGTTAGGATAGGAATTCTAGGCAGAGGCAGTGGAGACAACATGTTACCTAGTCAACAAATCATCTTCATCAACGTTGGAGGATAAGACTCCACAAGAGGTATGGACTAGTAAGAAACCCTCTCTTTCAAATCTGAGGGCATTTGGGTGTGATGCATATGTACATGTTCCAAAGGAGAAACAAACCAAGTTGGATATTAAATCTGAAAAGTGCATCTTTATTGGGTATAAGGATGGTTTAAAGGGTTATAAGATTTAGAACCTAGCAAAAAGGAAGGTTGTGTACAACCGAGATGTGGTGTTCAGAGAGTTGAAAGATGTTATTAAACATGAAGTCCAACCAAAGGAACCTGAGAAGATAGGGTTTGTGATAAAGGAGGAAGAATTAGACTCTATAGCAGAGGAGGACTCGGAAGATGAAGAACCACAAACTCTGGGTGTGAGAAGATCAGTTCGAGAAAGAAGGCAGCTAGAAACGTACAGTGCATCTACTTTTTTCTCAAATTTTGCTTTATCTATTACTGATGATGATCTCAGAACTATGAAGGAAGCAGTAGATTCAGAGGATGGAAAACTCTGGAAAGAGGCCATGGTTGAGGAAATGACATCTTTGCACAAAAATGAGGCTTGGGATCTGGTGGAGTTGCCGGCTAGAAGGAAACCCATTGGCAGCAAATGGGTGTTCAAGAAGAAGAAAAATGCAAAAGGAAATGTGGAGAAATACAAAGCTCGGTTGGTAGCAAAAGGTTATTCCCAAGTGTTGGGAATTGATTTTGGTGACATTTTTTCTCCTTTTGCCAAGGTAACTTCTATTATATTAATTTTATCTGTTGTTGCTGCTTTTGATTTTCAGGTAGAACAGATGGATGTGAAGACAACATTTCTTCACAGGGATCTGGAAGACGAGATCTACATGAAGCAACCTGAAGGTTTTGCGGTGAAGGGTAAGAAAGAACTGGTATGGAAGTTAAAGAAGTCTCTGTATGGGTTAAAACAATCACCAAGGATGTGGTATCACAAATTTGATACATTTATATGGGGACTTAGCTTCACCAGAAGAAAATCAGATCACTGTGTGTATTTTAAATTAATTGGTGACCGTGTTATTTATCTGGTCTTGTATGTGGATGATATGTTGCTGGTTGGAAATGACAAAGAAATTATCTAGGATTTGGAGTGCCATTGGTCCTCCAAACTCAACATGAAAGATCTTGGTGCTACAAACTATATTTTGGTCATGGAAATTAAAAGAGATCAGAAAAAGGGGAAACTCTGGTTAAACCAGAGGAAGTATGTCGAAACAATATTGTAGAAGTTTAATATGCAGGATAGTAAACCGGTGAAGGTTACTATTCCTGTAGGTGTAAAGTTATCTGCTGAACAATGTCCTAAGACACAAGAAGAGGAAGAGGACATGTCCCGTGTTCCATATGCAAGTGCAGTCGATAGCCTAAAGGTAGCAATGGTCTGTACTAGACCATATATTGCACATGTAATGGGAGTATTGAGCAGGTTTATGTCAAAACCAGGGAAGGAGCACTCGACAACAGTGAAGTGGGTTTTCTGGTATTTGTGTGGCACTATTGATTATGGTTTGTGCTACCAAGGAAGACCAGGATTGGACAGAGTGTTGGATATTCATGGCTTTGTTGATGCAGACTGAGCTGGAGATCTGAATCAAAGAAGATATACAAGTGGGTATGTGTTTAACGTATTTGGAGGTGCAATCAATTGGATAAGTAAGAAACAATATGTATTGGCACTATCAAATACAGAGGCAGAATACATGGCAGCCACTCATGCAAGCAAGGTAGTTTGGTTGCAGAGATTGTGTTAAAGTATGGGGTTAGTACAGGGAGCTATAAGGATAGACTGTGACAGCCAAAGTGCAATATTCTTCGCAAAGAACCCTACATATCATTCAAAGACAAAGCACATTGATGTTCAGTATCACTATGTGAGGGATATGATAGAAGACAAAAAGGTGTTGTTGGTAAAGGTGGACACTTTGAAGAATACTGCAGATGCATTGACAAAATCTGTGAGCTCTGAGAAATTCTCTTAGTGTATAGAAACAATCGGTGTTTTAGGGCTAGACAAATGACTAAGCTCTTTTGTGGCCCCCTGTGGAAAGAAAACAACAAGTGGGAGAATGTTGGGTTGTGTTATATTCTTTCCATGACTAGCCCACGTAGTTAACCAAGGGGTTAGAAGGGGGTGGAGCCCCCCCTTCATTACATCGATTGTGTAGTGGGGGGGGGGGGGTCATAGGGGGTTTAAGGGGTGTAGGTAACCCCACTCTATGGGGTCCAGGGTAGTGCCCTGGAAATTTTTGTTTTCGATGCTATATTAGGTTGGGAGGACCTACCTATGGTTTTGTGCAAGTTTTTCATAAATGGTTTTGGATGCGATGGTTTTCGGTCCATGGTTTTGGATGTGATGGTTTTCAGTCCATGGTATTGGATGCTTCGGCATGTATAAATATGTATTGTAACATTGAAGGGAATATAATGAAAACTCAAGCTGGTAGTCTCGGTTTTGGGATCCAGGGGAATTATCTGTGTATATGTGTTTTATGTGTTATTCTCTCGCATTGTTTATTTTCTGTGTTTTAGAATTTGTATGTAGGTAATTTTTGTACAGGGTTAAAATATACACCAACGTCTTGTTCAATTCCAAGCATACATTTTCCTTGTACTTAGGATTGAGGCAATATGGCCTCTACTTAACAGGCTTCATGTTTGGTTTCAACATTATTTTCATCACTCCTAAATCGCATATTATCCCCTTCAAGTCTGAAAACTTTGTAGGGAAAAATCTTGGTACTCGCAAAGTAACTCAACAACCTTATTGACCATAGAATCATCTAGTAGTTCCCTATCTTCACAAACTTTGTCTCCACCTCTATGCCAATGTTTACCTATCTAGTTTTCAGTGGCATGGTGATATCTAGATTTTCTATATGTGGCCCCTCAACTTCGTGGTGACCTTTTTCCTCTGGGATATTAATATTCCTCGGATCCTTGTCTTCCTCTTCAGTAGTCATGTTGTAGCACTCTATCACGTGGCATAGCTGGGTGGTCCAATTTAGTTGAATAAAATCCAATGGATCTTGCGGGATTCTAAAGATCATTGCCTTGACCTCCTGCAATGCTTCATCGATGCACTCAAATCCATCCTCAAAGCTGAATGTCATCAAGAATACCTGTCTCAAAATATCCCATTTTTCTGTGTCATGGCATAGCTCTGTTTCGAGGTACCAATTCATTGGTATCACATCGAAACTATGACAGAAAAAATTCACCCAATTTGGTTGTGGCTCTGCTCCATATGAGTCATTCCATTTTGCTAGGTGATTGCATGGATCAATCCTCCCATCATATTTCTTTGTCAGTCAGACTTTTGGGTGACCAAACCGCAACCTCATCATTCTTCGGTATTCACACCATCCCTCGAAACTGTCTTTATGCATACCCCACCATCTTGTGAGCATAGTGCGCAACGCCAAATCTAGTACTTGGAAGCGATGCTTCATAGGCACTTCCCTTTCAAAAGAATCCAAAAATTTATCTACATTAGTTAGAGCATCATAATAAGGAAAACTCCTTACCTATAATGATATATAGTGCAGTGATTTAGTCATCATGTTATAGCGCAACATAGATACTTCATGCAACCTATTCTGCCAGTGTTCCAACTCCTCATCTGAATCTAACGTACAAGAACTCTCACTGTCCCATTTAATGCATCCATCTGCTATTGGATTTACCCAATCTTGGTCTCATACTCTTATTTTGTAGATTTGGTCCAAATCATCATTACTTTCATAATCACAGACCGGCTCAGTATAACGCGGTCCTTCTGTAGGGTCCAGAGATACTACTACAGGGAGTGATTTCCTCTCAAATGACATTGTCGCTTCCTCAAATTGATCACCCCATTCATGTCAATAGCCTAGTCGACCCCAAGGAGCATAGGATACAGATTGTTGTCATCGACAATCTTTATCACTTCAAAATTGGCCAACGTGCTCATGCATTCAATATCTACTGTCACTCCCTACAATCTTCCCATGGGGATAATCTTCTATTGATTTTCGATTCGCAATTGAATCGGAGACCACTGCAGTGCAGGTCTACCCTTTCTTTTCCACATCTTTTTAGGCAATACATTCACATCAGACCCCAAATTCTAAATAACTTGATCCATTTCATACTCCCCTATTTGCGCAGCAAGTCTCATCTCACACCCTGTTCTTGCCTTGTGCTTACTAATTTTTCTCACTATGCGAGATCCTTCAGGAGCATTTTATTTTTTGACACAGTTATCTATCAACTCTTGTAATCCTTTGATATCCTTGCTATCATGCAACAGCTTCATGTAAGTTTCGAAAAAGGTAGTGAGCATGGATGGGTCCATTTCTTCAGACTTCTTATCCTGACTTCGTGAAGTATAATCCTCAGCAAATATTTTCTTCGCTTCCATTAAGGTTGCTTTCGCGTGCTCCAAATCAAATCCAACCTCCTTTTTTGGATCTTTGCGAACCCACTCACTTTCTTCATGCTACTTTCCCTTATCCTCGCTAGTTGTCATTCCACTATGCAGGACAATATTTAAATTAGGATCCTCTTCATAGGGCTTAACCCTCATCATCTTCAGGTTTTGGGTAGGTTATTGAGGTTGCTCCCAATATTTTGCTGTGATAAAGAAACCCTTAGGTGAGGCAAGAGCAAAGCCAAAAACCATTCGCAGCGTTGTCCATCCATAAGATTCATGTTATCTTTGCAGATATTGCATTTCAATCTCTGATCTAGCTCCTAGGGTGTTTCACCAAGCTTCACATGATTTCCTTGAATCCAATGATTAATTGTGCTTCTGGGCCTACTAAATTCCTTATTCAACGTAGTCTGAATTTCTGCCAACATAGCCATTGGGCTATCAGTACAGTACTTAATGTACCATGTTAATGCATGATCCTATAAAGTAGTAACTAATGTTGCTTTATTCATCTAGTCATTTGTAATATTCTGGGCTATCCACATAGCCTTCACAACAAACCAAAACTGGTCCAGGTGCTCATTTCCCAAGCCCTTGAAAATGGACAACTTTACTGCATTTTCCATATCAAATGGCAGTGAAGGTGGTGGCGGTGTGGGAAAAGGTGTATGTTGTTGAGGTGAATATGGAGGTGGTGTGGGCGGATGAGGTATTCACGGGAACCCTTGCCTTATTACTGGAAAATTCTCTATGGTGAAGCCTGTGCTGCTTCGTCATTGTCACTCAGAGGAGGCTCAATCAGTGGGCTATATTCAGGGCCTCATCTCCCTCTATCCATGAATAAATTTCCACTTCGCGTAGCTCCAAACATCAAGGTAATTTCATAAATCCCTTTTCACGCAACATCATTTTAATCCAAAAGATCTTAAATACTTACCACATGGTCCCTTGAAGAAGCGTCGCTCTGCTTCACTGTAGCTAATCAAGGTATCGATCGTGAATTCTATCACAAACCCTCTGATGACACGATCAAGCCAGTGATCGAAAGCATGCGCAATCTTATCTTCAGAGACTTCCAATATCCACACTAGTTCTAGGGTCCACACTATTGGACCGTCGAGTAACCACCTTCCCTGGCCATCTACTAATTTAGCAATCCTCTTATATAGCTAGATCAGGAAGGAACAAAAGAAAATTTCATGTATCTCTGGGTACGGATACCTGTCCAACCATCGTTCTTTTGTCAATCGCAGATTCCTATTTTCTTGAACTACAAATTTGTGGATCTTTATATCAAACCACTCCTCAATGTCTTTCTTTGTTGGATTCCAATGATGCGACATCACACATCTCTTTATGTAGATCCCATCCCAAAAACGAAACCATTTGTTGGCTTAGTGGGTCTTGACCCAAGTTCAGAGTTAAGTTGGCCAAACGAATCCCTACACTACTAGCCCTTTCGACATCAAATCACAGAGAGCGGGCTAAATTCTCACCCAAAGCAATATGGGGGATGCTGGAACCAAGTTTCTACACCCAGAGATGAGCGTGATGTCATTTTATGCCCTAAACCTACCTCCATGCATATCAATAAGACGTTGAGGCTTATTGATATAACTTCCTTTTATCAACCTCTAGACCTTCGTGAAGGTCTACGACTATCTTTCGCAGACCCTAAATAGGTAAATCCTCCACTTATGCACCTCTGTAATTACCCTTAATTCCATGTTTACCCATATCGGCTTAAGTGTTTGATAACTTTAATATGCAATAGGATATGCTTCGCATAAATAGTTATTATTACTTGTGTTCATATGACAATATAAATCATGTAAAATTGTGCATCAATACAATATTAATTCATAAACCCATCATTCATCATAACATAATAGTGCATTCATTCATAACATAAATAAATAGACAAAACACAGGAATTGCTAGAATAATCTCTTTATTAATGCTTCATTTCTTCTTATAGACTCAATACTTCCCTGTGCACACAGCTGCAGGGGTCCGTGCACTCAGCTGCAGACTCTACTCTAGGCCTCTACACACACAGTTGTAGAGCCTCTCTTCTACTCTAAGACTTCTTCGCTCTTACTTCTAATGACCCATTACGTATTCATTGACATCTACTATTATGCCTTAGACTCTCTAAGGCTTTCCTTTTTATATAATCCTATGGTATGTGGACCATGGGTAGATCTACTAAAGCTGAAACAACTTACATAATGGAAGGGTGAAACTATTTATGACACTATCTACGTGCTCCACAACCACATATTGCAGAGTCTTTACATTATTTACAAAAAAATTTGGGCTTTTGCCCAAAAATCGACCCTAGGGGACCTTGTCCCAACACCCATCCATCTATCCCCCTTACACCCCACCCCCCTCCCCATAATTCCCCTACACCCCCACCCTATCCCCCTCCACCTAGCACCCCGAGAAGGAAAATGGTCAATGACATTAAGATGCTTATTCTTAAATAATTAGGATTAGAGGATCCTGAATAGTTCTGGTTTGTAGTTGATGTAGTATGGAAAACAAGACAGATCACTAGTGATGATGTAAAGAAGGCGCAAATCGTCACGCCACTGCAAGAAAGAGCGTTAACATGGTATATGAAATACTCTAAGACTAATCTGCCTTCTTCGTTTGATGAAATTAAGAAAGCACTCGTATTAGAATTCAAGAAGCTAAAATCAGATTCATAGTGCATCACAGAGCTAAAACAAATCAAATAGGCAATATCGATTCAAGGTGTTAATGGGAGAAGTAAGCTTAAGATTTCTCGAGAACAACATAAGGAATGGTTCAATTCGTGCTAAGACCACATATTAGGTTACCATTGACATAACAGAAGATCACGACTCATGCTAAAGCATTGGCGATTGTGATGAAGTTGGAAGCTTCGCCTATTGGGGATACTCATGCATGAGTACAACAGATACATATTCAGCTAGCCAATTTGACCTTAGAGTTGCAAGACCTCAAGAAAGGTAAAGAGACTAGATTAGAAGTATGGTGCACAAAATGCAAGGCTAAGGGTCATTATAAGGATCAATGCCTTGTGTTCAGAGATTATTTGGCAAGTGGAGCACCTAATCCAGTAAACCTAGGTCTGTGGTGCGATATTTGTATAACAAGACGTCAACATCGCTCTGAATATTTCTACCTATTACAGAAGTATGTGCAGAACCCAAATCAACTATTTTGTAACTTTTGTAGATCAATAGGCCATGTTGAGAAAAATTGTCAAAGTTATGACTTGATGATGGAGCGCACTTCTGATGCTTATAGACTGTAAGATGAAGGACATACACATGAGAAGGTGGGCCAACAAGCTGGTTGAGGAGGATTACAAGGATGAGGATGAGGATGAGGAGGAGAAGCTGGTCGAGGATGTGGCCAGATTATATGTTATAATTGTGGACGGGCATGACACTTCGCAAGAGATTGGCAGAACCCTACGACAACATACAACTACTGTAAGTCTTTTGATCATGTGATAGAATAATTCCCCATCCTTATTGCAAACATGTAGGAGAAAAGAAACCAACAACCTATTGCAAATATTTAAATGGTCACTGTTGAGCCAAGGGAGTATCAACCATGCATTGACATCGTAATAAGAAGGTGGAGCTGCGACTGGAAATGATAAATCCAATGTGAAAAAGGAAGTTGAAGCTACATGGGTAAGAAAAACTACTAAAAAATATCCTGCATTCGATATCATTAAGGAAAATAAATTATTCATGGAGGTGAGGTGAAGATTTATGGATGATGGGGCATCGACCTCTACCATGTAGTCGACTCAAAAGGATAACTATGAGATACTATCGGTTGCGAGACAAGATGTGGATATGAATATTTTGAAGTATTTTCTATAGACTTGCATGCAGTTGTTGAGAAATCAAAAGGCCGTAGAGGGATTGCAGGAATTGAAATACTCTTGTGCTCATAAATAGGTATTGCGGAGTGAGACGTGTGTAGTGAATAATCTACATAGACACAAGAAGCGGACTGGAAAGGAAATGTGGATTACAACACAAATTGGAGAACACAACATGGATCAGGTTATCTTCGATTTAAGATCTGATGCCAATGTCTTGCCAAATAAAACTTGGGAATTTATGGGTAAGTTGAAGCTACAATGGTCAACTATTCAGATGAAGATGGTAAATCAACAAAAGATTGTCCCTCTAGGAAGATTCTTAGGTATCACAGTAGACATTGATGGAGTGTGCACTACCACTAAATTTGAAGTGATTGAGATTGTGGATAGGAGTAATCTCTGCCCTGCATTACTTAGATTAGACTGGGAATTTACTAACATGGCTATAATTAACTTGAAGAAAAGGCAAATGATATTTGAAAACAATAATATGAGAGTTATTGTTCCATTAGATCCATCAGAGGGAGAAAGGTATACTGAACCTATGAAATAAGAATACAGTGCAAATGACATCCACAACATTTATCAAATAATAGCGAAAGAATAAGAATGGATTAACCCTACTACAGATGGAAAGTTGACTTGGGAGCAAGATAGTTCTTGCACTTCAGATTCAGAAGAGAAATTAGAAAACTGGCAGAATAGGTTGGATGAAGTGTCTACAAGGAGATGTGAAAAGCTTACTAAATTAATGCATTGTATGACAACCGAGGTATGTGATTTACCTTTGTATGATTGTTTGGGTAATATAAATACTTTCCTTAAAGATTGTGAAAGACGGGTACCTGAATGTTAGAGATTGTTAGCTCTGGATCAAGCACTGAGGGCTACTGCTACTAGATGGTGGGGTACTTCATTACGAGAATTTTGAGGTCTAAAATGGGCCTCCTAAGAAAAGTGTACAACCAAAATAAACTTTATAAGAACCAATAGGATTCAAGATGATGATGTCAACCATAGGGGATGACTCACCGTTTTTGGAGTAAAATAGTAAATATATTAGAAAATAATAAAATAATAAAACTACTTTTTCAACTTGTATTTTCAACTTATCTCCCTAAGGTTTTACTAAAATTTCAAGCAGGAGTACTTGTTGGATGAAAAATTTAATTCCTCATCTAGTGAGTACCCATGTTGCATACTTTTGATGGACCCCGATACATGAAAAATTAGAAATAAATGAAAACACCTGATTGCAATCATGTTTTTCATGTATTTCTCATTTTTCATGTTGTAGGGTACATAGAAAGTATGAAAAATGGGTACTCCTTGGATGAGGAATCAAATTATGCATCCAATGAGTGCTACTACTCAAAATTTGAGAAAACCATAGGGAGGTAAGTTGAAAATACGAGTTGAAAAAATAGTTTTTTCTTTTTTTCCTCCAAAATTTGATGATGTAATCTAATCTTATTTTATTATTTCCACTATTATTTTATAATTTCCTTAGGAGGCCCATTTTATACCTCAAAATTACCCTAATTCATAAAAAATATATAGGAGACTAGAAATAATGTAGAAGATTGATGTGGGTAACGTTTGGTCAAGTAGAAATAGAGCTCGTAGGCAAGTATGATGGCCAAAATGATCCTAGAGACCACATACAACTCTGTACGGAAGCTTTTGAAGAAATTCCATGAGAATAATGGGTGCATGGTTTCATCCATACCCTGGAGACAATTCCTCAGAATTGGTATTTGGAAACTGAGCTTCGACATGGTACTGCTAGCTAGGCAAAAATGGTTGATGGATTTATAATGACATTCAGATTTGAAGATGATTGTCCACATATAGATGCAACTATGAATATAATTAAGAGGAATATTTTTTAGAATGAAGTTCTAGCTATTTGGAAACCTAATTGGGCTATGCAGATACATAATGTAATGGAATGCTATAATCACACTACGGAAGAGGACGAAGATCCTTGCAATATTGAAATCAAAGAATCAGAAGGTCATCACGAAGTAAATGGACCTGAGATAGAGATGCTTGATATAATGAAGCCATTAAAGATGAAGAAGGTCAATATAGGGTCAGAGACTGAACCAGAGTACACAACCATAAGGGATTACTGGGATGAAGACATAGTCAGCAAGATAACAGATCTCTTGCATGAATATCAATAGTTGTTCCCCACTAAGTTTTTAGATATGAAGGGCATATTAGGATATTTGGGAGTTATGAGGATTCCTCTGAAGCCTGATGTGAAGCATGTCAAGAAGAGACCTTATAGATTGAATCCAAAATACAAGGAGAAGGTGAAAGAAGAATTGGACAAAATGTTGAAAGCTGGGATAATCGAACCTATTGAAGAGTCTGAATGGGTAAGTACCATGGTGGTTAAGGAAAAGAAGGTGAAAGGGGAAATCCGAATTTGTGTTGACTTAAGGAAATTGAATGATGCATGCCTACATGACCCCTTCCCTACACCATTTATAGATAAAGTATTGGACAATGTTATGAAACCAACTCAAGAAAAGATAGAAAAGATAGATCAATGCCTTAGAATTCAGCCTCTTCGAGGGGGCAACCTCCTTTACATTACATAAATGAACAATTCTTGGATGATACAAATGACAAAACCTCCTTTCTATATATAGGAGTCTAAGGAGTCACAATATAATCCAGCTGACCTAACAATAATAATATAAAGCGACAAAAATAACAATAGAGGGATTCTATGGGGCACAGAAATAACAATATGGGGGTAATAGGGGCACAACAATATAAATAAGGGGTATAACTACAATAGTAATGGGGTAATCACTAGTATTATAGGGACCCAACATGCCCCTCTCCTTCAAAAAAGTGTTGTCCTCAATGGTTGAGTAGTTCTAGATACTTCTGCATAAAATTCTCATCCTCCCATGTGGAATCTTCAGTGGATAAGTTCTTCCACTTGATAAGATACTCTGAAATTGATCGATTTCGTAGCTGTCGAGTTCTTGTTTCTGTGACTGCTTCCGGTTCCAATATAATTTTTCCTTCCTCGTCAAGTTCTGGCAATATTGTTTGAATTGGGAGCTTGTCACCTATAACCTTCTTTAAACATGAAACATGGAAAACTGGGTGCAATCGAGAAGCTGCAGGAAGCTCCAATTTGTATGCCATAGTACCAATCTTTTGCAACACCTTGTACGGACCATAATACTTTGGTGATAATTTATTATCCTTCTTAGCTTGCTTTAGGGACATTTGCTTATATGGTTGTAGCCATAGGAATACCCAATCACCTACATCAAAACTTCTTTCACTGCAATGTTGATCTGCCTGTTGTTTCATTCTATTTTGTGCCAACACGAGGTTATCCTTTAAGAGTTGGAGGACTTGTTGTTGATGTTCGATGTGATGTTCCACTGCCTGAACCTTAGAATTTTCTCTTAAATATGATGTGATGGATGGTGGTTGATACCCATAAAGTGCCATAAATGGGGTCATTTTTGTTGCTGTATGGAAGGAAGTGTTATACCACCATTCAACCAGAGGCAACCATTTGATCCATTGTGTCTATTAATCAGATATAAAGCAACAAAGATATCCCTCCAAACATTTGTTTACTATCTCAGTTTGCCCATCAGATTGAGGATGATAAGATGAGCTATGAGCTAACTGAGTACCAAGACAAGAAAATAATTCTGTCCAAAAATTTCCAGTGAAAATGGGATCTCTGTCACTTACAATAATCTTTGGGTTTCCATGTAGCTTTTGAACTGTTTCCATAAATGCAGTAGAAACTGTACTAGCTTTAAATGGATGTGATAATGCACAAAAGTGTGCATACTTGGTAAGTCTGTCAACTACCACCATGATGACACTCTTTCCCTCAGACTTGGGTAAACCTGTGATAAAATCCATTGAAACCTCCTCCCAATGTTGGCTTGGAATGGATAAAGGTTGTAATAGACTTGGTGTCTTAATTGTTTCAACTTTATTTTGCTGGCAAACCAAACATTTCGCCACAAACTTTTGAATATATGATTTAAGGCCATCCCAAAAAAATTCCTTCTTAACCCTGTGGTAAGTTTTTAAAAATCCTGAGTGCCCTCCTAAGGGAGAAGTGTGCAATTCCATAAGAATCTTTTGTTTTAGCTGGGAATTCTTACAGAGGTATAAGTGATCTTTGTACCATAACGAATCATTTTTCCAGCTAAATGTATCAGAAGTACTGGAATCTTGTTGTAGCTTTCGAATAAGTGCCCACGCTTCTTCGTCATTCTTCCATTCCTCCCTTGCTTCGTTTATCCAATCTGGTTGGATAATAGAAATGGCACACAACAATGCTTCCACATCCTCATCCTTTCTTGAGAGTGCATCTGCCACCACATTTTGCTTCCCTTTTTTGTAGATGATTTCAAAGTCATAACCCAACATCTTTGTGACCCACTTTTGTTGCATTTACTACTATTTCATTTTGTTGTTTAACAATGATTGTGGCATAGATCAGGGCTTTGGCAGGTTTTGTTTCTATCATTTGCTATAGATCTACAATATTTAGAAGCCATTTATATTGTTAAGATTGTTTGTCATCCACAATCTTAAGTGTTTACTTTTTGTACACCTTCAAGGAGAAAACATTATAACAAAATTGGCGACTCCATTGTGTTTTTACTTCTGATCCAGAAACCTAGGTGACCTTCATTTTTCAACTTATGGTTTCTTATTTTTTCAGTCTCTTAATGTTGTTTACTAGCTTTCTAACCCTAGATCTGTCAAATTTCTAACTTTTGTAAATTTTCTAGTCTTTTCTGCAGGTCATAGGAACTAGCCACAATAAAGACGACAATTTTTTTTAAGACTTGCCGACCGAGAATCAAGAAGCAGAAATCGCACTTTTATATCCCAAAAGTACGATCTATAGGTCCAAAGCACACCTTGTAGCCCAAAAAGTGTGATCTCCCAGGAACCAAGTCAGTACCTATGATTTTTAGGCTTTCTGGGATTTTTTCAGATCAGTTTCTGGGTTATGCTAAGAGTTTTCTATTGGGTTGGCTGACCACTATCCTATCCCTCTTAAGCATTGATCTACTATATTTTTCTTGTCGAAGTTGAATTTATCCCCTTAGGGTTTCTAGTACGCTTCCACCTTTATAGGAGGAGTTTAGCTGAGTAAGAAGTCTGAGCTTTTACAGTGTTTTCAACCATATTTTCCAATTCTCTACCTTTTTGTTTCATATCTTCCAATATAGGTTGTTTCCATCCAAAGTTTCATCTTAAACCTTGTTTGGTCATTTGATTTAGGGTCCCGTTGATTGCCTTAAGTTTCACACCCATCTCCCTATCTTTTTGCAACAATTTTCCTCTCTGGTTTTTTGATGTTGTTGCACCACTTTCAGTAGCATAGTGTCATTTGATCCCAGTCACACCGACACTTAGATCTCTTGGAATTTTTAGTGTGTTTTCAATTGATTTCACCACCAAGAAGCACAGTGTTTGAAAACCCAATTTGGGTGGGGTTTAGTTAATTGATTTTATGTTCATTTTTGGTTTTTAATTTTAGTTTATTTTAATGATTGTTTTTAGTTTTTTTCAAAAATGATCTGGGCTTAATTAATAAACACACTTGCAAACACAAGAACACCTTAAGTGAAGGGCACTTGGTTTACACCGGCAAGCCAGGACTTAACTTAATTAATTTATCTCCCCACACAGTGACAAAAACATCTTGTTGATCTCCCTTCACCATTTCCATTTCATTTGTGTGTTACCACCATTGCACTACAAAGGCATTTGTCGAAGAGACTTTTAGGCCTTCATCCCTAGTTTCCACTTGGGAATATTACTCCTCGTCGCAAGATTTGAGTTCATAGTTCCCCGAGTCCCCATATCAACTCTTTTTCTGGTTCATCTGATTCTTCATTTAATTTTGAGCCTCCTTCATTGCACACCATCACCATGTCTCGACCCACTAGTGGTATAGGAACGCAACTTGGTGTTGGCTCTAGTTCTACCCCGGTGGTCACATCTAGCAGAACTGTCTTAGGAGCCATTCCGATAGCTCCCATGATAGCTTTCATGACTGGGTTAAGTCTCCCAGATTTTAGCCAGTTGATAAATGACCCTATACATTGTAGTCCTGGTTGGCCAGCTATGCCAACTAATATGCCCTCCAACATCCCAAATTTTGAGGATAATTCTAGAAAGGACCCCACTAATCACATCTGCTCCTTCCATATGTGGTGTTCATCCAATTCCATCACCGATGGCTCCATTTTCCTTTGATTGTTCCAATGCACGCTCACTGGAGATGCTGCAAAATGGTATGTAGACCAGCCCACCATCTCTCATTCCATTTTCGCGATGCTTGCTAAAGTGTTCCTTTCATATTTTTAGTTACCTCTCCGATAAGACACTGGTACAGATCTCTTGACCGCATTCCATCAGTCCTCTGCCACTCGTCTTTCCAATCATGTTTAGGAATGGCATAGAAGATAGAGCACATGTTGTGTCCCGCCCTTCAAAGACCATTTCTACATCAATTGGTTTCTTAGGATCCTTTTATCGCCCATTTCAAAAATATGTCGCATCTCATTTTCCTCAAATAGAGGAATATCTCTCCAAACTGCTCTAAGATATGACTTGGTTTACGCGCAATCCAGTTATGTCTATACCATCATTCTAGACCTCACCTGTCCTGGAGGTTCCAATGCACCAAGCGCATCTCACGCTACCAACGGTATCATTGGAGCTGTTTCACATCCTTCACCATATACTTAGCAAAGTTATGGATATTCGCAAGGGGGAACTAGTTCCTCTAACACTTAATCCCCTCCTCCTAGCAACATTTTTTCAGGGCCAGCCAATGCTCAACCTGTCTACCAAATCATTTCCCCTCCACCATCTTATCCCTATGCACAACTGAGCGCTCCAACCCCTCAAGCATTAGCGTCGTAACCTCCCATGCATCCTCATCCTCAACAGCCACTGCCCCCTTAGGGTCAAGTGTTTGCGCAGGAGAGTGTGACCAATCCCCCAGATTCGAGGAAAAATAATAAGGGGAAAGGTAACAAGGGTAACCAGGGTAATGAAGGTAATCAACCTAGTGAACCCTAGGGGAAGTAGCCTAACACCAACAACCAACAAAAAGGAAATCAACCCAAGCAGAACAATGTTATTCATATGAACAAGCCTTTTGCATGTTGTGGTGTACATGGCCATTATACACATGAGTGTCCTCTCTTACCCTAGATGCACCAAGGCTTCTCAAGTAACTTCTAGAGGTCAACCACCCATCCAAAAATCGCCTCATAATCTTGCGCCATCTCAACCGGCATTGCTTACAAATCATTTCCTCCAGCAAGGATTTTTTGTTGCTCAACCTTAGCCAAGTCAAGTATCCCATCCCCCCCCAACCTTCTAGTCCCAGTGACTACAAGATCCTCATGATGAATTCTGACGAGGTCAATCCCTTTGATATCAACCTGCAAACTCGGTCATGTCAATATGACAAGCCATCGACTTCGTCGGCCATTGATTCCAAAACCAAAGCCTTGACTGAGCCTCTTATGACACCAAATGGTCTGCTACAAATCCATCAACCTAAATTTGAGTCAATTCCTAAGATCCCCAAGGGACCATTACACCGTAACACAACTTCTAACTGAACTGCCCATACATACAGGATAGTAGATGACTTAGCGCAATCACCTACTGCCATGTCGATGTTAGAGGTACTCCAGTCATTCCCATCTCAAAAGAAATCTCTACTAACTGCTTTGGGTGTAGTAGATCCTTCCAATGATCATTTGAGTGTCTTCCCAGTTGATACATCAGAACATCTCCCATTACCTTCATTCATTTCTTTCGAGATACCAGTCTGAGTCTGTAATGCCATAATCTCCCGACGCATTATTGACAAAGGTGTATCCACCTATGTGATGTCCACTACAGTTTGGAAACAACTTAAGTCACTTGAACTGTCCCCATCCACCATCACGTTGTGTGCCTGCGATGGTCACTCCTCCCAGCCTCTCGGCATGTATCGCAATTGTCTAGTGACTCTTGCAGGCAAAGCTATCCATGTAGACATTGAGGTTATTGATGTCCGTCTAGATTAAAAAATTCTCTTGGGTCATAATTACACTTATGCCATGTCAGCCATGGCATCTGTGGTTTTCCGCAAGATGTGCTCCCCCCATGAAGGGAAGATCATTACCATCATTCAGTTGACATACTACCAGCCAACATCTGTGACCTGCCCTAAGTGCATTATCTCATCATTGTCTGATAAGCAGTCTGCCACTCCTCCCACTGGTGTTTCACCAGAGTCTACAAAGATTCCTCATTATTAGGTGCTTTCTCTGGTCCTCCCCTCTCATCTCAAAGCCTAGATCTTTGAGTGCTTCCATGTTACAAGCATAACGGGCTAGTCGTAAGGAGTCTGGTACATCTGAACAATAGCCCACTCCTCAGAACCCTATTGTTCCCACCTCATCCGAGCCATCTAAATCCACCCCCTAGGACCATCTCCATTTGTGGGTGCCTCTTCTATGTTCCCACTAGGAACTGTATCTTCAGGTCTCGACCATCTAGGAGCTATTTTGCTAGGGCGTTACCTTGCAGGCCAGATACCTTTCTTGTTTCCTTCTCTAGGAATCTTTTATGTCCCTATCATGGCTTCGATGGTCCTCCCTAATATGAATTTGTGGATCCTAGTGTGGTACATTGATACCCCTACAAACACTCTGCCTTGACAACTAAGACCATATCATGCTTTCACCCCGGTTCAACCGGTCCCTATGACCCCTCTCTATGCTTGAGTTCCACCACAACCTTCACAGGAAACTACTCCTGTTGCAAAATAATCCAAACAAGGGGACAAAGCTAAGAGGAAGGAACCTAAGTACAATTCTCCCCAAGCTTCTCCAGACCCCTAAGCCCCAAAGCCTTCATCTCCATGCGCTTTGTGTAAGGTTATTGGGCATGCTACCAATAATTGTACTCAGCTTCCTCATCTCAAACCTTTGGTTCATGAAACATTCCCTAAGTCAAATATCCCTGAGGTCCAAATTACCTGACCAAGTCCAGCCAAGAAACTTAGAACGTTATAAAAAAAAAATGATCATTTGACCTTAATTTACTAGATGGATAGAAGTACACCATGTAAAACCAATTTTACCATAGTAAAATTGTTTTCACTGTGAGAAATTACTTAATAAACCACATTTTTTAAGCAATTTATAATTAAAGCCATGAAGAATAATTAAATAAATCACTATTTATTTAATTATCTTCTAGGAATAATTAATTAAACCATTCTTTAATTAATATTCCTTGTCATATTTGACCCAATTATGAAAAATAAACAAATAAATTATTAATTATCTTATTTTTTCTCTAGGAATAATTAATTAGTTATTATTCCTTGCCAAGTTTGACTAAGTCCATTAGGAATAATTAAATAGATCATTATGTTTATTATTCCTTAACCATATTTCTTGAGATGATAGATAAATCATTTATTTATTAATTATTTCTAAATAAAAGTTTAAATACTTTTTCCCTCCTAACCAATTATAATAAAATATGCCAAGAGTTTATTTCTAGAATGGGGTTAATAATATTTTATTATTACTCATTATTTGAAGATAACCTAATATTTTGTTATAAATAGAAGGGTTTTCCATTCATTATTCAATTTCAATTATTTTCATTGTTTCACTCACTGTTGCAGCTCTGATTATTATCACTATCGCACACCGTCTTCTTTTTCATTTGAGTTCTCATTGAGAAAAACATTTTGTTTGCTAGGTTTTACACATTATAGAGGAGAGAGACTCTACAAAAAGCTAAAGACATAGAGGATATCCAAGAACCCATGCCATAGAGGGGGACTGGTAACATTTATTTGTTCCCTTCACAAGTATTTTTTAATAAAATATATTCTTTATATATCTGGTTTCCATTGGATTACTGGAGTTTCCCGCATTTATTACTATTTCATTTTTTTGTTTAATAACATTGTGGCATAGATCAGGGCTTTGGCAGGTTTTGTTTCTATCATTTGTTGTAGATCTACAATGTTTAGAGACCATTTATGTTATTAAGATTGTTTGTCATGAACAATCTTAAGTGTTTCCTTTTCGTACACCTTCGAGGAGAAAACACTATAACACATGGTATGTGGACCATGGTCTTGTAGTAAGAATGTGTATATAAAGAATATGTAATACTTTTTCAAATATAGCTAAGCATAGACATAATTCATAATTGATCATATTTTCTGAATCTGTGTTCTGGGGAAGGCTCCACAACTTAGTGCGCAAAGGCCTTCAAGAGTCTGTAGCTGAGTGCGTAGACCACCTACAGTGGGGTGCGCAAGTCAGAGAAGTGCATGCATTGAAGATCCTTATTAATAAAGAAGATTTTTTGGAAAATTATTAAGTATCTTTATGTGTCCATTATCTGTTGTTATATATATCATCATGCATTTGTTTTTCTAAATTAGGTGAAAGAATACATGTTATACTATTCTCTGTTATGTTTATGCATTAAGTACAAATCTATGAAGTTAATCATCAACATGTAGTTATTCATGTATGCAAAGTTGTAGATAGATATAAGACATAAGTGAACACATGGGTGCCATAGCGCGAATATCCCTCTGGCTATAGAAACCTAGCTTTGCAACCTCTTATAACCCCTTTGGGTGAGACTGTGATATGCTTGTAGGTCATTGCCGAAAGGGTCAGTGATTGAGGGTTTTGTTGGTGCGCATTGCACTCTGAACCTAGGTCAAGCCACCTTAAACCAACAAGCACCTTCATTTCAACTCCAAGCCATTCCACGTGATCATTTGAACTTGCCTCTTCATCCCATATCATTCATATCTTCGTCATCTGCATCAGAGAGCTGAGGTTACTTGTTTCATTCACTGCAAAAGGGAGACAGGGGTGCTACGAGTTCACACAACGCTCAAATTAGTGCATCTTGATGGTCAAATACAAATGTAGCTCTATATTTATCCTTTACTCTTGAAAGAAATCTAAAATTGCATATAGAAGCCAACATAAACCATTTAAAGCCTACAAAAAGGATTAAATTATCGTCGATGCTTTTCTAAAATTCGCAACGTTTTCTTCCTTGCGCTACATTTTTATCCTAATCCGTTGTGATTCCACACAGTGAGACAGATCCTCTTTTTTCTCACTGTCAATTAACTTTTTTGTTATGTAAGGCCTTGCATGAAATAGGTTCATTGGTATTAAAACTATAACAAATTTGTTTCCCTTAAATTTTATGCTCAAAAGTGTTTTAAAAATTTGAATTTTTTCAATGTTTCCTTTCTGGCTTGTGCATTGCGACTGTGCCTAGTTTAAATTCTTTCCAACAGTTCTGAAATTCCAAGTTCTATACGGTTTTCCTGAGAAAGTTTGCAATTGTAAATTTTGGTGTAATTGTTGGAATATATCTGAAGTCATTGTCAAAATATTTGAAGTACCATAACACCTCCATTGTTACACAAACAAGCTACTCATAACACTAAAACAATTCATTGTTGCGAAAGAAAAACTATGTCAACTCTAGAATACAAAAAACATAAATCGGGAGCCATTGTATGTTTTGAACCACATGATATCATAGCCATCAATGTAGATAAAACCATTAGAATGGATTTTGAACAAGTAGGGTGTATGAGATTTTGTGAGAAAATTTAGGGGTATCATTTACAGATGACAAAGGAATTTGCTAGGGATTTTGATGGTGTGTAAGCAAAGGTGGGAAGTCTAACTTTTCCAGTCTCAACTCAATTAATATGTGAGGCCACTAAGATCCCTTTGAGTGGAGAGGAATGGTTCAAAGCTATGGATTTTGATTTGGTTGGTTTCAAGGACTTTCTCAAGCCAAAACACTCAAAAGGGTATGGTTATGCTGTTCCAAGGAGTTATTTACAAGATCACTATAGTAAACTATTGGAGGTGATTCAAAGGTACTTCACATGTGAAGGGAGGTTCAGTAAGGTGTATCACTATCACATTAGTCTCTTAATGCATTTTAATAACAAGAAACCTTTGAATCTTCCTTATTATTTATTTAGGAGTCTATGTAAGATGTATAAGAGAGTTCAAGCAAAAGGAATCACATTGAAGCCATTTTGTTTCATTTTTCATTAACCAAATTGGTGATGATGAAGGAGCATGAGAAGGAGTAGTCATGGTAGGAGTTTTTCGTTTCTTTAGAATGGGAAGAACAATATTCAAATAGTAAAAAAATGAAGAATGACAACCCATCAGTTGTGATTAAAGAAGCTTCACCTAGAACAACAAACTCAGTAAAAAAAATCCTTTGACTAAAAACAAATCAGCTGATAAGAAAAGTGCTAAGAAGCTACATTTCTCATTAGAGGTAAAACATGTGGCAAAGGTACCAAGAACAAGATCTTCAACCTAGATATTTCCTGTAGATCCTCCATCTTCACCTATTCAAGTTATGGAATCAGAGGGCACACAAAAGGAAGTGGAAATTAATGAAAGGGACCAGAAAATTGGGGATTTACAAGGCAGTTGGACAAGTCCCATTTGACAATAACATACTTGTAGCAGGAGAATAGTGAACTTAGGCACAAAATATCGCAAGAAACTATTCAACCTAGTGAAGGATATCCATCAAAGAAAACATTCGAACATGCTGACAAAGGCATAGGAAAACTGGTCGTTGATGTTGAAGAGTTAAAGGAGGTAGTTGAGCAGTCAAGGACACTTAGAACTAGGTCTTCTTCCAAGGTGCAGCTGTAAGTAAAGGAGATTGTTCATCCTAAACAAGATATGTTTTTTATGAGTATAAATAATTCGAGAAGCTACTGGAACAACTTGAAGGAGTTCAACAGTAAGTGGACCAGCTTGCCGAAAAGGATCAAAAGGATAAGTTGTATTTGTTTAGGTAGTTAGAAGTTGTTGTGTATTTCATTAACAAGGCTAAATACAAATGGAAGTGCACCTTGCCTTTGCATAGGCAAGTGAAAATTTTGGTGTCAAAAAGAAGGCTTAAATTGGTAAAGCGTAAACTCAAAGAGACCAAGCAATCTGGAAGAAAGAGAAAGAGAGGTAAGTTGGACATACTTGCAAAGGATATTACAAAGGTGAATCTTCATTAGGAGGGTATGCCTTAGGTCTAAAGTTTTGTCTTTTGCTAAGAAATAAGTTAGTTTTTATGAAGTTTGTAAAGTGCAACAAAGACTTCCTCCAATTTTGTATAATATTTGGTACTGGTGAGATAGTGATGTTTTGAAGGTTTGATTGTCATAAGGGGATTTATATGAATCTTCTAGCATCCATATTGATGTTTCCAACACTTTATATTAAGAAAATAATCACCATATGTTAATTTTTTGGAGGCACTACGAAAGCAGATAATCTTGCTGTGAAATCAGGGAATAGGTCAAAAGGAGGTCTGCAAACATTTTGAATATTAGTTAAGAGGTTCAACACCATCACAAAGGTATTTTAATCATACCCATTTGCTTCATTTTGACAGAAATGGGGTTGCAATTGTACATAACATGGAGGCTAGTTCATTTTGCTGTGAAACTGGCTAATGCGTTGCAAGTGTAGACAATCAGCTCTTTTCATTTCAAATTTCAAATTTTTGACTTCAAGAAGTGGTTTAGATCATGTATATAGGTGGAAAATTTCATTAGGAGCTGTATTTAATGTTTAATTGTCAATATTCCAAGTTGGTGATGTTTTAGGCTTAGATTGGTTGTAAGGAAAACTACTCGTATTTTCAGTATATGCACTAGATTTTCGATGTATCTAGTTAGAAGTTTTTTTTTGGTTAATGATTTCGACCACCTATGGTAGGAGATCGAATCTGTCATGATGTTTAAATGGATACAAATCATTTTAAGTGGTTTTCTTGGTTTGATTTGAGAAGAGAAGACTTCTTGTGCACTGCATTTCTTGAAAACTTTGCCATTGAATGAATGAAAGTTAGAAGGTGATTTTCAGGGATTCTTGTGTTAGAATTGTGGCTATTTGTGCTCCTTTGGTCTTGCAATTTATCTCATGTGTTTACATATCTTAAATGTGTATCTTCTTTCTTGAAAAACCAAATGTTTAATTCATAATTCATCTTTCATGTTGCTTTGATTAGTTATTCAAGTTATCAATATTTTCATCCTAAAGAAACAATTTAGAATTCATCTATGGTATTTATGCTCTATGTGTTGTATTCCACCTTTCTACACTCACCCTCTATAGTGATTTAACCTAAATTCCAAAACCAAGGCTACCTACCTGTTGTGGCCAGCAACAACCCCCCTCGTTCAAACTAGTATCGGCCACGATGCTAGAATGAATGGGGACCCTTAGTTAATTTTCGAAAAAACAAAGCTTTCTTTTGAAATTACAAGCATAAGCTTAGGAAAGGTTTCTTGGACGACTTAAGCCTAAACCTGTGTTCATAAAAGCAAATCTTTAAGGTTGCATCACAAAAAGATAAGAAATGCCTTCGTTTCCCCTCTAAAGGCCAATATGCGCATCGCCTCGGTGTTAGTAGACAACATCGCATCGCAATACGCTAGCATCCACGAACAAAAGCTTACAAGTCCGCCGATCTGCGATGTTGCGATCGCGCGATCGCATATCGCAAAAATGAGGCAGGGTACGTTGGTAAATATTGAATTATTGCGATCTGTGATGTTGCGATCACTAACACTTGCGATCGCGCGACATGCAAGGGTACGTTGGCGAGTCATAAAAGCACCTTAGTACAACTCCTTCGGGCGCGCCACCCAAAGAAAATCCACTTACTATAACCTGACCTGGAAATTATGCGCTTTTAATGATAGTAATAAATTTGGTTGTCAGTTATTAAGTGGAATAAAGACGCGTGCCTTAATGCGGATTTGCTTCACGTAAGGTGGCGTATCTGATTTATTTCTTGCATTTAAAACTCTCCCATCACCTTTCTGATCAATCTTTCCATTTCACTCATAACCTGCAGGAGCAAAGTGCGAAGGCAAAATCAAACAGAAACGCTAAGCGAGATGGGGAAGAAGAACAAAGCTCAGAGCTCAGAGACAAGAGAAAAGACCAAGGAGATGGCACCCCTCTACACAGATACTGCATGCAATAAAGACGCAGGCATCTCAACATGGGAAGGCATGTATAGGCTGTTAGAAGAAGAGAACCCTAGAATAATTAAGGTAACTGCTGCCGTCGCAGGTGCATCACGTCCTTCAGAGGCATCCCTGGAAGACCTAGCGTGCTCTTTCCTCCACAGAATAGCGGCAAGGCCGAAGATCCTACCGTATACAGACATGATCAAGTGGATTTTAGATGATGCGGAATTGCATCATAGACAGTTCAAAGTCCAGGGGCATGGGCTCGTGGGATCGTTTGCAGCTCAAGACCTGAAGCTCATGTATCATCTTCCTGAACCACAAGCGACCTACAATGCAGAGTTTGTTAGGAAGTTCGTAGCAGAGAATCCGGACCTATCAGACACCACTAAGGAATGGTCAAGAAGAGATGAACCATTGAAAAAAGATAAGAACGGTATGTATAGCACTGGTTCTCTTACTTCTCCGTATTGTTTTGCCGCAGCCATGCTCTGTAGGCTATTTGGTAAGCCCGATATCAATAAATTTTCATCTGAATGGCTACCGTTAATTGATGCCGCGACTAACTCTGAGATAGTGGATTGGGCCAAAATCCTTTCTGACACTCTATACACGGCGGTTCTCCACTACCGTTCTAAGAGATCCTTCTCCCAAAGGGTCTATCCTCCTTTTTATTTGTCTGCCTATATAATGGACTCTGTCTGTCTTGTATCGAAATTCCCTACTATGGGCTGGCAATGGACTACCCAGGACCCATTGCCCATTCATGTCTATCATAAAGTCTTGTGGGATTCCCAGTTTGCCCCCCATTTTTACCAGATTTGCCATGGGCTCATACTGCCCATGCATAGAATGATATATGATAAGGACCCCCCAAGGTGCTCTCCCGAGGCACAAAACGATATCATCCCCATAGCAAGATGGTTTGGAGAAGAATGGTTTACCTACATTCGAGTTTTTGGAAGCACTGCACCTCCGCATGTCCTACCCTTGTATATCCCAGATAAACTGTTGGCCCGAGAGATCGCTTATCAGACTTGTTCTGAAGGCGGTTTAACTAAGGACCTAAAGAACAAAAAGAAGGCCATTTGGCCTCAATTCCCCGTCACATGTGGGGCCTTCTCTTTGTTCGATGTGGGACACGCTTTTGGCGAGGTGGAGAATGTGACGTGTCTCCAACTATTTAAGTTCTCACCAAGACCATTCGACCCAAATAAAGTGGCCCAGGAATTTACAACCAATGTCAAGATAAGTGTGTTCTCTGGGAAGAAAGATCTGTTTGATGATCTCTTTCAGAGCAAGAACTCGCTCAAAGAAGTTTTGCAAGAATCTTAGTCGAGGTTGTCCCCAGACGACCTCCGGAAATTCACGTTGTATAGAGAAAGAAGGCTGGCTAACATTCCACTGGAAAGACTGCGAGTAGCTACCAGAGAACCGACTCTGATCATCAGCCTCAGTGAACACTCCAGTGCTTCCAGATCTAATTCCAGTGCCGTAAAAGAAATATCCGAAAATCCTGAAGAGTCTGTGCACCAAGAAGAAAAGAACGAAGAAACAATCAAAGACACGGCTCAGTCAAGTACGATGGCTCAGCAGCAAGTTATCGCCTCGCCACCAAGAGAAGTTCCCCCTCCCGTCACCGAAACACCTCTTGTCACTGAAGAATTGGATAAAGAATGGGAGACCTTCAATGAACTCATAAATCTTGAAGGTCAAGTCCCGAAGACACCTGTGAGGAATACAGAGGTGGTGCAAGAAGTCGCCTCGACCATGGTCAGTAGTGCCGCAGAAATGGAGCATCTTCCTATCGCTCCATCCTCAGAACTTCTACTCAGCATAGAAGAAATACCTCCACTGGACGTATTCTACAGTCCACAGCACAGGGCAGTTGTAAGAAGACAAAGAAAGAAGAGGAAGCTTGAAGATGCACTGTCTCAAGATGCTGAACACCTAGATGTCTTGTGGAAAGACCCGAATAACAATCCAACCGAGAATCTCACGAAATTGTCTCAGATTGCAGGAGCATATGCTTCTGCAACTATCGACAAGGCCTCTGAGGTTCAGCAACTTCTAAAAGAACGTGAAAGCCAAATACAACTGCTACAACAACAGTTGCGACAAGCTAATGAGAACGCTGAAGCTTCCAAGTAGCTCGAAAAGCTACAGGAAGACTTTCGCCAGATGCAGGTGAACCATCAAAGAAGTATTGAAGAAAAGGAAAAGCAGCTGCAGACGGTGCAAGAAATGCATAAAGATGAATCGAAGCTGACAGAGTTTATTTCAGAGTCCATCGGCTTGAACGACCAACTGTCATAGCAAGAGGAAGATATGGTGTGCAGAATATCAAAGTGGAGGCATTTTTGTGAAATAAGCGACAAGATCACCAGCCAGGTGGTGGAATTGCGGAACGACTATGACCAGGCCAACAAAAGAGTAACAGAATATCTAACTTGGCAAAATGACGAGGAAGGGAAAAGAGCAGGAGCACCCAAGATTAATGAAAATCATAAGGAGCTGCTCTTTAACAAATGGGACGAACAAATCACACAGGCGGAGCAAGCAGCAGAGACAGCGGCGACACAGGCGAGCATACTTATCGACTGTGTAAATGAAAATTTACACAGGGCCAATTTGATTTCAGAGTCCACTCCGGGGTACCTACCAATCGCGTCGCAACTGGAGGCAGAATGGAGACAGAGAACGCAGGCAAACGGGAAAACAATCCAGACATTGGCTAGACTAAACTGGGAAAGTTACTGGACTTACTTAGTTAAGCCTCACAGCCAATGCATGACAGTAAGATGCATCATGAACGCAGTCGAGAAAGTAGCGCCAACTCTTATGGATGCTGTTTTCGCAGCCCAGCTAAGCACAAAAATCAGCCAGCCTGCTCTTCTCAAGCCTATGCTTGACAGCTGCAACTTCAGAGACCAAATTAAGAAGTAATTTCATTTAGAATGTTGTTTTTTGCTTTTAACTAAATTAGAAAAAGGGCGGTCATTTGAGAACCGTATCCTCAATTTTGTAAACATACTATTATTAAGATTAGGTAGTAGTATTTCAACCCTTCTCATTGCATTGGAGAAGGGTCCAGAAATTTGTCAAAAACTTGTCCTCAGAACATGCATTTCTGCACCTCAGAGGAGGGTTTGATGAATGGAAGGATCGGATTTATTTATATTTACATTTTAATGTCTGCTACTGATGTTGCATTTCTGTACTCTTAGTAGGCGTTCAAAGTAAGTAGAAGTAGATCATTATTGCTTGAAGTTTGTGAGTAGGAATTAGTCATAAATGGTACTTTTATCTCTTGACGAATTTCTGCTGATTTGCTTAAGGTGATATGCAGCTGATGTTATTTGTATGTTAATGTATAGATTTATGGTTACCATTTGGCACTTTTGTACGGTGGAATCATCTGTTTATGTTTGACATATGAATGATTTATCATGTGATACGTAGTCCACAACTGTCCTGTTTAACTTCTTATGCAGAATGGTTTATCTTAAATGGTTTATATTCTTATAGTAGCTGAATAATCTTCAATACCAGTTATTATATGAAATCTTTTTAGATCGCATGATGAAAAGGATATATCCTGGGTTAGAGTAGGTTGTATATGTTATTTTTATTCTGATTTTAGCAGCTTATAGCCAAATGATGAATTAGATTAAAGTTAGTTCTCAAAAGTTCTCTAGAAACAGCATAAATCAAAACTTACACACACACACACACCCCTTGCATCGGGAAGCTGGTCCCATTATCCCCAGTCGGACCCGCTACTCCAAACGGGCAAGGAGCCGCCAACCAGGTTCCGGATCGGGTGGGTATCCCCCTTGTTGTCGACCCGATTTCGGGGCCCTCAACATAATTTGGCGCTAGAAGGAGGGCCTGAGCACATTGTCTGATTAGAATGTTTTTAATTATAAATCTTGAAACGGGATGGCTACTCACAGAATTCCTATTTGGAGTTGCATCCATGTTCCTGCTGTGGAGCGATAAAAAGGTGTCTTGTGAACTCCTAATTACCTCACATTAATTATCAACCCAGGGACGACTTTTTATTTCAAGAGTGTACTCTGTCTGAGGCGGCTATTTACTTAAGAGTAATGTTTTGCAGTATAGTGCTTAAAACCCAAAAGTAAATGAATGCTTGAAAAAGAATCTAATTGGAACAGCAAGAAACTGAAATGTCTTAAACTAAATCATTCATTCAAACAACCATCAATCGAGGATATAGTAGCAATAACTCAGTCCTCTAGAAATTGATGCAAAAGGAATTAGAGCATGGACCATGGATCAGGGAGCGTGGTAGCATTTGCTGAGGCTCACGACAGCCTTGGACCTTCTCTCACACCAAAGCAACAAAGGCAAGTAAATAAATCAGCAGAAAGTAAAACGGAACAACGAAATGGAAATGGGACAGCAATAAATGATACAACAGTAAAATGGAACAAATGGAACAACAGCAATCAAATGGAACAACAATCCTTAATGAATTACGAAACAACAACTATCACCCGTATGTACATGATTTACATTAATATAGCAATCTGAGAGTATCGAATGATGCAACTATGTTTCTAAACAGAATGATGCTACTCTCGAATCCCATAAATATGGTTTAACATAAATCCAATGACAGTAACATTCATACCAGTACTCTGTTACAGAAATGGCTGAATAAAGATACAATCCGACCCCGTGTGAATTCAATTATATAGTGCAGAGTTCTTACATGGAGAAATCGTTCATTCATTGATCATAACAGAATCATAGCGTATCATATAAAGAATGTATCAGATTACTTAATAATAGAAATAAACAAACGACACGCAAATCACCATATAATAATACAAAGGCAAGTGTCCTTCGGAGCCGGGCCCTTAGCTGCCAATGGAACACTGCCTTAAGTTACTCCAGATGCAGAGACGAAATGAACACCGAGTCTTTTATATTAATTGCATCAACAAAAGCATAACAAAGTCAGGTCTCAGCGAGACTCAATGATCACAGTTGTTCTGGAACCGTAAAATTACAAGAACAGTCCTCCCTCCTCTGATCTTTGGTTTCATTTAAATAGAGGAAGATCAGAGCATAGATAATTACAACATGATTCTTTTACAAATTTAGGTTGATTCTAACTTCATCTCTTCAACAAAAGCAAGACGAATTTGGGTTGGCAGCTGAGATTTGGAGGACGGCCGCAACTGCAAATCTGAGAAAATCGTGCTCAAAGAACCTTGTGTTTCTCCCTGTACAAGCCGAATTTGGGCAAACCGTTCTTGACAAAAGTTAATTGGGCCCGTTCTGGACAAAACCCATGTTCCGGAGTTTCCAAATTCGTCTTCATTTGCTCAGAATCTCAACCGTAAAACTGTCACTCCTTAAACCAGCGAATTTCTGAGTTGGCAGATTTAAAAATCAAATCTTCAATCTGGAAGTTACCTTGGAGGCTAAAAATGGTGAATAATGTTATAACCAACTTATTAAAACTATCATTGGTAAAATAATGCATAATAATGAATTTATTAGAAATAAAGGAGAATAAATAATGTAAGAGCATAAATCATCATAAAATGGATTTATTTAATAAATTATAATAAATGACATGATGAAGAATGGTAGAAATGGGTGGAATAAACGTTCACAAGTGACAATAACAATGGCATATTAACGACCCAACACACCCCCACACTCAATATGTTGCATGTCCTCATGCAACGAAAACTGAATATATTGCATGTCCTCATGCAACCCAAAGACAAAAACCATGTGTTACCCAAGCAATACAAATTTGAGAATAACTGAATGCTTCCTTAATTAATAAATATTCAATTTTAGCAATCTCGATGAAGGCATAACAATTTTTACATTGACATTCAACTATATGTATGAGGTTGCAGCAAAATATGACATAGATAGCATCAAACTTCATTAACCATTTTCCCCAAAAACTACAAACCAGCTTTTGTCAAAATTTGGCAAGTAAATTTAGAATATGTGAATGCCTTTATGATCCAAAAATCAGATTGTTTTGATGCACGGATCATGAGATATAAACAAAATGGTTGTAAGTGAGAGTGCATGATTTCCGAAATTTTATGAACCAATATTTCTTGAATTTATCTAGGTATGTGTATTTCAATAGTATGTCTGTGTTTCCTAGAGATCACAAGAATTGAGTTCATAGTTTTTAAAAATATTAGGGAAATCAATTTCTACACTGAAATTGTATGCCTTAAAGGAGAGAAAATAGAAAACATCCATCATGCGTAGCAATTCCTCCCCCTCTTTGAAAAATTAGCATGCCCTCATGCGATGCTAGAAAACAAATAGAGGTGGTAGCTACCAGTTGTTGAATTCTATGCTTGGTGTAAAACAACATGGAATAAGGAAGGTGTTGAGAGTGAATAAGAATAGCAATGGATGATAAAGAATATGAATGGCGTGGTGATAAGAAAGAAAGGAATGAAAGGAACACTCCTCCACACTTGAAAATGACATGCTGCTGAAAAAGGGGAAGTGGTAAAGATGTGAAATGAAGGATGACAAATAATGCTCAAAATGGATTTTCATTAGATTCCCCTAAATTTATAATAAATTAGAAAACTATGCAATTTTACCTCAAGTTTTACCTCCAAAAATGTGGAATGACATATATGGACTGGCAGTTGTTGAAGCTGATGTAGGCAAAGTTGGTGCTGAAAGTGATGCAAAAGGTGGAATCCAGGGAAGCACAACATGTCTGAAGAATTGTTCACGTTCGCGAGCCTCTACTGTGAAGTGCAATAGTGTGGTCATGCTACGAATAGAATTCTGCCCATACTTGTTGTTCTCCTGTAGACAAAGCACTATTTTGCATACAATGTTCTTGAATCCATAGTGTTAGCTTTGAATAGCAACAGATAAAATGCATGCAAAATTTCAATTAAAAAAAACTTATGTATACATGCAACACTAATATGTTGTCAAATCAACAAGGTAGGGAAAAGTGTAGTAATCATATCGCATGCAAACCCATAATGCATACATTCCCCCCCTCCAATTGGAAAATGGATTCCATAACCATAAAGCATATGAGAGGGGTGGTGCGGACCGCAAGGCAATGAAATGAACAATATATGAGTAAGTGAAGCAGAGTACACTTATCAATGATAGGATGGTGAAAATTATGGTTATATTGAGAGCAAAGTGTGTAAAGATAGTTATGAATAAGAGATAGGATGCTTTGGATTGATGATAGTTTATACAAAACGAAAAAGGACAACAATATGCTAAAAAGATGCTTTACTGACGGTATTCTAGCTGAAAATGATGTGATTGATCATAAAACAATTTCTCATGCATAAAGGTTCAAAACAGGGAAAAGATTAAGGAAATAACTTCTCTGATAAAAAGAAAAATAAGAAAAGGGTATTATAATAATAATTGATGATAAGATATAACTTCAATACCATAAGCAGAGCCGCTGCTGCCAGCAGGCATCGATAGCCTCGGCAGGGTTGCTTTTTAACCCATATGAGCCAGGATCCTCAATTTATAAATGGAGAGTTACAGTGCTGTTCTACAGAAGAGATCAGTGTGCTGGCGTGGTAACCAGATAATCACACTGCCATTCACTGAGATGTAGCAAAAGTGATCAGGCCGGCTCGTGATGAGACCTCCTGTTCCAAGGATAATTTGGCTATCCAATGGATCATAACCCTGGTGTGGTGGCCATAACGGGAATGTCACTCTGTTACAACCTTATGAACATGGTAGGCTGGCTCGTAATGAGACCCCCTATCCTCCATCTGCGAACAAAATTTTGTTGTTATTACATATTTTTATGATAAAATGAGGGAGGCTCAGTACTCCTTAAGAGCAGGGATGGCGGAAGAAGTTGAAGATGTCAATAGAAAAAATATACCCATAATCTCATTTATTACAGACAGAGAAGATTATAACCAGGAAGGGTGGAACCAGCATGGTATTAAGATGATCAATCAATATCATGTTCAACAGAAAACAATGCAGTAAAGTAGTATATAAGTAATTGTGTCCCTTCTGAAAAGAATCTATCATCAAGGAGGTGTCCTGTTAAATATCATAATGTGAATGATATTAACTTGCTTCAATAGAATCCATAATTCTTGTCCTCATAAAAGTAGTGTACTTCATGCCATGAAAGAGAATCAGGAAAATGTGGTTGAGATGAACTATGAATAATCCCACAAGAGAAAGGAAGGGTTGCTCTCAAAAATACTCTCAAAGTGTTGCTTTTTTTTTTTTGAAGGAACAGCAAAAACACTCAAAAAGAAAGTGGTGTTCTATGTAGGGAACAACAAAGAAAATGCATACCAAAAAAACAAAAATACACACAAAAACGCGAAACTGTTGTTCCTTTTGAAAAAGGAACAGCAAAAACACGCACTGCTGTTCCTTTTGAAAAAAGGAACAGCAAAAACTCAAACTGCTGTTCCTTTTGAAAAAGGAACAGCAAAAACACGCACTGCTGTTCCTTTTGAAAAAAGGAACAGCAAAAACTCAAACTGCTGTTCCTTTTGAAAAAGGAACAGCAAAAACACGCACTGCTGTTCCTTTTGAAAAAAGGAACAACAAAAACTCAAACTGCTGTTCCTTTTGAAAAAGGAACAGCAAAAACACGCACTGCTGTTCCTTTTGAAAAAATGAACAACAAAAACTCAAACTGTTGTTCCTTTTGAAAAAGGAACAGCAAAAACACGCACTGTTGTTCCTTTTGAAAAAAGGAACAACAAAAACTCAAACTGCTGTTCCTTTTTGAAAAAGGAACAGCAAAAACACGCACTGCTGTTCCTTTTGAAAAAAGGAACAACAAAAACTCAAACTGCTGTTCCTTTTGAAAAAGGAACAGCAAAAACACGCACTGCTGTTCCTTTTGAAAAAAGGAACAGCAAAAACTCAAACTGCTGTTCCTTTTTGAAAAAGGAACAGCAAAAACACGCACTGCTGTTCCTTTTGAAAAAAGGAACAGCAAAAACTCAAACTGCTGTTCCTTTTGAAAAAGGAAGAGCAAAAACACGAACTGCTGTTCCTTTTGAAAAAGGAACAGCAAAAACTCAAACTGTTGTTCCTTTCGAAAAAGGAACAGCAAAACACGCACTGCTGTTCCTTTTGAAAAATGAACAGCAAAAACACACCAAATGCTGTTCCTTTTGGAAAAGGAACAGCAAAAACACACCCAACGTGAAAGTGCAAAAGTGCTGTTCCATTTCGAAAGGGAACAACAGTTGTTCCATTTCGAAAAGGAATAGCAAAATGAACTGTGAAAAAGGAACAACAAAATGAATGGCTGAACCAAAAAGTGCTATTCCTTTAGAAAATAAATAGCAAAACGAAAATGATGTCCCTTTGAAAAAGGAACAGCAGGAACGACAAAAATGCACACAAATGCTGTCTCTTCAGAAAAGGAACAGCAAAATACACAACCATAAAATGCAAACACGCAAAGAATGAATTAGTTGTTCACTGCATTGATGCTGAGGATGAGTTGCACTTTGAATAAAGAAACACCTGAAACACAAAATATAAGAGAAATTAGAAAAGAAACAACAAAAAGCAGTATGTAAATAAATAAATTGAGTTACAACAGCTATGATGTTATGTCAAAAAAAATGATCTATTCGAAAAATGTTTTGGCAGCAAAGACATGACATGAATCTTCAAATGGAAATCAATTCTTCATTTGTTCTATTATGAATCCGTTGGGTAATGATTTGGATAAAATTCCTTTGTTTTATAAAAATTTCTTTGAAAAATCACTCGTCCATAAATTGACCTTCTTTATTTTCCCAGGACCTGCAAAAAACGAGTGTCTACCTGCAATAAAACATTCAATCATGGAGAAAGAGAGGTGATCGGGCTCCCCTAATCCAAGAATTATGCAAAAAACAACAAGTAGTTACTCTGTATAACAAATCCATTGAGAAAATAACAAAGTAAAATTTATCTGTCACTTGCGGGAGAGCAGTGGCCAATCATGCTAGCCCGCAGTGTTTTAATCACAACTTCTTTGTTTTTCGTCGAAATCGAGTGATTTCAAAGCCAAATGAGAGCTAAATCAAAGGTTTATCTCCAGTAGAAACAGGTTTTAAAAATTCAATCATATGATATGTCAAATTTGTTTAGAACAACCTGCATAATAGAGTTATCTTCGATTACCCGGCTTAGACCAACAGTTGATATTTCAAGCATAACGTTTTCGTTTGATGTCGGATTCGAATGATTCAAATTGGAAATGAAAATAGATTCATTTATTGATCTCCAATAGAAACATGTTTTGAAGACAAGAAGAATTGATAGGTCAAATAGTTTAAGGAACAGCTGGAAAGACATAGTTTTAAGGGTGCTGATTTACGATAGACAGTCAGTATTTTGATCATAACTTCCCCATACGATATCAAAAATGAGTGATTCCAATTTCATTGTAAACTAGATTCATAGGGGAACCTACCATAGAAACATGTTTTAAAAATTCATTCATTTAGGCCTCCAAAAACTGACTGTCCTAACTCTGTTCCTGAGCTGCCCGCTAGACATCCGATCAATGTTTTGGCTCTAACTTTTTCGTTTCAAATCCAAATTGAGTGATTAAAATTGGGTTAGAAAGTAGACATCAAGGGCTACTTAGGGTAGAAACAGGTTTTAAAAATATTCATTTTTGGTCCCTCAGAACATGACTGTCCCGACTGTTTTTCCAGAATGTTCATCAAGCCCGCAAACCAAAAAAAATGAAATTCAAGCATTTTTTCAAATTGGTGATAAAAATGAAAATGAGTGTTTGTAGAACTTATTATTTCCATTATGATTCATCTACATACACAAATTATAAAAAAAATTATCACCGATGTTGATTTGCATAGCATGTTGCAACAAAAACCCTAGTTTTACATGGAAAAACAAAATGCATTTATTTATTCCCTTATTTATTTTATTTTCTACCCTAACCTATTTTGATTTGAAAAATGAATATAACTACGTATATGAGTACTTCCAGTGAAGCCATTTTCAAAATAAGGCTTCATGTATACACATACCCAAATTTGAAAAATGCATATTAATGAAAATTAGGGTATAAGAAGCCATCTTCCCTTGAAAAAATGATATCAAAAATTGTTGAAGCATGGAGTGATGTTGCAAACAAATGATGGAGTGAAACCAATCTTCAATGTATCCTTTACTTTTTTGATCTTGCATAGCCATCATATCATGAAGTTCTTGGGCTTTTAAAATAGCTTGTTGATGCATAGTAAAAGAAACCTCATTTTCTTCCATAGCTTCTACAATTTTTGCATTTGAAACATTCTGAATCTCATTGTAGGTTTTCTCTAATAACACATGTGAGATAGAATGGGTGGGAAGGGTGGGTAAATTTGTCAGCTCAACATTGTAAGCATGTTGTACTGGTTTATTGTGGTGAGGGTGTGGAATTAGTTGAGCAGGAAAATGTGTAAAGAATGGAGCATTTTGATGATGTGGCTGATTGGGTTGTGTGAATGATTTTGATGGGCAAGCAAGGTGTTGTGAAAGAGCTGGTGGAGAATATGGAGAATGTGCTTGTGCTACAAGATGAGGGAGAGTATTCATGCCATCATAAGATGAACCATGCCCAACTTGTAAACAAGATAGGTGGTTATATTGAAATTGACATGGCTGCCCTAACACATCAGCATTCCATAATGGATTATACAAGTAAGAAAGTGGAGAGGGAGTGTTTTGAACCATACCTGTAGGCCATGATTTCCGTGGTTTTGACCTTGTTGCAGCTTCCTTACCTCTTTGATATGCTACTTCCATCCTAGATAAGGAAGAGTAAGTATCTATGAGATGCTCCTTTCGGTCATGAGAACAAAACATTTCATCAAATTCTTCATTTTTATGAACCTGCAAAACATCTAATTTTTCATTTAGAGAGCTAATAAAATCAACTTTAAAATGTTCAAATAACACATTGATTTCAGCTCTTATGTCTCTTGTTCTTGTAGCAGATTTGGAAAACAAAGAAAAAACATCTCTAGGATTCTTACCAGCCTTGGAGATTCCTCTTGAATACCTTATGCACAACTCACAAACATCATCATATGATAACTGAAAAACATCACCTTTTCCTATCAGATTTAAAAGTTCTAAAAATTCATCTTTGATTCCTTTAAGAATGAGTGTTTTTAAGATCTCTTTTTCCAAATGCTTATATTTTGATTTTTGAAGGTTGTATTGAAATCGATCTACATAATCCTCCAAACTTTCATCTTCCCCTTGTATCATATAGAAAATATCTTCATTGGCTTTGCAATAGTCTTGGTACTTCTTCAAGAATATGTTCTTCATGTCCTCCCATGATTGGATGCAATTCCCACCTAGGCTCATGAGCCATCGGAGAGCTGCTCCTTTTAGAGTAAGAGGAAACACTTTCGATCTTTGATCATTAGTACAATAATCATATCCTATACAAAGTATTTCAAACTCAAACATAAATGTATGTGGATCTTCATTTGCTAAACCATGAAAATTTGGTAAAGATGGGGGAATTATGTGCATTTGTGTCACTCCTAGATCTTTGATAGGAAATTCAAAAGTAGAAACGTGAGCCATTTCTTACCATAATAGAAGATGTTCTTCATGTGTTTCTTCAAGGCTCCTTCTTCAAATGTTCCTATCAATTAGTTAGTGAAATGGGTGGTGCTTACATCACCACTTGCGTGAGATCATGTGATTCATTTTTTTAAAAATTTCTATCTTTTTCCTAATAATTCACAAAAAATTCAAACATCTATTTCTACCCTAGGTTCTTTAACAGTCCTGCTGGAAAGCGGATGGGGGATCAGGGCTTTTACATGCTCCGTACGCAGGTTCTTACCTTCCGTTTTTAAGATCCAACTCTTCCCTAGCAGGCACTCATCAGATTCACACTACTCTTTAGAAATGGCTACACTCTCCCCGGCAACGGCGCCAAAATGTGGAGCGATAAAAAGGTGTCTTGTGAACTCCTAATTACCTCACATTAATTATCAACCCAGGGACGACTTTTTATTTCAAGAGTGTACTCTATCTGAGGCGGCTATTTACTTAAGAGTAATGTTTTGCAGTATAGTGCTTAAAACCCAAAAGTAAATGAATGCTTGAAAAAGAATCTAATTGGAACATCAAGAAACTGAAATGTCTTAAACTAAATCATTCATTCAAACAACCATCAATCGAGGATATAGTAGCAATAACTCAGTCCTCTAGAAATTGATGCAAAAGGAATTAGAGCATGGACCATGGATCAGGGAGCATGGTAGCATTTGCTGAGGCTCACGACAGCCTTGGACCTTCTCTCACACCAAAGCAACAAAGGCAAGTAAGTAAATCAGCAGAAAGTAAAACGGAATAGCGAAATGGAAATGGGACAGCAATAAATGATACAACAGTAAAATGGAACAAATGGAACACCAGCAATCAAATGGAACAGCAATCCTTAATGAATTACGAAACAACAACTATCACCCGTATGTACATGATTTACATTAATATAGCAATCTGAGAGTATCGAATGATGCAACTATGTTTCTAAACAGAATGATGCTACTCTCGAATCCCATAAATATGGTTTAACATAAATCCAATGACAGTAACATTCATACCAGTACTCTGTTACAGAAATGGCTGAATAAAGATACAATTCGACCCCGTGTGAATTCAATTATATAGTGCAGAGTTCTTACATGGAGAAATCGTTCATTCATTGATCATAACAGAATCATAGCGTATCATATAAAGAATGTATCAGATTACTTAATAATAGAAATAAACAAACCACACGCAAATCACCGTATAATAATACAAAGGCAAGTGTCCTTCGGAGCCGGGCCCTTAGCTGCCAATGGAACACTGCCTTAAGTTACTCCAGATGCAGAGACGAAACGAACACCGAGTCTTTTATATTAATTGCATCAACAAAAGCATAACAAAGTCAGGTCTCAGCGAGACTCAATGATCACAGTTGTTCTGGAACCGTAAAATTACAAGAATAGTCCTCCCTCCTCTGATATTTGGTTTCATTTAAATAGAGGAAGATCAGAGCATAGATAATTACAACATGATTCTTTTACAAATTTAGGTTGATTCTAACTTCATCTCTTCAACAAAAGCAAGACGAATTTGGGTTGGCAGCTGAGATTTGGAGGACGGCCGCAACTGCAAATCTGAGAAAATCGTGCTCAAAGAACCTTGCGTTTCTCCCTGTACAAGCCGAATTTGGGAAAACCATTCTTTACAAAAGTTAATTGGGCCCGTTCTGGACAAAACCCATGTTCCGGAGTTTCCAAATTCGTCTTCATTTGCTCAGAATCTCAACTGCAAAACTGTCACTCCTTAAACCAGCGAATTTCTGAGTTGGCAGATTTAAAAATCAAATCTTCAATCTGGAAGTTACCTTGGAGGCTAAAAATGGTGAATAATGTTATAACCAACTTATTAAAACTATCATTGGTAAAATAATGCATAATAATGAATTTATTAGAAATAAAGGAGAATAAATAATGTAAGAGCATAAATCATCATAAAATGGATTTGTTTAATAAATTATAATAAATGACATGATGAAGAATGGTAGAAATGGGTGGAATAAACGTTCACAAGTGACAATAACAATGGCATATTAACGACCCAACACCTGCCTCTTCCAACACTCCACCAGATGTGGTAAGGCTATTGTCTCAGGTAAAATTCAATGGTAAGAATAATTCTTCTGCATTTCATAATGCCCTGCAATTCATTCAAAGAGTTTTGAGTTCTGATATTCAAAAAATTGACGAAGGCGTTTTGTGCAGGATTTTTACTCTTACACTCACAGCGGAAGCTAGAAAATGGTGTAGAAGCCTCACAGTTGCATCAGTCCACAGCTGGGACCAATTCATTAGGATTTTCATCTTGGAATTTGATTGCTATGAATACGACCAGGTATATGATGAAATCGACTATCTGCGGAAAGAAGGCGAACCCGTAAGGGATTTCAATATGCAATTTCATCTTAAGTGTCTACAGTATGACCTCGAGGATGAGCTCACAGATGAAGAATCTTCAGATTATGATGAGTGTTTCCTACCTCCTGTACCTGACCAAACAGAATTCAGCTTAGGAGTATTGCATGCTCTGACACCAGAAAACGAAGGCAAAAATACCGAAAGAGAAAATACCTTAGCACCAGAAGATAACTTCGACATCGAGTCAGACAATATCATTTCAAATCAACAAATGCTGATGCCAAGGTTAGATCCACCTACTGTTTCTCTTTCGAAAAGTATCGGCACAAAAAGGTATGATCTAAAACCCGATGCTTATAGTGAATCTGATGAACGAGATTTAGTTGATTCTATTAAATGCGTTGTTCCAGATTTACATTTTTCTCTTTACCCCAATATTTTTAGTGATGATGATTTTTTCCCTCATAATATTAAGCATATTTCAACGGACACAGAGGGTTATTCAAACGAACCCTCATTGGGTTTTCAAAATAAAGAGACCACTTTAACACAGCCTTTGATCCATATTAAACGAGAGCTGCCTCACCTCCCTCGTCTGAAAACATATAATGAAAAAGAGGAACGTAGGGGACACTGTAAAGTCTTTTGTGATAGTCATTTTGCCGATCGTGATGATGTTGAGTTATCACAAGTAACTCAACTAGGGTCAGATGATAAAAAACATCTTAGATCAGGAATTATACCAGCTGACCCTCACATCAAAGTGAAAGCTCATTTGAATAATCTTACTATCCAAGACAACACTCCGATCTATGATTCATATCAAGAGGAAAGTTTCATCCCTGTTCGCAATCATAACTCAGTTCCTGATTCACAAAACTTGGCTAGTTCTTGTGAAAAGAAAAAAATTACAAGTAACTCCCAGACGTGCGACACCACTATGTGTATACATACCCAATCATTTCTTTCTCACTCGCTCTCATCTTGTACAAAATCAAATTTCTGTTTAAATTTTCAAATTTTTGATAGATTAGACTTCAGCGATTTATATATAAACACTTTCATTTCAAACGAAATCGCTGAAAACTTAACGTCAACAAACTACGGGTTACAAGCCATCGAGATTGAGAAACCCATTTCACAATTTGGCTTGTTATCCCTCCTATTGAAAGATCGCCGATCTACAAAAGAAATCCATCTCAATTTCTATGATCCAATAGGTACTCAGTTGGAAGGAACCTATCATGAGAAAATAAAACCAGGCATAATTCCAATTGAGTTTATAGGTTCTTGTTCCCTAGCCAACAAATTCAATCCAAGAGAAATTCGATTCTTTTTACCAATGCTTGGGAAATTCATACGGCTAGGGATAATAATGAATCGTTGGTTCCATTGGAAATATCATTTTACTTAGTTATTTCCTGTATATAATTAGAATAGGAGTAGGAGTAATTTAGCTAGGTTATTAATTTTGCTTCCAATAATTGATAGGCAAAGTTAGTTATATTCTCTACATGACCCTAGAGAATAGTTGCCTCTCCCAAATAAAAGTTCGTTCTGGCTAAACAATATTTGACGTTTGCTAAAGAAACCGTGTCTCTATTAAAGATTTTGAACTTCGACTCTCTTAAACGGAAAATCTTTTGGGAATTTAATCTTTATTATCGATAGATCTTTAACCCAGAAATGATGATAAGTTCAACCCCAGAAAATTTTAAAGGAAGCTATCTCAGTGAGGAATTCGTTTTAGATCAGCACAATAAAAGGTATCAATATTAGAATAAAGATTCTCTGTGAAAACAGCCATTATCAAAAGCAGCCCTATCATTGTCGTCCAGAACTTTCTTAAGGAAAGAGAATTTGACTTCCTCCCTGCTAAAGGAAAATGCAACGTTCAGGAGAATAACCTAAAAAGATGCTATATCTCAAAGAATAAGAGGTCTCATCACGAGCCGACTTATCATGATCACAGATATTATAACTTGCTGACTTTGCCAAAACTGTCTACCAAAACAGGGCAACGACTCAAGATTGTTGCGATCAAAAGACAAGGGGTCTCATCACGAGCCAGCTTGTTCAGCAAAAGTGTAAATCAAGTGAATGACTGTGTCATAATTTGGCCACCAAACCAAGACATTGTTCTTTAGAGAATAAAAAAGAAAAAGCATCAAGAAAGGGTTAATTCTTCTGAAAAAGTTGTAAGAAAAACTGAGGCAGGATAAAGGATCATTCCTGGATAATAGGTAACCCTGTCGAGGCTATGGACGCCTGCTGGCAGCAGTGGCTCTACCTGCGACAAAGGGGCATTCTTAAAAAGGGTTTGATACATAGAGAACACTTTATTTTTATGTTTTACAAGACCAAGTAATAACTGATCTAAACTCGAAAACAACCTGGGAATGCAAGTAATTGGAATAGAATGGGGCTAAAACAAAACATCATTGACGCTTTGAAGTATTGTTTGTTTTTATCTTTTTATAATAAAGTTCGAATTCCCTGAGAAAATTTTTAAAAAAAGTCTGAAAACGTCAATAGAAAAAGAGCAGAGATAACTGGTTCTCCCAAGTGAATCGCCAATTGTTGTGGCCAGCAACAACCCCCCTCGTTCAAACTAGTATCGGCCACGATGCTAGAATGAATGGGGACCCTTAGTTAATTTTCGAAAAAACAAAGTTTTCTTTTGAAATTACAAGCATAAGCTTAGGAAAGGTTTCTTGGACGACTTAAGCCTAAACCTGTGTTCATAAAAGCAAATCTTTAAGGTTGCATCACAAAAAGATAAGAAACGCCTTCGTTTCCCCTCTAAAGGCCAATATGCGCATCGCCTCAGTGTTAGTAGACAACATCGCATCGCAATACGCTAGCATCCATGAACAAAAGCTTACAAGTCTGCCAATCTGCAATGTTGCGATCGCATATCGCAGAAATGAGGCAGGGTACGTTGGCAAATATTGAATTATTGCGATCTGCGATGTTGCGATCACTAACACTTGCGATCGCGCGACATGCAAGGGTACGTTGGCGAGTCATAAAAGCACCTTAGTACGACTCCTTCGGGCACGCCACCCAAAGAAAATCCACTTACTATAACCTGACTTGGAAATTATGCGCTTTTAATGATAGTAATAAATTTGGTTGTCAGTTATTAAGTGGAATAAAGACGCGTGCCTTAATGCGGATTTGCTTCACGTAAGGTGGCGTATCTGATTTATCTCTTGCATTTAAAACTCTCCCATCACCTTTCTGATCAATCTTTCCATTTCACTCATAACCTGCAGGAGCAAAGTGCGAAGGCAAAATCAAACAGAAACGCTAAGCGAGATGGGGAAGAAGAACAAAGCTCAGAGCTCAGAGACAAGAGAAAAGACCAAGGAGATGGCACCCCTCTACACAGATACTGCATGCAATAAAGACGCAGGCATCTCAACATGGGAAGGCATGTATAGGCTGTTAGAAGAAGAGAACCCTAGAATAATTAAGGTAACTGCTGCCATCGCAGGTGCATCACGTCCTTCAGAGGCATCCCTAGAAGACCTAGTATGCTCTTTCCTCCACAGAATAGCGGCAAGGTCGAAGATCCTACCGTATACAGACATGATCAAGTGGATTTTAGATGATGCGGAATTGCATCATAGACAGTTCAAAGTCCAGGGGCATGGGCTCGTGGGATCGTTTGCAGCTCAAGACCTGAAGCTCATGTATCATCTTCCTAAACCACAAGCGACCTACAATGCAGAGTTTGTTAGGAAGTTCGTAGCAGAGAATCCGGACCTATCAGACACCACTAAGGAATGGTCAAGAAGAGATGGACCATTGAAGAAAGATAAGAACGGTATGTATAGCACTGGTTCTCTTACTTCTCCGTATTGTTTTGCCGCAGCCATGCTCTGTAGGCTATTTGGTAAGCCCGATATCAATAAATTTTCATCTGAATGGCTACCGTTAATTGATGCCACGACTAACTCTGAGATAGTGGATTGGGCCAAAATCCTTTCTGACACTCTATACACGGCGGTTCTCCACTACCGTTCTAAGAGATCCTTCTCCCAAAGGGTCTATCCTCCTTTTTATTTGTCTGCCTATATAATGGACTCTGTCTGTCTTGTATCGAAATTCCCTACTATGGGCTGGCAATGGACTACCCAGGACCCATTGCCCATTCATGTCTATCATAAAGTCTTGTGGGATTCCCAGTTTGCCCCCCATTTTTACCAGATTTGCCATGGGCTCATGCTGCCCATGCATAGAATGATATATGATAAGGACCCCCCAAGGTGCTCTCCCGAGGCACAAAATGATATCATCCCCATAGCAAGATGGTTTGGAGAAGAATGGTTTACCTACATTCGAGTTTTTGGAAGCACTGCACCTCCGCATGTCCTACCCTTGTATATCCCAGATAAACTTTTGGCCTGAGAGATTGCTTATCAGACTTGTTCTTAAGGCGGTTTAACTAAGGACCTAAAGAAAAAAAAGAAGGCCATTTGGCCTCAATTCCCCGTCACATGTGGGGCCTTCTCTTTGTTCGATGTGGGACATGCTTTTGGCGAGGTGGAGAATGTGACGTGTCTCCAACTATTTAAGTTCTCACCAAGACCATTCGACCCAAATAAAGTGGCCCAAGAATTTACAACCAATGTCAAGATAAGTGTGTTCTCTGGGAAGAAAGATCCGTTTGATGATCTCTTTCAGAGCAAGAACTCGCTCAAAGAAGTTTTGCAAGAAGCTCAGTCGAGGTTGTCCCCAGACGACCTCCGGAAATTCACGTTGTATAGAGAAAGAAGGTTGGCTAACATTCCACTGGAAAGACTGCGAGTAGCTACCAGAGAACCGACTTTGATCATCAGCCTCAGTGAACACTCCAGCGCTTCTAGATCTAATTCCAGCGCCGTAAAAGAAATATCCGAAAATCATGAAGAGTCTGTGCACCAAGAAGAAAAGAACGAAGAAACAATCAAAGACATGGCTCTGTCAAGTACGATGGCTCAGCAGCAAGTTATCGCCTCGCCACCAAGAGAAGTTCCCCCTCCCGTCGCCGAAACACCTCTTGTCACTGAAGAATTGGATAAAGAATGGGAGACCTTCAATGAACTCATAAATCTTGAAGGTCAAGTCCCGAAGACACCTGTGAGCAATACACAGGTGGTGCAAGAAGTCGCCTCGACCATGGTCAGTAGTGCCGCAGAAATGGAGCATCTTCCTATCGCTCCATCCTCAGAACTTCTACTCAGCATAGAAGAAATACCTCCACTGGACGTATTCTACAGTCCACAGCACAGGGCAGTTGTAAGAAGACAAAGAAAGAAGAGGAAGCTTGAAGATGCACTGTCTCAAGATGCTGAACACCTAGATGTCTTGTGGAAAGACCCGAATAACAATCCAACCGAGAATCTCACGAAATTGTCTCAGATTGCAGGAGCATATGCTTCTGCAACTATCGACAAGGCCTCTGAAGTTCAGCAACTTCTAAAAGAACGTGAAAGTAAAATACAACTGCTACAACAACAGTTGCGACAAGCCAATGAGAACGCTGAAGCTTCCAAGCAGCTCGAAAAGCTACAGGAAGACTTTCGCCAGATGCAGGTGAACCATCAAAGAAGTATTGAAGAAAAGGAAAAGCAGCTGCAGACGGTGCAAGAAATGCATAAAGATGAACCTAAGCTGACAGAGTTTATTTCAGAGTCCATCAGCTTGAACGACCAACTGTCACAGCAACAGGAAGATATGGTGCGCAGAATATCACAGTGGAGGCATTTTTGTGAAATAAGCGACAAGATCACCAGCCAGGTGGTGGAATTGCGGAACGACTATGACCAGGCCAACAAAAGAGTAACAGAATATCTAACTTGGCAAAATGACGAGGAAGGGAAAAGAGCAGGAGCACCCAAGATTAATGAAAATCATAAGGAGCTGCTCTTTAACAAATGGGACGAACGAATCACACAGGCGAAGCAAGCAGCAGAGACAACGGCGACACAGGCGAGCATACTTATCGACTCTGTAAATGAAAATTTACACAGGGCCAATTTGATTTCAGAGTCCACTCCGGGCTACCTACCAATCGCGTCGCAACTGGAGGCAGAATGGAGACAGAGAACGCAGGCAAACGGGAAAACAATCCAGACATTGGCTAGACTAAACTGGGAAAGTTACTGGACTTACTTAGTTAAGCCTCACAGCCAATGCATGACAGTAAGATGCATCATGAACGCAGCCGAGAAAGTAGCGCCAGCTCTTATGGATGCTGTTTTCGCAGCCCAGCTAAGCACAAAAATCAGCCAGCCTGCTCTTCTCAAGCCTATGCTTGACAACTGCAACTTCAGAGACCAAATTAAGAAGTAATTTCATTTAGAATGTTGTTTTTTTCTTTTAACTAAATTAGAAAAAGGGCGGTCATTTGAGAACCGTATCCTCAATTTTGTAAACATACTATTATTAAGATTAGGCAGTAGTATTTCAACCCTTCTCATTGCATTGGAGAAGGGTCCAAAAATTTGTCAAAAACTTGTCCTCAGAACATGCATTTCTGCACCTCAGAGGAGGGTTTGATGAATGGAAGGATCGGATTTATTTATATTTACATTTTAATGTCTGCTACTGATGTTGCATTTCTATACTCTTAGTAGGCGTTCAAAGTAAGTAGAAGTAGATCATTATTGCTTGAAGTTTGTGAGTAGGAATTAGTCATAAATGGTACTTTTATCTCTTGACGAATTTCTGCTTATTTGCTTAAGGTGATATGCAGCTGATGTTATTTGTATGTTAATGTATAGATTTATGGTTACCATTTGGCACTTTTGTACAGTGGAATCATCTGTTTATGTTTGACATATGAATGATTTATCATGTGATACGCAGTCCACAACTGTCCTGTTTAACTTCTTATGCAGAATGGTTTATCTTAAATGGTTTATATTCTTATAGTAGCTGAATAATCTTCATTACCAGTTATTATATGAAATATTTTTAGATCACATGATGGAAAGGATATATCCTGGGTTAGAGTAGGTTGTATATGTTATTTTTATTCTGATTTTAGCAGCTTATAGCCAGATGATGAATTAGATTAAAGTTAGTTCTCAAAAGTTCTCTAGAAACAACATAAATCAAAACTTACACACACACACACCCCTTGCATCGGGAAGCTGGTCCCGTTATCCCCAGTCAAACCCGCTACTCCAAACGGGCAAGGAGCCGCCAACCAGGTTCCAGACCGGGTGGGTATCCCCCTTGTTGTCGACCCGATTTCGGGGCCCTCAACACTACCTTACCCCTATGGAGAAATCCGTTTATTTTTGCATCATCCCACTAGACAAAAATAGATTTGACATGATTACATACCCAATGGATATGTCTCTTTTCTCATCAATAGACCTTTGAAAACGGAAATTTATTTAACTTTATACTTAGCCTAATATCATATTGATTGAGTAATCTAAGTGAGTGAACCCTCTCCAAGGCTAGAAGGGATAGATTATGACCTAGAAGTGGTTTTTGGTTACCTCTGCAATTTCTCTCCTCAAATTAGGGAATTTATAGAGTACTAACAAGCAGGACCCACAGGGATGACATGTGGCATTGACGTCAGTAATATAGATGTTGAATTCAATCATATGGATGTTGACATCAATAGGATGACATGTCGATACAAACCAATCAGGAGACAACACGTGGCAAGTGACGTCAACATGACATCAGCAACCCAATCAGATGTACAGACCAATCAGATTATGACACATGGTGCCTAGTTAGTAGCTTGCCAATTTTCTTAATTAGGTGACATTTTGGACCTTTGTAGTAGTTGATGGCAGCCAAATTATCACATGATTAATTTGTCCAATGACCTTCGAAAAATTTGATGGGAAAAATGAATGTTGGTTTAGTATTAAAAAAAAAAAAATTAACCCTTTGCCATTGGGTGGTTAAACCCCATCGAACAACACTAGGTTATTATATTATATTTAAAAGGTAACATCGGTGGGTGTCAAACCCGCTTGATGGGTCTACCTTCTCATCCATTGATGGTGTTAAACAACAAAAATGGCAACGCATTAATAGAATGGTTGACCACCAAAACATAAAGCCGAACACTCACTGTGGATCACCCCCGTCTCTCTTAGGTAATAGCCCCAACAAACTCCAATGTGCGAAGTGGTAGGCCTTGACATATCTACCCACCAAATGTTATTTAACCCTTATTTCTTCACTGAGACAGGGAATGAGCAACAAAACCTCATCACAAAATTGCAAACAAAACCAAGAGCAGTCGGAACCACATGCCACATGAGTTTTTCGAGAGGGTCTACAGAAGGAATATTCTTTGAAATCTAAAAGGAATCTCGCAAGGAATATAGAAGATTCCATTGAGTTCTGGAGGTCACCAACACAAAATTAGGTCAACTTTATAATCATTTTTCATTATTTTTCACCATGAATCCAACCATGCACTTTGTTTCTTCAATAGAGGTGTGAATTTTTAGACCATCCCCATAAGTGGAGGTATAAGGTGTCATTTGTAAATTGTATACATTTTTGTTTTCATTGAATATTAATGAAATATTTCTCCCCATATTAAGCAGGTCTCAGAGATTTAACCCACACTGGGTGAACTCTGTTATCAACTGGTTTGTGTCTTTTTTTCCTCATGGATGCATTTTATCTCCACTTCTTTTATGTGATATGTTTTCATGGTTGCATGCCCTTTTATATGCAATTTTGTATGTGTCATTGACGTGAAAATATATAGATAAATAACCTACTAAAAACACGAGTATATGTTACATGTCCCTAATTACCTCTAGGACCTAGCGTTTTGTTCAACTTTTCCGTTCATTTAAGGATTCTTCATTATGACACCACTTAGATACCTAGTGTGCCCTCAGGTTGGACTTGACACAGCCTGATGGGTAGGAGCTGATTCAGAGCCGAGATGAGGACGGTCTCACATTGAGAGACTAGGGAGGCCTTTTTCCACTAGAGGAACCCCCAACACTAGAAACAAGGAGGCCTTATTTGAAAGTTGGAGACCCATGGAGAGCACTTGGTGGTGCCTAGAATTCCCTTGAGGCTCCAGGGGAGGACTTGAAGGCCATCCAAAGTTTTTCAGATCTTTGAATCATGCTCACACATTTTGGCACCTAAGCACATGATAACATAGAATTTGGAGTGCTAATTGGGCATGACATCAACATTTAGAAAATATATGGCTCACGCTTGTGGGCTATTTTTTGTCTACTTTTTCGTTACCTAATGGGTTATCTTGTAACGTAAGTTCATTTACTTTCAAAGGCTTTAGGGGCTTCATTAGGCTAAATTAGTTGAGATAAATCTAATATAAATAGAGGTTAGTATCATTTCATTTGGATCATTACTTATTGTCGGCTTAGGGGTTCCTGACCCAGGTTCAGAGTTAGTTGTGCCAACCAAAAAATCCATACACGACTAGCCCTTTTAGCAACAACCTGCGTAACGCAGGCTGCAGTCTCACCCAAAGCATTATGGGTGGATGAAAGAACCAAGATTTTGCATCCAGAGGCTATTGTGATGTCGTTTAGTGCTTGGGAACTTCCTTTGTGCAGATCAATACACTCTTAGGGAACTCCGCTGCAACTCTACCAAAATGTCCTTTCAACCTTCGTGAAGGTTGACGATCAGTCTTTGTGGACCCTTAAAAGTCAATCTATCTACTTATGTGCATCTGAGAGCAATCCTAAATTAGGGTTCACGCAGATTGAATTAAGTTTATTCGTAAACATCAAAGAATGCATCAAAGTCTACACAAAAGTACTTAAACATGCATTGCATACATCATTAACAGTTATTCAAGAGAATTTAACCAATATTCCATAAGACACATCATTATTTGACATCATATATCATAAACATAATTAAACAAAAAGATGCAAGAATTCTTCAGAAACTGTCTTTATTGACCTTCAATTCAGGATTACAGACTCAAAACTATCCTGTGCACACAGATACAGGGGTCATGCACTCAACTCCTGATTTTGCCTAGGCCTCTGCGCACTCAATTGCAGAGGATTTCTTCTCCTATCTGACCGACTTCTCTTTGCTATCACTTCTCAACCATCATCAATTACTATTAAAACATTACTTAGACTCTCTAAGACATGCTTATTTATAGTTTTTTTCATACAATGCCATGGTTCGCGGACCATCGATGGATCTCAAAACAGACTCAAACTTTACATAAAACAAGGGGCTAAACCCCTTTAACTCCTAATCATCTATGCGCTCTGCATCCGCAAACTACAGAGACTTTACATTAGTTACAAAAATGTATCAAAACTTGGGTTATATTAACCCCAAAACTGACTGAGGGGACCCCGTCTCAACAGGCTCCAAACATAAAGATCATGATTCACCCTTGAGTCACTCGGCTGGCACTACAATCTTGATGCGAAGATCCCCCAACTCCACCTGGACCACTGCAACTTTGACAACACTCTGAGTTGCTACCTGCTTGACTTCCTCAACTAATCTTTCCTTTGCTGGTCCTTTGACAACCAGCCTCATCATCTGCTGTGTTTTCTGCAAGCCTGTAAGCTTATCCTGAATGGTAGTCATGACTTGATAAGCTTCCTCCAACCATGGCTACAACCTGGCATTTAGCAAGGCCTCCTTCGTTTGTGCTTCCTCCACCTCTGCTAGGAGCTTCTTTCCCTCACGTAATTTGGTGAGGCACTTCTTTGGTGTTATGGAGCACACAGTCGCTCTAACTTCATGATATTTCCACTGCAAATCCATGACCTCTATGCCCAATGTCTAAAGGTTTGGATCCTCTTGTAGATTAGTCATGACCTCCATGGCCTTTTTGGACAATGTCGTACAGTCAACAACTGTGGCATATAGGGTGTCCATTCCTTCCTTTATCACAGCTCCACGGTACTCTCAAACCTCAAGCGGAATCCTGGGCTACAACTTTAACTGCAACTCTGTGATCTTCATGTTGAGTTTAAACTAAACTCGTCCAACCTCTACTTTAGCTTCACATACACCAACGATGAGTTTTTTGATCTTTGCTTTTGGCTGTGCATCCTCAAGGATGTGAAGCTCAAGCACTGTCATGCATGCCTCTGCAACTACTGACTTTAATCGTGAACTTTGCGCCTGTAGCATCTCCTTTTCCTTTACAACCTGTATCTTCTTAGCGAACATCTTCTCATCTTTCACTTTGTACTCACTAATAAGGTTGAAGGCGCACTGCTCCCTGGTTCTTAACTCATCTGCCACCCCAGCATGCAGCGCATGGAGGGTCTCATTGAAGAGCGCCACTATATTTAGTATAATGTTCTTGATCGTGTTGAGTATGATACAATCATCAATGGTCTCCATGAAAAGGGACCCATATACCAATGCTATAGTTCGGAGGTCAAGGGTCCTTACTAACTCGATTGTTTGGCTCGTCCCCCATGCTTTAGTCCATTCGCTAGGTGATCGCACAGATCATACTTCCCGTTATATTTGTTAGTTGATCGAGTGTTAGGATGCCGAAACTGTAATCTCATCATTCTTTTGTAATCTCGCCATCCATCAAAACTATCTTTAGGCATACCACACCATCATGTAGGCATAGCACGCAGTGCTAAATCTAATGCTTGGAAGTGGTGATCCTTAGGGACTTCGTGCTCAAATTCATATAGAAACAAATCAACGTTAGTTAAACCATCATAATAGAGTAATTTTCGTACCTCTGACGAAATACAGTAACGATTTTGTCATCATATTGCATCACAATGTAGCCACTTCATGCAAATGATTCTGCCGATGCTCTAACTCTTCGTCTAAATCAAAGGTGTAGGAACTCTCCCGGTCCCATGCAATCCATCGATCTGTTATCAGATTGGTCCAGCCCTAATCTCACACTATTAGTTTTTAGATTTGATCTAGTTCATCATCACTTTCTTCATAATTGCGGACTGGTTCAGTTTATTGCACCCGTTCTGCGGGGTCCAACGGTACTACAACCCAAAGCGACTTCCTTTCAAATGACATTGTCCTCCTCTTTATATTGATGACCCCATTGTTGGGTCATTTATATGTCATTATTATTATCACCTTTTAACACCTATTTCATCCATTTCTGCCATTCTTTATCACATCATTTATCATGGTTTATCATATAATTCCATCTTATAATTATTTATGCTCTTATGGATAAATATTATTTATTCTCCTTTATTTTTAATAAATTGATTATTATGCATATTTTTACCAATGATGGTTTATTAGTAAATTTTTTCACCATTTTAGCCTCCAAGATATTTTCTAGATGGAAGATTTGATCTCTAGCTCATCATTAATGTGCCAACTCAGAAATTCGTTGGAATAAGAAGTGACAATTTTGCATTGGATGTTTTGGGTAAATAGAGAAGAATATGGAAAATCTGAAACATGGGTTTTGTCCAGAACGAACCAAATTAGATTTTTAGAGTGTTGTTTTCCAAAATTTAGTCCGTACTAAGAAAAATGGAAGGTTCTCTGATGATGTTTCTCTCATATTCACTATTGTGGCCATTTTCCAAAATATCTCAGCTGCAATGCCAAATTCGACCTATTCCTATTGAATGATTGATGAAGGGATATTCCAGATAGGATCTTGTTTATCAATTTGTTATGAGTAATCAAATTTTGTAATAAGAATCATATTGTAATCATCTCTTTTGTAACTGCTCTCTGTTGTCTCTATATTTAAATAAAAACAGAGATCAGAGAAGGGGATTCATGATTCATGATGGGATCGATTATGAGAAATTAAGTTATGGATTATTAGAGATGAGATAGGATAGGATAGGATAGGATGAAAGGGGGACTGTTGCATTACCATTGTAATTCTCAAGGCTTTTGCTGTTGTAATGATTTCACAGTTTGAGGATTAATCAATAAAAAAGTTGTTGTTCCATTATTTGATACTGGAGTAAGTTCGGCAGTGCTTCACTAGCGGCTAAGGGTCCGGCCCTAATGGATCCACTTGCTACCTGTACCATTACTTTACAATTCTAGTCGTGTGATGGTTTGATTTACTTTTCATTTCCTTGAATTGCATTGCTTTACAATTTCTTGTTCCTTTACATTTCCTTGAAATCGTTTCGTGCATGAAATCGCAATTGGATCGCGTTGCTATTTTCTTCCACCATAACAAAGATTGCTATTCATAACAACTTAAATTGTTATGTTGTTCATTTTGGTTATAAATCTTCGTTGTTCACTTCAGATTCTGTCGTGCATTAGAGGTTGCTGCTTATTTAGTATTGCTGCTAATTTCTATTAATTTCGTAGTGATGTTCATTTCCATTTAGTATTGATGTTCATTTAGCTTTGCGGTTCATTTCCATTTAGCATTGTTTTTCATCTTCAATAATTTAGTATTACTGTTCATTTCCATTAATATTTCATTTCTATAAGATGAGCTTTGTTGTTCAACTCATTTCTGCTAAAGTTAAGCTTCGCTGTTTAGTTTTTCAATAGACTTAGTCGTTGTTCTTTTCTGCAAGTATTTGATTTCATATTTTAATTGATATTGCAGCAAGTGTGTTTTGGTAAGCATTTCCAATTGAATTGCCATTTCCAGTTATTTTCTTTAGTGTGGATTGAAAGATAACAACTGTAAAGAACATTGACTATAGCTATCTAAGCTCTTAGATTGTGGATCATGTTTATGTTTGATTTCATTTATATCAGTTGACAGAGGAAAGAGTTATCACTACTCCATACTTGATTGATAAATTGTTGTAGTTTTCTGAGTGAATGATTTAAGTTTCAGAGTGTTAAGTTTCTTTTAATTGTAAGTAGATTTTATTTCAAGCATCTGTTTGCTCTTGTATTTAAAGCACTGTACTGCAAATTTAGAAACATTACTCTTGAGTAAATAGCCGACTCAAACTGAGTACACTCTTGAAATAAAAAATCGTACGTGGATTGATAATTAATGTCAAGATAATTAGGAGTTAAAAAGACACCTTTTATCACTCAACATTTTGGCGTTGTTTCTGGGGAGAGTGTAGTCATTTCTAAGGAGTAGTGTGCATCTGATGAGTGCCTGTTAGGATAAATTGGGTATTAAAAACAGAAGGTAAGAACCTGCGTATAGAGCATGTAAAAGCCCTACTCCCCTGCCTGCTTTCCAGTGGGATTGTTAAAGAACTTAGGGTAAATGTTTGAATTTATATGTGAATGACTAATATATATATATATATATATATATATATATATATATATATATATATATATATATATATATATATTTTGAAAAACAAATCTCATGATTTCACTTAAGTGGTGATGTAAGCACCACCCATTTCACTGACCGATTGATAGGAAAATTTGAAGAAGGAGCCTCAAAGAAACACATGAAGAACATCTTCTATTATGGTAAGGAATGGCTCACATTTCTACTTTTGAATTCCCTATCAAAGATCTAGGAGGAATGACACAAATGCACATAATTCCCCTGTCTTCTCTACCAAATTTTCATGGTTTGACAAATGAAGATCCAGATACATTCTTATTTGAGTTTGAAATACTTTGTAGAGGATATGATTATTATACTAATGATCAAAGGTTGAAAGTGTTTCCTCTTACTCTAAAAGGAGCAACTCTCCAATGGTTCATGAGCTTAGGTGGGAACTGCATCCAAACATGGGAAGACATGAAGAAAATATTCTTGAAGAAGTACCAGGGCTATTGCAAGGGCAATGAAAATATTTTCAATATGGTACAAGTGGAAGATGAAAGCTTGGAGGACTATGTAGATCAATTTCAATACAACCTTAAAAAATCAAAGCATAAGTATTTGGAAAAAGAGATCTTAAAAACACTCCTACTCAAAGGAATCAAATATGATTTTTTAGAACTCTTAAATCTGATAGGAAAAGGTGAAGTTTTTCAATTATCATATGATGATGTTTGTGAATTGTGCATAAGGTACTCAAGAGGAATCTCAAAGGCTGGTAAGAATTCTAGAGATGTTTGTTCTTTCTTTTCCAAATTTGCTACAAAAATGGGAGATATAAGAGCTGAAATCAATGATTTATTTAAAAATTTTAAAGTTGATTTTATTAGCTCTCTAAATTCACAATTGTATGTTTTGCAGGTTCAGAAAATCAAGAATTTGATGAAGTGTTTTTCCTTCATTACCGAAACGAGAATCCCATAGATAGTTGTTCTTCCTTATCTAGGATGGAAGTATCATATAAAAGAGATGAGGAAGTTGCAACAACGTCAAAACTATGGAAATCATGGCCTACAGGTATGGTTCAAAACACTTCTTCTCTATTCTCTTACTTGCATAATCCATGATGGAATACTAATGTGTTAGGGCAGCCATGTCAATCTCAATATAACCACCACCAATCTTGTCTACAAGTTTGGCATGGTTCATCTTATGATTGCATGACTACTCTCCCTCATCCTGTAGCACAAACACATCCTCCATATTCTTCCCCAGCTCTTCCACAACATCTTGCTTGCCTATCAAAATCATCCACTCAATCTAGTCAACTACATCATCAAAACCCTCCATTCCATACACAATTTCTTGCACAAATCATTCCACACCCTCACCATAATAAACCAGTATAACATACTTACAGTGTTGAAATGAAAAATTTACCCACCCTTCCCACCCATTCTATCTCGCATGCACCAATGGAGAAAACTTATATTGAGATTCAGAATGTTTTAGATTCAAAAATTGTAGAAGTTATGGAAGAAAATGAGGTTTCTTCTAGTCTGCATCAACAAGTTGTTTTAAAAGATCAAGAACTTCATGGTATGATGGATATGAGAAATCAAGAAAGTAAATGATATATTGAACATTGGTTTCACTCCATCACTTGTTTGCAGCATCACTCCATATTTCAACAATTTTTGACACCATCTTTTCAAGGGAAGTTGGCTTCTCATATTCATTAATATGCATTTTTCAAATTTGGGTATGTTCATACATGAAGCCTTATTTCGAAAATGGTTCCATGGGAAGTACTCCTATATGTAATCATATTCATTTTTCAAATCAGAATAGGTTAGTGTAGAAAATAAAATAAATAAGGAAATAAAATAAACACATTTTTTAATGTAAGAATAGTGTTTTTGTTGCAACACGTTGTGAAAATCAACATTGGTGATAAATGCTTTAATCCATTTTTGTATATAGATAAGTTATAATGTAAATAACAGTTCTACAAACACTCATATTCATTTTTATCCCCAATTTGGAAAAATGCTTGAATATCATATTTTTTTGGCTTGTGGGCTTAATGAAATTTCTGAAATCACAGTCTGGATAGTCATGTTTTTAGGGACTAAAAGGGAATATTTTTAAAACATATTTATATCCTAATTAGCCATTTTTATCTACCTTCCAACCCAATTTGAATCACTCAATTTTGATTTGAAATGAAAAAGTTAGAACCAAAACATTGACAAGGTGATTAGTAGGCAGCTCAGGAACACAGATAGGACAGTCAGTTTTTAAAGCCCTAAATGAAAATATTTTTAAAACTTGTTTCTATCCTAAGTATACCTTTATGTCTACCTTCCAACCCAATTTGAATAACTCAATTTGGATTTGAAACGAAAAGGTTAGAACCAAAACATTGACAAGCTCTCTAGTAGGCAGCTTAGGAACAAAGTTGGGACTATCTATTTTTGAAGGCATAAATGACTAAATTTTTAAAACTTGTTTCTACGGTATATTCCCCTATGAATATAGTTTACAATGAAATTTTAATCACTCATTTTTTATATCATATGAGGAAGTTATGATCAAAATACTGACTGTTTATCGTAAATCAGCACTCTTAAAACTCTGTCTTTCTGGCTGTTCCTTAGAGTATTTGACCTATCAATTCTTCTTTTCATAAAAAAATATTTCTATAGAAGATAAATAAATGAATATATTTTCATTTAAAATTTGAATCATTCGAATCCGTCATCAAAAGAAAAAGTTATGCTTAAAATATTCATTGTTGTTCTAAGTGGGGTAATTGAAAATGACTCTGTTATGCAGGTTGTTTTAAGTAAAATTGACATATCATATCATTGAATTTTTAGAATCTGTTTCTATTGGAGATATACCTTTGAATTAGCTCTCATCTGGCTTTGGAATCACTCAAATTAGACAAAAAACAAAAGAGTTGTGATTAAAACACTGCCAGTTCGTATGGTCGACCACTACTCTCCCGCAAGTGACAAATAAATTTTACTTTGTTATTTTATCTGTGGATTTGTTTTACAGAGTAACTACTTGTTATTTTTGCATAATTCTTGGATTAGGGGAGCCCGATCACCTATCTTTCTCCATGATTTAATATTTTATTGCAGGTAGACACTCGTGTTTTGCAGGTCCTAGGAGAATAAAGAAAGTCAATTTATGAACGAGCGATTCTTGAAAGAAATTTTAATGAAACAAGGGAATTTCGTCCAACTCATTACCCAAAAGATTCATAATAGAAGACATGAAGAATTGATTTCAATTTGAAGATTCATGTCATGTCTCTGCTGCCAAAACATTTTTCAAAGAGATAATTTTTTTCCTTGCCTTAAGAAATAACATCATAGCTATTGTAACTTAATTTATTTATTTACATACTATTTTTAAATAAAATGTTGTTTCTTTTCTGATTTCTCTTATATTTCTTGTTTCAGGTGTTGCCTCCTTCAAATTGTAACCCATCCTCAGCATCAATCCAGTGAATAATCAATTCGTTTATGAATTTTGTATATAAACTTTTCTTTCTTTTTGTTATTCCTCTTAAGGAATAGTAGTTTCACGTGTTTGTCCTTTTGTTGTTCCATTTAAGGAACAACTGCTGTTCCTCTTAAGGAACAACAACCGTTCAATTTAAGGAATAGCAGTTTCATATGTTTGTCTTTTTGCTGTTCCATTTAAGGAACAATTGTTGTTCCTCTTACGGAACAACACTTCTCCGCATGCATTTTTTGTTGTTCCTTTTAAGAAACAACACTTTTTTTGAGTGTATTTTTTGTTGTTCCTTTAAAGGACATGACTTTTCCGCATGTATTTTTTTGTTGTTCCTTTTACAAAACAACGCTTTTTTTCACTTTTTCACATGCATTTTTTTCTGTTCCTTTTAAGGAACAAAACTTTTTTTTGGTGTATTTTTTGTTGTTCTTTTTAAGGAACAACACTTTTTCGCATGCATTTTTTTTGTTATTCCTTTTAAGGAACAACACTTTTTTTAGGTGTATTTTTTGCTATTCCCTATAGGGAACAACACTTTTTCATGTGCATTTTTTTGTTGTTCCCTACAGGAAACAACACTTTTTTGTGTGTATTTTTGTTGTTGGCGTGCATTTCCTTTGCTATTCCCTACAAGGAACATCACTTTTTCGAGTGTTTTTACTGTTCCTTCAAGAGAGCAACACTTTGGAAGTATTGTCGAGAACATCCTCTCCTGCCTCTTGTGGGATTATTCCTAGTTCATCTCAACCACATTTTACTGATTCCCTTTCATGGCATGATGTACACTACTTTTAAGAGGACAAGAATTATGGATTCTATTGAAGTGAGTTAATATCATTCATGTTATGATCTTTAACATGACAGCTCCTGGATGATAGATTATTTTCAAAATGGACACAATTATTTATATACTACTTTACTGCATCATTTTCTGCTATGCATGATACTGATTGATCATCTTAATACCATGCTGGTTCCTCCCTTCCTGGTTATAATATTCTCTTTCTATACTAAATGAGATTATGGGTATATTTTTTTCTATTGGCATGTTCAACTTCTTCCACCATCCCTGCTCTTAAGGAGTGTTGAGCCTCCCTATCTTTATCATAAAAATGTGTAATAACAACAAATTTTGTTTGCAGATGGAGGATAGGGGGTCTCATTACGAGCCAGCCTACCATGTTCATAAGGCTGTAACAAAGTGACATTTCCATTATGGCCACCACACAAGGGTTATGATCCATTGGATAGCTAAATTATCCTTAGAATAGGAGGTCTCATCACGAGCCGGCCTAATCACTTTTGCTACATCCCAGTGAATGGCAGTGTGGTTATCTGGTTACCATGCCAGCACACTGATCTCTTTTGTAGAACAACACTGGAACTCTCCATTTATAAATTGAGGATCCTGGCTCATATGGGTTAAAAAGCAACCCTGTCGAGGCTATGGATGCCTGCTGGCAATAGAGGCTCTACTTATGGTATTGAAGTTATATCTTATCATCAATTATTACTATAATACCTTTTTCTTATTCTCTCTTTTTATCAGAGAAGTTATTTCCTTAATTTTTCCTCGTTTTGAACCTTTACGCATGAGAAATTGTTTTTTGATCAATCGCATCATTTTTTAGCTAGAATACTGTCAGCAAAGCATCTTTTTGGCATATTGTTTTCCTTTTTCTTTTTCACATAACTTATCATCAATTCAAAGAGTCCTATCTCTTATTCATAGCTATGTTTACACACTCTGCTCTCATTATAACCATACCTCTTTCCGTTCTATCATTGATATGTGTACCCTGCTTCATTCACTGACGTATTGTTCATTCCCTTGCCTTATTGTCAACACAACACCTTTCATATGCTTTATGGTCATGGAATCCCTTTTCCAATTGGAGGGGGGAATGTATGCATTATGCGATAGCATGCAATATAATTACTGCACTCTGCCATAACTTGTTGATTTGACAAAATATTAGTATTGCATGTATACAAAAGTTTTTCTGATTGAAATTTTTGCATGCATCTTATCTGTTGCTATTCAAAACTAACACTATGGATTCAAGAACATTGTATGCAAAATAGTGATTTGTTTACAGGAGAACAACAGATATGGGGGAGAAACTCTATTAGCAGCATGACCACACTATTGCAATTAACAGAAGAGGCTCGAGCAACTCGCGAACGTGAACAATTTTTCAAACATGATGTGCTTGCCTGTATTCCACCTTTTGCATCACTTTCAACATCAACTCTGCCTACATTAGCTTCAACAAATGTCAGTCCATACATGTCATTCTACATTTTTTTCAGAGGTAAAACTTGAGGTAAAATAGCATAATTTTCTGATTTATTACGAATTTAGGAGAATTTCATGAAAATCCATTGAGCATTATTTATCGTCATTCATTCCACATCTTTACCACTTCCCATTTTTCAAAGGCATATCATATTTCAGTTTGGGGGAGTGTTTCTTTCATTCCTTTCTTTCTCATGACCGTGTCTTTATCATTCATTGATCTTCTTATTCATTCTCTACACCCCCTTATTCCATGTTGTTTTACACCAAGCATAGAATTCAACAGATGGTAGCGACCACCTCAATTTTTTTCTAGCATTACATGAGGACATGTTAATTCTTCAGTCTGGGGGAGGAATCGTTGCACATGATGGATGTTTTCTACTTTCTTTCTCATTTAAGGCATACAATTTTATTTTTATTTTTTTACAGTGCAGAAATTGATTTCCATATATTTTTAAAACTATGAACTCAATTCTTGTGATTTCTGGAAAGCACAAACGTATCATTAAAATACACAAACCCTGATAATTTCAAGTTAAATTAGTTCATAAAATTTCGAAAATCATGCACTATCACCTACAACCATTTTGTTTATATCTCATGATCCGTGCATCAAAACGATCTAATTTTTGGATCATAGAAGCATTAATATATTACAAATCTACTTGCAACATTTCAGCAAAATCTGGTTTGTATTTTTGAGAAAATGGTTAATAAAGTTTTTGTTACTTATATCATATTTTGCTGCAACTTCATATACACATAACTTGAATATTCATTATTTGAGGAAGAATTCATTTGTTCCATCCATTTCATGAGTTGGAACGAACAATTTTTTATTGCTTGGTTAACAAAGAGTCTTTGGGTTGCATGAGGACATGCAATATATTCAGTTTTGGGTTGCATGAGGTCATGCAATATATTCAATTTGGAGGTATGTTGGGCCGTTAATATGTCATTATTATTATCACTTTTTAACACCTATTTCATCCATTTCTACCATTCTTTATCACATCATTTATCATGGTTTATCATATAATTCCATCTTATAATTATTTATGCTCTTATGGATAAATATTATTTGTTCTCCTTTATTCCTAATAAATTGATTATTATGCACGTTTTTACCAATGATGGTTTATTAATAAATTTGTTCACCATTTTATCCTCCAAGATATTCTCTAGATTGAAGATTTGATTTCCAGCTCATCATTAATGTGACAACTCAGAAATTCGTTGGAATAAGAAGTGACAATTTTTGCATTGGACGTTTTGGGCAAATGGAGAAGAAGCTGGAAAATCCGAAACATAGGTTCTTTTCCAGAATGGACCAAAATAGTTTTGTAATGAGCCGTTTTCCCAAATTCGGTCCGTACAAAGAGAAACAGAAGGTTATCTGAAGATGTTTTTCTCCAATTCGTTGTTGTGGCCGTTTTCCAAAATATCTCTGCTGTAATGCCAAATTCAACATGTTCCTGTTGAATGATTGATGAAGAGATATTCCAGATAGGATCTTGTTTATCAGTTTGTTGTGAGGAATCCAATTTTGTAATGAGAATCATATTGTAATCATCTTTGTTGTAACTGCTCTTCGTTGTCTCTGTATTTAAATGAAAACAGAGATCAGAGAAGGGGATTCATTATTCATAATGGGATAGATTATGAGAAATTAAGTTAGGGATTATTAGAGATAGGATATGATAGGATAGAAGGGGGACTGTTGCATTATCATTGTAATTCTCAAGGATTTTTCTATTGTAATGATTTCATAGTTTGATGATTAATCAATAAAAGAGTTGTTGTTCCATTATTTGTTACTGGAGTAAGTTTAGTGGTGCTTCACTAGTAGCTAAGGGCCCAGCCCTGGTGGATCCACTTACTACTTGTACCATTACTTTACAATTCCAGTCGTGTGATGGTTTGATTTACTTTTCATTTCCTTGAATTGCATTGCTTTAGAATTTCCTATTCCTTTACATTTCCTTGAAATCGTTTTGTGCATGAAATCGCAATTGGATCACGTTGCTATTTTCTTCCACCATAACAAAGATTGTTATTCATTACAACTTAAATTGTTATGTTGTTCATTTTGGCTATAAAGCTTCACTTTTCACTTCAGATTCTATCGTGCATTACATGTTGCTACTTATTTAGTATTGCAGCTCATTTCTATTAATTTCGTAGTGCTGTTCATTTCCATTTAGTATTGTTGTTCATTTAGCTTTGCGGTTCATTTCCATTTAGCATTGTTGTTCATCTTCAATAATTTAGTATTATTTTTAATTTCCATTAATATTTCATTTCTGTAAGTTGAGCTTTGCGGTTCAATAAATTTCCGCTAATGTTAAGCTTTACTATTCAGTTTTTCAATAGACTTAGTTGTTGTTCTTTTCTGCAAGGATTTGATTTCATCTCTTAATTGATATTGCAACAAGTGTGTTTTGGTAAGCATTTCCAATTGAATTGCAATTTCTAGTTATTTGCTTTAGTGTGGATTGAAAAATCAATAACTGTAAAGAACATTGAATATAGTTGCCTAAGTTCTCATATTGTGGATCCTATTTATATTTGATTTCATTTATATCAGTTGACAGAGGAAAGAGTTATCACTACTCCATCCTTGACTGATAAATTTCTGTAGTTTTCTAAGTGAATGATTTAAGTTTCAAAGTGTTAAGTTTCTTTTAATTGTAAGTAGATTTTATTTCAACCATCTGTTTACTCTTATATTTAAAGCATTGTACTGCAAATTTAGAAACATTACTTTTGAGTAAATAGCTGCCTCAGACTGAGTACAGTCTTGAAATAAGAAATTGTACGTGGATTGATAATTAATGTGAAGATAATTAGGAGTTAAAAAGACACCTTTTATCACTCAACACCCATTCATATAAATGGCCCAGTCAATTCCCAGTAGTGCAGGGTATGGGTTACTGTCATCAACGATCTCTATAACCTCAAAATTATCTGTCACGCTCTCACCTTCTATATCAACGATTACTCCATATAATCGTCCCATGGGGATGATATTCTGTTGGTTCTCCATTCTGAGCTAAATTGGAGACCACTGCACTGCAGGTCTCCCCATCCTTTCGCATGTTTGCTTCAGAAAAAAATTTGCATCAGATCCCAAATAAAAAATGAATTGGTCCATCTCATAATCACCTATTGGCGTGGTGAGCCTCATCTTGTGCCCTGTTCATGCCTTATGTTTGTCAACTTTTTTGACTACACGGTCCCCATCAGGGACCTTTTCTTTGGCTTAGGGGGTCCTGACCCGGGTTCAGAGTTATTTGCACCAACCAACAAATCCCTACACTACTGGCCCTTTCAGAAACAACCCACGTAGCGTCGGCTATACTCTCACCCGAAGCAATATGGGGGGATGAAAGAACCAAGTTTCTACATCCATAGACTAGTGTGATGTCTTTTAGTTCATGGGATCTACCTTCACACATATCAATACACTCTTAGGGATCTTTGCTGCAACTCTACCAAAATGGCCTTTCGACCTTTGCGAAGGTCCATGATCAGTCTTTGTGGACCCTTAAAAGTCAATCAATCTACTTACGCGCATAAGAGAGAAGTCCTAAATTAGGATTCACGTAGATTTACTTAAGTTTATTAGTAAACATCAAAGAATGCATCAAAGTCTATGTGAAAGTACTTAAACATGCATTGCGTACATCATTAACAATTATTCAAGAGAATCGCGCAACATTTAACCAATATTCCATAAGACACATCATTCTTTGACATCATATTTCATAAACATAATTAAACAGAAAGACGCAAGACTTCTTTAGAAACTGTCTTTATTGATCTTCAATTTAGCATTACATACTCAAAACTACCTTGCACACACACTGGCAGGGGTCCACACACTTAGATGCGAATTCTACCTAGGGCTCTGCGTAATCAGGTGCAGACCCTTTCTTCTCCTATCTAACCCACTTCTCTTTGTTATCACTTCTCAGCCATCATCAATTACTATCGAAACATTACTTAGACTCTCTAAGACACACCTATTTATAGCCTCTTTCATACAATGCCATGGTCTGTAGACCATGGGTGGATCTCAAAATCGTCTCAAACTTTACATAAAACAAGGGGCTAAACCCCTTTGACTTCTAATCATCTACGTGCTCCACATCCAAAAATCACGGAGACTTTACATTAGTTACAAAAATGTATCAAAACTTGGGTTATCTTAACCCGAAATTTGACCCAAGGGACCCCATCCCAACACTTATCAATCAATCCAATCCTCTTAGATATTTTAGCCTAGCTAAAATTTGTCTTGTATCTGTTGGAAAGGTGATATATTGTGGATTTATGCTTATGGAGCTATTCTTTGGTATTGGAGATGTCATTTTGGAGTAATAAATGATTGATTCATACATCTATCGTGTACGTTCTTTTGTATTGGAATTTACTTTATGACTATTACATGTAATGGTTTTCATCCAAATTTTCTATGTGCTAATAATTATTGAAAAAAATTCTTTGGAATCTTAGAAATAACATTGTATGCATTACTCATTAGAATTTGAGAATCCCATGAGTGAATTTTTAGACTAGCTCTCCTCATTAAATTTGCTCCCTCACAAAAATTATAGTTAGGGTTGAAACCTAAGGTTTCATATTCTCATACTCCTTGCTAGGGTTTAGTATTTTTTTCTCCTATGTAGGTATCCCTTAGACTCTATCACCCAAGGTCATCACACTAGCCTTGTTCACATTCATGGTCACACCGAAAACTCTCCTTAAATCTCACCTTTTTACCCTAAAATTGAATTTTATCATATTAAGGAAAGCCATTTTCGAGGGTTATGCCATCCAATTTAGCTAGGGTTCACGATATTTCCTAGTGGATGGATTCAATACTTTGTAATTTATTTTCATCAAAATAAACCTTTCTTATGGCTAATTCCTCCATTTCCCCATGTTTCAACTCGAGGCTTACAAATGACCACTTGTGTCATAAATTGATAATACCTATCTATTTCAAGTGTTTTCTTGGACCTGTGATCCTAGAGAAGCTTATTGAGTTTGATTACTGACAACTCCTAGGTCAGTTTATGGCCTAATAAGGTCTCTTGAACAATGTGCATTGCCTTATTGTGCTTGTCATGCCTTGTCCTCAAGTATAATATCTTTCATATGCCTAATCTTATGAGATTTATCCCTTGAACTTGATATATCCTTTAGGTGACCTAATAAGGGGAAGCCTCCCATGTGGTGAAATTCCACTAAAAATCAGGAGGTAGTGGTTGTGGTGATAGTGGTACACACCTCATAATGGTGTCACTTAGTCTAACTTTTTCCTTGTGAGCTCCCCTCACAAGAATTGCTAGATTCTGAGGCAACAAAACCTAAATGCTATTTTTTGGTAATTTAGGGGGCTAGGTGTTTCCATGGCATGCCTTGGTCTTACTTCAAAATTGTATTCGTTGGATAGTTTATTCTAAAGTGATATTATGAACCCAAAATGGACATTGTATACTAATGTTGTGCCCTAGGAAGTTGATGTACCAACTAACTACCTATGAGCTTTCAATCCTATTGGAAATTAATCTTCTAGGGTTAGGGTTTTGGACCTTTACTATTATTTATCTTAATAGATTTTGTGAATGTAGTGTAGTCATCATCTCGCTTCCTTCAAATATATCTACCACTATTCTAGCTAGTTTTTGTTCTACAACATTTTATTATTTTATTTATCAATAGAAGTTGAGTTTTCACTACATTACTATGCTCTTTGCTATTTTATTTAGTTGTGATCCATATAATTTCTGTAGAAAATCCTACATATTCACAATCTCATGTAATCTAATAAAATAAGAGATAAGAATCTACTTCTATGATTTACAGCGGAAGCCCATAAAGATTGAGCAAAACAATAATCGACAAGAGGAAGAACATCAATGGCACATAACACAATAAATATCCAAGAAAACCCACAACTCAAAACCCCACTATTTGTATTGCATTAACCAGATATCGAAGATGATAATACAATGCTTGTTCTCACAAGAACAATCCCAACACTCAGTAAAATCAATCTCCAACTCACAAGCGAACTCTTGGACAACACTTAGCTAATTCTCCTACTCTCCAAGTCCCTATTTCCTTGTGCACTTGGTCAAAGAATTTGGATGAATATAATATGCTATGCTCAACCTTGAGCTTAACTTGCACAAATATTTCCTATTCTCCATCTGATGACTTCCTTTGGCCAACACTTAGCCAAATTTCCAAGCCTCCAAGCTTGTAATTCTTTGCACTATTCCTAAGAGAATTAGCTTGTATTTAAAGGGAAATTCCTCATCCAAAATTGCGCAATCCCTTCAAGGATCAGTTCCTGATTGCATGCAAAATCAGTACAACTCAGAAATTATACAATAAATAGTACATTGTCCCTGCACTCTAGTCACAACTGGGTCTTTCTTAGAATCGACATGCATGAGTTTCTGATGAGGGAATGTTTAGTTAACTCGAGTAGCACTAGTTGAGCGCACTAATACATCAACCTACTGTTAACTCACTATTAGTTCCTCAAACAATTTGGAACTAATTTAACTAGACTTAACTCAGTAAACTGAACTAACTAATTACAACTCATACTTAAATCATCTTGGACCCCTATAACATAGGGAGAACATATACATGACTTCAAAAAGACTTATAACTCAAAATTCCTAAGTTAACTAAGTCAACTCACTATAGTTAACTATTACAAGTTGCTATGAGAATTAAATTTGATTTTAATTCTGAGTTTATTTCAAGGGAAAATTAAACTGAAATTTCTGGGTTTTATTTTTATCATATCTTGTTGCTATTTTCAACACTCCCTCTCACAAGAAAGGAATTCAACTCGATCTTGGTCATGAACCTTCATAATGTTTGCATGCAACACTTCTCTCTAGTGTTGTTGCTCCAGCAACTCCAGAAACAAAAAAAATCCAACCTGAATCAGAATGATGCCTCTATCATCAAAGTCTTTGATTACTATTGCCTCTGTGGATTGAAAAATTTGCACTTTTGTTGACTCTGCCTTTATGCAATTTTGTCAAACCTTTCTACGCTTCTTTAGTATTTAACTGCTCTAGCCTTTGTCACTTTGATCTGTGACTGCATCAATCCCACTGATTCCTCCTACTAGTATTTACTTTGGGCTTCCCTAGTAAGGTACGATCCATGAGATAAAACCACTCAATGGACCCTGCCCAATTTCATCCCTCTTAGGACTATCACTTCAAATCATCCCACCTCACACCTGGAGGTATGGCTGCATGTGATCCCTCCACCCACTTGGCTTGAAATTTCTCTCTACTGGAGGTCTCTGCATGAATGGATGCCTCCACTCAGTCTCCTCTCAACTTCTCCAATTGTGGATGCTCCACAATTGTTTGAGACTACTTCTTCTGGGGCTGTATGTTAAGAGGTAATTTACTCTCCCTATCAACCACCAAGTCTCTAACCTTTGCCTTGCTCCTCAAGGATTTTCATGCATCTTGAACCTCAAGAGCATAAATATTCTTGGCTAGCACACCAATATGTTTCATTTGTCCCACTACCACGAAATTTTCTAGAAAAAGAGCTCATTTTAAATCATCGATATCTCTCTCATCCGAACTTGAATTTGACCATTTTTTGTTTTTTGTTTTTTTTGTTTTTGTTTTGTTTTTGTTTTTTTTTTTTTAAAATTTGGGTATTGTTTCACAAAGAATCCAAATATGCTATTTGTTTCTGAAAATTTTATACAACAATTGTTAGATATTCTATGCAAACTCGCAACCCAAAACTCAAAACTTCAAAATCTCCTCTAGTAAATTGTTCTCATCTTCAATACCATGTAGAAATTCCTATAGATTGATAAGCTCATTTAATCTACTAAAACAAGAGACAAGAATATACTTCTATGATTTACAGTGGAAACCCATGAATATCGAGCAAAACAATAATCTACAAGAGGAAGAAAATCAATGCAACATAACACAATAAATATCCGAGGAAATCCACAACTCAAAACCACACTATCTGTATTGCATTAATTAGAAATCCAAGATGATAATACAATGTTTTTTCTCACAAGAACAATCCCAACACTCAGTAAAATCAATCTCCAACTCACAAGCAAACTCTTGGCCAAAACTTAGCCAATTCGCCTACTCTCCAAGTCCGTATTTCCTTGCGCACTTGGCCAAAGAATTTGGATGAATACAATATGCTCGACACAACCTTGATCTTAACCTACGCAATTATTTCTTATCCTCCACCTGATTACTTCCTTTGGCCAATACTTAGCCAAATTTTCAAAGCTCGAGGCTTCTATTTCTTTGCACCATTCTTGAGAGAATTAGCCTGTATTTAAAGGGAAATTCCTCATCCAGAACTACAAAATCCCTTAAAGGATCAGTTCTTGATTGCATGGAATATCAGTACAAGTCATAAAATTATACGACAAATAGTACATTTTCCCTACACTCTAGCCTCAACTGGGTCTTTCTCGGAATTGACATGAGTTTCTAACGAGGGAACCTTCAGTTAACTGGAGTAGCACTAATGCATCAACTGACTGTTAACTCACTATTGGTTCCTCAAACAGTTTGGATCTAATTTAACTGGAATTAACTCAATAAATTGAGTTAACTAGTTACAACTCATACATAACTCTTCCTAGACCCCTATAACATAGGTAGAACAATACATGACTTCATAAAGACTTCCAACTCAAAATTCCTAACTTAACTAAGTCAACTCACTCTAGTTAACTATTAGAAGTTGCTATGAGAATAAAATTTGATTTTAAATCTTAGTTTAATTCAAGGAAAAATTAAACAAGAATTTCTAGATTCTATTTTTATCGTTTATTATTGCTATTTTAAACACTCACTCTCAACAAGAAAGGAATTCAACTCAATCATGATCCTGAACCTTCAGAATGTTCTGCATGCAACACTTCTCTCTAGTGTTGTTGCTCCAACAACTTCCGAAAGAAGAAAGATCTAACCTGAATCAGAATGATGCCTCTGTCATCAAAGTCTTTGACTATTATTGCCTCTATCGGCTGAAAACTCTGCGCTTCTATTGACTCTGCCTATATACACTATTGTCAACCCTCTCTATGCTTCTTCAGTATCTAACTGCTCTATCCTATGTCACTTTAATCTATGACTGCATCAATCCCACTCATTCCTACCACTACTATGTACTTTGGGCTCCCATAGCATGGTACAATCCAATAGATAAAACCACTCAATGGACCCTACCCAATTTCAACCCTCTTGGGACTATCACTTCAAATTTCCCACCCTCACACTTGGAGGAATGCTGCATGTGATCCCTCTGCCTACTTGGCTCAAAATTTCACCATAATGGAGGCCTCTGCATGACTGGATGCCTCCACTGGTTCTCCTCTCAGCTTCTCTAATTTTGGCTGCTCCAAAATAGTCTGAGACTGCTTCTTTTGGGGCTGGATGCTAAGAGGTAATTTACTCTCCCCCTAAACAACAAAGTCTCTAACATTTTCCTTGCTCTTCAAGGCTTTGCATGCATATTGAACCTCAAGACCATAGAGGTTCTTGTCTAGCACACCGATCTGTTTCATCTGTCCCGTTGTCAAGAAATTTTCTAGAAAACGAGTTGATTTTAAATCAGCAATAGCTCCCTCGTTCGAACTTCGATGCAACCAATTCTTTTTTCGAATTTGGGTATTGTTTCGCAAAGAATCCAAATCTTGTATTTGTTTCTAAAAAATTTCTCAAAAAGTTTTAGATATGCTCTGCAAACTCACGGCCCAAACTCAAAACTTCAAAATCTCCTCTAGTATACTGGTCTCAGCTCCGATACCATGTAGAAAATCTTGTAGATTCATACGCTCATGTAATCTACTAAAACAAGAGACTAGAATCTACTAAAACAAGATACTAGAATCTACTTCTACGATTTACAGCGGAAGCCCATAAAGATCGAGAAAAACAATAATCCACAAGAGGAGGAACATCAATGGCACATAACACAATAAATATCCGGGGAAAACCATTGCTAAAAAACCCACTATCTGTATTGAATTAATCATAAATCCAAGATGATAATATGTGGATAATATAATTGTTGTTCTCACAAGAACAATCCCAACACTCAGTAAAATCAATCTCCAACTCACAAGCAAACTCTTGGCCAACACTTATCCAATTCTCCTGCTCTCCAATTCCCTATTTCCTTGTCCACTTGGTCAAAGAATTTAGATGAATACAATATGCTCTTCTCAACCTTGAGCTTAACCTGCACAAGTATTTCCTATCCTCCGCTTGATGACTTCCTTTGGCCAATACATAGCCAAATTTCCAAGCCTCCAAGCTTCTAATTCTTTGCACCATTCCTGAGAGAATTGGCCTATATTTAAAGGGAAATTCCTCATTCAAAATTGTGTGATCCCTTCAAGGATCAGTTCCTGATTGCATGCACTATCACTACAACTCGGAAAATTATACGACAAATAGTACACTATCCCTGCACTCTAGTCTGAGTTGGGTTTTTCTCAGAATTGATATGCATGAGTTTCTAATGAGGGTATCTTCAGTTAACTGGAGTAGCACTAGTTGAGTGCACCAATGCATCAACTGACTGTTAACTCACTATTAGTTCCTCAAACAGTTTCAAACCAATTTAAATAGACTTAATAAATTGAGTTAACTAATTACAACTCATGCTTAACTCATCCTCGACATACCTAACTCATCCTCGACCCCTATAAAATAGGGAGAACATATACGTGACTTCATAAAGACTTCCAACTCGATTTCCAAGTTAACTAAGTCAAATAGCTCTAGTTAACTATTACACGTTGCTATGAGAATAAAATTTGATTTTAATTCTCAGTTTAATTCAAGGACAAATTAAACTGGAATTTCTGGATTCTATTTTTATCATTTCTTGTTACTATTTTCAACACTTTCCCACCTTTCATTTCATTCCTTATTCAACCCAAATCACAAAAATATATCATATAATATATCAAATCAAAGCCATAAATCCCTTTTTCATATTCATGTGATTTTAGCTCTAGTCTCTTAAGTGTTAAACATACACTTTGGATTATAATTTCATAAATTTCTTAAAGTTTTATTATTAATTAACATCATTATATTTGTGGGGAAGTGTTATGATGTTAGCTTCAACCATTCTTTATCAAAATATACAATTTTATAAAGGAGATTAAACATACTATCATTTAACCAAGAGAAAAGATGTTGTATAATGAGATTTTGATCCCAATTAAAAAATAAAAATAAAAATAACATATTTAATAGCTATTTCCATTTCATTTTTTTAATCATTTTATACTATATTAAAATTGATTGTGATGATACTTCAAATTATCAGGCTATTTTTTAATTCTATATAGTAATTAAAAAATAATGACAAACCTATTATAATTATTCATCTCTGTTAAAGAAATGTACTTCATATGGACAAGTGATCACTCCTTTGGATTTTCCATTGATCTTAATAAAATTGTAAGATAAAATACAATACATATTTCCTCTGTATATAATGCAACTAATCTTAATACATGCTATGAGAAGGAAGAGTATGATCCTTGTCTTTCACCCAATGGTTTTCCTTGCATAATTATGGTGACGCGGCTCCAAAGATTTACCTCCAACTCATATTATCTACTCCCTATGCGTAAGAATACAATAATGCCAATCTCAAATCTTTACAAGAAATATGAATGCCAAATACATTTACATATAACTTGATTTACTTATGGAAGAACACATGTACCATTGACTTATAAATAAAACTAAATAAAAATTACAATGGATGGGAAAACTCATATATATATATTCATGATTTTAGAACCATTACAATAACCAACCATTTACATGGTTAAAGGTTCCTCTTAGTCCCTTGCTTCAACTCCTCCTTGCCCCTCACACAAATATGAACACTCTGATCTTTGAAGGGTAGTGAAAAATAGTCACTTTGAAGTTGAGCATCATATGTTTACCATGAAATCTTTCTCTGCTTCTCCCTTGGGATGCTTCCTTATATAGATTTAGGGGGTAGGGGGATAGGAGATATATGTATACCTCTAGAAATTAGTGAACTCCAACCCCAACATAATTTCCCAAGCGCACAATGTGAGGTATCCAACTCGCACAACAGTAATCTTCATGAAAGTGACTAAATCTAGAAAGGTTTAAGGATAGCTTCATAGTGCAAGTGGTCTAACAAGTGGCCAATCATGCCTTACTAGTGGTGCTATATAGAACTAGTTGCATCTTATTAGGCATGTAAGAAGCCACTACCCAAAAAAAACCTTGAGAATTCAAAAAAGAAAAAATAGTCTCTCAACATGATATCCCCACTAGCTCTTCAATGAATATCAAACATAATAAGTAAATCTCAAACATGATAAGTAAAGCATGATAACGATCCCCCAATTTAATAAATGAAATTCACATGTATATTTTATTAACATTATAAAATTAAATTATAAAAATAATTTATACAACTCTTTCAAATAATCATGTATTTTTCACATAATCATATATTGACTTTCTAATTAATCAATAAAAACATATTTAGAACTGTGCATTATTACTTTGAAAATCAATATATTTATTAAAACAATTTAAAATTAATCATATTAACTTGATTGAAAAGATTAATATTTTATGAAAATCATTATTCAATTTGTAATTAATTAATAAAAATCTATTTAAAAAAACTGTTTTTTCACTTTTAAACCTATTATATTTAATTAAACAATTTAAACTTGATCCTATGAGTTTGGCTCAAAGATTCATATTTTATGAAATTCATGTATTTACTTGATAAATTAATTAATAAAAATTAAAAATTGTGATTATGAACTTCAAACCAATTATTTCTACATTAGCTAGTTTAAACTAGGGAACAATTTGGAAGTTATGGGATATTATATTTTTTTCATGATTTAAATATTTTAATTAAAAGAAATTAATAATATAAGTTATAACTGTATATTATTTCTAATAAATGTTTATATTTTTGGTATGTTTGAAGATGTTTAAGTTATACCTTCTTTAAAATATATATATATATATATATATATAATAATTTTATTAATACATTTAGGATAAAATATCAAATCACAAAACTTACTAAAATTTGATTCTAAACTTTTTACTAGAATGTGAACAAGATTATCATAAATATTTTAGTATAATTGACATATTGGCCATACTATATTATGTCATTGGACATGGTTAACTAATTTTTTATAATTATTATATTTAATTATATTGATTTTGATTGAGGAGGGTTAATTTGTCAAAATAATTATATTCCACAAAATATGCTTTTTTATAGACAAATTTGATTGACTATAATTTACCATAAATGACTATATAAATGACTATATTAATTATACGTGATTATATTATTAATAATTTATTTTATTTTATGCATAATTATATTAATAATAATTTATTCTATTTTGATGATGATGATGATTCTGGATTTAAGACCTTTGTGGTTTATTATTTTCGACTTAGTCACCGGAGAATCCATAGTAAGAACCATTTTCTGTCAATGTTTTAAATCCCAACTGGGATCCATCATCAGGACAACTTGAATGCTTGATAGAAGAAGAGCTTATTTTAGGTTTAAATAGTAATGAGGAGAGAAAAGATGAATGTCGGCTCTCAATTTTTGATGAGAAGTCGGCCGACAGATTAATTTATTTAATTAATTTATTATTATTATTTTTTTTATTTATAATTTTTTTTTTTTTTTTTTTTTTAAAGATAATTAGAATTAATGATAATAAATTGATCAAAGTTGATGTTAACTTTTTTTTTTAGAAAATTGAATTAATATTTAATATTTGATCAATATTATTTATTAATATTGATATTAATTGAAATAATTATTATTATTTATCATAAATTAATATAATAATTAGTAGTAATAATTATAATCATCATAATTAAAAAAATTTAATCTAGGAATATTGAATTAATTTTTATATTTATTATAATATATGTTTGGTACAATTTTATTTATTTATTTATTGAATTTTAGAATAGGTTTAAGCTTAGTAACGAGGTTAATAAATAATTGCTAATTGAAAATATTATTGTTATTAATAATTATTATTTATTAATCTAATAGTTAATAATAAAAATTAGAATTGATTAAATTAATTCAAGAATTAGAATTTAATAATTAATATGTATTTAATTATATATAATAAATATGATAGTAATGATATTTATATTTATATTTAGAATAATTATCAAAATACTTTTGATAATTTGCGAATAATATTAAAATTAGTTAGACTTATTATTTGAAAGAGTAAAAAATATAATAATAATTATTATTGTTATGCTAAAATAGAAATTTTAATATTTAAGAGACGAAGAAATTAATAAGGGTAATTAATAAATAGAATAATTAATTAATGATAATTAATTTTGTTAATAAGTAGATTAATTAATTAATGATAATTAATTTTGTAAATGCTTTATAGTGAATTAATTATTATTATTATTGTTATTATTATTATTATTATTATACCGGAAGGGGGTTAATTTTTCTGATTAGGGGAAGCCAGCTTCCACTAATTTCCAAACCACTGTCTCTGTTGAGATTATGCGGGTGTTTGATAATTTCAAGAGCTTCTCTGATCTTTTGCTTATGGTGTTGCTCTTCCTTAGCGATAATAGAGGCGCTTTCCAAGCAGACATGGTGCTTAGTTTTTAACGAGTGTTCTGCCAGGGCGGAAGTACAAGATCTTTCATTCTTAATATCAGCTCCATGTTCCCTGAGTCTTGTCTGCAGGGAGCGACCTATTTCACCAATGTAGCTTTTTCCACATGAGCAGTCAATTTTATAGACCCCTTTAAGTTGATGTCTATCAATATTATCCTTGACAGATCTCATACCTTGCCTAATCGTTCCAGTGGGTATCTTCTCAAAGAAGAACACACATAGTACTATACCAAAAGCACAGTCACGGTTCACCTGCCTGCTGCAAAGACTCAACTTTCATTTCACCGATGACAACATCATCTGGGCCCACCCATAGTAGGTCCCAGCCAAAACAATGTCTCCAACATCACCTGCCCACCAGTGATGTGGTGAAACGCCTGGCTGCCGAATACCCGTAGCACAGTTGTGGCAACAACCTGTGCCTCTAGCCATTCTAGATCAACAACTTGTACTGCTAAACATTGTAGATCTGTAGCAATTGATAGAAACAAAACTTGCCAAAGTCTGGTTCTATGCCACAATCATAGTTAAACAACAAATATAAAGAGTAATAACTCCAATCATCCAATGGAAACCAGATATGTAAAAAATAATTTTATTATAACACCTATGAAGGGAATAAATAGACATTACCAGTCCCCCTCTATGGGATGGGTTCTTGGCTATCCTCAAACATCTTCAGCTTGCATAGAGTCTCTCTGCTCTATGATGTGTAAACTCAACAAATAATGGTGTGCGACAATGAAAATAATTAGAGTTACAACAGTGAGTGCAGCAATGAAAATAACCAAAAGTGAATAATGAATGGAAAACCCTTTTATTTATAACAAAATATTGAGTTATCCTCGAATAATGAGCAATAATAAAATATTATTGATCCCATTCTTGGAATAACCACCTTGAATATTTTATTATATTTGTTTAGGAGGGAAAAATTATTTAAAATTTTATTAAGAAATAATAAATAAATAAATGAATGATTTATTTATCATCTCAAGGAATTACTTAAAGAATAATAAACAAATAATGATTTATTTAATTATTCTAAGGGATTTAGTCAAATTTGACAAAGAATAAGAATTAATTAGTGATTAATTAATTATTCTTATAAAAAAATAAGATAATTAATGATTTATTGTTTATTTTTCATGATTGGGTGAAATATGACAAGGAATAATAATTGAACAATGGTTTAATTAATTATTCCTAGAAGAAAATCAAATAAAGAATAATTTATTTAATTATTCTTCATGAGTTTAACTATAAATTACTTAACAAAGGTGTTTTATTTAGTAAATTCTCATAGTGAGAACAATTGTACTATGGTAAAATTGGCTTTACATGGTGTACTTCTATCCATCTAGTGAATTAGGCTAGATAATCATTTTTTTGGTTATAGCAAGTTGCTTTAACTCCTCCTTGGCCCTCACACAAATATAAACACTCTGATCTTTGGTCACTTTGAAGTTGAGCATCATATGTTTACCATAAAATCTTTCTCTGCTTCTCCCTTGGGATGCTTCCTTATATAGATTTAGACAGAGGGGATAGGAGATATATCTATACCTCTAGAACTTAGTGAACTCTAAGTCCAATGTGATTTCCCAAGCTCACAATGTAAGGTATCCAACTCACTCAACATTAATCTTCATGAAAGTGACTAAATTGAGAAAGGTTTAAGGATAGCTGCATGATGCCAGTGTTGTAACAGGTGGCCAATCATGCCTTACCAGTGGTGCAGTATACAACTAATTACGTCCTACTCGGCATGTAAGGATCCACTACCCAAAAAAATCTTGAGAATTTAAAAAAGAAAACATAGTCTCCGAACCTAATATCCACAATAGCTCTTCAATGAATCTCAAAGATATAAGTGAAGCTATAACAATCCCCAATTTAATATATGAAATTCATATGTATATTTTATTAATATTATCAAACTAAAATATTAAAACAATTTATATCTAATCATATTCAAATAATCATGTATTTTTCACATAATCATATATTCAATTTGTAATTAATCAATGAAAAATAGTTAGAAATGTTATACTTATTTTGAGAATCAATATATTTATTTAAAATTAATCATATTGACTAGATTGAAATGATTAATATCTTATGAAAATCATTATTCAATTTGTAAATAATTGATAAAAACATATTTTAAAAAAATAGTATTTTCACTTTTAAACATATTATGTTTAATTAAACAATTTATCCTATCAATTTGGCTCAAATGATTCATATTTTATGAAATTCATGTATTTATTTGATTAATTAATTAATAAAAACTAAACACTGTGATTATGAATTTCAAACCAATTTTTTCATTAGCTAATTTGAAATAGGGAACATGGTAGAAGTTATTGGATATTATATTTTCTCATGATTAAAAATTAAAAATTAGTTGAATGTTATAAGTTAGAAAGGTATTTCTTTTTAATAAAGGTTTAAATTTTTGGTGTGTTATAAAATGTTTAAGTTATAAGTTTCTTGCTAAATGCTAGTTTGCAAGTTATAAAAAAAAAAACCAAAAATAATATAAAATAGTTTTATTAATATATTTTAGGATAAGATATCAAATCACAATGCTTATTAAAAATTGACTTTAAACTTCTCGCTAAAATGTAGACGAGATTATATTAAATATTTTAGCATAATTGACATATTGACTTTTTTATTATGTTTGATTATATTGATTTTGATTGATTACGGTTAATTTGTCAAAATAATTGTATAAATTAGTTGACTATAATTAACCATGAATAACTATATTAATATACATGATTATATTGATAATAATTAATTATATCTTATTAAAAATATCTTCAACTATTTATAATATAATATGAAAAATAATTGTGATAAATTTTTATTAAGTATATTTAATCACAAATAATTATGTTTAATTATATTTATAATAATATAAACCTAAATAAAGATGAATACAAGCAGCCCATTAAATACCTTGAAATTGAACGGACACCATAAAGGTTTACATTTACGCAATAAATTAAAGTGTTCACTGACCACATATCTTATGGTCCACATGGTTGGCCTTTATGGTTTAACTCGTCCTTCGAACTACATCGTGGAAGGACCTGGTCCACTTCAAAGCAGAAATATATTAATTTGTTCCTTGTTTGTTTAGGTAGTATGGCAGAAGCACAATGAAAAGATTTTTGCCATCCTTTATCTAACCAACTACTTAAAATACCAAGTCTATATTTATTTTCACATTATAAGTGAGGTCACAGTCATGCATTTTAGTTTGACAATTTGTAGTCGTAAAGTTAATTATGATGGCGGTGGCAGGCATAGCTGTGGGCCGTGATTGTCAATTCTCTTCCCTGTTTATGAATAGTTGCATTGCCATATATATTCATATTACCAATCACTTTTCCATTTCTGAATCAAATGGCCGACGTGCCACCTTTATCCTTGCTTTTCCTGCCTGCTATATGCATTTCATATACGGTCAGTAATAATTATAGTTTCCACTCGATTTTGCATTACGATTAATACAATTTATCAGGTGACTGTCGAAACCCGGTTCCCCCAAACCATTGCATGTAGGGACGTTCATAATAAACAAACAAATTAAAGACAAATCTGCTCATTTTCATTCTCATTTTATATATATATATATATATGCTATGGGCTGTGGCAGACATGAATTTGAGTTTATGGATGGCCCCATAAAACTTTTGAAGAAATTATATGATGAAGTTCGTTGGAAAGCTCAAAATATAAACACATTACCTAATTTACCCGTGGACTGCTAAATCTGGCCGCGACAATGAAAAATACTTCCGAACGGTGCTGGGGACACATCAAAAAATTCTTCGCGTAATGATGTTCAGCACATTGCATCAGCCGCGAACAAGCTTCTATTTGGTCGGTTTTTCATTTATGCTTCTATTTGGTCGGGTTTTCAGTTATTTGTGTATCAAATTGATGAAAGCCTTACATATGGATATCAACATCATGTCACCTTTTGCTCAGATTTTTCTCACGAAAGGTTATTATCACGACGTACAAGTATGAATATGAACGTGAAGTTAAAAAAAAAAACAATGATGGTAAAATCTCTTAATTATTAAGTTATATCGATTTCATTCACGATGGAAAAAGAAAAAGATCAGATGAAACAAATATTAATAAAATAGTTAAAAGTTCGAAAAATTTAAATTTAAATTTAAATGGTTTGTTAATTATATATATTTATATATATTAAATAAATATAAAATTTAAAGTTATTATAATAATATATTCAACTATGGAAAGAGGACAACACTATGATATATTTATACACTGAATTAAATAGTTATTAGAATTTTAATTTTAAAGGAAAAATTAGAAGTTAAATTATTTTATTTTTATTTTTTTAAATAAAAGTGAGTAATATTAAATTAAATCTGTTTTTTTTTGCAACAAAATACATAGGTTACATTTTCAATATTCAAATTACATGGGTTACATCTTCAATATTCAGATGTGATTGTATGACATAGACAACATTAACCTTTTACACCAATATACCCAAAAAGTCTTATAGAAGTTAGACTCTTAACCTAACTATAAGATTACATAACAAAACCCAAGACTTGAAACATGAAGTAAAGGACATATTCATATGTTGTCTTCATGATTTCACAAATCCTAGGACCGCATCCAACAAAAGACTAAAAAATATCTCATCCACGTGATTATAAAAAGACAAAAATTCCCTATAATGTTCTAGCATAAGATATTAGTTGATGTTTGTAGCTGGCCTATTAAGGTCGATTTTGCACTTTCTTGATCCTCCTAATGTTTAATTAAATCCGCTTGAGCTTCATTACTTATTTTCAGATCCATAACAATACTCCTCAGTGCATCAACTTCCTCAACCAAGTGAGAGAACTAGAATTGGAGGGATATAAGCTTATCAATATGCTCAATCTAAGTATGAGTCATCTAGCAAAACTTCATTTACAAATCATAATTGACCCTATGGAGAGCTTCATGGGCGGAAAAAGATTGAGAGCATGTTAGGTCCCTATAATACTAGTGATTCCCTCATTACTATTGTCATTGTAGCCCTTATTGTTATTGTTGTGCCCCTATTGTCCGCATATTGTTGTTATTGTGCCCCATAGAAGCCCACTATTGTTATTTTTGTGCCCTTATATTATTATTATTATGTTGACTTTGATTATATTGTGACCCCTTAGACTCCTATATATAGAAAGGAGGTTTTATCATTTGTATCATCCAAGAATTGTTCATTTATGTAATGTAAAGGAGGCTGCCACCTCGAAGAGTGTTATGAAACCAGCTAACAGAAAGATAGAAAAGATGGATCAACGCCTTAGAAATAAGCCTCTTCAAGGGGGGAAACCTCCTTTACATTACACAAATGAATAATTCTTTGATGATACAAATGATAAGACCTCCTTTCTATATATAGGAGTCTAAGGGGTCATAATATAATCAGAGCCGACATAACAATAATAATGTAAGGTCACAATAATAACAATAGTGGGCTTCTATGGAGCACAATAATAACAATATGGGGACTACATAGGCACAACAATATAATAAGGGGGTTGTGCTAATAACAATAAGGGGTTACACTAGTAGTATAGGGACCTAACATGCCCCTCTCCTTCAAAAAGTGTTGTCCTCAATTCTTGAGTAGTTCTTGATGCTTCTGTATAAAATTCTTGTCCTCTCATGTGGAATCTTAAGTGGGTAAGTTCTTCCACTTGATCTGAAATTGATCGATTTCTATGACTGCTCCTAGTTCCAATATCATTTTTCCTTCCTCGTCAAGTTCTAGAAATATTGTTTGAACTGGGATCTTCTACAACTTTTGAATGAGTGGCCACACTTCTTCATCCTTCTTCCATTCATCCCTTCATTTATCCAATCTAGTTGGATAATAGAAATAGCATAAAACAATTCTTCCACATCCTCATCCTTTCTTGAGAGTGCATTTGCAACAACATTTTGCTTCCCTTTTTTGTAAATGATATCAAAGTCATAACCCAACATATTTGTGACCCATTTTTTCTGTTCATCTAAAGATAATCTTTGTTCTAAAAAACATTTAAGACTATCATGATCCTTTTTTACCTTGAAGTGTCTTCCCATTAGGTAAGCTCACCATTTCTTAAGTTCATGTAGTATCACCAACATTTCCTTCTCATAAATAGCTTGCTTGAGATGTAGTCGTAAAAATAACCAATCACTTATATCAAAACTTCTTTCACTGCGATGTTGATATGCCTGTTGTTTCATTCGATTCTGCACCAAAGTGGCGTTATCCTTTAAAAGTTGGAGAACTTGTTATTGATGCTCGATGTGATATTTCACTGCTTGAATCTTTTTCTTCTTCATATGTCCTTCTATCTTGAGAGTCCGAGGAGTGGTAATTTCTTCCAATGCATTACAAGATATGGCCAGATTCATTTCTTGATGCTCGATGTGATGTTTCACTTCTTGAACATTTTTCTTCTTGATATGTCCTTCTATCTGGAGAGTTTGAGGAGTGGTAATTTCTTCCAATGTATTACAAGATATGGTCAGATTCATTTCTTGATGCTCGATGTGATCTTTCACTTCTTGAACATTTTTCTTCTTGATGTGTCCTTATATCTTGATAGTTTGAGGAGTGGTAATTTTAGCGAATGCATTACAAGATATGGTCAGATTCATTTCTTCTTTCTCGATGTGATCTTTAACTTCTTGAACCTTTTTCTTCTTGATATGTCCTTCTATCTTGAGAGTTTAAGGAGTGGTAATTCTTGCCAATGCTTTACAAGATATGGTCAGCTTCATTTCTTCTTTCTCTAGGGTTGGTTCTTGGTGTATATCCTCTTCTTTTGATGTTTCTTGATCCTTTTCTTCCTCCTCTTCACAATCAATGTAAAATAATTTCTTCTCAGCACACTTATGACCATATCTTGATGTGTCCTTATATCTTGATAGTTTGAGGAGTGGTAATTTTAGCGAATGCATTACAAGATATGGTCGGATTCATTTCTTATTTCTCGATGTGATCTTTAACTTCTTGAACCTTTTTCTTCTTGATATGTCCTTCTATCTTGAGAGTTTAAGGAGTGGTAATTCTTGCCAATGCTTTACAAGATATGGTCGGCTTCATTTCTTCTTTCTCTAGGGTTGGTTCTTGGTGTATATCCTCTTCTTTTGACGTTTCTTGATCCTTTTCTTCCTCCTCTTCACAATCAATGTAAAATAATTTCTTCTCAGCACACTTATGACCTTTAATGTATTTGTTATCACAATTGTAACAAAGTCCTTCTGCTCTTTTTTCTTCCAATTGTTGTGGTGTCACCCTTGTAGGTTGTGGAAGGCTAGGAGAAACAACACTTCCATCTTTATAGTTGTGAGGGGTACAATTCCTTGTTTCCATAATTTTGCTTTCCACTTTTCTTGCCCTCTCCAATGAATCAGCTTCCCAATGACGAACCTCATGTTGAATGTTATCCTTTAAAGTCCGTATGGAGACATCAATCCTTTTCTTCTCTGGAATATCATTTTCCCTTATATTCAAATTTTGAAAGTCCTCAATGTTGTCTGCCATTGAACACTTCTGTTTTAGATTTATCAATAGGCTAAAGAAGGTGTTTCTCTTTGTATCCTCATAATGTGCTATCATTTCCTTAGTGAAAATTGGCCACGTAACAAGTGGTTTACGAGAACAAAGCCCTTTATACCATAAAAATTGATCTATTTCTAAATAATTAGATGCAATACGTACCTTTTGTAACAGTGGTATGCCATGTATATCAAAATATTTCTCCATCTGTAGTATCCAATTTACTGGATCCTTGCCATCAAACTTCCCCATCTCGCTTTTTCTTGATTTTAGGAGCTTGATATTGAAACGATTGTAACTTGGTAATTTCAGATCTCCAAGTTCTGAAATTTTGTCCTGTGGTAGCCCTTTGAGTCCTCTTTCTAGCCTTGAAAGTCTGATCAAGATTGGATTCTGTAAGGAAGCATTATGTCAAATCTCCCACAATGACCCAATTATAGACTGGTTCAATAGATCGAACTTCTACGAAGTGCCACATGTCATTGTTTCAACCTTAAGACCTGAAACCGATACACAGAAAACTCAAGTCCGTTCGCTTTCTGTAACTTCTTATGAAATTTTAATTTGATGCTCAGCGAGAAAGTTATGATGATTTTACTAAGGTCGTCTGTTTAGGATGTAATTCGAGAGCCTGCAGAAACCCTAAATGTCTAAGATTATATATCCGAAAATATAGGGAGAAAAGATTTGAAATTTAGACCCAAGATTCACCAAGATTTTAGTTCAAATGGGTTTTAATTTCAGAGTCTGAACCTTTGTAGAACAAATATTATAGCGACAATTCCATGATGACTTGTTTGAGATGAAATTCTGAAGCTTGCAACAACCCTAACTTCCTCAAATCATATCTCTGAACATATAGTGATACAAGATCTCAAATTCAAACGCGAGGTTCAGACCAATTTCTTCGCAAATGGGTTTTTTTTTAGCTTCTGAAACTTTGTAGCGAAAACATTATAGCGACAATGCCATGATGACCTGTCTAGAGTAGCAAAACCCTAGAATCCACAACTCTGATACCAAATGTTATGAAACCAACTAATAGAAAGATAGAAAAGATAGATCAATGCCTTAGAGATAAGCCTCTTCTAGGGGGAAACCTCCTTTACATTACACAAATGAACAATTCTTTGATGATACAAATGACAAGACCTCCTTTCTATATATAGGAGTCTAAGGGGTCATAATATAATCAGAGCTGACATAACAATAATAATGTAAGGGCACAATAATAACAATAGTGGGCTTATATGGGGCACAATAATAACAATATGGGGACTACATGGGCACAACAATATAATAAGGGGGTTGTACTAATAACAATAAGGGGTTACACTAGTAGTATAGTGACCTAACAAAGAGGCTGATTTCTAAGGCGTTGATATATATTTTCTATCTTCTTGTGAGATGGTGTCATAACAGTGCATGGGCTGTTAGCAGAAGAGGTCTCAGAATGTGAAACTTTTTTCATTATGCTTTTCTGAGTGAAAACTAAACCCAAAAGGAAGGGTGTAGGCGATGTCACCAATGATCCTTTGTTACCTTCTCAACTTATGAAAAGAAGAAACAATCATTCTATTGAATGATTTTGAATAGAAATATGAACTAGAGGGATGACATAGTTTCTAAACAAAATTTGAAATTTCATAGAAGAAACCCAACAATACTTTAACGCATTTCCATTATCCACCTTGTGGCCAATAATGAAACTGAATTCCCTGGACTTGCTATCCTGACCCAATGTTATGAAAACTACATAGCTAGAAACTGTAAAAACAAAGGTACCTTCCTTGAAAGGAATTCACTTAAGATTGAGATGTGCAAGGTCAAACTTACCCGGACCTTTTTGAGTGGCCTCCAAACCACTTAGCCACAAGTGCTATAATTCCCACAAATAGGAGTGCCTCACCCAGTTTGACACAATCCCGAAGAGCAATTGAAGCTTGAATTGTAGCTCTTCACAGAGTTTTCAATACAAAATCTATCTTAATGCCAAAATTGAGACGGGGGGAAAGCTTGAAATCAATTCACAAACATCTCAGAAGGTATCACACTGGGGAGAAGGAGCACCGCGTGTAATGTCTCTAAAAATAGGCATTTTTCCAATTAAACTCTACAATTCATACCTATCCACAAAATTTCATCTCCAAAACATTAAATTTCCCTGTACATTGATAAAAAAATGTTCATAATTATACTAGCTAAAGGATGCTTCCAATGCTTGAGCAGGTGAGATATGATGTCTTAAGCATGCAAGGCTGGAGAAAATGAACATGCATGACGAGAGTTGATATTATGTGACACGTTTTTATGAGAGGATGCACTGACACTTATCCTTCCATATGCCTAAATGAAATATGAGACATCATTTCTTGGAGATGAGGTTAATGTGGGAGGTGAATATATAAGGAAGGGAAAGTTATTGATATTAATTATTTCCATTTCAAAATTCTAAGAATACCAATATCTAAGGATCCTCTCTTTTTATGTCATTAGTGCAATTAGGGAATCAAACATATAGTTCTTTGATCATTGATCTTGAGCTCATATTCTTCCATGGTGCAAGCTCAGTATTCCATCATTCCAACTTCCAAAGTATATGTTCTGAGGATATGATAAGAGTCCCTACAGTGGAAGGATGCCATCAAATTTTTTATTCTTTGGAGAATTTTGGAAAGAGAGCTATATTTTGGGTGCTTTTCTAAATTAAGATACTGAATCATGATTAAAGAGTCGCTTAAGATGATTAATTCTTCCACATCCTTGTCCTTAGCTATGTATAAGCCTTACATGAGTCCATACATCTCAGCCTGATTATTCGATCTTCTTCCTAGACCGCATGAAAACTATGTTTTAGCTATTCCCTCAGGATTGATCAAAATCCCTCCTCCTCCTGCCACTCCTATAAGTTAAATCATTAATAATAATTATATTTGAATGTAAAATATATTAATTTAAATTATTAAATATGTATTAGGCAATTTTAATTAATTTAATCAATTTGATATAATAAATTAGTATATTATTGTTGGGATTAAAATTATCTTGGACCCCTAGATCATAATAAGGGGTGGGAGGAGAAAGAGGGGATGAAAAAAATAGAACCTTCTCATGGGGACTAGGGAAGAGAGTAATCAAGGAGTAGCCTACACTGTTCTCTAGGGTTTGATGCTAGCTAAATAAGGGAAGATTCAAAATACCTATAACATTGGCCAATACCATGTAGTTATACAATGTTTAATGTGGGATGCTCCTCTTAAAGAGTTGAATCTAAAAGCAATTGTTAAAAAAACTATGGATGGCTTGAAATAATTTGAACAATAGAAAAATTCATCATATTCTAGGACATCATAATCATTTGGTTGACTCTGTAGCCAATGAAGGTGCCACATTACCCATGGGTGAATTGAAGTTGAGTGGTGGCTCTTCATTTTGTTGTATTTCATGAAATTAATTATTAGGGAAAATAATAATAATTTTAAATGTTGGAGGTTCCAAATGTCACAAGATGGATTTCAATGGCATGCAAAAATTTATGAAATAATGGGGGGAGAGGCTTATCCTTGACCTCCTATTCATTCAAAGAAATATGAAGATAGGGAAGAGAGATTTGGATTATTTCAGCTTTAGGGGTCACATAAGGGAAATCTTGTGCAGAAGGTAATGAAGGTTGGGTCTAGTGAGGTGAAAATTGTTAGCGTGATGTCACAATAGAGAGTAGCTTCAGTGAATGCCCCTCATACCTTCCTTGCAAATCAGTGACTTGAAGGGTGGTGTCCTACCAATTTAGATGGGGGATGGATAATTTAAATCAAATATAAACATATATCCTTGGGTAAATTTTCTCAAACACTTTGATAAGGACATTTGGAACTTTCTATATGCAATCAATGAACCCCGAGAAATAAGAATTTCCAAGCTATTCTAGTTTATTTAGAAACAATTGGATTTCTCTTATTCTAAAACTGGAATCATATATGTAGTTGAATTATTGATTGGGATCCTTGAATACTACAATCATAGTTCCTTGTTATAGCATCAAAGAGAAACAATTGGATGAATTATAGAGACAATGGAAAAAATCATTGAATGTTGTAATTGTAGCTTCTTGTTATAGGAATTACAGAAGAATTGTGTGTTTTAATTTGAAGAAAATATGACGAGATAGTGTAAACTATCCTGGCTTGGGTATTCTCCTTGGGTTCAAAATTTCTATCAAGGACAACGAGGTTGGAAGAAGCTAGGTCTATCTGCATTTTCAACTATTTGTGGTGAATTGGACATTGTCATTGGGTTAAAAGAACTTTCCATGGTGTTGTAGTTGCTACAACCCCCCTCCAAAATTTATCTCATGCTTGATTTTGGATCCTTCCTTCGACCATAAGAAGTGTCATTTTAACTTGTGTTAAGTTTTATTCTTGTTTTACTAAGAGTCACAAAAACTTGTTGTCTCATGTTAGGCTTGTGATGTCTTAAATGTGTTTTCTTTGTAACAACTATAAGGCACTCCTCAATGATAGTCAGTTCTTGTCGACAATAACTTCACAAGTTCTGAAGACAGACAAAGAACCTCTTGTAAACACAAGATAAGTATTTCCTTGATAGACACTGATTGTTTGCTTTTTGTTGGTCTCTTTAATTTCTTATTAATTTAAACAACCAGTGCTACATGAATTGTCAACCTAGGGAAGTCTATTTATTTCAAAGGTAATCACACACTATATATGCTCAATCCCAAAAGCAATAAAAGTTGCAATATTAATTATTCTAATCACACCTTGATTTAAACAAATGAAGTTCTACTTTGAGTTACAACAAAAGCAATCTCTCTATTGCAAACAATGATCAAGGAAATCTTGGATTACAGTTAAAAAGAATAATCTAGGAAGGGAATCAATCTACAAAGGGAAAGATTAGTTGTGCTCTAACAGAGAACATGACCCTATTCCTCAAGTAGGAATCTTCAGCACCTGTTTTTGATTACTATGCTTCACAAACTCACTTTGGAAAACCAATTAAAATTATCATTGATTACCTATGAATGAATTTATGGAAACAATGCAATGACCAAGCAGAAACAAAGTTTCAGTAGTAAATACAAAGTTTCAATAACGCATAAGTAAATTCAGCAAACAGGAATTAACAAGGCATGAATGTAAACATAATACTTAACACACTGTAGAATTTAAGGGGTGAATCTTATGATGAAGGTGGACCCTTTCCTTCTCACAAGATTCCCCAGACAATGGAACCTAAGAGAAAATGCTCAGAACAATATTTTATTCATCTGTAAAAGTATCGTATTACAAAAAAATTCAAGTTCCTTGCTCCCAGCTAGACCTTCCTGTAATCTCTCTATATCCTTCTAATGTTGATGTCTCCTCTTTTTAAAAAGGAGACATCAATTACAATCAATTACATTGTAAATCCTATTTTGACCTGATATGCTAAAATCAGATAACTGATTCTTCCATTAACAAAATACTGTTACAATGGTTGTCACAATGCCTAACTTTGGAATACAGTTGTTATGGCCCATGTAACAGCTCCTTCGATGATCCCTTTCTATTGCTACTAAATCTAAAAATGCAAATCACGAGCTGTTTCAGCGACGTGATTTGCGCATTGTTCTAACTGTTTCAGCAATGTAGACCACAATGATATCTGCAATCTTCAAAACTATTTCAGCAACTATCTGATCAGCAATTAACTATGAAGGAAATGTAAAATAAATCAAACATATAGTAATGAGAAGATATGTTATATACCTTGGAAAATAGATTAAGGTAATAACATGGGCTTTAAATATGGTTTGAAAGAGGATGGAAGATAACAAAATATGTGAGCAAAAAGGGACAATATAGAGTCCTAACACTTTTCTTTGAGGAATTACAAAATCCCATGTCACAGTGAAATGTGCAATCCCTTTTCGGAGTGAATTGCACAATCCCTTAAGTTAGGAAACTGTGAAATAAGTTGTGAAAGAAAATTGTGCAACTATGTGGTAGTATACTACGCAATCCACTGAGGAAGAAAATTGTGCAACTCCTTATCTCAGTGAACTGTGCATTCCCTTGAGCCAATGAACTTCGTAGTTCCCAAAGTTAACCAACTATGCACTCCTAGAAAATAGGAAGTATGCACTCCTAATTAGCATTGTTCTATGTGTTTCTAATTTCATTATCTGACATGTGTCAATTAACAAAGAATTTCTCTTTGATTTTAGGCACGTATGTATGAAACCCTAACCCTAATCTTATCAATCCTCACCTATATAAGAAAGGCATCATAGAGTGCATTCTCACACTCATATTTGGAGCTCTATTCATTCCGATGAGAACACAGAGCTTTGGAGTCCATTTCCACTGATTTCCAGGTAAGTTTCTAATCTATCACCTTTTTTCACCTTTGCTTTCATACTTGTCGCTTTTTCTTTCGCAAGTGTCATTTTATTATTATTTTCTTATAATAAGTGTTTTTCTACTATTATTAGCTTCTAGAAGTATCATTTTATTCTTTTGATCTTATTTTCAAGTGTCATATCACATTCCTTGTCTTTTCCCCTACCAGTAATTATTGTTGTTGGGTGTATTTATGCAAGCATGTCATTTTCCTTTCATTATCATGCTTTCTTGATGTGAGTAAATTGTTTGTAGGAACATTGGGCCAATCCACATCCTTTCTCTCTTTAGTCAGTAGATCTAGAGCTTTCCCTTATGTTAGAGAAAACTGTGAAATTTCCAAAGTCTTCTCCCCTCTAGAAGTATGCATTAGGTAGTGACTACCTCTTGCCATCTACAACTACACACTGTGCAATTAATGGGCCACCTAGTTGTGCATTTCATAATCAAAGTTAGTAGAGGAGTCTCCTTGTCCTATGAAACTGTGCACTACACAGTCAAGGCCTCTCTCTCTAACAGTAACTGTGCATTATGTAGACCTTGTCCTCAATCAGGCTCCCTTGCAATCAGAAACTGTGAAATCCTCATTCAGAAGCTATGTAGTGTGTATTTCTAGTGACTAGTGAGGTCACTCTACCTCACTTGTGCTCTAGCATCGTGTAATCCCTCTTCTTAGTGACCGCCTTCTACTTGTGAATTTTTAGATTTGATGATATCTTGTGAAACTAAGTTGTAGTTTCCATAAGTGCATCTTTCTCACCAGGCACTACAGATCCATGACACATCAGTCTTTCATCTTCCACTAGCACCATGCCTTCAAACAAGGGATCATCTAAGGAGGTTACAGAAAGCAGTATTGAAGATGCCAAAACACCTCGACAAGAGTTCCTATCTTGTCACATATGTTATCACTCTGTAATTTCTCTAGGATGTGGAAAGAAACCAAAAGGTAGCCACAAAACCACTTGTAAATTTGAGATCTATCCCTTCCAGCTTCAAGGCAGGATCTCTCTTTCTAATTTAGATTTCTGTTTTAAGATATTAGGCTATTTATTGAAAATTTGAGGTGGGGTTTTAAAGGTTTGGTTGAAAAATGCAAGGAAAGTCCATTGGGCATGGAGTCATGAACCTTTACGAAATCAATCATAAAAATGATAGAGCAATTACAACAAGGCAAGATAGGAAAACTTTTGGATCTCTTAGAGTACTTGTAGGGCGAATAGGATGAATTTGATTTAAGTTCAATTAAATAGACATCATATTGAGATGAATTCTATACTTAACATCAGAATGAAAACATTAATATTGTTTACAAGAAAGAGAAGAGTACACTTAAGAAAATTTGGCCCTTAATATTCTTGCAACAATAAAGAGGGAAAACATATGGAAAACTGAGAAAAAAACAATTTTACACAAGAAAGTACATCACCAATTGTTTGACATGGGAATCCTCTAACAAAACTCTCTGTATTTTTATAAATTGATCACTTCTAGTACAATGCATAACTTACATCAATACACAATTCCTTTTTCATACAAGTTCCAACCCTTGTCAAGTCTTTTTACAATGTACTTATAGAATTTTTGCTAAACTAATCTCAAGTTCCAAAAAGGAATTCATTACCAAATGATAGTCTAACAAAATTACATAATTTTCTGAAATAGAATTAAAAAATAGAAGTCTTCGATAAATTCGTCTGTCTGTTGAAATTTTAAAGCAAATCTGTCATTGATTGTGCCCTTTTTCTAGCTCTTTGCTTATGCTTTTATGACAAGAATGTAGGTCTTCTCCTTATGCTTTCTCAACAACTCCAGTAACTGGTCCCACCTTTATTCATCTAGGATTGAAAAATCCACCATGTCCCTAAACCTTTCATCCATTTCAGTGTATATTTGAAAAGTTGGTTTATTTAAAAATAAATGATGAATTTCATGTTGTATATTCAAATCAAACTGCAGGCCTTCTAGGAAAGCTTCTCCACTAATGGCTTCCTTTGTCTTTCCAAACTTTGACACATCTGCAGTAATGTCGCATAACTGTTCTTTGTATTTTTCTAATGGAATCAATTTTCCATTAGAGTTCCTAAGATGAGGAAGTCCTTTCTCCTACAATAAAGGAAAATTTTCGTTGAATCTCTTTACTTCTAGCCCCATCTCTTTACATTGGTTCTCCAATTGCACCATCATATTCTTTTTAGTAAAAACTCTTTTGACTTCCATCACTGTTTATGTTCTGTCCTAGATGTAGGGCTCTTCATCTTCTTTTCTTGTTTTAGAGTTCAACACCCCGATGATATTTTTTGCTTCTTTTGGCCTATGCTCAATATCAGCTTTTGTCCACTCTATTGTTGCTTTGACTCTCTACACCAATTCTTCCTATTCAAATATGATTTGAATGGAAGGCCATAAGTCTATAACATTGGCATTAATGTTGTGCCAAATGTTGTTTTTTGCCTTTGCCAACATTTTTAATAATGATGGGATGCTCTTCATACTTCTGAATCTACTGAATAAGTTTGAAGTTCTTCTGTACTTCTACCAAGTATTCATTGTCTTCCTTTATCTTACTTTTCTCCATCTTGGTGAGGGCCACTTACAATATCTCCACCTCTTTGTTTGTCAATGATAGTTCCCCCAAAGCTTGAGTTAGATTTTCTAAGGAATTTGAAACTAATACTTGTGTAGTAGACTAGGTTACAAACCCTATTATTGATGTTCTTGTTGTTGTACCTGTTGATTCCCATTACTCCTTTTCCTTTAGTAGTGCCTCCATATCTTGCTCCATTCCCTATATTTGAGCATATTGTTCCACTACTAATGCAAATAACTTCTCTTTCTCCATCTCCAAACTAGTGACTTCTTTAGTCTGAGGGTGTTCTATAGTTGGGAGTTTAAGATATTTTCTAAGAGCTTGAATGTCATCATTCTTTCTTCTGATCACCTCCTCAGTTTCCTTAACATCACTAGGGTCATATCCTAGTTTAATAACTAATTATTCCAATGTTTTAATTCTGGTGTCTTTGGCCATAGAGGACATCCTCTCAATCTTAAGTTGTGAGTGCATGTTGTTCAGTGAAGTCTGCAATTTTGAAGCAGCCATGACAGAGCTGGTTAGAGTTGAATAAATAATCTCACCTTCCTGCTTATGCAAATCGATACCATCGATTGCATGAACCTGTTTAGTATCAACTAAGAATAGTGAGGCTTTATAATCTTCAGCACCTCTCGGGATGCAACCTTGGTATCCAAAAAGGCCATTTGAAATTGCCCCTCCTCTTAGTCAAAAGAAGACAATAACCTGTGTTGAGTGGTGGCAGTTTGTTTCCAGAATTCTGAGTATGCTGAAGCTTTGAGAGCTTCATTATTTAACTTAATCTCTCTGTACATTGTGAAAATACTTGGTTGTGGTGGAGCCTGAGAAGTAGAAGAGATAGGAGATTCAATGGTCTCTTCTACATAATGGAGGTATTGGTCTAGTTAACAGGGGCAACAGGTAAAGTGTTTGGCAAGGAGGTCTAGTAATGGTACTCAAGCAGATGAAAGGGAAATGTCGATCTCTGTATGCTCATACTGGCACATGGAGCTTTGGGGCACCAATACTACATGGCTCATGGATTTTCTCCAAGCTGATAACTAGGGGTGGGTACCTCAATTTCTCATATTCGACCTTGTTCTAATTTTTAATATAGATCAATTAATGTTCTCTATTTAGTCTCTCTACAATAGGTCCTTTTAGCTTTAGGTTCAATGAATCAATTTTGTTATATTTTATTTGACTCCTCTGAGCAGAATCGATACTCATTGGGCACCAAGCCAAATAGTAGTAGTCTGTAATTTTATTTTTTACTCTCAAATAGGAAAGTGAAAAATAATATGTATAACTTGAAAGAACTAAAATTGTTCTATTGGGTCAGTTTCCTTTTGTTGAAGTAATATAAGTCAAACCTTTACACAAAAATATATTATAGCTTGTTATATGGAATTTAGCTCATTGTGTGGAGCTATGCTATTGAAATGTGTGGTGATGTGGGCTATAAGTCTCACATTTATTGAGTACAATGTTTTCTTGGTAATGAAGTATTCATTTTCAAAAAATAAAATAAAATAAATAACTTTGCATAGTCCAACTTATGGCTTATATGAAGATGACATTTTGTGTGGAACAATGAAATTTTTTCTTTAATAGTAATATTTGTGTTTTCATTGTGTGGAAGTGTGAACATTTTTGTTTAATAGTAATATTTTTGCTTTCATTGTGTTGGAAAGTTCTCAATGTAAAATAATTATTGGAAGCAAAAAACATTAATGTCAGAGAATTAATAGCTATAATTAAATGCACAATAGTCTATATAATAGTTAAATGTAATAGTTATTGTAGTGCGAAGTTTAACTCATTAATTATTAACTATTAATAAAAAAGAAGCTAATAGCTTAGTATTATAATAGTTGTCCATGTAAAATAATTATCAAAAGAAAGCATTAATGACAAAAAATTAATAGTTATAATCAAATGCAAAATAGTCTATTAATAGTCAAGTTAATAATAGTTAAATGTAATAGCTATTGCAGTATAGAGTTTAACTCATTAATTATTAACTATTAATGAAAATAGTTAATCATTATAGTATTATAGGTTAGTAGGTTTCGTTGTAATAGCTATAGTGTTATAAAAATGTAATAGTTTCAAGAAACTATTTTTGTTGTTTAATTATTACAATTATTAATAGTTAGTGTTCGTTATAGTATTAATTAATAGATTTTAGTTATTCTTTATACATTCATTTATATCTTTATTGTTAAATTTTTCTTTCATTTTCATTTTACGAAGGCACTGCTAAAACTATTGAAATCAAAATAACCAATTTAAAAAGTCGAATGGGTGAAGAGTATGCAGTAGCATTTAAAAGGGGCCTAAAATTAGGAGTGTGTGGAACATTTCTTGTGCAAAGCTTTCCACACAACACTCAGCAGAAGAGGTAGTTTGTTGCCTCTTTATCAAAACCAGAAAGCATTAAGGCCAGAGAATTAATAGCTATAATTAAATGCACAATAGCATATTAATAGTCAAGTTAATAATAGTTAAAGATAATAGTAGTTAAATATAATAGATATTGCAGTGTAGAGTTTAACTCATTAATTATTAACTGTTAATGAAAGTGTGACATTTTTGTTTAATAATAATATTTGTGTTTTTTCATGTGGAAAAGTTGTCCATGTAAAACAATTATCAAAAGCCAAAAGCATTAATGTGAGATAATTAATAGCTATAATTAAATGCACAATAGCCTATTAATAGTCAATCAAATGTAATATATATTATTAAAAAAAGTTAATAGCTATAGTATTATAAAAGTTGTCCATGTCAAATAATTATCGAAAGAAAGAATTAATAATGAAGAATCAATAACTGTAAGCAAATGCACAATATTCTATTACTAGTCAAGTTAATAATACTAATAGTTGAATGTAATAACTATTGAAATGCAGAGTTTAACTCATTAATTATTAACTATCAATGAAAGTGTGAACATTTTTACTTAATAGTAATATTTGTTTTTTCATTGTGTGGACAAGTTGTCCATGTAAAATAATTATCAAAAGCAAGAAGCATTCATTCTAGATAATTATTAGCTATAATTAAATACACAATAGCTTATTAATAGTTAGGCTAATAATACTAAATGTAATAGCTATTGTAGTACAAAGTTTAACTCGTTAATTATTAACTATTAATAAAAAAAAATAGTACTATAAAAGTTGTCCAAGTAAAATAATTATCAATAGAAACCATTAATGACAGAGAATTAATAACTATAATTAAATGCACAATATTCTATTAATAGTCAAGTTAATAATAGTTAAATATAATAGCTATTGTTGTGTGGATTTAAACTCATTAATTATTAGCTATTAATCAAAATAGTTAATCACTATAGTATTATATGTTAGTAGGTTTCCTTGTAATAACTATAGTATAATAAAAATGTAATAGTTTCAAGAAACTATTGTTCTTGTTTAATTATTACAGTTATGAATAGTTATAGTTCATTTTGGTATTCATTTTGCTATTACTATTTTGATGCTACCATTTATAGCTTCATAATTAACTCCAAACAACTAGTTAATTAATAGCTATTAATTATTCGTTATGATTTCATTTATATTTTTATTGTTAATACTTTATGCAAAGATATTTTCTTTCATTTCAATGTGTGGATACATTGCTTAAACAATTGAAATCGAAATAATCAATTTAAAAAGTCAAATATGTCCAGTGTGGGCATCTCTCTACATAGTGAAATATTTCCACACAAATCTTTCTACACAAGCTTCAACAATACTTTAATTGATATGAAATGTTCTATGAAATTTTCTAGGAGGTTAATGCTTTTGACAATTGCAATAATAGCACTCAGAAATGTTGAGTGTGTGAAGAAATATGTTTTCTCCTCACTCTCGCACAATCATTCACTCATGTTGTGCAATTAACTTTTCAATAATTTGAATATATAGTTTTATTTATGTTTTCAAAATTAAAGAACAATTATGTTTTTAATAATTTTAATAGTTCTATATATGTTTTCCAAATTAAAAAAACAATAAATTTTCTATATGTCATAGTTATTTCACTGCGAAGTTTAACTCACTAATTATTAACTATTAATAGAAAAACTAATAGCTATAGTATTATAATAGTTTTCCATGTAAGTCCACCTGGGGTAGCTAAGTGGTGATGGAATCTCACGAACTGGAGATCTTGGGTTTGAATCTTGTGCTACCCTCCCCCGTAGTAGGGTGAATAATGGACATGTAAACTCGAAAATCGAAGAGTCCTACCAAGCTTACAAAAAAAATAGTTGTCCATGTAAAATGATTATCAAAAGAAAGAATTAATAATCAAGTTAATAATAGCTAAATGTAATAGTTTAACTCGTTAATTATTAACTATTAATGAAAATAATTAATGGCTACAGTATTACAGGTTAGTAGGTTTCCTTGTAATAGTTATAGCATTATAAAAATGTAATAGTTTCAGGGAACTATCATTGTTTAATTATTAAAGTTATTAATAGTTATAGTTCATTTTTCTATTACTATTATGCTTATCATTTCTAGTTTCCTTGTAATTGTTATAGCATTATAAAACTGTAATAGTTTCAGGAAACTGTCATTGTTTAATTATTACAGTCATTAATAGTTATAGTTCATCTTTCTATTACTATTGTGCTTATCATTTCTAGCTTCATAATTAACTCCAGACAGACACATAATTAATAGCTATAATCAAATGCACAATAGTCTATTAATAGTAAAGTTAATAATAGCTTAATGTAATAGTTATTTCAGAAGTTTAACTCATTAATTATTCACTATTAATGAAAATAATTAATCCCTATAGTATTATAGGTTAGTAGGTTTCCTTGTTACAGTTATTAATAGTTATAGTTCATTTTGCTATTACTATTGTGCCTATCATTTCTACCTTCGTAATTAACTCCACCGAGCTAATCAATTAATAGCTATAACTATTATTTATGCTTTCATTTATATTTTTATCATTTATTTTTTATTTCATTTTCATTGTGCTGTTGAAGTCGAAATAACCAATTTAAAAAGTTAAATGGCCGAAGAGTATGCGTTGTCATTGAAAAGGCGCATAGAGTTAGTAATGTGCATAGCATTTCTTGTGCAAAGCTTTCCACCACTTTATCAAAGAAAGCATTAATGCGAAAAAATTAATAGCTATAAATAAATACAGAATAGTCTATTAATAATCAAGTTAATAATATAAATGAAATAGCTATTGTAGTGGGTAGTTTTACTCATTAATTATCAAATATTAATGAAAGTGTGAACATTTTTGTTTAATATTAATATTTGTGTTTTCATTGTGTAGAAAAGTTGTCCATGTAAAATAATTATCAAAAGCTGAAAACATTAATGTGAGAGAATTAATAGCTATAATTAAATACATAATAGTCTTTTAATAGTCAAGTTAATAATATCAAATGTAATAGCTATTGTAGATTGGAGTTTAACTCATTAATTATTAACTATTAATGAAAGTGTGAACATTTTTGTTTAATAGTAATATTTTTCTTTTAGTTGCCCTAAAAAGTTGGCCATGTAAAATAATTATCAAAAGAATAAAGCATTAATGCTATAGAATTAATAGCTAAAATTAAATGCATAATAGTTTATTAATGGTCAAGTTAATAATATTAAATGTAATAGCTATTGCAACGCAGAGTGTAACTCATTAATTATTAGCTATTAATAAAAATAGTTAATTGATATAGTATTATAAAAATTGTCCATGTAAAGAAATTATCAAAATAAAACATTAATGACAGAGAATTAATAGTTATAATTAAATGCATAATAGTCTATTAATAGTCAAGTTAATAATAGTTAACTGTAATAGCTATTATAATCAGGGAAAATTTTAAGAACCACCCTAAATTTATATGTATAATAAATTGGCTAATCCCCATAATACATAGGAAAAATGGGAGGTGATTTTATCATTATTATAATATGTATATATATATATTTTTTTGGCGAATCTCTCACTAGATTATATTATCTTGTACAGTGATGGAGAATCTTTCACTGAATTATAAAATCTTGTAAGATCTTGGCAAATATTTTACTGAATAATAAAACATTGTGAAGTCGAATGTTTTGTTAAAGTATGAAACCATATATGATAATAAGAAAACATATTCATTAAACTGTAATATACTAACATACATGTTTGGAAAAAGAAACATAATTTTCTCTTCCTACAAACAATGTTCCAAGTTTCAGTGGCCGCGTTTGTCAAGGTTCTTACAATACACTCTTTCATATCCTTCTATTAGTTTTGATAACATTCCACAACAAAGTTCTTGTAGGTGTTGATATTGACAATGAGTTCTGTCAAGGTAAGAGAGATTAATATTTTCTCTACAACTTTTGTCAAGCTACCACTTTTTTCAAGTTATCAAATTTATTTCTTTCTTAAAAAATACATCAAGTTTGTTTACCCCAACATGCCAACAAGTGGCAAGCCCCAACTATATTATATAAGAAAGTATTAGGTATCCCAAGGGCTTGAAGGGGATCTAATTGAAAGAAGTGACCATTGTGAGAATCCTTCCAATCAATATATGAATATATAAATGTAGATTTATTATTATTTTAATTGGAAATCTTCAAGTAAATAATAAATGTAGATTTATTATTATTTTATTTGGAAATCTTCAATTAAATAATAAAATTTAATTACGTCTCTCCCAATCTAAATTGTTTATTGGCATAATTCACTACTCTCATAGGTCTCGCATTTTTTAACAACGTTGTAACATGTAGATTAATTTCCTTTTTGGTGAACAATCTCCACCTTTTAGGAAAATATCGTGCAGTGGCTCCAACCCCTACAGATCATTAGGAAAAACTAAGAATAGCATAGAAGATGAAAGGTTGTACAAACCAACTTATTTTTCAAACAACTAATCCAACGTCAGTACCTAAATATTTTCATGAAGATATCATATTGAGAATGTTTGAAAAATGGGGAGAAATCTTCTGCGAGGGTGATGCGGAAAGAGTGATAAGGTTTCATTGTTTTGAATTTTTTTTGTTAAATCAGAAAAAAGTTAAAAACCAATATTAATGGAGATATTGGTATTTTTTACTAAATTTTGTGAAGTGACTAAATGTAGCTTTAACCATTCACCTTAAGATGTTTTTACAATATAATTTCCTAAGTCTATTTAATATCTTCATTATCATAAAAACCAACCTATATCCATCTTAACTACACATCTACCACTCATAGGGGGATGAAATCTATTTATCCCTCTGAGCACTTGGTAGACCCAGAATTAAGATGGATCTACGATGATAGAATTTTCCCTTTAAATAGTCTATTCTCACATGAATACCATGGTATTACCATGGGTCAATACCATGGTTTATCATAAACCTGGAGCTTAAAAATTACTATTATTAATTTATAAAAATTAATAAAATTAATAATTGATTTTTATTTTAACCAAGTTAAAATGTTTAACAAATTACAACATCCATTTTTACTCTTGATCCACCAAGCCCCGAGAGGGATCAAATATTTTTTGACTCTATGCTAGTTTGCATATCACGATATTTGATACCTCTCGGGGGTTAGCAGATCTAGAGTAAAGATGGATCTATGCTGGTTTAATTCCCCCATTTAAATAGGCTACATTCCACGTGAATACCATGGGTCAATACCATGTGCCATTTTTATTTTTATTAATACTAATATTAGGGTTAATAATGTTTTTTTGCATGGTATTAATAATAATCTAGCCCATGGTATTTGGCCAATAGTATTTTTCCCATAGGTCTCACCTAAATATAATGCATTTTTTGAGTGTTCATAAATATAAGGTGACTTATGGAGTAAATATAAAAAAATGTTTTATTTGTTTACCATACCTCTTGTTTATTTATATTTTTATTAATTTACCATACCTCTTTTACAAATATGGTATTTGGCCCATAGGATTCACTTAAATAAAACCTCTTTTTTGAGCCTTCATAAATAGAAAGAGGGTTATGGACTAAATATAAAAAGAGGTTTTATTTACTTACCATATCTCCACTTTATTTATGTTTTTATTTGTTTACACCCTTGCATGTATATAAAGTGACTTATGGAGTAAATATAAAAAAATGTTTTATTTATTCACCATACCTCTCATTTGTTTATATTTTTATTAATTTACCATACCTCTTTTATAAATATGGTACTTGGCCCATAGGATTCACTTAAATAAAACTTATTCTTGAAAATTAGGGTGAATGAAAGGTTGCAACTCCTAATTTCAAGGGCTAAATTTACCTTTTTTACCCTCTCCCTTAAAATAAGGTGGGCTATTTGAGGTGATTTGTAAAAATGTACTATGATACAAAATATTCACCCACTAAAAAATTAAAATCCCTTAATTTCACCAAAGGGCGAACATTCGCCCCTAAAATTTTACATGATTATAATGTGGAGTTTAACTCATAAATTATTAACTATTAATTTAAATAGTTAATCACTATATTATTATAGGTTAGTAGGTTTCCTTGTAATAGTTATAGTATTATAACTAGTAATTGCACCATATGTTGCAAAGGAAATGCCATAAGGCTGGAGCGTAGGAAAGAGTAGCATAAAAGATCGAAGTAAAAATTTATGCAATTTTATTTATTTACTCACATTGTTATGAGACAGAAAATGAAAGATTAAGGGATAAATACACTCCAATACTCTCCAAGTTCCTTTTCTTACTAGACCGATGGTTATGGCAATTGCTTGAATTGCAACTGATCTTTGAGGCCATGATTGAATGATGCAATGTTCATTTTTTACTTTTTATTGGCAAGTAAACCTATGTTTAGTTCTAAATTATATTAGAAGGGTATTAATTTTTAATCTATAAAACCAATTTCTAGAAAAAGAAAAGTACCCAAACCCTTTCTATTTTTATCAACGATTTAAAGGATGATCAATGAAAAAGTTCAATTTAATACTTTGATTTGTCTTGGGAACAATTACTCTAACAATGTGATCATAGTTCCCATCCATTTAATATCCTAAGCACATTCTTTAAGCTCTTTAGGTGAATTTCAGAAATGTTTTAATAGACGAGTTAGGATATGACTTTGTATTTGTAGTCTTGTTAATTTATATAATTGAATTGGATTGCACAAGATAAATGTTTTAATAGACGAGTCAAGATATGAATTTGTATTTGTAGTCTTGTTAATTTATATAATTGAACTAGATTGCACAAGATTTAACCAATGTAAGTATTAATATGAAAACAATTCAGTTGTTGTTAGGTCCCTATAATACTAGTGATTCTCCCATTACTATTGTCATTGTAGCCATTATTGTTATTTTTGTGCCCCTATTGTCCCCATATTGTTATTATTGTGCCCCATAAAAGCCCACTATTGTTTTTTTTTTTTCTACGTAAAGGCTAATTCTATTAAAAAAGAGAAAAAATATTTACAGAGAGGTTAAGACCTCAGAGGAGGCTGAAGCCATCCCTCAACCAGATATCTTGATAGACATATACCCCTGTGACAACAATCCCGGGATTAAGAAGACTTAAGACATGTTTTTCAGATCCCTTACAGACAAAAGTGCGAACCAAAGTTGTGAACATCACTGCAAAACTATCGAGGACTATGGCGTTACTAATAATCATTCTGCCCTGATAGCCATATACAAAATTTAGCAAAAACAATGGCTTTCTGAGCCATGACCTGATACAACTCATTAGACTATAATGGCTGGTATCGATACCTAACCAGGACTTGAAACAGAACAGAATTGACATAATCCAGAGAAGCATAGCAAAATGATATAAAGACCAGAAGGGAGACTGCCATCAGTGTGCACTGTACCGAAGAAATCAAGCATGTTTCAGAGAGTCCGGAGCGTCCTTTTCCACCTGGCTAGGAGAGCCCATCCACATGTCGACGGCATTGTCCCCATCTCCCATGTCGCCGCCACCTGGAGGAGCTTCCAAATTCAGATTGCCACCAGAAGGGTGCTCCGGTTCGACCGCAGGCAAATTGCGCTGTGTAGAATCAACTGGAGGCTGAGGTGCCTCAGGCACATTCCCCTCTTCCTGCACATTGTCACAATTGAACACAGTTCCAACCACGTCTCCCTGAAGCACACTGTCGTCCTGAGACTGAGACGTTGTGGTATGAACAGAGCTGCTGGGCTTATCCTCCTCCTCAGCCAAGATAACTGTAATGCTGGCTGATAGAACGGGTTTATTGAGCCGACTGTGAAATTTGAAACGGGTGGTTTGGAAAGAGTTGTGCGGGAAGGGCCTGCCATGATCAGAGGGCGGAGAGGGCGGGGAAGCCGAAGCCAGCGGAATGATATTCTGGGGGGCAGGCTGAGAAGCACGACCACGATTACCACTGGTGCCTCCACGGCGAGAAACACCATGGCGTCGCACCATCTTCAAACTAACAGAGAGACCTGAGAAGGGGATTAAGCAAGACCAGACAGAATAGGGCCAAGAGTGGGCGAACCAGGTAGAGAACAGATTCCGGATAAGCCCCCAAGCGGCCAGAGCGAAACAGGGATGCGGGAAAAAAAGCAGACGGATATGGAAGGAGCCGATGAGAGCGATAGCCAGAACCAGAAGCTGAGCCATGAATAAAACAGCCTGCGCGGGATCTCGAACAGGGCGCGCATTCATTGTCGAATGCTTAACCATCATCCTGTACCTCATTGCATTCATATCAATCGCGGTGAGTTTGTGGGAGCTGTGCCGGATCGCCAGGTGCGAAGACAGCTGCCGGCGGAGAGTTAACCCGCCTTAAATGCACCTCGAGGACACCCGCATCCGGGTGTGTATCTACTTCCTGGTTCATATCATTCTTCACAATGTTATGGTAATTTGAGAGCTGATCCTTTGAGGCAATGCTGGAGAGCGAACCTGCAAAGAAATCCAACCCACATTCCACTCCTATATTAGCTAGAAAATCAGCCAGCTTGTTTCCTTCTCGCCTCGTGTGTTTGAATGAAATTTCCCTGTGTTGAGAAAGCCATTTGTCAATTAGCTCAAGTCTTTGAGCCATTCTCCAACTGCTGCTGACCTTGTGTGTGGGAGTACCCTGCATGATTTTTGTAACCATGTTTATGATAATTTGCGAATCCCCTTCTATGATGAGTGGGAAAAGTCCTCTGTCCTGAGCTAAAATGAGACCTCGCCATAATCCTTCCAGTTCCGCTGAGTTGTTAGAATCCCAACCTTTTGATCCAAGAAAGAGCAGCAAAGGAGTTCCGTGATGATCTCTAAAGACTCCCCCGAATCCTGCTTTTCCTGGATTGCCTTTTGAGGCTCCGTCGAAATTGAGCTGAATCATATTGCTGGGCAGTGGAATCCATCTTGTCGGGATTTGATCACTCAGAGAAGGACTGCCTTTGAATGTAGGCTCTTGATTCAGATGAATATTCCAGTTGGCCCAGATGGATTGTTCCTGCGGTAGCATTGGAAAGTCTTCTTGGGACCAGGGCTTAATGGATAGGGATTCTTTAATGTTCTAGCATAGCCTAGTCTAGAGCTGCTCTGTAGACATGGATTGGTCCTTGAATACCCTGCGATTTCGCTCCTTCTAGATGTTCCACATCAGTAGACCAGGAATAAGCTGCCAAAGAGTGTTGAGGAGTTTTCTTTGGTAAGGCGCTTGACTCCAGTTACGAACAGTAGCTTTAATGTCCCCATGAACTCTGCCTTCTTTTTGGCAACGGAAGCTGACCTTTTCCCATAGCTTTCGTCCTATTTGACAAGTCTGCATAAGATGTAAAGCCGATTCCTCTGCTTGCTTGCAGTTGAGACATATAGATGGGCCATAAAAAATCCTTTTTCTTATTGTTATGTTGGTTTTGATTATATTGTGACCCTTTAGACTCTTATATATATAGAGGAGGTTTTGTCATTTGTATCATCCAAGAATTATTCATCTGTGTACTGTAAAGGAGCTTCCCCCTTGAAGAGGCTGATTTTGAAGTCGCCTATCTATCTTTTCTTCTATTAAGTTAGTTGGTTTCATAACATTTGGTATCAAAGGTTTGGATTCTAGGGTTTCGCTGCTTGAAATAGGTCATCGCGACATTTTCACTATAAATTTTTTCTATGATGTTTCAGAAGCTAAAATTAAAACCCATTTGATCCAACATCTCAGTGAGCCTCAAATCCAAATTTCAGATATTTTCTCACTATATTTCCAAAGATATGATCCATGGAAGTTAGGATTTTTGCAGGCTCCCGAATTACATCCAAAACAGGTGACCTTGAGAAAATCGTCATAAATTTTTCTCTGAGCATCAGATTGAAATTTCGTAAGAAGTTACAGAAAGAGGATAGAATTTAGTTTTCTATGTATCATTTTCAGATCCGAAGGTCGAAACTGTGACACGTGGAACTTCATACAAGTTCGCTCTTCTGTAAATGTATATAATGAGGTCATCTTGGGAGATTGGGCATAATTGTTCCTTGGAGAATCCAATTTCGATCATACTAGTGGCATAGGAAAGAGGACTAGGAGGGTTACTGCAAGAAAATATTTTAGACCTTAGAGATCTGCAATTATAGAGATACAATAGATTCAATATTGAGCTCCTACAAAACGAAAAAAGGTGTGTAGCCTTTTTAAAGTTTTGCATAAGTTTGGGTTGAAAAATTATTTTGAAGTGATTCAAAGGGAATAATGAAGCATAATAATCAATAATTAATGTCCCGAAGAAATAAATTGGAAACACATAGTAAGAAACCTGAGAGCTCTAGCATGACTCATGAAGAAGAGGAAGAAATGCAAAATGATATATCAAAATTACGAGACTGAGTGCAACAAATTTCACTCTCACAAAAGGTAACAGAAGCTAATATGGATTGTTTAAAGAAAGGACTGGGAACTAAGATGAATGGCATGAAAGTTAGTATGTATTGCATGAAAGCTAAGATGGATGGCATGTAAGCTAAGATGAATGGCGTGGACGCTAAGATGGATGGTATAGAAGAAAAACTGAAAGACAACATGGAAGATTTGAAGATAGATTTGACAAAGTTGCTACAAGAAATGATTACTAATGGTGAAAGGGTAGCAATCATGATTTTATAGACTCTAATGTTAGATTGAAGACCCACCATGTTCCACATATCGATATCAAGAAGTTTGATGGAAAGGATCCCGTAACATGGATACTACAGATGGAGCAATATTTCGATCTCCATAATGTGCAAAACACACAAAATTTACGAATTACAACTTTATATTTGGAACCAAATCAGTTTGTATGGTATCGATGGATTTCGCTCATAAACAAATTGTCACTTGGGAAATGTTTAGGGAAGAAATTATAACACATTATGAGGATACAAAAAGAAACACCTTTTTTAGCCAAATGATAAATCTCAAACAAAAGGGTTCAATGATGGAGCACATTGAGGACTTCCAAAAATTGAATATAAGGGTAAAATATATTCTAGAGGAGAATAGGATTGATGTGTTCATAGGGAGTTTAAAGGATAACATACAACATGAGGTTCACCTTTGGGAACTTGATTCATTGGAGAAGACATTAAGGTTGGCAAGAAAAATGGAAATCAAAATTATGGCAACAAGCAAGCCTACCACTCACAACTATAATGATGGAAGTGTTGTTGCCCCTAGCCTTCCACAACCTACAAGGTTGACACCAAAACAATTGGAAGAAAAAATAGCAAAGGGGTTTTGTTATAGTTATGATAGCACATACACTAAAGGTCATAAGTGTGCTGAGAAGAAATTATTTTACATAGATTGTGAAGAGGATGAAGAAAAGGAACAAGAAATATCAAAAGAAGAGGATATAAATGAGGAAAAAACCCTAGATAAAGAAGAAATGAATCTGACCCTGTCTTGTAATGAATTGGTTGGAAATACCACTCCTCAAACTATTAATATAGAAGGATATATCAAGAAGAAAAAGGTAATAGTATTGATTGATTCCGGAAGTACCCATAATTTTATTCATTGTAACATAGCCAAGGAATTGAATTGCTTCCTATATCCAACACCAGAGTGTCAAGTGATGGTTGCAAGTGGAGGAACCATAAATTGCTCTGGAAAGTGCCATAATATCAAGCTATCAATGGGAGAATGTGTATTGAATAGCCATATTCTTCCATTCTAATGGCTGGTGTTGATGTTGTACTAGGAGTCCAATGGATACATACTTTGGATACGATAGCTTTTAATTTTCAAGAACCTTTCTAGAAATTTTCTTCAAAAGTAAAGCAAGTTGAATTAAGGGGTATCACAGGGAAACCAAGAAATATTATCAGCTCTAATGGAATGAAAAAACTTATAAAGAAAGAACAATGAGGTGCAATTGCACAATTATGTTCGCTAGAGGTTCTCACATCGAAATCATCTATTTATCCAGATCTCCAAAAAGTCTTGCACAACTATTCCAAGGTATTTGAGACTCCCAAAGGCCTCCCACCTATTTGTGATCATGATCATGCTATTCATTTGATTCTAGGAAGTGTTCCTCCAAGCATTAGGCCTTACAGATATCCATATGCCGAAAAGAGTGAAATTGAATGTATGGTTGTAGAAATGCTTGAGGCTAGTATAATTCAATCTAGTCAAAGTTCTTTCTCTGCTCTAGTAGTATTGGTGCACAAGAAGGATGGATCATGGTGCAGGTGTCTGGATTATAGGGAGCTCAACAACATTACTATTAAAGATACATTTCCCATTCCTTTCATTGATGAATTATTGGATGAATTGCAGGGATCAATTTACTTCACCAAGTTGGATCTTCGTTCAGGATATTATCAAATCAGAATGAAGACTGAAGACATTCTGAAAACAAAATTTAGAACTCATGAGGGTCATTATGAATTTTTGATCATGCCTTTTGGCCTTACCAATGCACATTCTACATTTCAAGGTTTGATGAATTCCATTTTCAAACCCTTCCTTAGAAAATTCGAGTTATTATTTTTTGATGATATATTAATCTACAAAAAGTCTTGGAAGGATTACCTTGAACATGTTGATGGGGTGCTCAAACTATTGGAGGAGAAACAATTATATGCAAAAAGATACAAATGTTTCTTTGGAGTAAAATAGGTGGAATATCTGGGTCATATTCTATCTCATGAAGGTGTTAAGGTTGACCCTAGCAAAATTAAAGCCATTAAGGAATGGAAAATCCCTACATCCATAAAGTATCTGCAAGGATTTCTCGGTTTGACAGGGTATTATCACAAGTTTGTTAAGAATTGTGGGAGAATAGCAGCATCTCTAACAACATTATTGAAGAATGATGCATTTTCATGGACTCCAGAATCAGCAAAGGCCTTTGAACATCTTAAAGAGGAAATGTGCCAAGCACAAGTCTTAGCTATGCCAGACTTCACAAAAACCTTTATTGTGGAATGTGATGCCTCAAGATATGGTATTGGTGTTGTTTTAATGTAAGAAGAAAGACCCATTTCTTTGGAAAGTCATCAAATCAAAGGAAAGTATTTACAAAAATCTATTTATGAGAAGGAAATTTTGGCAATACTACATGCACTTAAGAAATGGTGACCCTACCTAATGGAAAGACACGTCAAGGTAAAAACAAATCATGATAGTCTTAAATACTTTTTAGAAGAAAGATTATCTTCAGATGAGCAAGAAAAATGGGTCACAAATATGTCAGTTTATGACTTTGAAATCATCTACAAAAAAGGGAAGAAAAATGTTGTGGCAGATGCACTCTCAAGAAAGGATGAGGATGTGGAAGCATTGCTTTGTGTTATTTCTATTATCTAACCATATTAGACAAACGAGGCAATGGATGAATGGAAGAATGATGAAAAAGTGTGGGCACTCATTCAAAAGATACAACAAGATCCCAGTACATCTGATACATTTAACTGAAAAATGATTCGCTATGGTACAAATATCGCTTATACCTATGTATGAATTCTTAACTCAAAAAAAAGATTCTTATGGAATTCCACACCTCTCCCTTAGGAGGGCACTCAGGGTTTTTAAAAACTTAGCACAGGGTTAAGAAGGAATTTTTTTGGGATGGCCTTAAATCTAATTTTCAAAAGTTTGTGATGCAATGTTTGGTTTTCCAACAAAATAAAGTTGAAACAATTAAGACCCTAGGTCTATTACAACCTTTATCCATTCCAAGTCAATTTTGGGAGGAGATTTCAATGGATCTTATCACAAGTTTACTCAAGTCTGAAGGAAAGAGTGTCATCATGGTGGTAGTTGACAGAATTACTAAGTATGCACACTTTTGTGCATTATCTCATCCATTTAAAGCCAGTACAATTTCTACTGCATTTATGGAAACAATTAAAAAGCTACATGGAAACCGAAATATTATTGTAAGCAACAGAGATCCCATTTTCACTGGAAATTTTTTGACATAATTACTTTCTTGTCTTGGTACTCAGTTATCTCATAGCTCATCTTATCATCCTTAATCTGATGGGAAAACTGAGACAGTAAACAAATGTTTGGACACAATGGGTCAAATGGTTGCCTTTCGCTGAATGGTGGTATAACACTTCCTTCCATATTGCTGCAAAAATTACCTCATTTATGGAACTTTATGGATATCATCCACCATCCATCATATCATATTTAAGAGAAAATTATAAGGTTCAAGCAGCGAAATATCACATCGAGCGTTAACAACAAGTTATCCAACTCTTAAAGGATAACTTCTCTTTGGAACATAATAGAATGAAACAACGGGCATATCAACATTGCATTGAAAGAAGTTTTGATGTAGGTGATTGGGTATTTCTACGAATACAACCATATAAGAAAATGTCCCTCAAGCAAGATAAGAAGGATAATAAATTATCACCAAAGTATTATGGTCCATACAAGGTGTTGCAAAAGATAGTTACTTGTTATGGCTAGCAAAAACCCCCCTTCTTATTTAGTTTTATCACTAATACTAAATAAGTGGGGACCCTTATTCAAAAATTTAAAAAATCGATTAATTCTTGCATTTCCTTTTTCAATAAAACTTACAATCATAAACTTAGGAGAATACCCTCAAAAAATCTAAAATGACTTAAGTTTTATGATAAGTTAGAATAAAATCACTCCTTAAAACATGTCGCATCGCAAAAAGGGTAATGGATGCCTTCCTACAAGCGGAATTCTAAACATGTGAAATTGCGATGCGAAATCACGCATCAGAAGACCCTCTTCGCAACGCATACCTCAAACATCACTTACGTTGAAATGCCTTAAACCGCCGATATGCGATGGCGCATCTCACGAATCACATTTCGCAGAAAACACATTGACGGATGATTACCAGATGCAATGGAATTGCGATATTGCAATATTGCGATTTGTGATATTGCGATCTATGATACTGCTATCTGTGATATTGTGATTTGCGATGTTGCAATCTGTGATACTGCGATCTACGATATTGCGAAGAAAATCACAAAATCGCCTTATCGCAGATCTACAGGGCCCATTGTTCGAGAAAGTTTTTTTCATAAAACCGAGGCCCAGTTATGCGCATTAATGTTAATTAATGAGTTAGTTGGCAATCATTAATAAAATATGGTTTTGATCTTATCAAGGAGCCAGTTCACGTAAGGTGGCATATTTTATATGTTTCCTGCATTTAAAGCTTTCCCGTCACCTTTTTCTTATTATCATTCTCACCTCATTTGTAATTGTAGGAGCAAAGAGCAGAGAAGTATACAGAGCAGAGTTCAAGATATATGGGAAAGAAGGGTAAAGATCCCAGTTCTGAAGATAAATAGATGACCCCCTTGTACACAGACACCACCTATAACAAAGATGCCGGTATTACTACTTGGGAAGGCATGTATAGTTTACTTGAGGAAGAAGATCCCAAGGTAATGGAGGTTACGGCTACTGCAGGCTCACACGGGTCTTCTGAGGCATCTATTACAGATCTAGCATGTTCATTCTTGCACAGGATAGTGGCGAGGCCCAAAATTCTCCCGTACACGGGCATGGTTAAATGGATACTAGATAGTGCTGATATCACAAATAGACAATTCAAAACTCAAAACCAAGAACATATAACTTTTTCTTTCCATAAAATTTAAGCTTTATATCCTCTAACAAAAAGCGGACAAGAGGCGAAAATCGCATCAGGGAAGCCTGGATCCTGAAATGGAGGCAGTTTCTGATGCGCGATTAGCGCCTAGTGCCTAGCGCTAATTGCGCATCGCTAGGCAAAACCCCTCGAGATGGAAAGCCTCAAATTGCTCTGTCACCTGTAAGCTCAAAAATTTGTAGGAAAAAAGTGCTAAAGACGGAAGGTAAAACTAAAACTCAAAACCAATGGTATTTATCTTCAAATAGTATATAAATATCTACCAAATGTATAGCATCTACAAACAAGCTAGAGACAGAAGGCTCAAGAAAGGACAGATTCAATCCAAAGGTTAAAGAAGTTGAATTGGGATTCTTACTGGACGTACTTGGTAAAACCACACATCCAGTGCATGACTCTCAAATGTATCATCAACTCTGCTGAGAAGATGGTGTCAGCTCTTACTGATTCTGTTTTCGCGGGACAGCTAAAGTTAGAAGTCGGCCAGCCAACTCTCCTCAAGAAAATGTTGAATGCTTGCAACTACAAGAAACAAATACATAGATAGTTAGTTATTAGTTTTAGTTTTAGATTCAGTTTTAGTTTTAGTTTTGCTTTATTTTTGCCTGAAATGAGGACGGTCATTTAAACCGCATCCTACATTTTTGTAATAAATTATTTTTAGAATTAGTTAGTAGTATTTAAACCCTTCTCATGCATTTAGAGAAGGGTCCAGAAATTTATCAAAAACTTGTCCTCAGAACATGCACTTTTGCACCCTCTGAGGAGGTTTTGATGAATGAATGGAACAGGATTTATTGATATCTGCATTTAATATCTACTACTGATGTTGCACTTTTGTACTCTTAGTGGATGTTGGATTAAGAAGAGATAGATCATTATTGTTGGAGCTCATGAGTAGAACTAGTTATAAATGGTACTTTTATCTCTTAACTGTTTCTGCTTATGTGTTATGGTGATATTCATGTTCAGTTATTTATATATGAATGCTTAAATGCTTGAGTTATCATTTGGAACTTTTGTACAGTGATAGCTATTTATTTATGCTTTATATATGAGTAGCTTATTATGTGACATGTTTTTCACAATTGTTTCATCTAACTTTTTATATGAAATGGTTTATCTTTATTGAATTCTTTTCTCATAGCAGTTGAATGATCTTTATTACCAATTGTTGTTTGAAATCATTTTATATCGCATAATGAAAAGATTACATCCCAGGTTAGTTTAGAATTAGATATTTTTTTTTATTAGAATACAATTGCATGTTGTTAGATTAGATTTAGAATAGAAAGCATTTTACTTAGGAATCATTAGGAAAGCAATATCAATTCTCAACACACACACACATATATTTGGAAACTGGTCCCATATCCCCAGTCGAACCCACTATACCAAACGAAAAAGGAGCTGCTAACCAAGGTTCGGACCGGGTGGGTATCCCCCTTGTTGTAGACCCAATTTTTGGGGCTTCAACATATTTGGCGCTAAAAGGAGGGCCCTGAACTATGAATGGAAAGTAACTCTAAATCTAAATACCATTCTAAGAGTAAATCACCCTCACCATCTCCCCTGACTTCTCCATCACATTTAGAATCTTTAAATCTTGAGCAAGAAGTCAAAACCAATGGTATTTATCTTCAAATAGTATATAAATATCTACCAAATGTATAGCATCTACAAACAAGCTAGAGACAGAAGGCTCAAGAAAGGACAGATTCAATCCAAAGGTTAAAGAAGTTGAATTGGGATTCTTACTGGACGTACTTGGTAAAACCACACATCCAGTGCATGACTCTCAAATGTATCATCAACTCTGCCGAGAAGATGGTGTCAGCTCTTACTGATTCTGTTTTCGCGGGACAGCTAAAGTTAGAAGTCGGCCAGCCAACTCTCCTCAAGAAAATGTTGAATGCTTGCAACTACAAGAAACAAATACATAGATAGTTAGTTATTAGTTTTAGTTTTAGATTCAGTTTTAGTTTTAGTTTTGCTTTATTTTTGCCTGAAATGAGGACGGTCATTTAAACCGCATCCTACATTTTTGTAATAAATTATTTTTAGAATTAGTTAGTAGTATTTAAACCCTTCTCATGCATTTAGAGAAGGGTCCAGAAATTTATCAAAAACTTGTCCTCAGAACATGCACTTTTGCACCCTCTGAGGAGGTTTTGATGAATGAATGGAACAGGATTTATTGATATCTGCATTTAATATCTACTACTGATGCTACACTTTTGTACTCTTAGTGGATGTTGGATTAAGAAGAGATAGATCATTATTGTTGGAGCTCATGAGTATAACTAGTTATAAATGGTACTTTTATCTCTTAACTGTTTCTGCTTATGTGTTATGGTGATATTCATGTTCAGTTATTTATATATGAATGCTTAAATGCTTGAGTTATCATTTGGAACTTTTGTACAGTGATAGCTATTTATTTATGCTTTATATATGAGTAGCTTATTATGTGACATGTTTTTCACAATTGTTTCATCTAACTTTTTATATGAAATGGTTTATCTTTATTGAATTCTTTTCTCATAGCAGTTGAATGATCTTTATTACCAATTGTTGTTTGAAATCATTTTATATCACATAATGAAAAGATTACATCCCAGGTTAGTTTAGAATTAGATATTTTTTTTTATTAGAATACAATTGCATGTTGTTAGATTAGATTTAGAATAGAAAGCATTTTACTTAGGAATCATTAGGAAAGCAATATCAATTCTCAACACACACACACATATATTTGGAAACTGGTCCCATATCCCCAGTCGAACCCACTATACCAAACGGAAAAGGAGCTGCTAACCAAGGTTCGGACCGGGTGGGTATCCCCTTGTTGTAGACCCAATTTTTGGGGCTTCAACATATTTGGCGCTAAAAGGAGGGCCCTGAACTATGAATGGAAAGTAAGTCTAAATCTAAATACCATTCTAAGAGTAAATCACCCTCACCATCTCCCCTGACTTCTCCATCACATTTAGAATCTTTAAATCTTGAGCAAGAAGTCAAAACCAATGGTATTTATCTTCAAATAGTATATAAATATCTACCAAATGTATAGCATCTACAAACAAGCTAGAGACAGAAGGCTCAAGAAAGGACAGATTCAATCCAAAGGTTAAAGAAGTTGAATTGGGATTCTTACTGGACGTACTTGGTAAAACCACACATCCAGTGCATGACTCTCAAATGTATCATCAACTCTGCCGAGAAGATGGTGTCAGCTCTTACTGATTCTGTTTTCGCGGGACAGCTAAAGTCAGAAGTCGGCCAGCCAACTCTCCTCAAGAAAATGTTGAATGCTTGCAACTACAAGGAACAAATACATAGATAGTTAGTTATTAGTTTTAGTTTTAGATTCAGTTTTAGTTTTAGTTTTGCTTTATTTTTGCCTGAAATGAGGACGGTCATTTAAACCGCATCCTACATTTTTGTAATAAATTATTTTTAGAATTAGTTAGTAGTATTTAAACCCTTCTCATGCATTTAGAGAAGGGTCCAGAAATTTATCAAAAACTTGTCCTCAGAACATGCACTTTTGCACCCTCTGAGGAGGTTTTGATGAATGAATGGAACAGGATTTATTGATATCTGCATTTAATATCTACTACTGATGCTACACTTTTGTACTCTTAGTGGATGTTGGATTAAGAAGAGATAGATCATTATTGTTGGAGCTCATGAGTATAACTAGTTATAAATGGTACTTTTATCTCTTAACTGTTTCTACTTATGTGTTATGGTGATATTCATGTTCAGTTATTTATATATGAATGCTTAAATGCTTGAGTTATCATTTGGAACTTTTGTACAGTGATAGCTATTTATTTATGCTTTATATATGAGTAGCTTATTATGTGACATGTTTTTCACAATTGTTTCATCTAACTTTTTATATGAAATGGTTTATCTTTATTGAATTCTTTTCTCATAGCAGTTGAATGATCTTTATTACCAATTGTTGTTTGAAATCATTTTATATCGCATAATGAAAAGATTACATCCCAGGTTAGTTTAGAATTAGATATTTTTTTTTATTAGAATACAATTGCATGTTGTTAGATTAGATTTAGAATAGAAAGCATTTTACTTAGGAATCATTAGGAAAGCAATATCAATTCTCAACACACACACACATATATTTGGAAACTGGTCCCATATCCCCAGTCGAACCCACTATACCAAACGGAAAAGGAGCTGCTAACCAAGGTTTGGACCGGGTGGGTATCCCCCTTGTTGTAGACCCAATTTTTGGGGCTTCAACATATTTGGCGCTAAAAGGAGGGCCCTGAACTATGAATGGAAAGTAAGTCTAAATCTAAATACCATTCTAAGAGTAAATCACCCTCACCATCTCCCCTGACTTCTCCATCACATTTAGAATCTTTAAATCTTGAGCAAGAAGTCAAAAGAACAACAACCACTGCCACAAAACCTGACATTTCAGACAAATCTACTATTGAACCTCATGAAGTTGAATCTTTGATTCATAAACTTCAACGATTTTCAATATCTCCTCAAAAATCTGATAAATCTCGAGGCAGTGTGACTTCGCAACATAACCCTGCTCATCCTCTCACCAGATTAAAGAGCGAAAAGTTTGGTATTGAGCCAACCAAGTTACCTCTACCTACAAGGAAGAAAGCAAGGAAATCACCTAAAGGATCTGATAGTGAGACTCTTTCGTCATCATCATCCATCTCAACCTCTCTAGTGCGAAGTCAACCATCCACTCCTCCACTTCAAATCATCGTCCACCAAACCACTGGAACTTCAACATCTCTTTCTCAAACATATGGAACTATAATATCCTCATGTTCCCAACCACAGGGATCATCTTCTGTGCTTTCCTCTATTAGCAGTTCAATTATGGCCCAAATGCCATGGAATAACCCAGGGGCAGTCTTAATGCCTGCACCCTTTAGTCAATTACTGGCCCATCCCAAAACATGGCTGCCTAAGTTTAATCTTGAAGCAGGCATGCTAGAAAAAGAACACATAAATAACTTTATGTTATCCATAAATCTCAATGGGGTCACTTATGAAGACGCTATCGTTCAGATTTTTCCTTACACTTTGCAAGGAGCAGCAGGATCATGGTATTTCTCATTACCATCTGGGTCTATTACTAGTTGGGATATATTCCAAGAACAATTCTTCACTAAGTTTGGTGATGACAGGTCCACTACGACATTAATCAATGACCTGTCTAACCTTAGGGCTGAGTCAAAGGAACCTATCAAATATTTTAACTCGCGTTTTAATAAACTGTTGAACAAAATTCCTACTGCTTCTAAACCTAGCAAAGAAGTGCGAAGTGAATGGTACATCTCTGCTTTACCATCAAACATAGAAATCTTCGTTGATAGAGCTAACAAAACAACTTTAGCTGACAATATGAAGGAAGCAATAGCGGTAGAGAAACACATCATAGCTCTAGAAAAGAAAAATGTCATTGAAGAATGTAAATCTAAAAAGGTTTCTTTCAAAGAAGATCCAAAGAAAAAATAGCCCAAAGACCCATTTGATTTAGAGGGATTGCAGAATGTTTTGAAAACCATGTCTAACGAAATGGTTGACATAAAGAAACAAGTAGCAGAGAATTCTTCTAAAAAGACTTACAAGCCTTGTAGAAGAAATCCTTTGACTGATTCGAAACCTCCTAACACTATTACAAATGCTGAATCAGAGGAAAAAGAAGAGGAAATTGCTACCGAAGAACCTACCGATGAAGAATAACTTGTAGATATACAAGGTATGTGGGATTTCATCCTCCCTGATGAAGAGGATCAAGAGGCATCGCCAGTTAGTACTCGAAGTAGAAATCAACTCGATCCTCCTCATCCTACTCCTAATTCAAAGAGCACAAGTTCAATGCCTAAGGATAAAGTCGCAGCTAAGAAAATGACATCCAAAGCGACTCAAACAAGCCCAGTCCAAACAAATTCACCAACTCCATCTAAAACATTGATTGGTTCGGATAATGGAGTATAATATCATAGAATACATGAAGAAGACTAGGGATAACATCACTTTTTATGAATTGAGCAAGTTAAAACATCAACAACAGCTCCTTTTGAAAGAATTACATGTAGTGTCAGTTGCACCTCTGCCCGCCACTGTAATCTCGCAAGCTTCCCATGAGATGAGAAGACCTCCAAATACTGTGATTAATAAAGTTGATCCAAATGACATTGCTCTAATTGGAGGAAGGTCAAGATCTCATACTCCACCATTTCTTCTTACTTATAAAATTTTCAATAAAAATTTGCATAATTGTTTAGCTGATTCAAGAGCTTCATCCAATATCTTACCTAAATCAATTTGTGCAAAGTTGAATGTTCAACCTCAAAAATCTGTTGTGCGCATAGTGTATCTAGATCGGTCGCAAGTTGAAGTGATCGGTGAATTAAATCAGGTTACCATAAGGCTGTCATCTAATACAAAGGTATGTCAAGTTATCGATATTTTAGTTGTAGAAATTCCAGAATTCTATGGCTTAATTATTAGGAGGGATTGGTCAGAAAAACTTCATGGATACTTTGCATCTGATTGGTCGCACATGTGGCTCCCTTACACTGGTAAACCAAATCAGATAAGGGTTGAGCAAGAAAGACATCAGAAATACATAATAACATAATTGGAAGGAGAAAATGAACAGGTAACATATAACAACAATATAATTGGTAACTATTCTGTTGATTATTTCCTAGGAAATTTTAATGCTCACACTTCACCTTACTTAGAACATTCTTTTTATCTCAAGTAGAAACTTTTTCTCAAACAAATAGTTCTAAATGTATTAATTTTATAGATAATCCTGTAAATAAATCTTTATTTTGGAAGTTACTTTTTGATGGTTCTAAGTCTAATGAAGGAGCAGGAGCAGGATGCGTATTAGTTAGTCCAGAGGGAAACAAAACTATGCTAACTTGTAGACTCGAGTTCGATTGCACCAATAATACTGCAGAATACAAGGCTTTAGTCCAAGGATTATACAAAGCAATCGGATTAGACATCAAATATCTACAACTCTTCGGAGATTCTGAAATTGTTATCAGATAGGTATGGAATATTATACATTGTTTATCAGGTCATTTAAAGCATTACCAATCTTTAGTACAAGATTTGACTAAACATTTTATAGCATTTAATATTTTGTCAATTCCTAGACTCCAAAATGCTAGTGCTGATCTCTTGGCAAATGTAGCTTCCAAGCTTATTCCCTCAGAAGACTTTAGCCCCGATAGATTTTCAATCGAATTAATCTTTAGACCCTCGATTCCTGATAACATTACAAATTGGAGAATTTTCAACGATGATCCTGATATTGTAAGCTTCCTCACCTCTGAGGGATCTTACACCAATCAAATAATTGATGAGGACCAACATGACAGATAATTGCAACAAGATAGCACTAATAATGCTATGCCAAAATTAGTAGTCAAATTAGAAGATCTATATGATTTGAAAGATCGATTCAAAAGATCTACCAATTCAAAGCTTCAAAGTTCAACTCTGAACTATGAATTAGTAAATCTAGGAACTGATACCAAGCCACAGAATATCAACCTAGGCCTTGGCCTAGCTCCTGAAGAAAAATTAGCGTATGTTCGTCTCTTGAAACAATACAAAAGTGTCTTTGCTTGGAACTACGATGAACTTAAGACTTACGACACTTCTATCATCCAACATACTATCCCAATGATAAACGATGAGAAACCTGTCCAGCAGAAGTTGAGAAAGATCCATCCTAATCTAGAAAACTAGATGAAATCTGAGCTCAATAAGTTATTGAAATCCAAAATCATTTTCCCCGTGCGACATTCTCAATGGGTTTCAAATATGGTTCCCGTTAGAAAGAAGAATGAAGACATTAGAATTTGCATTGACTTTAGAAATCTTAACAAAGCCTGCCAAAAAGATAATTTTCCTTTGCCTCCTATGGAGCAAATATTTCAGATAGTTGCAGGATCAGAATTAATGTCCTTCTTGGATGGTTTCTCCGGCTATAACCAAGTTTTGGTCCATCCCGATGATCAATTAAAGACCACATTCAGAACCAAATGGGGTACTTATGCCTATCAAAAGATTCCTTCTGGTCTGATCAATGTTGGTGCCACATTCCAAAGGGCCATGGACATCGCATTTAAGGGATTAGTAAACAAATAAGTAGTAATCTACTTGGATGATATAACTGTATATTCCAAGAAGCGAGGCAAACATCTTAGAGATTTAAAACAGATCTTCCAACGGTGTCAAAAGTATGGAATTTCACTTAACCCAAAAAGGTCCTTTTTTGCATTAAGTGAAGGAAAACTTCTTGGATTCATAGTGTCAAAATCTGGAATCCATATTGATCCTAACAGATTCAAGGAGATTTCCGAAATACCTTTGCCTCACAACAAGAAAGCTATGCAATCTTTCCTTGGCTAGATTAACTTTGTAAAGAAGTTTGTTCTAGATTTTTCAAGAATCTTATCTCCTTTACAAGCAATGATTAAAAAGAACTCAATCTTCAAATGGGGCCAAGATGAATGTGAAGCATTCAATTTGATCAAACAAGCGATTGTTAACGCTCCATCTTTAGCAACTTCAAATTTTTCTGATCCTTTCATTTTATATGCATTTGCCTCTGATAGATCATATGTTGTGATACTCACTCAAGAAAATCAAGACAAAGCAGAAGCCCCAATTTCTTTTTTCAGTTCAAATCTACAAGGGGTTAAGTTAAATTATTTAGACGTAGAGAAACAAGCATATGCTGTTTTCAAAGTGATAAAATATTTCAGACCCTTTCTGCTTAAAACCCATACAAAGATCATAGTACCATTTCCAGTGGTAAGAAATCTTTTAGTACAGAAAGATGTGGGTGAGAAAAGAGCCAATTGGGTTACTACATTACAAGAATATGACGTTGAAATTAAACTAGCAAATATTGTTAAAGGTCAAGGCTTTTGCAAAATGCTGGCTGGAGCATCGCTTATTTCCGAAATACCATCTACAGAGATACAAATGTACGAGGTAAGCCTAAATGATGTTGATTCATTATACGCTGATATCATATTTTATCTAAAGAATGGATATGCCCCTTCAAACCTCGATTATACAAAGAAAATAGCTATAGGGTTGAAGGCTAAGCAATATCAGCTCGTGAACGATGTACTTTTTAGGATGAATTATGATTCTGTTCTCCTTAGATGTCTTGAGAAATCTGAAGCTGAAAAGGTGTTGCAGGAACTCCACGATGGACCAACAGGTGGACATTATGCTGGAGATGCTACTGCACATATAATCCTTTGCGCAAGCTATTACTGGCCCACACTTTTCAAAGACGCGCATAGCTACGTAAGGAAATGTCAAATTTGTCAAACTGCTACTGGGAGACAAAAGAAGCCATCATTACCTTTGCAGCCAGTCAACATTGAACAACCTTTTGATCAATGAAGATTGGATATAATAGGTGAGATCGTTCCTCACTCTTCTAAATAGCATAGGTATATCCTTACAGCTACAGATTATTTTACTAAATGGGTAGAAGCAGTTCCTCTCAAGACAGCTAATGCCGAACACATCATTGATTTCATAGATCAGTTCATAATCACTGGATTTGGTTTACCCTCTGCTTTAATGTTTGATAATGCATCATATTTTTCTGGCAATGCTATGACTGAATTTGCACTCAAAAGAGATTTTAAGCTTAAATACTCTGTCAATTATTACCCACATGGCAATGGGTTAGCTGAATCTACGAATAAAAACTTAATCACAATCATTAAGTGAACCATTGACCAGAATCATAAGAATTGGCACAAGTCTTTAATATATGCTTTATGGGCAGACCAAATAACGCAAAAAGCCTCTATTAGCACTTCTCCCTTTAAATTAGTTTATGGGAAAGAATTTTTTCTTCCAACTCATCTAGCAATTCCCTCTTTGGCCTTAGTTCAATATATTGATGAAACACCAACTTCTTCCTTACAACTAAGGCAGCTACAAATCTTTAAGCTAGAAGAGCAAAGAGAACAAGCTAAAATAACTCATGCTCATCACCAAGCATTAGTAAAAGCTTCTTTTGACTCAAACATGATGTCTAGAAAAGACATTCAGATAGGGGATCTAGTTTTAAAATGGGACAAGGCTCATGAGGAAAAGGGCAAACATACGAAGTTTCAACAAATGTGGCTTGTCCCTTTCCAAATCGCAGAAATCATAGGCCCATCTACCTTTATGTTACAAGATTTAACAGGAAAAAGAGAATCTTTACCTGTTAATGCGCAGATCCTCAAAAATTACTTTCCATAGGAGATCATTCTTCTATTTTTGTCGATTAGTTTTTCCTTTATTTTCATAATAAAACTAGTTGTAAATGGTTACATTTGGAATTCATGAAAAGGACAAGTATTTCTTTTAGATTTTGTTTTTTTTCGCTTGTATAAATAGAAATAATTTAGAAAGTTGGTCATTATTATTGAAAGATACAGTCAAAGAGCTATAAGCCTGAATATGATACTAGTTTCAACCTTGTAAATTTTGATAAAAAATGACCTTTAGTGGGAATTTGTTTTGTATCAGTCAAATGAAAGGTATTAATAACAAAACAAAGATTCTCTGTAGAAAAGATCTTTCTAAAAACTCTACCATTGTCTTCCAGAGCTATTCTTAAGGAAACAATGACTTCCTTCCCACCTAAGGAATCAAAACCTTCAAGAAATAATCCAATGATACACTTTAAACTTAAAGAATAAGAGGTCTCATAACAAGCCGACTTATCATGATCATAGATATTATAGCTTGCTAACTTTGCCAAAACTGCATACCACAATAGGGCAATGACTCAAGATTGTTGCAACCAAAAGACAAGAGGTCTCATCACGAGCCAACTTGTTCAGCAAAGCTATAAATCAAGTGAATGGCACTGTCATAATTTGGCTATCAAACCAAGGCATTGTTCTTTAAGGATTAAAAGAAAATGAAAGCAATACATGTAGATATGGATTTCTCTTTGAAAATTGTACATTTCTCCAAGTGGGATACAGGATCATTGTTGGGTAACCGGTAACCCTGTCGAGGCTATAAACACTTGCTGGCAGCAGAGGCTCTACCTACGACAAATGAGCATATTTAAAATTGATTTACAGAGAAGCCTTTGTTTTTATCTCTATAAAATAAGTAGTGACTGATATAGATACAATGACTAGCTCTAGGAAGTAAATAAGCAAAGTTGACATAGAAGAAACAAACTATTATTGATGGCTGAAAAGCATAATGTATTTTATCCTTCTATAATAAAGTTTGATTTTCTAGAAAAAATTTGTTTTGGAAGTTTAGGAAATTCAAAAGAAAAGCAGAGATAACTGGTTCTTCCAAGTGAATCGCCAATTGTGTGGCCAGCAACAACCCCCCTTCTTATTTAGTTTTATCACTAATACTAAATAAATGGGGACCCTTATTCAAAAATTTAAAAAATAGATTAATGCTTGTATTTCCTTTTTCAATAAAACTTACTATCATAAACTTAGGAGAATACCCTCAAAAAATCTAAAAAGACTTAATTTTTATGATAATTTAGAATAAAATCACTCCTTAAAATGCATCTCATCACAAAAAGTGTAATGGATGCCTTCCTACAAGCGGAATTCTAAAAGTGCAAAATTGCAATGCAAAATCACGCATCAGAAGACCCTCATCGCATCGCATGCCTCAAACATCACTTACGTTGAAATTCCTTAAACCGTCGATATGCGATGGCGCATATCGCGAATCGCATTTCGTATAAAACACATTGATGGATGATTACCACACGCAATGGAATTGCAATATTGCGATCTGCAATCCTGTAATCTGAGATACTGCGATCTGCGATACTATGATCTGCGATATTGTGATTTGCAATATTGCAATTTGTGATACTATGATCTGCGATATTGCGAAGCAAATCGCAAAATCACCTTATCTAAGATCTGTAGGGCCCATTGTTCGAGAAAGTTTTTTTTCATAAAACCGAGGCCCAGTTATGCGCATTAATGTTAATTAATGAGTTAGTTGGCAATCATTAATAAAATATGGTTTTGATCTTATCAAGGAGCCAGTTCACATAAGGTGGTATATTTTATATGTTTTCCGCATTTAAAGCTTTCTTGTCACCTTTTTCTTATCATCGTTCTCACCTCATTTGTAAACTGCAGGAGTGAAGAGCAGAAAAGTATATAGAGCAGAGTTCAAGATATTATGGGAAAGAAGGGTAAAGCTCCCAGTTCTGAAGATAGAGAGATGACTCCCTTGTACACAGACACCACCTGTAAAAAAGATGTCGGTATTACTACTTGGGAAGGCATGTATAGTTTACTTGAGGAAGAAGATCCCAAGGTAATCGAGGTTACGGCTACTGCAGGCTCACATGGGTCCTCTGAGGAATCTATTACAGATCTAGCATATTCATTTTTGCACAGGATAGTGGCAAGGCCCAAAATTCTCTCGTACATGGACATGGTTAAATGGATACTAGATAGTGTTGATATCATAAACAGAAAATTCAAAACTCAGAACCAAGAATGTATAAGTCGTTCCTTCCACAAAATTTAAGCTTTATATCCTCTAACAAAAAGCGAAAAAGAGGCGAAAATCGCATCAGGGAAGCCCGGATCGTGAAACAGAGGCAGTTTTTGATTTGCGATTAGTGCCAAGAAAAACCCCTCGAGATGGAAAGCCTCAAATTGCTCAGTCGCTTGTAAGCTCAGAAATTTGTAGGAAAAAAACGCTAAAGACGGAAGGTAAAACTGGAACTCAAAACCAGTGGTATTTATCTTCAAATAGTATGTAAATATCTACCAAATGTACAGCATCTACAAACAAGCTGGAAACAGAAGGCTCAAGAAAGGACAGAGTCAATCCAAAGGTTAACCAAGTTGAATCGGGATTCTTACTGTACATACTTGGTAAAACCACATAGCCAGTGCATGACTCTCAAATGTATCATCAACTCTATCGAGAAGATGGTGCCAACTCTTACCGATTCCATTTTCGTAGGAAAACTAAAGTCGGAAGTCAGCCAACCAACTTTCCTCAAGAAAATGTTGAATGCTTGCGACTACAAGGAACAGATACATAGATAGTGAGTTATTAGTTTTAGTTTTAGATTCAATTTTAGTTTTAATTTTGCTTTATTTTGGCCTGAAATGAGGACGGTCATTTAAACCGCATCCGACATTTTTGTAATAAATTATTTTTGGAATTAGTTAGTAGTATTTAAACCCTTCTCATGCATTTAGAGAAGGGTCCAGAAATTTATCAAAGACTTGTCCTCAGAACATGCACTTTTGCACCCTCCGAGGAGGTTTTGATGAATGAATGGAACAGGATTTATTGATATCTGCGTTTGATATCTACTACTGATATTGCACTTTTGTACTCTTAGTGGATGTTGGATTAAGAAGAGATAGATCATTATTGCTGGAGCTCATGAGTAAAACTAGTTATAAATGGTACTTTTATCTCTTAACCGTTTCTGCTTATGTGTTATGGTGATATTCATGTTCAGTTATTTATATATTGTTGGAAATAATACTGAGAGGGGGGGGGGGTGAATCAGTATTATCTAGCAATTAATAAATCTTCCTTATTTGATCTTTGAATTATTTTTGCATGTCAGTACCATAAAATAATGAGCATGAACAAAGAAAACAGATAGTCACACCAAAGAACACAAGATGTAAGGTGGAAACCCAATGTGGGTGAAAACCACCTGCTGCAATATGTCTCTATCTTCTTTCAAATTAGAAACTCCTTTTACAATGATTTTGTACTGGTGCAGTCCTTTACCAGTACGCAGGCTGCAACCTGCAGAGAGCTACAACTCTCTCTCATTTTCCAGTCTCTCCTGGAAGGGAGCTACAACCCCCTACTTCTTTTCATACAAGGATCAAATGGTCACCAAGTACATATTAGTTACAGTCCACTACAGTTATCAGATCAGCAATAACAGAACTAACCCAGAACACCTTATCAACAGAGAAATTCAATCAACAGAACATCTTAATACAGAGACACAACTTTCCCTTCTGTGACCTGCGTATAGACGCAGTTCACCTTCTGCTTTCCTGCGACCACCCGCAGAGATCCTTCTGCTGCACTGCGTGTCCACGCACTGTTCCTTCAACTGCTCTGCGTCCTGTTGCTTCAGGGACGCACCCAAAACACTATCGCGCCGCGTCCTGTTGCTGCAGAGACGCGCCCAAAGACACGTTGCTTCAGGGACGCACCTGAACCTTGGTCGCCCTGCGTCCCCATGCAGATCTCCAGATACTGAACTGCGTCCCAGGCGCACCTGAACTTCGTCTACCCTGCGTCGCCACGCAGGTATCCTTCTACTGCACTGCGTCCCGGCGCACTTTCCTTTCACTGTACCTGCGTCCTTTCGGGTATGAATGATTTCAAGACTTCAAGTGTAACCCAAACAGTCAGATCTGATCTTCTTGCGCCAAAGAGATCTCAGTCCTTCAGTAGATTCACCTTTTAGATCTAGACCAGATCTCACCTCATAAGATATTCAACCAAAGACATACAAAATCCAAATGATCTCCTTTGCTTTATATAGGCAAGCGCCTCCTCAAAACATGGAACAATACCACGAGCCGACACCATAATAACACAATACCGTCGGCTAGATACCAAGAGTAAAACACAAGAAACCCCCATGTGAGCTTTTCTCTGCCTTGAAATGTGTGCACTGGGTGGACGCACCTCCTGAATGGCTGGCCTGCGTCTCTGGACGCGGTCCCTGCAAGGTGTACCTGCGGGTACGCACCTTCTGAACTGATTTCCTGCGTCCTTCTTATTTTTTAATAAAAAGAGAGCCTTGTCATGGGAGTTGCCATCAAGTACAACATCTGTAACATATATAGCCATTCCTGAAACATAATGCCAACAATCTCCCCCTTTGGACTTGATGGCAACCTCACAAACTTTGCTTCATTCTCCCCCTTTGACATCAAGGGCAAAGGGTATGCTCCCCCTAAGATCATGCTCCCCCTGAACCAGATCTGCAACAAAGAACCATAATCCTCCATGAAAGAGATAGAGACATATTGCAGCTATTTCCAAGATCTCCTTCTGACCATCCTCCATAATGCCAACAATGCATTATATGCTCCCCCTGAACCTGTACCATCAATCAGAAAAGATTCAACAATAAGATGATGCATCAGCAACCCCCATCTTTTGCCTGAGGTATTCAAAGGTGTCCCTGGGCAATGGTTTTGTGAGAATATCAGCAACTTGTTCCTTAGAAGGAACATACTCCAACTTGACCTTCTGTTCAAGCACTTGTTCCCGGAGAAAATGATACTTGATTGGTATGTGCTTGGTTTTTGAATGCATAACCGGATTCTTTGAGATGCTGATTGCACTTGTGTTATCACATAAGATGGGGATAGGTGGTGTACAAGTGATTTGAAAATCCTGCAAAGTCTGCATCATCCAAAGAACTTGGGTGCAACAAGATGCAGCAGCAACATATTCCGCTTCAGCTGTAGACAAGGCAATCGAACTCTGTTTCTTGCTGAACCAAGATACCAGTCTGGAACCCATAAAGAACGCACCACCACTTGTGCTTTTCCTGTCATCCACGCTTCCAGCCCAATCTGCATCTGTATAAGCATGAAGAGTAAGATCTGTATCTCTAGGATACCATAAGCCATAATTTTGAGTCCCTTGAAGATATTTGAAAATTCTCTTTACTGCCTGAAGATGAGTCTCCTTCGGATTTGCCTGAAATCTTCCAACTATTCCAACTGCATGCATGATGTCCGGTCGGGTACCTGTCAAATAAAGTAAACTTGCAATCATAGATCTGTAGGTTGGTTGATGTACTGCTGCAAATTCATCATTTGCACTGAGACTACATCCTGTGACCATGGGTGTACATACTGGTTTTGCATCTTCCATGCCATATTTCTTCAAAATCTGTTTGAGATACTTGGTTTGAGATAAAAAGATTCCTCCTTCCTTTTGTTGGATTTGCAAACCAAGGAAATATGTCAGTTCTCCTAGCAAGGACATTTCAAATTCTTTCTGCATGACCGAGGCAAAGCTTTGACTATTAGCTTCTTCATTGCTGCCAAAAATAATGTCATCTACATACACAACAAGTATTAGCAATTTGTCATTTTCAACTTTTATATAAAGATTGCTATCTGCTGAACCTTTTGAAAAACCTTGTTGATGAAGATATTTGTCCAAGCGGTAGTACCAAGCCCTTGGAGCTTGTTTGAGACCATAGACGGCCTTTTTCAATCTGCATACAAGGTTTGGATCATTTCCAAGAATGAACCCATCTGGCTGTTCAATGTATACTTCTTCTTCCAAGTCTCCATTTAGAAAGGTTGATTTCACGTCCATTTGAAATACTTTGAAGTTTTGAAAACTTGAGAGAGCAAGAAACATTCGGATGGCCTCAAGTCTTGCAACAGGAGCAAAGGTTTCTTCAAAGTCTATTCCTTCTTGCTGCGCATACCCTTTACAAACAAGTCTGGCTTTATTTCTAATTACTTCTCCATTTTCATTCAATTTGTTTTTGAAGACCCATTTTGTCCCGATAACATTCTTATCTTTTGGTCTAGGAACCAGCTCCCAAGTGTTGTTCTTTTCGATCTGCTCAAGTTCTTCATCCATTGCTTTCACCCAACATTCATCTTTGCATGCCTCTTTCACATTTTGTGGTTCAGTTGAGGAGAGTAATGCTAAATAGCTTGAAGCTTCTGCAATTGTTCTTCGAGTTTGTACACCTGCTTCTTTCTGTCCCATAATCTGAGATTCTGGATGGTTCTTCTGAACATATCTGGATGGAGTCTTTTCTTCTATTCTTGTTTGCTCCTCTGGTTCTTCTTGAGGTTCTTCTTGAGATTCTTCTTCTTCATCATTCTGTCTTTGAGGGTAGCCTTCATCTTCTTCGATGTCTTCACGATGTACTTGCCTAGGAATGTATCCCTTCTCATCAACCACTACATCAATGCTGTCAACAATTCTGCCAAGTCTTTTATTGTAGCATTTGTATGCTTTGCTATATGGAGAATAACCAAGAAGAATGCCTTCATCTGCTCTAGGTTCAAGTTTGCCAAGCTACTCATCAGTATTCTTGATATAGCATTTGCTCCCAAAGATTTTGAAGTGCTTTACCGAAGGAGTCCTACCATTCCAAAGCTCATGAGGAGTTTGAGTGCTGTTCACCCGGACATTTTTTTTGTTGAGAATAACAACTACAGCATGTGCAGCTTCACCCCAGAAAGTAGCGGGAGTTCCTGATTCATCAAGCATAACACGAGCCATTTGTTGGATTGTTCTGTTCATTCTTTCCACAACTCCATTTTGCTGGGGAGTTCTTGCTGTAGAGAATTCCCTTCTTATCCCATGTTCTTCACAGAAATCGAAAAATTCATTTGAAGTAAATTCCCCACCTCTGTCGGATCTGAGGCACTTAATTTTGTGACCTGATTCATTTTCCACCAAGGCTTTGAAGGATTTGAATTTTTCGAATGCTTCATCTTTGTGCTTCATAAGTCCTAACCAGACAAACCTGGAGAAATCGTCAATGAATAATATCAAGTATTCTTCTCCTCGAGGTGTTCTTTTTCTGAAGGGACCGCATGTATCTGTATGTACTAGCTCAAGAGGCATGCTAGCTGATCCTTCTTTTTCTGGAAAGTTAGTTCTGGTTTGTTTTCCAAACTGACATGATTTGCATATGGTGTTGTCAGGAATTTTGATATCTGGAAGATCGCGAACTGCCTGATATTTGCATGCTTTCCTTATTTGTGAGAAGCTCAGATGTCCCAACCTTCGATGCCATAACCAGTGCTCTTCATCCTTTCTCAGATAGCATTGTTGTTGTCCTTCTTCAAATATGTACAGATTATTTGGAGTTCTTTTGCCTTTGAGCACTGTTTTACCTATATCAAGATCACGAACAAGACATCCATTCGATCTGAATATAACCTCGGTTCTTTGATCACACATCTGGCTGACACTTAGAAGATTATGCTTCAATCCATCAACATACAAAACATTTCCAGCCTTGACCTTTTCTTTTAACTGAGCAATGCCTTTTCCTTTTATAGTTGCAGGAGTATCATTTCCAAAAGAGACTTTCTTTCCCTTTTCTAGAGCAGAATAAGATTCAAGTTTTTCTTTATCACCTGTCATATGCTTCAAACATCCACTGTCAATGTACCATAGATTTTCCTGTCCCTCTGCATAAAAAGCTATCCCACATCTTTCTGTTTGAGGTTCCTTTATTCTCCATGTTTTGGTGCTTGAGGCTTGTTCCTTTTTCTGCTGAAACCTGCTCCTGCATTCAGAGTCTTCATGACCAAAGTTATTGCAAATAGAACATTCAACTTCATTTTCAAGAACCGAAAAGTTGTTATATGTCCTTTTTGTAATCCCTGTCATACTTCTTTGTTTTTGAGCTTCCCTAGTCATGATTGTTTTATATGCAACACATTGAGCTGCTTTGTGACCAAAGTTATGGCAAGAAAAGAATTGTCCATTGAAGAAACTTCTGTGTTTATCAAATCTACCGGCCGAATGATTGTAATTTCTATTGTCATCCATTCTTGAACCAAATTGAGAAGATTTTACCTGTGGCTGGTTGTAGCTTTTGTTCACCCTTAAGATGGATTGCCCCTGATAGTTTCTGTTTGTAATTCGTCCCTGCTTTACCTGATGATCTTCATTTTGCTTTTGCTCATTTCTTCTTGCTGCATCAAGATAACTTTTTGAGGTGGATGCTTGAGAAGTTTCTCCATTATAGCCCAGACCTGTCTTGTTTAGAGGAGATCGCTGCACATTGATAATCTCATCCAAAGTTTCAGATCCTTTGACAAATTTGAGATTAATAGCTTTTGTTTTCTCAATCTCTTTTCTAAGACCAACAATTTCACCTTCTAATTTTTCAAGATGTTTTTCCTTTTCATCAATTTGAAATTGTAGAGTATCAATGATCATGTTCTTTTCTTCTATACATCTCTTGAGTCTAGTAATTTCATCATAAAGGTTATCCACATCTACAGCATCCATATAATCATCATCTTCAAATGCCATTAACAACTTATATTCATTACCTTGTTCATCTTCATCACTGTTTGATAGACCATCACTATCTTCATGAGTGTAGTAGCTTTTCTTATTTGCGTTCTGTTTCTTGTTCCATCTAGCAGGTTCTTTTCCTTTATCCTTATAAGGGCATTTTGCAGCATAATGACCTACTCTTCCACAAGCAAAGCATTTAAAAGGTAACTTACCTCTGAACCTTCCAGAACCCCTTTGAAGATTTCTGACAAAATTTGATTCTTCTTCCTCTTCTTCTGGGACGTGGCTTGCTTCATAATAATCTCCTTTGCCTGATGCCTTGAAAGCAGCTTCTCTTCTGTCTGAAGGACCTCCCTTTCTCATTTCATAAGCAGTTAGAATTCCATGTAGCTGAGACATAGTAAGAATTCGTAGATTTTCCTTTTCTTCTATAGCGGATACTTTAGATTCAAACTTGGGAGACAAAGATCTTAGAACCTTTTCAACTACTATAGCCTCTCTTATTTCTTCACCCAAATTTTTCATACAATTAACAATCTCATCTACCCGAAGAAAATAGTTAGCCACACTTTCATCATTATACATCTTGAGAGTCTCATACTGAATCCTGAGAGTTTGAAGTTTAGCACGCTTTACCTGTTCATCTCCTTCATAGCTTGTGACAATTTTGTCCCATATTTCTTTTGCGGATTTGTAGTGCATTACCTTCATGAATTCTGTTTGGGATATACATCCTAACAGAGTACTGACTGCTTTTGCATTTGTTTCATACTTCTTTTTCTCAGCTGGATCTGTAGGAGTAGCTGAAGGAAAAGCATAGCCTGTTTCTACAATGTCCCAAACTTCTGTACCAAGAGATTGAAGATATGCAGTAACTCTTACCTTCCAATAATTGAAGTTTGTCCCATCAAAAACTGGTGGCCTGATTGATGCTTCTCTCTCGTAGTTGCTCATGATGAACGATCTACCTTCAAGCGATCAAGCTTCTCTGAAGGACCTGCTCTGATACCAATTGTTGGAAATAATACTGAGAGGGGGGGGTGAATCAGTATTATCTAGCAATTAATAAATCTTCCTTATTTGATCTTTGAATTATTTTTGCATGTCAGTACCATAAAATAATGAGCATGAACAAAGAAAACAGATAGTCACACCAAAGAACACAAGATGTAAGGTGGAAACCCAATGTGGGTGAAAACCACCTACTGCAATATGTCTCTATCTTCTTTCAAATTAGAAACTCCTTTTACAATGATTTTGTACTGGTGCAGTCCTTTACCAGTACGCAGGCTGCAACTTGCAGAGAGCTACAACTCTCTCTCGTTTTCCAGTCTCTCCTGGAAGGGAGCTACAACCCCCTACTTCTTTTCATACAAGGATCAAATGGTCACCAAGTACATATTAGTTACAGTCCACTACAGTTATCAGATCAGCAATAACAGAACTAACCCAGAACACCTTATCAACAGAGAAATTCAATCAACAGAACATCTTAATACAGAGACACAACTTTCCCTTCTGTGACCTGCGTATAGACGCAGTTCACCTTCTGCTTTCCTGCGACCACCCGCAGAGATCCTTCTGCTGCACTGCGTGCCCACGCACTGTTCCTTCAACTGGTCTGCGTCCTGTTGCTTCAGGGACGCACCCAAAACACTATCGCGCCGCGTCCTGTTGCTGTAGAGACACGCCCAAAGACACTATCGTGCCGCATCCTGTTGCTTCAGGGACGCACCTGAACCTTGGTCGCCCTGCGTCCCCACGCAGATCTCCAGATACTGAACTGCGTCCCAGGCGCACCTGAACTTCGTCTACCCTGCGTCGCCACGCAGGTATCCTTCTACTGCACTGCGTCCCGGCGCACTTTCCTTTCACTGTACCTGCGTCCTTTCGGGTATGAATGATTTCAAGACTTTAAGTGTAACCCAAACAGTCAGATCTACAGATCTGATCTTGCGCCAAAGAGATCTCAGTCCTTCAGTAGATTCGCCTTTTAGATCTAGACCAGATCTCACCTCATAAGATATTCAACCAAAGACATACAAAATCCAAATGATCTCCTTTGCTTTATATAGGCAAGCTCCTCCTCAAAACATGGAACAATACCACGAGCCGACACCATAATAACACAATACCGTCGGCTAGATACCAAGAGTAAAACACAAGAAACCCCCACGTGAGCTTTTCTCTACCTTGAAATGTGTGCACTGGGTGGACGCACCTCCTGAATGGCTGGCCTGCGTCTCTGCACGCGGTCCCTGCAAGGTGTACCTGCGGGTACGCACCTTCTGAACTGATTTCCTGCGTCCTTCTTATTTTTTAATAAAAAGAGAGCCTTGTCATGGGAGTTGCCATCAAGTACAACATCTGTAACATATATAGCCATTCCTGAAACATAATGCCAACATATATGAATGCTTAAATGCTTGAGTTATCATTTCGCACTTTTGTACGGTGATAGTTATTTATTTATGCTTAATATATGAGTAATTATTATGCAATATGTTTTTCACAACTGTTTCATCTAACTTTTTATATGAAATGGTTTATCTTGATTGAATTCTTTTCTCATAGCAGTTGAATGATCTTTATTACCAACTGTTGTTTGAAATCATTTTATATCGCATAATAAAAAGATTACATCCCGGGTTAGTTTAGAATTAGATATTTCTATTTATTAGAATACAATTGCATGTTGTTAGATTAGATTTAGAATAAAAATCATTTTACTTAGGAATCATTAGGAAAGAAATATCAATTCTCAACACACACACACATATATTGGGAAACTAGTCCCATATCCCCAGTCGGACCCACTATACCAAACAGAAAAGGAGTTGCTAACCAAGATCCGGACTGGGTGGGTATCCCCCTTGTTGTAGACCTGATTTTCGAGGCTTCAACATTATTATGGCATACAAATTGGAGCTTCTTGAACCTTCCCGGGTGCACCTAGTTTTCCATGTTTCATGCTTAAATAAGGTTATAGGTGATAAGCTCCTAGCTCAAACCATATTTCCAAGAATTGATGAGGAAGGAAAAATCATATTGGAGCCTGAAGCAGTCACAGAAACATGAACTTGATAGCAATGAAATCGATCAATTTCAGAGTATCTCATCAAGTGGAATAACTTTCCCGTTGAAGATTCCACATGGGAGGATGGGAATTTTATACAGAAGTATCCAGAACTACTCAAGACTTGAGGACAACACCTTCTTTAGGGAGAGGGGCATGTTAGGTCCCTATAATACTAGTGATTCCCTCATTACTATTGTCATTGTAGCCCTTTATGTTATTGTTGTACCCCTATTGTCCCCATATTTTTATTATTGTGCCCATAAAAGCCCGCTATTTTTATTGTTGTGCACTTATATTATTATTGCTATGCCGGGTTTGATTATATTGTGACCCCTTAGACTCCTATATATAGAAAGGATATTTTGTCATTTGTATCATCCAAGAATTATTCATTTTTGTAATGTAAAGGAGGTTGCCCCCTCGAAGAGGTTTATTTTGAAGTTGTTTATCTATCTTTTCTTCTATTTTGTGAGTTGGTTGCATAATAGTTGTAGATGGATATGCATTAGCAAAAATTCCTTTATAAACGATTTGGACAAACATTGATTATATGGATGACTTTGAAGATTTTACTCTAGATCCTGTGAATTTCCCTGAAATGGAAATGCAAAATTTTGTTGAACGAATCCATACTAATGGGCATAAATATTTTATCATTATTGATCTAGATACAATTCAATTTGTTATTGTCCTAAAATTGGAGAAAACTAACATATAGAAAGGAAAAAGAATTGAACATATAAATCATTCGCTTAATTGTGCACGAATAAGCTTAAATGAAGCACACATGACTTTTTAAAGAGGGATACAAGATGACATTTTTGTTAAACAATAAGGTGTATCATATTTGGCACAAGTGTGGCTAGGGCCTTTCCATATTTTCTCTATCCCAATACACAATAATTTTATACAAAAGAAATCTTTGAGTTTCATGAGACAATTGAATTTGATGGCCTTTTTCTTGATATGAATGAAGTTTCCAACTTCTATAGTGGGATCACATGTTCCTTGCCAAAGTAAGGGGATTGCCCACAAAAATATGCATAGACAGATTGTTCCTTAGTAGCAATGCAAACACCATCAGATGGGATGATCCCCCTTACAAAATAAATTCTTATGGAATAGACAGACCGTTAGGTAACAAAACCATGGTTGCTAGTGTAGTTCCATATAATGATATCTTGGAGTACAATGATCATAATATATATGTGTTATCAGAGGCTATTATGACAATCACGACACTGAAATAAGTACTAAAGAAGAGGCCATTCGTACTAACCAATTCCACATTCATAATGGTCACGGTGCCTTTAACATATACAGTAGCTAATGATGGCCAGTGGAATGACAATCTTACTAGTTGTTATGGATCGAGGGAACAGTTTACATAGAAATCACTCTTTTGTTTATTTTAAATCCACATGCTTGATTTCCAATTGAACATATACATGTCAGTCACAATGATCTCCTCTTGCTTCCACACACAAGGCTTACTCAAACATAGAAAATAACATCAAGAAGGTTGATGGGAAGCCCAAACCTTTTTTCAATGAATTATTTTACATGGAATTTTCATGAATGATAGGCATAACTTTCAACCTTTATTTGACAGATGACATGCAGCTTGAAGTCTAGTCCCTTTCCCTAAAATATTATCCTCTGAAATAACAAAAAGTGGACAAAAAATGACAAAAGAATGAACTCAATGTAAATGGCAATCTTTTAATGCAAAAAATATTCTTAGTGTTTTCTACCAATGCTTATAAATGAAATTGCATATGCTTATAAATGCAATTGTAGTTCAATGAACATTGACAATGTATTTTTTTTTTGTTTCTTGTGTCTTTAAATAATTTTCTGTTAATGACAGTAATTTAAATGGGAAGGATCTAATTGACAAATGCATTTAGTACCTTGTTCAGTCTTTCTGTCACAAGTAAATTATAGCTAGAGGGTAATTAGTCTGAGTCTATGATTTTATTGTATCTTCAGTTGCTTCAAGGAAGGTAAGCCATTTATTTTACACTTATGCCTACCGATGTGTATTATAATTATTTGCTTAAAAAATGTGGTATTTACATATTTCTATCCTTGCCTTGTTTCAAAAAACTTACTTATGCCCAACTCCTATAGGAGAATGCCATTGTTGAAATGATAAGTTCAGTGATCGTTGCATTCAATAACAGACCGAATATTCCATGCTTATCCATAACAATCTCTTTGATAGATATGCCATCCTCAAATTCATCTGTTGTTTTGGAATTCAGATGATTAATGATTTTAGAAAAATATTTTAAAAGGATGTATATTAGAGGGAGGATGAAAAAAGTGGCATGTGTCATTCTTCCTGTTGGGTCCCTATAATACTAGTGATTACCCCATTACTATTGTAGTTGTATCCCTTATTAATATTGTTGTGCCCCTATTGTCCCCATATTGTTATTACTGTGCCCCATAGAATCCGTCTATTGTTATTTTTGTGGCTTTATATTATTACTATTAGGTTGGTTGGGTTATATTGTGACTCCTTAGACTCCTATATATAGAAAGGAGGTTTTGTCATTTGAATCATCCAAGAATTTCTTATTTGTGTAATGTAAAGGAGGTTGCCCCCTTGAAGAGGCTGAATTCTAAGGTGTTGATCTCTCTTTTCTATCTTTTTGTGAGCTGGTTTTTGTCAGCCGGATACATCGTTCTTGCGGACAAGACCGATCTCCCTAGTATCAACAGATATCTAGCGACAAGAAGAACAATCAAATCTACCTTTCTCTAAATATATTTCGATTTATAAATAAAAACCAAGAGGTGTTTTAGACCCTACCTTAAGTCCAACGCTAGTTTGTGGCAACCACGCTTCGACCGTCCGAACAAGTTTCCTTTTAAGAACCTGCAATCACAAACAAGCACACATCAAATAACACCTGCATAGTTAATATAATAAATCATATTCATCATGGTGATCAAGGAATCCATGAAATAAACCATAAAAGACAGCTTATTGAGAAAAATAAACTTGATTGTATTAACTTTGAAAATAAGAAGAACATTACAACCTTTGGTGCCTTGATGTTATACAAGTTCCTCCCAGGGTCCAAGCAAGAATCTCCTCTACTTTGACAAGCCTCATACTCTTCCCAATGAGATCAAAAAGGTATGTAATCTCTCCTCTCAAGCTCAATTAGGAAGACTAAATTCCAACAGAATTTACCCTAAAAAATATTCAACTTTTAACCTCCTCAATAACCAGCCCAATGCCTCATTTTATAGTGCAAAGGAAGGAGGTTACAGGTCCACCTATGAAGGGATAGAGTCCTCCTTCAAAGGGATAAGCTCCTCACATCAAGGGGTTAGCTCCTTTAGGTATGGGATGCATGCACCTTAAATGAGCGAACTTGCCACCTCAAGATTCCCTCTAGAAGCTTTAAGAAATAACCCAAAGTGAGTTTTAAAGAATGTATTTGCACCTTTTTTACTTTTACAGGGGTTTGCACCCATTACATAGAAACAAAGCAGTCAAGTACGTAGGAGACATGACCAATAGGTGCGAGACCGAAGGTAATGCTAAGAGAAAGTGCAGAACCAGAGTTTTAGAGATTTTTAAGGGCTTTCTCTTATTTTTCAAGGCTTGACATGAAGAGCTGAGGTTTAAGACTTGCAAAGGAGGAAAGTGAGTGGTGATAGACTCACACTGATTGCAGAATGTCATGGTGACAATATTTTGTGCAATAGATTGCCCCCTAAAGTGCGAAGTTTGTAATAGATGAGGATAACATTTGTCATCTAAGAAGAGTGAAGTACTTTATCATTTCAAGGATCATCCTGTGGACAGCTTGGTCAGAACCTGTAAAAACATTCAATACAAAATATATATATATGTGAACATATCATCGCTGAGGTAGGCATTCCCATACTCATATCAAAATTGACTAAAGAACTAACTAAACTGCTCTGATATAGGAATGATTTTGTAATACATCACAAGTATAGACATATGTAGACACAGTATGGGCGCATCCATCTATTTATGAATAGTCCACTGTATAATGAATAACAAAATTCCTTGTAGCCTGGATGGTGGAAACTAGATCTAGGGTCTTGATTTCTGCTTCCTGAACTAGTACGATTCTATCCATGTGAATGAATGTATCGAAGTCGAACATGGTAGAAACCACTTAATTACCAATCAATGATGTGAATTGTTAACAAGTGTGAGAGAAACCACCAGTAATGTCAATGGCTCTCAAAGTACTCAGTGCAATCCATGAAATGTGAATAGATGAGCTGATGTCGAACATGTCATAGAATCCTTTGATTGAAGGTCAATGATGCAACTTGTCGTCGAAGGCGAGAAACCTGCCATTGAGGCATGCAGATTCCAAGGTACTGACGATTTCTAGAACATCTTTCTAGATAATGAGCTGAACTTGATAGAAAGCGATCTGTCGTAGGCAAGCCCACAACACAAAATCATAGATCAAGTTTGAAGAAATATATTTGGCAAGGACTAACTCAAGGATGGTCAAGATGGATGACAAATATTTTGCAGATGAATGGTTTATTTGAACTGACCTCTTGAACACACAATGACCCTGCAGATGGTTTGGTGACAATTGACCCAAGGCTAATACCCAGAAACCAGCTGAAGACTTTCAATATGGTTTGATTAACTGTTAGGCAAAGGATTTCCCAACCTAGGTGGACAAAAAGTGTCATGTTCAAGAGTGGTTGAATTCTTTTCTAAGACACAAAGTATAACAAAGAGGTTCATTTTCTCTCTTTTCCCCCACCATTTCTGGCAAGTACCTCTTTATTTTTGACAAGCTTGAGGAGGATAACATTTGCTTGCTTATAAACTCATCCTTCGGATGAGTCCAACTTAGTTTAAAATTCGAACCCTAAGGAGTGGTCCGTTCCTATTTGAAATTGAACAGGTCCTTTACTGTTACATTTTAACGAGTCTAGTATAGGAGAAACTCAGCGTTTTTCAATTTTAGGGAGTTAGAAGAAAAACTTAAGAAAACTCCATGGTTGTCCTTTTTCATAAATTTGTGTCTCCCAAGCCCGAAAAAGTATAAAATAATACTTGAGAGATCTGCTTGACCATTACGATCAAGGAATACTTTTCATAATTAGTGTCTTTGATCGGAAAAGGTAGAAAAACGATCAAGAACTCGTCGTTTTATAACCAATATCGAACTTGAAACGACAAAAGCCCAGCAATCTTTTCATGTTTATACGGTCAGAAAAGAGCTGTAAGTGGACCGTCCTTTTAATTCCGTTTTAACGAGATTAAAAAGAAAAACTTGGCAATCTTTTCATATTTTACGAGTCATAAAAGAGCTTAAAGAGGACTCTAATGTTTTTTGTTGAAAATGATCAATTTTGCCTAAAAAATCCAATATTCTGCACAAAAAACTCAAACATTACTCGTACCTATTTAAAATAAATAAAAATGCATCAAAAAGTTACCTTTTTAAAGTGAAAAATAAACAAATTAAAAATTCATTTATTCAAAAAAGCTTATAAAAAGGGCTTTTGTAAATTCATTTTTACCATTTGACTTCAAAGTGAGAAAATAGAGCTTTTGGGTAAGAAAATTCCTGTGAAGATTGTGGAAAATCCATCCATTGGAATCAAAAATCGTCACCTCCAGGTAATGCACATCACTTTAATCTTGCATTTCAACCATTTGAATTTTGTTTTTAGGCTTCCATTTTGATTTTTTAGAGAAAAATTAGTTGAAAAGACCGCTCGCAGGGGTCCGCAGGCGCAACATGTGAAACCTACAGACCCCGACTTTTTCCTACAAAGGAAAGAGCCAAGAGCCCGCACCTGCTGCTTGGGCAGAGTGTATACCTATCCACTGTCCCTAACTGGAGGGTGCAGACCTCGCGAAATAGGTTTTAAAACTTCAATTTTTTCATTTCCGCCCAAAAATTTTTGAACTAAAATGTTCTAATCCGCCATTTTTTCAATGTAGGATATACACAATGCTCATTTGGCGGGAACGGGAGCACGAAGATGTGGACCTGTTATCACCCAGGTTGTTCCCTTTGACTCCTGAGGGAATACGGCCGGGGTAACCACTAACCAAGCTTTGGATTATAGGTTCTAGCCAACCTGTAATCAGAGAGGGCTCTCTCTTATGATTTTTCACTATGTTCTAGGGGATATTAGGCTAGCTATGAGGTGTGGGTTATGGTTTTATATTTTGGTTGAATGATGTCTTTCAGTACCTGAGATGATATCTTCAGACAGTTTTAGTCCATTGGGCAATGGAGTCTGAGGTTACAGATTGTTTGAAGTGTTGAGTGGGATTGTTGAAACTGCAGGGCCATTTAAATATTTCATGAAACAAACTTGAAATTGAGATGATGAAGTATGTTTAACCAGTGGAAGGCAATTAAGAATTTTCCACTAAGCTGGTGATGTGAAAAAGAGATGTATTGCTCAGGAGCAGGTTTGAATTCCTGAACAACAATCACTGTGAAAGGTACAGTCTGAAGGTGCAACAATTAAGAATCACACTCTTATAACTATAACTGAGGAAAACATTCATAGCAGCATAGATTGAGTTCAGGGTATTCTAAGAATAAATCCTGAAACTATTCTTTTTCTTTGCCATTAAATTGTGAAACATAGAACATGAATGGATTATGAAGGAGATAACAAACATAACGAAGAGGTTAAAGAAAACTTATTGTTCCATGAAATACGCAGGAATCCTGTAGCATTCAGCAAACACACCATAACGCATCAGACAACGCAGAACTTTGGAAATTCCATTAGCTCTTTGTATTAAAACTCTGAAAATTTACAACATAGGCTCTCTTGAATAGAAAATCAACAACCTCTGCAAACTTATGCGAGGGGATATATATACAATAAGTTTTACAAAATATCTAAACGCTGAGTCAATTACTCAATAAATGCGTTCACCAACTTTCAGAACAGCAGATAAAAGAGTTATTGCTACTCTAAATATACAATAAATGGATTTTCAGTTCTGTCAGAGATCTTTTTGACCTTTGGAGGCCACTGAGTCGGTTGAGTGCTTCTGCGTTGATACTGAATGATACGCTTTTAATGTTCTGTCGAGCTGTAGCTTTCTCGGCCCTGTCATCTGTATTTGTCAATTTTGCTCTTAGTGGCCGAATTGGTTTGCTGAGTTGGCTCAGTCCACTCTTTTACTGTCATAGTGGATGTGTCCACTGTCTGAACACAATGACTTGTTTCCAATGCAAAAACTTGGTGCAAACCTGTTTGTTCATAGCAATGTCTGTATCATGCTGGTCCACCACTCCTGTGTAGGCAACTGATGCCTCAAAATTGCACCTAATGTTTCTTCTGCCTCTGTATATTTATAGAAATTGGGAGGCACTTCAAACAAATGTCTGATCTCATTCATGATAAAAAATAAGTTCTCTACTCTGTCATAGAGACTTTGCCCGGATGTTGGCCCTGTTTCCTTTGAGGTACTTGGTCCTGTAGTGATCTGATTGGTGGCAAAAGTATTCACCCTCTTTGCATAATTTTCATGTGATAGTAGCCTTCCTACGCTGTTCAGTAAGCTGGGAAGGCCTCTGCTCTTTAATGCTGCAAACTTATCCATGAATTTGTTTACTTATCTCTGCATTTCTTGGCCTCTTCTATCCAATGTTTGCACCAGGCTTCTCAATGTGAGGATCCTCTTTATCATCAAGATGGTTTCAGTTCTATTGGGGATCCCTATTGCTGCTAGCTGAGGACCTGTGCGGTTATTGAGAACATTAATCATTCTGTTGGCTATCTCAGGCATATTGCCTAGAGATGCCCTTGCTCTTTGGACTTCCTTGTGTGCTTTGCCTATGAGCTCCATATGCTCATGAATAGTCTCTATATACTGCCATTGATCTGTTATAGATTGGCCAATGTTGGCCCATAAAACTCTTTTGACCTCAGCCACCACTTTGTCAAGAGTGAGCTCTTTCTCCAGCTCCTTTATCTTCTCCTTAAGAGCTTTTATTTCTCTTCCTTTTTCAGCTACACTCTGTTTGGATTTGTCATATTTTTCATTAAGAGTAGCTAGCTTTTCCTTGGCTTCATTCAGCTCTGCCATCTGGGCTTCTAGGACTTGAATTTCATTCATCAACTTCTGCATGTCCAGGCTTGGAGCCTGCTCTGATGTTGGTGCTGGTGCTGATGTTGATGGAGCTGTCTCAATTGTCTGTACTGTAGGAGGAGGGACAATTTGAGGGGGGTCCTCAAGGTTGATTACTTGCTGAGGGGGCTGAGATATTTGGCCTCCTTCTTTGTGTTGTAGGGCTGCCTGCAATGCAGCCTCTGTTTCTACCAATTTTCCCTCTGTCTGGACAAGTTGTTTATGGAGTGATACCAGCATGGCTGCTACATCTTGGTCCTGCCTTCGCTGGGCAACCTCTTCTGTTTGAGGGTGAAGGGTTGTTGGGATCTTTATCATCTTTCTTAAAGCTGCAATGTATGAATCTCTTATCTTTAGCAGCTCCTTTATAGCTTTAGGGTCCTTTGGGTCATGCCCAAGCTCTATGATTATATCCTCCAAAGACCTGATCCTATTGTCTTTGGCCTGAGAGGATGCCTTCTCCAACTCAAGTTGGGCATTTGTATTGTTTAGGCTATTTTCTAACCTATGTGCCAAGAATGTCTTGTCTGCCAGCGTCGAATAGACCATCTCACCCGTTTGCTTGTGAAGTTCTATTTGATCCATAGGCTGGATGTCTTTTGCAAGAACCTCAAGGTTGGTCCTTATATAGTCTGCAGTTGACTGTGGCTGCAGCATGGTTGGCATGAAATGACTCATGGTCATTTTCCCCTCTGTTATGTCATAAGCTGACATAAGCCTCTGCTGGTTTGTAGGGGCCATTTTAAGCAATTGATTATAGAGTTGGAGCCTTAGTGGCTCATTTCTCTTTTTTATGTCAATGACTTGTTGCTTGATGCCTGTTTCAGCTCTCCTTTGCTGACTTGAGGAGCTGACATCTCCTCCGATTATTCTTTCTTGTTCCTACTGAAAGGAACTGGCAGATGCCTCCATGCTTGGTGGGCCCATGCCCAAGGATTGCCCAATAGGCATCTCTTCTTCTGAAAGGGGATTTATCCTCTGCCTTTTCTCCCCTTGAGTTGTGGATGTGGTGAGGGGAGTCTCCTGCTCTCTATCCCTCTTTCGGTTTCTTTCTTCATTCTGTGGAGTTTGGAGCACCGAGGCCTCCACTGTCGTTTCCTGCCTAGGAGGCACAGTTTCTTGAGCCTGCTGCTCTTTGGATTTTGGGGCCTCAGCTGTTTCTTCTTGCTGCATTGGCTGCTCTTGTTGTTGTTCTGCTGTAGGGGGTGGTTGCTCCTGCTCCATCTGCTTTTCTTTACCCTTGTCTGATACCTGATGATCAGTTCTAGCTGCTTGCTGGTGGGCTGTAGAGGATGAAGCAGCTGCTCCAAGTTGCCTTTGATAGGAAGAGGAAACCTGCCCACAAGTTTCCAAGTCAGCCTCTTTCTCAATATTCTTTGCCTCTCTTTGTAGCATTTTCTCTCTAGTGATTGCCTCCTCTAGAGTGCCCTCTTTCCAACTTAATAAATTGGCATATTTCTCAATATGAGGCAATCTGATGTGAGCATAGCCACCCAATTTATGTTTTACCCTCCTGAGAGAAATGAAATGATTAGGGTCATAAGGTACCCAGCGGAAACTGGTTTCTAATTGGAGGGTCTCTAGGATCCTATCTGCTTCCTTCCATCCCTCCTCCCTTTTGTTGTAAAGAAATGGGCCTAGCTGGTTCCTGACCTTTAGTTGCACCTTCTTGTTTTTACTGTGGAAATGGACCTAGTCTGCATTTCCAAACTTCCTGAAATACTCCAAGGCAAAGAGTCTCATAGGGACAAATCTTGGCAGCCTATAAGGGTCCAACTCACAGCCATATATTCTGATCATTGTATGGTGTTGGTAAAAGTACCAATCACCAATGCTGTAGGCCTTTGAGAGCTGGAGTATTCTTTGCATCTCATCGGTCAATCTTGGAGGAGGGACACCAAATAACAAGGTCATAGCTGGAAGGATGAAAAGGTCTATGAATTCACAGTAGGTGTATGGTGAACAGGAGGTGTGATGAAAAACTGAAGTCCAAAATACCACAGACCTCGGGTTTCCCTGAGCATTAAGCTTCTTGAGAGGAATAGGGAAACTGTCAGGCTGATAAAATAAGAACAAGTGATAGATGTATGAGGTGTATCTAAACACCTTTTCCCTCTCTAGATTCATCAGTTGCTCATGAATCTTATTGGTAATGTATGTAGCATAATCATAGTGCACAACAGGAGGCTTTCCAGGGGAGAAAATGGACAGCATGGCCATAATGGTGTCATCAACATCCTCACATGACCAGTATCCCAGGACATAACTGATCAAGTCCACCAACATTTTTCCCAAGTCATTTAGATATGGATTTCCAATAGGAGGTGTTCTCATAGCTTCAGAGCTTGGCTGAACAAATAATTGATTAATCTTGATGATCTGGGCACTGGACAGCTTGCCACCCTTCTTTAACAAGTCCATCATGGAAAGAGGAGTTAGAGGCTTTGCAGTGTGAAAGTGCAGCATCTCATTTATGGCCTCAGGGGTTATATGGAACAGAACTGATCCTGAGGGGCTGAGAACAGCTCTTTGACATGGATCATAGTTCTCACAGCATCTATGGATCAAGTCTGGAAGGACATTGACTTGAGGAAGGTTGAAAATGGGCAAATTGGAGTCCCAAATCCCTAAAATATCAACTCCGCTGAGGTGTTGAGCCTTTAACTCATTTAGCATATGGATGTTAAACTTGGAATTCATTGAGAATGACTCCGTCATCTGATAATCTTTATCACCTAGGGCCTTCCACTCTAACTCTCTGTGTGGGGCATTTGCAGGTGGAATGTTCAGTGATACTAGTGTTTCCATGGCTAATTAGGACTCTGATTTGTATTAGGACTTGTTTTACTGGACTGAGCAACACAGAGGGATATTTTTGCAAGAGTGAGGCAAATTGCAGGGGAAAACGGGGTAAATTGTGGCGAGAACAATTGAAATGCTCCAAAGAGAGTTAAATGAGCAACTGCTGGGACTAGTACCACTGTTTTCCCGGTGAATTAGTGCAGCTCAGGTTTCAAGTCCACGAATGCGTGGACTGACTGTAAGTTTTATGAAAACTTGGCTAAATGTGGACTGTGCAGGTAAATTTCGACCCTACAACTGAAAATGGATGCTGGTCACCAGGGATTTGCTGGTAAATACACTGTTCCTCACTCTTTTAAAGCAAGCTTTGGAGAATTATGGACGAAACCAGGCGCGGAGGGAATGATTCGGATAAATACCTGGTGAATTGCCGGCAATGGTTACAATGCAGGTGGATTGGAAGCGCCCACGGTCTTTAAGTTGAATTCTGCAGGTTGGCGGCGAAAAGATCGTATTTTGCATGCAAACCGGAGCAATAGTTCTTTTGGCCAAAGTGACAAAAAACACGAATTTTGGCGAAAATATGGACTTTTTGGGTTATTGGCGCTTTTTTTGGATGACGTCAGCATGACGTCATCAGGGTGGGGTCGGGTATGGAAGGGTGACGTGGCGGCCTGTGAGTGGTCCACGGGGACTGGTGAGGTGGCGGACAGGTTGGAGCAGTGGCGGGCCGGGCGCTGACACGGCGCTGAGTTAACATGACGTGGGCGTGACGTAGCGATGATGTGGGCAGGCGGTTTACGAAGGGTGGTAAGCGGTTCCATCGGACCGCTTATGGTACGGTGGTGGTAATGGCAGGCGGCCTCCCGATGAGATTTGGGAGCGACGCGTGGCAGAGGCCTGACGTCACCCTCTGCCATTTCTCGGGAGGTAACGTCCGGCCATCGGGGCCGACCCGATATGGATGTGGGCCGTCGGATGGGAGAGCCCAGATCCGACGGTCGACGGGTCGATAACATGCAAGGACCATACGGCAGCGGGGCGGGAATATTTTATTATATTCCTTGAAATGTGCGCCCGGGCGGTACTTTGAAGACCAAAGGAATATGTGTTTTTCAATGTATTTCTGTGTAAAGCGTGCTATACATCCAAACTTTGGATAAAAGGAAAAATGGGTTTATTTGGTGCTTTTTGTGTTGAAATGCGCATTACAACAAACTTAGGATAAGGGGTAAAGGTGGGTTTTTACAAGGTTTTTTGTAGGTAAAGTGGGTAAATGATTTCGAAGGGTTGTAAAGGGAAAAAAAGGGGTAGGGCTTAGGTTATTAAACTGACCAGAGGTCAATTTAATCCCTGACTTTGGACATATGGCTATAATGCCAAGGGGAAGGGAATATACATATTGCTGGGGTTTTATACACCATGGTGTTATAGTAATAGGGAAAGGGAAAAATAGGTAATTAAGTAGAAAGAAATTAGGAGTTAATATGAGTGGAAAAGGTGGATGAGGGGGGAAAAACACTAAGTTTTATATGAGATCAACTTAGTTTAGGAAGTAGATCAAAATGAAAAGAATTTTTACACAAGAAATGTGGCTTTTAAAGAAACAAGAACCAACAAAAGACTTTGACTTCCTTTCATGAACATAGGTCGTGTTGGGATGTTAGCAATGAATGTAATGGGGGATAATCAGGGAGTTAGACATGCTTCATTGTATTACTGCAAAACTGTTGAATAAGAGACCTGCACTGGCACCATGTTTTTCCTTTGCTCGGGCCAGTGACATAAAAGAAATCATGCTTCTGCAACCCCATCTACCTACCCACTCTATTGCCTAGCATTTTTTGTTACTCCAAGGAGGGTGCACTTAGACTTGCAAACCCTTATGTGCCTTTTCTTTTCCTTTGGCTTTTTCTTTTGATTTTCTATCTAAGGCTAGCCTTATCACTTCCAAGGCCCCAGATTAAACAGTTGGGAACCTTCATTCTCTACCTGACTACTTTATCTGCCAAGATTGAACTGTTTGGACAGATTTCTTTCTCTAATCTACAACAAAAATTGAAACATGGCATGACCCAGCTTAGACTGTTGGATCACCCATTCAGAAGTGGGGCAGCATCAACCAACTGTAAACATGTGTCTTTCACAAAAATATGAGATCTTTGCATCACCAAAGCAGATCATATTGGCACTTCCCCTGCTAATCATGAAACATGAAACCTATTGGTATAGGTAGCTAACAGTGGCTCCACTTGGGGATGGTTTTTCTTCTTGAAAGACCAAGAACAGCAGGTCAGACTGCCTTGGCTTTTGACTTCTCTTCAAAACTTGAAAACTTTCTCTTTGGACTTCAAAACTGGAATCTGCCACACTTGTGGAACTTGCTGAACTAAAAGCCTTTTCCTGCTTATATACAATACTTCTTAAACTGAGCTATTTACATGCTGAAAGAAAATAGTATATACAACAGATTATGTACAGGGGAGAAGCTATGCTATACACATGGGAAGTAATCAAAGTAGTGCTTTAACATCCGGCCATTTACAGGGCCCTCTTCAGTTTCAGTGCCATCCAGACTTTCCAAGAAATAAGTATTATTTCCTTGTACTGCTTGAATCACAAAAGGCCCTCTCCAAAGTGAGTCAAATTTGCCATGTTTGCCCTTGTCTTCTCTTCTTGAATCCCATTTAAGCACTTTATCACCAATAAAGAAATCTTCAGCCTTGGTTCTTCTATCAAAGGCCTTTTTTAGCTTCTCATGTAGGATTTGAACTCTGTTATACACTTGATCTCTGGTTTGCTGCAAACATATAATTTGGTTTACCCTTCTTTGCATGTCATTTGGTTCAGCTTGACTCTCTTGAAGTAACTTCATGACCGGGACCCCTAATGATGAAGGAAATTTGGCTTCCAATCCATAAACCAATTCATATGGGCTGACCCCTATAGATCTCTTGGTGGTTAGCCTGTCTGCCCATAAGGCATTCACAAGCTTCTTGTGCCAATTTTTCTTATTCTCCTCTAGTGCCTTCTTAATGATGTTGATAAGACTTTTGTTAGATGATTCAGCTAACCCATTTCCTTGATGGTAATATGCAGTAGAATGGCCCAAGGTAATGTGGAATTTGTGGCAAAAATTGACCATTTTCTTAGATCTGAAAGCAGCAGCATTGTCTGTTATAATCTTGTCAGGACAACCAAATCTAGAGAGGATATTTGTCTCAAGGAACTGAATAATGGTAGAGTCATTTGCTTGTCTACATGGTACAGCCTCAATCCATTTAGTAAAGTAATCTGTGGCTGTTAGAATCCATCTATGCTGGCCTGAGGATGAAGGATGAATTTCCCCAATGAAGTCCAAACCCCATTGCTGAAAGGGTTTTTCTGTTGCAATAGGCTTTAAAGGCAGTGGTAGTAACTTTCTTTTTCCCTCAAACACTTGACATTTGTGACATGAAGTGGTAAATTTTTTAACATCATAGAACAGAGTAGGCCAATAGTAACCAGCTCTTAATATCTTATCCACAGTGGACTTCCAGTACAAATGTCCACCACAATCTCCTGCATGAAATTCTTTCATAACATTGTTAGTCTCATCCATATTCAAACAGTTCAACAGTATACCTTCATGATTTTTACATAGTAAATTACCATCTATAACACAAAATTTTGAAGCTTTCATTTTTAGAAATCTAGATTTGGTTCTGGACAATCCTAGGGGAGCACACAGGTTTTGCAATACATAACAAATATCAGAATACCACAGGTATTGTTCAAAGGCTACATTGATGCTCCGGTTCATTGTCCAGTTGGTTTATATCCAAGGCTTGGAAATTTGCTTCAGACAGTAGTTTGGAAAAACCTTGCCCTTTTATCAATTTTGTAGGTTTTATCTCAATGTCAAATTCTAAAATGTTGGCAATCCATTTTCCTCTCCTACCCTCTAAGTTTTCTTGAATGAGTATGTCTTTCACAATGGGACTTGGTACATAAGCTATAACATGGGAGTATAAGATGTAGATCCTAAAGTCTTTGATGGCTTTGACCAAAGCATAAGCTTGCTTCTCCATGATCTGATATTTGAGAGGTGCATCTCTGAGGGCTCTACTAAAGAAAGCAATAGGTTTTTCATTTCCTTGGTCATCTTTCTGCAATAAGACAACAGCAATGGTATGCTGGGAGGAAAAAGAGAAAATGATAAACTCTCTGTCAAATTGAGGATTTGTTAGGACTGGGGTTTGGGTAAGGGCCAATTTTATACCTTCAAAAGCTTGATTTGCTTCTACTGTCCATTTTACCTTTGAATCCTTCTTTAGCATGTTGTTTAGTAATCTGATCAATTCTGCTAAATTTGGGATAAACCTCCTTAAGAAGTTGATCTTTCCCAAGAAGGCCTGTAATTCTTTGATGTTTCTTGGGTGGGGCATTTGCAGGATGGCCTGTATTCTGTCTGGGTCAATTCTAATGCCATCCTTCAAAATGATATGACCCAACAGCTTACCTTCTTCCAAACCGAATAGAGACTTTTTGGGATTTAATGAAATTCCATACTTCCTACATGTTGTGAATATCTGTCTCAAGTGTTTTAGATGTTCTTGGTCAGATTTTGAGAAAGGTGTGAGGTCATCTAAGTAAATAACAAGGAAATCATGAATCTCTTTAGCAAAAGCAATATCCATTGCTCTCTGAAATGTAGCTCCTGCATTTTTCAATCCAAAAGGCATTTTAACATATTTGAAAGTTCCCCATGGGGTTGTGAATGTTGTTTTATCTTGATCATCAGGGTGGACTAGGATCTGATTAAAGCCTGAGAATCCATCAAGTAATGATATTCTTGAAGCCCCTACCACTCTTTGGAGAATGTGATCCATTTTAGGTAAGGGATAATTGTCTTTGAGGGATACTTGGTTCAAATTCCTTAGATCAACACAAAGCCTAATCTCACCGGTTTTCTTTCTTGTGGGCACCAAATTTGAAATCCAGACTGAGAACCTGATTGGCGCTATGATACCTGCTTTAAACATTTTTTGTACCTCTTTCTCAATTGAAGGGAGAAGCATAGGATTTATCCTTCTCAATTTTTGCTTGAATGGCTTTTGATTAGGCTTGAGAGGGATGGTGTGTTGGATAACAGAGGTGTCATAGGATTTTAAATCCTCATAACTCCATGCAAAGACATCTTGGAACTCTTTAAAGAGGTCAATGTATTTAGGCTTCTGGTCAGGAGGTAAAGATGCAAAAAAATTGATTATTTTGGGTTTTTAAGGAGTCCCAATGTTGCATTCTTCAATGACAGCATTGAGGGGATGCATTTTCGGTTTCCTAGGGACATCATTTGAGTCAAAAATGTCCTCCAATGGAGTTAGGTCTATTGGTAGAAAGTTGTCCTTTAGCTCTATGATTTCAGCCTCTGTTCCAGCTGCTTCATCAAAATGGCATTGTTCAAGTTCTTGTATTTTCTCCTTGTCAAAGTTAGTTGGACAAAGCATTTGATTTGTTGTTTTGGGTGATAGTGCTGTTTGGTCCTGTTCACTCAATGGTTGTGTGTCTTTCACAGTGTCAACATCAATGTTCAAGCTTGAAAATTCATGCTGCAAGGTTAAAAAATTATTTATCTGTGTGTCATCCTCAAAGACTTGCCAGTCTTTAATATTGTTTGGGACAGAAGGTCTGTGTTTTATCTCAGCTGCAAAACAATGGTTAGGTGCAAAAGGCAATTTGCATGTACTAGCAAATGTGGCTAAACTGTGTGCATGAAGGTTGTGGGTTCTAGCTATTTTGGTTATTTGAAATTCATTAAAAGTTTTGAGCATTTCAATAGCAGCAGACCTGTATGACCTTAGTCTTTTGTCATTGGTGACAAAATTGCCTTTTACTTGTTGAATAATGAGGTCTAAATCTCCCATGATTGAAACTTTTGTGGCCTGCAATGATTTAACCAGTTTGAGGCCTAGTAGAAGAGCTTCATATTCTGCCATATTGTTAGTACATCTGAAATTGAGCCTAAAAGCTCGGCCTTCTGCATGATTGCTTTGTTTGTTATGAATCCACACTCCAGCTCCTGCCCCTAATTTGTTGACTGATCCATCAAACTCAAGGAACCATAGGATCTCTTGATTTAAGGGATTTTCAACATTTTCTCTATGACTTGGGATTATAAGCTGGAGTTCTTGTTTTTCACCTGGTTTGCCTCCTGGAACAGTTTCATTACTAGATTGCACACCCTTGTTTTCTTGGGAACTTGATTCCTCACTTATATGCAGGTCTTGTTCAAGCATGATAGATTTGTTATTGCCCATTGGACTTACATCATCATTAAACAGAATAAAGGAGTCCATATCTGAATGGACTGCATAGATAGGGAAACTTTGAGGTTTTTCTTCACTGCTTACCATGTATTTCATGAGTGATTCTCTGTATAGCCTCTTGGGTTGCCCAAAGACAGAGATGGTAGCATATGACATGTCTAATTGCAGGGAACCTTGGAGTTTAGCCCCCCATGATCTTGATAACAACATTCCATACTTGGGTGGGATATCAGCAACTACAATGTCCATCAAGATTGTCTTATTTGGGTATTGGACAAGTGACACACAGAGATCCTTTATCAGGCCTAAACACTTAACTTGGCTGGAGTCAAACGAAAATAGGTCCTTATATGGTCTGGTAATATCCAGATTTAGCCTTTCCATGACTGATTTGGGCATCAGGTTGTGAGAGGCGCCTGAGTCAAACATTGCATTATGTAATACCTTATCATGAATATGCAGGCTGACATAAAAAGGTAAGATTCCTGTACCTGCTGTCTTTCCATCAACCTCTGGGCCGAAAAGTAGCTCTGGGGTGTCATCCAACACATTGACATCATCTTTATTTTGAGTGAGTTGCAGGGATTTCTTGATTTGTTGTTTATAGATGCTATGCTTGGCTAACTCTGAAAGAGGTATGGCTATCTTTAATTTTCCAATTTCAGCTTCTAAGTCAAAAGGTCTTTTAGATTGGATCTTGGTGTTGTGGTTAACAACCTTTTCTTTTTCAATTGAATTCTTAGGGCTTTCTTCTTGATTCTCATTTTGATCTTGAGACTTATCCCTTTTACTCACCTTTTGAAAAGTGTTGCTTGGATTATGCTGCAAGGGTGAAGTAGCCATTGGTTGTTGTTTGGAGGGAGATGCTTCAATTATTTCTTCAATTGTTACTTCATTTGTAATTGAATCAGTTTTGTCAATTGGCTCTGTGACAATAGTTTTCTTAGGCAGTAGAGTGTCCTTTGTATTGTCAGGCTGTGTCACATTTATAGTTCTGCTCCTTAGCTTGTATTGCTTATGAACTTCATAAACAGCTGTGTCATAGCCTTGTTTAAAGTCAAATGACTCACCTGACTTGGTTTGGAACTGCTTAATTTCATCGTCCTTATGATCTTCTTGACTCAAAAAAACTTGTTGATCATCATTCAGGTCCATCAGGTTAATGTGGGTGTCATCTATCTGCTCATTAGAAGTGGATGCTTCTGTATAATTTTCTTGGAATGGGGGTCTAATCTCTGGTTCAGAACTGGCCTTGCCAACGTTAGGGTTTTGATTTCTCCTAAAATTTGGATTCCTGATAGGGTTATTCTGTGGTGCTTCCCATGATGACTTCCTCTCAACTGATTCTACTCTGTCACCTAATCTATGCATCCCAGTGATTATTGCATCTAATTTCTGATCCCAGCCTGAAGGATCTTCTTTAAAGGTAGTTTTTCTTTCAGTTCTAGTCCTATTCCTCTTGTCTATCAGGTTGGCTTCCACACTCACTGCTATGTCTTGCATTTCGGCTAAAGTCCGAGGAGCTCTTTCTCTTAATTGGTATGCCATATCTGAATCAAACCCATCGGGAAAAGTATATAGGGCCAGATCTGGTGGGGGTCTAAGATTTTGGGGAATAGCATTGTAGACATTGTTGAACCGAGCACAGTAGTCCAGGACAGTTTCTTGTGGACCTCTTTTGATAGTATTGTATTCAGATAAAATATGAAGTGGGTCCTTTTTCTTCTCCCATCGGTTGATAAAGCTTTGATACAGGGCTTCAGGGTCAGCTATAGAGTTTGCCGCAAGTGACCTAAACCATGTTCTTACATCTCCTGTTAGGCTTTGCACAAAAATTTTCATTCTCACCCCATCATCATCTATCTCATAATTCTCAAAGTAGTCCTGCAATTTTTTAGTATGTTGAAGGGCTGAATAAGAGCCAGTACCATCGAAATATGATATCTTGGTTTGATAATCTTGAGGCATAGGCCCTAGATTAGCAGGTAACTGCAGTGGGGCATATCTATTAGCCATGTTTGGTGGGACAATAGGGATAACAGGGATGAATGGGACAAGTGGAGGAAATGGGATGAAAGGGGTGTGTGTAGTTGATGGAGTGGTTGAAAGGATACCTTGTGAAGTGGATGAAGAACTAGGAGATTGTGGATTGGTTGTATGGGGATGTAGAGAAGCCTTAGCAGGGGTTGGAATGTCAGTTTGGAGACCTGCTTCAGAACTTGAATCTGATAAAGTCCCTTCTGATTTGTGTCTCTTGAGGATTCTTGAAATCAAGTTTGGATTTTGAAACTCAAGTGCTGGATCAGGATCTGGGTTTGATCTTGTGTAACGAGTTTTCTTCTTAGGAGCCAGCTTCTATAATTTTCTTTGAGAGAATTTCTAAGGAGGCAGTGATATTTTGACAAGGAATGGTCAGTTATAGCACAACCATATGAAAGTTAAGACTGAATAAAGATTGTCTAAGGCAGCTTTTATATACTCCTGCAAATGCAAAGCAGAGGCAGTTTCTAAGGCTATCTGGTTGTCACTCAGGCTTATCTACAGCATTAAGAATCAGACAGGAGGTTGCAAAGTTCATCCAGGTCCCCAGCTGAGTCGCCATTTATGTTATCACCCAGGTTTTTCCCTTTGACTCCTGAGGGAATACGGCCGGGGTAACCACTAACCAAGCTTTGGATTACAGGTTCTAGCCAACCTGTAATCAGAGAGGGCTCTCTCTTATGATTTTTCACTATTGCCTAGGGGATCTTAGGCTAGCTATGAGGTGTGGGTTTTGGTTTTATATTTTGGTTGAATGATGTCTTTCAGTACCTGAGATGATATCTTCAGATAGTTTTAGTCCATTGGGCAATGGAGTCTGAGGTTACAGATTGTTTGAAGTGTTGAGTGGGATTGTTGAAACTGCAGGGCCATTTAAATATTTCATGAAACAAACTTGAAATTGAGATGATGAAGTATGTTTAACCAGTGGAAGGCAATTAAGAATTTTCCACTAAGCTGGTGATGTGAAAAAGAGATGTATTGCTCAGGAGCAGGTTTGAATTCCTGAACACCAATCACTGTGAAAGGTACAGTCTGAAGGTGCAGCAATTAAGAATCACACTCTTATAACTATAACTGAGGAAAACATTCATAGCAGCATAGATTGAGTTCAGGGTATTCTAAGAATAAATCCTGAAACTATTCTTTTTCTTTGCTATTAAATTGTGAAACATAGAACATGAATGGATTATGAAGGAGATAACAAACATAACGAAGAGGTTAAAGAAAACTTATTGTTCCATGAAATACGCAGGAATCCTGTAGCATTCAGCAAACACACCATAACGCATCAGACAACACAGAACTTTGGAAATTCCATTAGCTCTCTGTATTAAAACTCTGAAAATTTACAACATAGGCTCTCTTGAATAGAAAATCAACAGCCTCTGCAAACTTATGCGAGGGGATATATATACAATAAGTTTTACAAAATATCTAAACGCTGAGTCAATTACTCAATAAATGCATTCACCAACTTTCAGAACAGCAGATAAAAGAGTTATTGCTACTCTAAATATACAATAAATGGCTTTTCAGTTCTGTCAAAGATCTTTTTGACCTTTGGAGGCCACTGAGTCGGTTGAGTGCTTCTGCGTTGATACTGAATGATACGCTTTTAATGTTCTGTCGAGCTATAACTTTCTCGGCCCTGTCATCTATATTTGTCAATTTTGCTCTTAGTGGCCGAATTGGTTTGTTGAGTTGGCTCAGTCCACTCTTTTGCCGTCATAGTGGATGTGTCCACTGTCTGAACAAAATGACTTGTTTCCAATGCAAAAACTTGGTGCAAACCTGTTTGTTCACAGCAATGTCTGTATCATGCTGGTCCACCACTCCTGTGTAGGCAACTGATGCCTCAAAATTGCACCTAATGTTTCGTCTGCCTCTATATATTTATAGAAATTGGGAGGCACTTCAAAAAAATGTTTGATCTCATTCATGATAAAAAATAAGTTCTCTACTCTGTCATAGAGACTTTGCCCGGATGCTGGCCCTGTTTCCTCTGAGGTACTTGGTCCTGTAGTGATCTGATTGGTGGCAAAATTATTCACCCTCTTGGCATAATTTTCATGTGATAGTAGCCTTCCTGCGCTGTTCAGTAAGCTGGGAAGGCCTCTGCTCTGTAATGCTGCAAACTTATCCATGAATTTGTTTACTTCTATCTGCATTTCTTGGCCTCTTCTATCCAATGTTTACACCAGGCTTCTCAATGTGAGGACCCTCTTTATCATCAAGATGGTTTCAGTTCTATTGGGGATCCCTATTGCTGCTAGCTGAGGACCTGTGCGGTTATTGAGAACATTAATCATTCTGTTGGCTATCTCAAGCATATTGCCTAGAGATGCCCTTGCTCTTTGGACTTCCTTGTGTGCTTTGCCTATGAGCTCCATATGCCCATGAATAGTCTCTATATACTGCCATTGATCTGTTATAGATTGGCCAATGTTGGCCCATAAAACTCTTTTGACCTCAGCCACCACTTTGTCAAGAGTGAGCTCTTTCTCCAGCTCCTTTATCTTCTCCTTAAGAGCTTTTATTTCTCTTCCTTTTTCAGCTACACTCTGTTTGGATTTGTCATACTTTTCATTAAGAGTAGCTAGCTTTTCCTTGGCTTCATTCAGCTCTGCCATCTGGGCTTCTAGGACTTGAATTTCATTCATCAACTTCTGCATGTCTAGGCGTGGAGCCTGCTCTGATGTTGGTGCTGGTGCTGATGTTGATGGAGCTGTCTCAACTGTCTGTACTGTAGGAGGAGTGACAATTTGAGGGGGGTCCTCAAGGTTGATTACTTGCTGAGGGGGCTGAGATATTTGGCCTCCTTCTTTGTGTTGTAGGGCTGCCTGCAATGCAGCCTTTGTTTCTACCAATTTTCCCTCTGTCTGGACAAGTTGTTTATGGAGTGATACCAGCATGGCTGCTACATCTTGGTCCTGCCTTCGCTGGGCAACCTCTTCTGTTTGAGGGTGAAGGGTTGCTGGGATCTTTATCATCTTTCTTAAAGCTGCAATGTCTGAATCTCTTATCTTTAGCAGCTCCTTTATAGCTTTAGGGTCCTTTGGGTCATGCCCAAGCTCTATGATTATATCCTCCAAAGACCTGATCCTGTTGTCTTTGGCCTGAGAGGATGCCTTCTCCAACTCAAGTTGGGCAGTTGTATTGTTCAGGCTATTTTCTAACCTATGTGCCAAGAATGTATTGTCTGCCAGCGTCGAATAGACCATCTCACCCGTTTGCTTGTGAAGTTCTATTTGATCCATAGGGTGGATGTCTTTTGCAAGAACCTCAAGGTTGGTCCTTATATAGTCTGCAGCTGACTGTGGCTGCAGCATGGTTGGCATGAAATGACTCATGGTCATTTTCCCCTCTGTTATGTCATAAGCTGACATAAGCCTCTGCTCGTTTGTAGGGGCCATTTTAAGCAATTGATTATAGAGTTGGAGCCTTAGTGGCTCATTTCTCTTTTTTATGTCAATGAATTGTTGCTTGATGCCTGTTTCAGCTCTCCTTTGCTGACTTGAGGAGCTGACCTCTCCTTCGATTATTCTTTCTTGTTCCTGCTAAAAGGAACTGGCAGATGCCTCCATGCTTGGTGGGTCCATGCCCAAGGATTGCCCAATAGGCATCTCTTCTTCTGAAAGGGGATTTATCCTCTGCCTTTTCTCCCCTTGAGTTGTGGATGTGGTGAGGGGAGTCTCCTGCTCTCTATCCCTTTTTCGGTTTCTTTCTTCATTCTGTGGAGTTTGGAGTACCGAGGCCTCCACTGTCGTTTCCTGCCTAGGAGGCACAGTTTCTTGAGCCTGCTGCTCTTTGGATTTTGGGGCCTCAGCTGTTTCTTCTTGCTGCATTGGCTGCTCTTGTTGTTGTTTTGCTGTAGGGGGTGGTTGCTCCTGCTCCATCTGCTTTTCTTTACCCTTGTCTCATACCTGATGATCAGTTCTAGCTGCTTGCTGGTGGGTTGTAGAGGATGAAGCAGCTGCTCCAAGTTGCCTTTGATAGGAAGAGGAAACCTGCCCATAAGTTTCCAAGTCAGCCTCTTTCTCAATATTCTTTGCCTCTCTTTGTAGCATTTTCTCTCTAGTGATTGCCTCCTCTATAGTGCCCTCTTTCCAATTTAATAAATTGGCATATTTCTCAATATGAGGCAATCTGATGTGAGCATAGCCACCCAATTTATGTTTTACCCTCCTGAGAGAAATGAAATGATTAGGGTCATAAGGTACCCAGCGGAAACTGGTTTCTAATTGGAGGGTCTCTAGGATCCTATCCACTTCCTTCCATCCCTCCTCCCTTTTGTTGTAAAGAAATGGGCCTAGCTAGTTCCTGACCTTTAGTTGCACCTTCTTGTTTTTACTGTGGAAATGGACCTGGTCTGCATTTCCAAACTGCCTGAAATACTCCAAGGCAAAGAGTCTCATAGGGACAAATCTTGGCAGCCTATAAGGGTCCAACTCACAGCCATATATTCTGATCACTGTATGGTGTTGGTAAAAGTAACAATCACCAATGCTGTAGGCCTTTGAGAGCTGGAGTATTCTTTGCATCTCATCGGTCAATCTTGGAGGAGGGACACCAAATAACAAGGTCATAGCTGGATGGATAAAAAGGTCTATGAATTCATAGTAGGTGTATGGTGAACAGGAGGTGTGATGAAAAACTGAAGTCCAAAATACCACAGACCTCGGGTTTCCCTGAGCATTAAGCTTCTTGAGAGGAATAGGGAAACTGTCAGGATGATAAAATAAGAACAAGTGATAGATGTATGAGGTGTATCTAAACACCTTTTCTCTCTCTAGATTCATCAGTTGCTCATGAATCTTATTGGCAATGTATGTAGCATAATCATAGTGCACAGCAGGAGGCTTTCCAGGGGAGAAAATGGACGGCATGGCCATAATGGTGTCATCAACATCCTCACATGACCTGTATCCTAGGACATAACTGATCAAGTCCACCAGCATTTTGCCCAAGTCATTTAGATATGGATTTCCAATAGGAGGTGTTCTCATAGCTTCAGAGCTTGGCTGAACAAATAATTGATTAATCTTGATGATCTGGGCACTGGACAGCTTGCCACCTTCTTTAACAAGTCCATCATGGAAAGAGGAGTTAGAGGCTTTGCAGTGTGAAAGTGCAGCATCTCATTTATGGCCTCAGGGGCTATATGGAACAAAACTGATCCTGAGGGGCTGAGAATAGCTCTTTGACATGGATCATAGTTCTCACAGCATCTATGGATCAAGTCTGGAAGGACATTGACTTGAGGAAGGTTGAAAATGGGCAAATTGGAGTCCCAAATCCCTAAAATATCAGCTCCGCTGAGGTGTTGAGCCTTTAACTCATTTAGCATATGGATGTTAAACTTGGAATTCATTGAGAATGACTCTGTCATCTGATAATCTTTATCACCTAGGGCCTTCCACTCTAACTCTCTGTGTGGGGCATTTGCAGGTGGAATGTTCAGTGCTACTGGTGTTTCCATGGCTAATTAGGACTCTGATTTGTATTAGGACTTGTTTTACTGGACTGAGCAACACAGAGGGGTATTTTTGCAAGAGTGAGGCAAATTGCAGGGGAAAACGGGGTAAATTGTGGCGAGAACAATTGAAATGCTCCAAAGAGAGTTAAATGAGCAACTGTTGGGACTAGTACCACTGTTTTCCCGGTGAATTAGTGCAGCTCAGGTTTCAAGTCCACGAATGCGCGGACTGACTGTAAGTTTTATGAAAACTTGGCTAAATGTGGACTGTGCAGGTAAATTTCGACCCTACAACTAAAAATGGATGCTGGTCAACGGGGATTTGCTGGTAAATACACTGTTCCTCACTCTTTTAAAGCAAGCTTTGGAGAATTATGGACAAAACCAGGCGCGAAGGGAATGATTCGGATAAATACCTGGTGAATTGCCGGCAATGGTTACAATGCAGGTGGATTGGAAGCGCCCACGGTCTTTAAGTTGAATTCTGCAGGTTGGCGGCGAGAAGATCGTATTTTGCATGCAAACCGGAGCAATAGTTCTTTTGGCCAAAGTGACAAAAAACATGAATTTTGGCGAAAATATGGACTTTTTGAGTTATTGGCGCTTTTTTTGGATGACGTCAGCATGACATCATCGGGGTGGGGTCGGGTACAGAAGGGTGACGTGGCGGCCTGTGAGTGGTCCACAGGGACTGGTGGGGTGGCGGACAGGTTGGAGCAGTGGCGGGCCAGGCGCTGACACGGTGCTGAGTTAACATGACGTGGGCATGACGTAGCGATGATGTGGGCAAGCGGTATACAAAGGGTGGTAAGCGGTTCCATCGGACCGCTTATGGTATGGTGGTGGTAATGGCAGGCAGCCTCCCGATGAGATTTGGGAGCGACGCGTTGCAGAGGCCTGACGTCACCCTCTGCCATTTCTCGGGAGGTAACGCCCAGCCATCGGGGCCGACCCGATATGGATGTGGGCCGTCGGATGGGAGAGCCCAGATCCGACGGTCGATGGGTCAATAACATGCAAGGACCATACGGCAGCGGGGCGGGAATATTTTATTATATTCCTTGAAATGTGCGCCCGGGCGGTACTTTGAAGACCAAAGGAATATGTGTTTTTCAATGTATTTCTGTGTAAAGCGCGCTATACATCCAAACTTTGGATAAAAGGAAAAATGGGTTTATTTGGTGCTTTTTGTGTTGAAATGCACATTACAGCAAACTTAGGATAAGGGGTAAAGGTGGGTTTTTACAAGGTTTTTTGTAGGTAAAGTGGGTAAATGATTTCTAAGGGTTGTAAAGGGAAAAAAAGGAGTAGGGCTTAGGTTATTAAACTGACCAGAGGTCAATTTAATCCCTGACTTTGGACATATGGCTATAATGCCAAGGGGAAGGGAATATACATATTGCTGGGGTTTTATACACCATGGTGTTATAGTAATAGGGAAAGGGAAACATAGGGAATTAAGTAGTAAGAAATTAGGAGTTAATATGAGTGGAAAAGGTGGATGAGGGGGGAAAAACACTAAGTTTTATATGAAATCAACTTAGTTTAGGAAGTAGATCAAAATGAAAAGAATTTTTACACAAGAAATGTGGCTTTTAAAGAAACAAGAACCAACAAAAGACTTTGACTTCCTTTCATGAACATAGGTCGTGTTGGGATGTTAGCAATGAATGTAATGGGGGATAATCAGGGAGTTAGACATGCTTCATTGTATTACTGCAAAACTGCTGAATAAGAGACCTGCAATGGCACCATGTTTTTCCTTTGCTCGGGCCAGTGACATAAAAGAAATCATGCTTCTGCAACCCCATCTACCTACCCACTCTATTGCCTAGCATTTTTTGTTACTCCAAGGAGGGTGCACTTAGACTTGCAAACCCTTATGTGCCTTTTCTTTTCCTTTGGATTTTTCTTTTGATTTTCTATCTAAGGCTAGCCTTATCACTTCCAAGGCCCCAGATTAAACAGTTGAGAACCTTCATTCTCTACCTGACTACTTTATCTGCCAAGATTGAACTGTTTGGACAGATTTCTTTCTCTAATCTACAACAAAAATTGAAACATGGCATGACCCAGCTTAGACTGTTGGATCACCCATTCAGAAGTGGAGCAGCATCAACCAACTGTAAACATGTGTCTTTCAGCAAAATATGAGATCTTTGCATCACCAAAGCAGATCATATTGGCACTTCCCCTGCTAATCATGAAACATGAAACCTATTGGTATAGGTAGCTAACAGGACCTTTCTACAATTAATCATCAGCCCTCAATAGATGAATTGAGAGCATGTGGCCTATTTAAATTCTGGGCCATACCTGGCATGAGGGCCCAAGTAGACTTTTTGCAGTGGCTGGTGGACAGATGGAATATACAGGACCAGTGTTTCATTATTGGTGGCCACCGGCTCGAAATGGAGCTAGAGGACATTTACTTTTTGACTGGTTTGCCCAAGAGAGGTGAATGATTATCTCTATTCGGGACTAGGCCAGGTGGCCAGTCTGTCGATAGTCTCCGACTAGAGTTTTGTAATGACCAAACAAAGGACAAAGGGATTGATATCAAAACTATCTCCCGTCCTGAACTTAAAGTGATTGCATTTACTATCACCAGACTCTATGGAAGCGCAGCACTGCATGTAACTACCGGATCCCAAATGTGAATGGCAGTAGACTGTTATCGAGGCACCATATTCAATTGGTGCGAAGCTGTGTTGGTGAATGTAAAAGGCCAACTAACTAGAGCAAAGAATGGACAACTAAAAAACTTTGTATATGGTTTCTTAGTTGTGAGCTTTGGTCTAGAGAGGGTCCTGATGTTGGTCCCACAACATCTTTCTGTTGGAGTTGGGCTTCCCCGTGAACCTAAGCTAATGCGTTGGGTTACAGTTATGGCCTGTCATCCTAAGGAGGGTTCAGAGGTTGTTCGATTTCCGCCTGAGTATTTTCGTTGGTTGGAGAACCAACTTTTCGTGATTCAGGATTTTCCTTATGATGGGATGGATTATCGTGGTGATCTAGACATGAGTCTTCCACCAGGAGAGCAATGGGATGACTCAGGTAAAATCATTCTCAACATTTTCTAAGTTTTACATTTTTTTGTTTTTAAATCGTCGAAAACTAATAGTAAAAATTTCAAATGCAGATGTGGGTCCACGGTGACCAGCCACTCTCTGGCCCTATGAGAGGAGACACCTAGCTGCAGTAGTACTGACCCCATGGGATGAATCTATAGAGACCCTGACTGAATTGGAAAATCATCTAGAGCGTTTGACAACAGATATTCCAGAGACTAGCATAGATGATATTCCACTTAGGTTACAACACTATGTGATTGGAGTCCCAGGACCTTTTAGGAGGTTCCTTTGTAGGGTGGCCTGAGCAGTGGTTTCTTATTGTGATCATCACCAGTGATAGGATGATCACCTTTGTAGACTCATATGACATTTTTGCTTTTTGTACTATCATTTTTGCCGATCATAAGGTGTTTTTCAGCCTATGATCGAAGACAATGTATATTTGACATACTTCTATGCTATGCTATATCACTATTATTGGCTATCTTGTAAAACATGTTATGGAATGTTTTTAAATTTACTATTTGATTATTGCAAATGTCTATTAACATTTGAGAAGCAATTGCATCTACTAATGTATTTAAATATCTTGGAATATGTTGATATTCAATGTAGTCAAATTCACATTCCAAGAGAAGAACTCCCAAAAATAATCTTAATAACACTGGATTTCTAATGGCATAAACTCTATTAAGCTGCAATACAACGAATTTAGAATCTAACCTAACAATCAAACTCTGAATCCTGAATGATATGGATTCAGATAATAACTCAATCACTGCACTATACTCTGCAATGTTGTTCGTTGTTTGACCGAGGCTTACCCTATGCATAGATACCAACTCATCAGAGGGTGAATAGATAACCGAAGCTGCAGAAGAAATGTTCCATGTATTACGACAAGCACCATCAGTGAAACCAATGTATGTTTCAAGATATGTCGACATCTACAATATCAAGAGTAAAATCAAGATAAGCAGGAATAATGATAAAAACACTCTCTAAACTAAGCACACTTTTCTAATCTAAAACACACCAGCTAGAAAGAAACTAATCTAACTAAAATCTCCACACCCAGATTTAAGCATAATATCTCTTCAGATAAAGACCATTTCTGGGTTTACCCAAAGTGACACCGTCAAAATCTACCAATTCATAGGCCCCTTTTGCCAGATTTCACTTAACAACATAAGGACAGTGCCACATAGGTACAAATTTTCCAGCCCCTAGCTTATCGTTTGCTTGATCATATAGTAAGACTAGGTCTCCTTCCGAAAAATTACGAGGTGTAACATTTCGATCGTACTGAGCTTTAATTCGTTTGGCATGAGTTTCGATTGCTAATGCAGCATCACGTCAATTCTCATCTAGCTGAGCTAATTACAACAAACGTTTCTCCTCTTTGGAAGTGGTTGGGAGTAACTCTATGGCTATTTGCAATGACAGAATTTCGCATTCAATGGGTAGCACAATGTCTAAACCGTAAACCTATTGAAAAGGAGTGAAACTAGTTGATGTTTTTACTGAGGTTCGATATGCCCAAAGCGCTGAAAATAACATGTGATGCCAATTCAACCTATGAATACCAATGATTCGTCGAATCATAATGACTAGAAATTTGTTGATGGCTTCAACTAGACCATTAGTCTTTGGGTAATATGGAGTAGAACTATCGTGACGCAGGCCAAGTTGATCTGTTAGTTCAGTCATCATGATGTTTTGAAAATGACTCCCATGATCAGTGATAATCGCTTGAGGAACACCGAATCTAGTAATTATATGATTGAAAACAAAAATTGCAACAGTTTTGCGTCTGAAAATGTAGGCATCGCCTCGGCCCACTTAGTAAAATAATCTACCGCAAGGATGATATACGCATGCCCCCCGGCCAAGTGAGCATTACATGTAATAAAGTCAATACCCCACTTTGCAAAAGGGCCAACGACAATTATAGGGTGGAGAGGAGCAAGTGGAGCATGCATCTTTCGATCAAAAATTTGACAATTGTGGCATTTTCGGACCGCATAAATACAATCTTTAAATAAAGATGGCCAGAAATAACCAGCGCGCAATATCTTTTGGGCTATGGCATACCCAGACATATGACCGCCACATGCTCCAGAGTGACAGTCATTTAGAACCTTTTCAGCTTCTTCATGAGTTAAACAGCGTCGGAAAATAGAATCCGCCCCATGACGAAAGAGTGTATCTCCAATAATTTTGTGTTGTTGGGATTGGAATCGTATTTTCCATCACTGAGATCATGAAATTTTAGGCCGAAAAGATTGGGTTTAGAGATAAACAATGATATCTCCATACCATGGATCAAGAGTACTCATAAGAAACAAGGATTCGTCCGCAATGGACTCTTCTGCCACAGCTTCAGTATCAGCACGGGGGAAGTCACACATCAGTTCCGCAAAAACCAAAGATTTCTTTGCCTTGGATTTTTCAAATTCCAAGTCAAATTCCTGTAGGATAACTATCCATTTGGAATACTTGCCCCCTAGCAATTGTTTGGTCAAAATATAGATCATAGGGTTACAGTCAGAAATTACGGTAGTTTTGTGTAGTAAGATGTAATGACGAAATCTTTGGACAGCTTGAACAGATGCCAAGGCCAATTTTTCCACATGTGAATATTTAAGCTCAGTCGGATTCAAAGTTCGACTAAGATAGTAAATCACATGTTCACTATTGAATTCATCTTCTAGAACTAAAACCATCCCGATGGTGGAATGAGAAGCAGCGAGGTACAAGAAGTAATCCTGGTTGTAGTTGGGAGGATGCAATAACGGTGCATGGGTCAACGCGTGTTTAAGTGCATCAAAATATTTTTCAGCTATCTCATCCCAAAAGAATGGAGTATTTTTTTTCAATAACCTGGTAAAACCCTTTGTTATCTCAGCGTAGTTAGGAATGAAACGACGTAAAAGGTTTGCTTTCCCTTGCAAACTTTGGAGTTGGCGAAGAGTCGAAGGAGGAGGCAATATGACAATAGCTTCAACCTTCGAGGGATCGACACGAATGGTGGCTTTTGAAATAACAAATCCCAGTAAATCACCCGTTTCTATAAAGAAAACAAATTTGTGTGGATTCAGCCTAATTCGATAATGCCTACATCTCATAAAGATTGCTCGTAAATGAGTGAGATGATCGGCTCTAACGAATGGGCGGGTAAATCATCAAGATAGGGCTGCACAATGTGCTTGATGTCATGAAACACGTAAGACATAGCTCTTTGAAAAGTTTCTCCAGTGTTCTTTAATCCAAAAGGTAGTTTGCAATAAGCAAATGTCCCCCATGGGCAGATGAAAGCCATTTTAGGTTGATCAGTAGGGAGTATGTTAATTTGATTGTAACCGGAAAAACCATCCATAAAGGAGAAAATTTCATTACCGGCACAATCATCAATGATTTGATCGATATAGGGGGTTTGATAATTGTCTTTAGGACAAGCTCAATTAATATCCCTATAATCGATACATATTCTTATCGTTCCTTGCTTTTTGTTAACAGGAAAAATATTCGATACCCAAGCTGTTAAGGGAATTGGATAAATGAAACCTACTCGAAGTAATTTCTCAACTTTTTCTTTAATAGCAGCAGCTTTTCACGGATGTATCTGACGCAAATGTTGCCAGACAGGTTTAGCATCTAGGTAAGTTTTGATTTCATGAACAACAATTGTTGGATTGATTCCTGGCATCTCTTCGTATGACCAGGCAAACACGTCATGGAATTCTTGAAATAGGGCTTTATAAGTTTGGAGTTCACTGTTCGTACAGGAAGCACCTATATGAATGTTTTCAACAATTCCAGGTTTAATTGAAATGTCAATAGGAACCGTTCGATAAATATTTCCCAAATTTAACTCAGAATCTGGATATTGCAATGGATTCTGTGGTTCTTTGACATAATCAGTAGTAAAAATAGATGAAAAATCAATTTCAGAATGATCAAGCTCAGGTAAGAACGAAGATTGATGATGAAGATCTTCCCATGGTAAATCATCAACAGACAAAATTTCATGAATCTGCTCTTCTGTATGAACAAACTCGGAAAACGTTGTTGAATCTGAGGTTGATATTGAAAGTGATTCTCCATGGACCACATTCATTAGATCAATTTTGGTTGAAGAAGGGTCGGAAAATGACTGTACAGCCTGATATGCAATTTCATAGGGACTCAAAGGCATCGCATCACCGAATGAATCCACCTCAGATTCTGAAGGTATGATCCACGGATCATCCAAAACAATAGTGTTTGATGAAATCATATGAATGGTCGTAGTAGAAAGCGATATGTTAGGAGGAGGAAAAGAAAAAGTTCCTAGTGAACCAAAATCTTTAACCAATCCTACCCCAACATCCTTATAAGGGATAGTTGTTTTACCGACATGTTGGATACTTTCAGAAGAGGCTGGGTTAGATGAAAAATAAGTCAGCTCTTCTATGGTTATGATTTTTCCATTATGAGGAAACTTTATAAGCCGAAAGACCGATGAAACAACAACAGTCATAGCGTAAGACCAGCTGCGACCCAAAAGAAGGTTGTAATCTAGAGGGGCATCAACCACCTCCACATCTAGATTAACAGTTTTGCCTTCAACCCCTATAGGTAAATCTTGTAGAATGCCAAAAGGATGGAACCCACGGCCATCAAAAGCCTTTAGAATTGTCAGGGATTGATTGAGTGTAGGAGAACTAAGTGATCTCCAACACTGGATCGACATAATACATGTAGATGCTCCCTCATCAATTATAGTCCTAAAGCAGGGTCTATTTTTTACTAACACTGGAATTTGGAAAGCCATTTTATGAGGTAAGAGAGGTGTACTATTCTCTAAATCAAAGATTATAAGGTTCGAGTCTTGAATATCAACAGCTCCTATAACCGACAAAAGTAATTTACGCTGTGTTGGGCATGATTACAGCACCTCCAAAGCCGACATTGCTGAAGGGGAAATAGCTAAGTCTTCAACAATGTTATAATTCTGAGCAGCTCTCACATGCGGATTGAAAGCTGACTTCCGAAGTATACCTTTAGCAGGCGGTTTGATTACTAAGTCTGGGTTAGGTTTCTCAATCTGTAGTGGATCAAAACCAGAAGGAGTTGAAGTTGATGGGTTTGAATTAGAAGATTCTACTTCCTTACCACCAACAGGACTTTTACTGCCATAATATTGTGATCACGTCGCAATCCTAACATGAGGCATCATCATTATGGGTTCTTCCAAGGCATTTAAGAAAGAATCAATCATCTTACTATCTTGACTAGGAAAAGGATCCTTCAAGACAGTAGGCATTTGAGAACCTTTAACGATTTTCACAACCTCAGCGTGATGAGGGCAGTCTCTTATAAAATGCTCTTCGTCACAAATGAGACAAGGATAGCGAGGTTTATGTTTCTCGTCAATAGATTTAGTTTCATCTGATTTCTCTTTCGAATTTTTTTATTTTTCTTCTTCCCTTTCTTTTTACCGTCGGATTTTGATTTGGTCGTAGATGATTCTACGACATGAATATCAGCAGGAATTTCAGCAGAAGAGTCTCCTGTCAGGAAATCTGGTAAAGTTATAATAGGAGAAGAATTCTTTAAATATCTCTTCTTACTTTTGGTGTTAACTGAACCAATCATACCGTCAGCGAGACCCTGAAGGAGCTGCAGTTATTTGATTTTGTTTCAGAAGGTTGGGGATTTTTTCGTGTAAAGTACTTGACTGCGTATAAACGAGGTCAAGGTACTGAGCTTGAGAAATTACTTTCTCTTCAGTAATAACTCCTACCTTAGCTACATCCTCAGTGATTCAAGGCAACAATGATTTAACAAACCATTCTGCTAAAATTTGATCCGGAATAAAAACTTTCACTAAATGTCATCGACGTTGCCATTCATGAATATGATCTAAAATATATGTGGACATTGACTGTTTTAATGAAGTTAATAATTCCGTGCCATTGTCATATCTGATAGGCAACTGAAAATGAGTTAAGAACAAAGTGGCTAACTGACTAAAATTATAAAAAGAAGCTCGCGATAACTCAATGTACCACTTGGCTGCAAGACCAATCAAAGTGCGTTGAAAAAGATGTAAGCGAATTGAATCATCTATAATGGAATCAGACGCGCACCAGAGGTGATAAGTCATCACATGGTTTGATGGATCCTCTCCTGATTTACCTTCAAACTTTGGGATATCACTGGGCAACTTATTGGGCATTGGCGGCCAAAACGGAAGATAATTAATCGGATCGTTCGTAAGGTGTTACAAATCAGGCAAGTCCAAAGTTGCAATAAATGGTAACTGATGGTTAGGGTCATGAAAACTCTGGGTAATTAGACTAGCCCCAGGAGGAGGATATCCAGGATAGCTTGGAATTGGAATCGCATTTGGGATATTATATCCTCCCAGAAAACCAGGATTAACCAAACCAAACTAGGGTTGTTGAGGTTGCTGATAAGTATATCCAGGATACAGTTGATACTGGAAAACTGGGCTTTGAACAGCAGGACCGAATTGGTACTGTCCCTGGTACAGTTGATAAGTGAATTGTGGTTGACTTGTGACAACCATACTTGGACCAAGTTGTCCTACAGGCATCTAAACCGAAGTCTAAATTGTAGGTCCGGACTGAGGTAAAGATGTTTGAGGATTTGATGTAGGAACAGTAGAAACTGGAGTTGTCGATACTCCAGAAGTAGGTGGGGTAGATTGAACAGAATCTGCAATAGTTGCAGCAGTCATTTGAGGCAGAGTTTGAGGTGAACTAGGCCCAAACTGATGAGCTACACCAGGTGCAGAAGTTTGAATAGTAGGCTGGACAGGTTGCTGGGTTGAACCAGAAACCAAAGGTTTTCCAAATTGAGATGACAACTGCACATTAGGTTGCAAAATCTGTTGAGTTTGAGATGGATCCCACACCATGTTCATTCCGGGGTATGGACCCATAGAAGGTTGAGCATAGGGCTGATAATTCATAGGTACATTTTCAGCTCCTTGTACAAATGATTGACTAGAAGGTGGTTGGAAACCTTGGGTTGGGTACTGACCTTGAGGTTGATAACCTTGAGGCACGTACTGAAACTGGGGTTGACCTTGAGGTATATATTGATACTGGGGTTGACCTTGAGGTATATATTGAGTCTAGGGTTGACCTTGAGGAATGTACTGTCTCGAAGGAATGTATTGTCCTTGAGGTTGCCCCCTAGGCAGTAACTGACTACCTTGAGGTTGCCCCCTAGGCAATAATTGAGTACCTTGAGGTTGCCCCCCGGGCGGTAACTGACTACCTTAAGGTTGCGGATTTGGAATAGTACTAGACATCATAAGAATTTCTTCTACGCTCAACAGTTGAGTTCTGTTATTACCAGTTGATATCCCATGTTCAATGGGTTGAGGAGATGCTCCCGAAAAAGTACCAGTGAGTGACTGATACCCAGAAGGAATAGAAGGACCGCCATATAAAAATGCTTCTGGTGATTGGGAAAATATGGATGACTGTCTCAATATATTCAAATGAGGATAATAACCTCTAGGTGTTGGATGAAAAGGAATTCGAGGTGGTGAAAAACTAAGACCCAAATTTTCTAAAAAGTTGGTCAATGAGAGGTACCAAGCATCCCTCCTAAGTGGACTGTAGAAAATTGATTCACGCTCCCTAAGTTCTAAAGTTGGTTGATTTTCAGTGAGACTTATATCTTCTTCTGGACTAAGAAGTTCTTCAATAGAAATAAGTCCCGAAGGAAGATTTTGGGTAATGATCCTTCCTACCTGGGTGAACCAGGACCACTGGAAGTTGGAGAAGCAAATTCTGAGGATGGAGTGGTAGCAGGTTTAGTTTTAGGCTCAGAAATTTTAGGTTCTTCGGCTAATTGACTAGTAGAAGAAATACTACTAGTAACTTCGAAAAATGAAATTGGTTCAGAAATATACTCTGTTGCTTGAACTTGATAATGAGGATGCACAACTAAAGAATATTCTCTATCTTCCAGTGACCCAACTCTACTATCACTAGGAGTTACAAGAGCTCGTAGCCCTTCAAGCTGGCTTGGTGAATACTCGGGAGGTTGCCTCTGAAGTTTACGGGATTGTCTCGGTAATTCAGCCACGATTAAATATTTTAATTACTTCACATGCAAACAAAGAAAATCTCAATAAAACCACCTAAAGTCTCTAAAGAAACAAACAATTGAATCACACACCTAAAAAATCTAAGAGTTCAAACCACACACAAACAGTAAATTTTTGTACGAAAAACACTAGTTGGTGATGAAATCCAATGTCGCAGAATTCAATACAGAAAGGGCGGTTGGAACAGTTACCCCAACAACCTGCTTAATGAAACAGACTGGCACAAGTTTCTTCACAAAACCGTCTCGAGTGAAGAGAACCCCCCAGAGAATCCAAGTGAGTCTAGTCGATGTCTGCCCCAGGTACAGTGGGATCTTCCCTCCACCGTCACCTTAGGAAAGAATCCTATAGATAATAGCCACTAAGGTTACCAATAGAAACAAATATACCTACGGGAACAGTCTACGATCTGATACACACGCAAGGGCAGAGTAACAAAGCTCAATCCCCTTGAAGGATCCTTGACATAATCCAAGGTTTACCAACAAGTGACCCCAGGCTCCTCGACAATGGTCAATCCGAGGTTTACCATTTTTAATACGTGTATATATGCTATTGTTCCCAATGAGGAAGGATTGATTACCCCACTGGTTCAGATATGATTTCATGCTTGACTCCTTTAAGAGGAGCTTCCCAGAGCATAGATGTAACAATTGGAATTTATTTCCTACCGCAAGATATAGTTACTTGTTTGTTTTAACTATCTTGGAGAGTTAATTACTCCCTACACCAAGATACTAGGCTAAGCTATGTTGGTGATAAGAGCCCTAAAAACAAAAATATTGCTAGATCAATTTTACTTTAAGCGTTATTTTTATAGGTTGTTTCTTAAGTCAATAGGAATGGAGATGAAACTTTATGGTGTGAAGACTCGACTCCAAAACACTAAAAATGCACCTAAGATGATAAACAATTATTTTTCTTCAATGAATTTCTAGCTAAAGAAAGAGTTGAGAATGCAATTCTTTGAAAAACAAATCTTTCTTCAACATATAAACGAAAAGAAAATCTTTTTGTCTTTTTCAATAAACTCAAAACGAGACTACAAATTTTTCTCACGAAAAAATCCCTTTCTTTTTCAACACTCAAAAACTACAGAAAACAATTTCTTTCAAAAGAGATTCTAAAATTTCTAGAAAACACTCAGAACTATAAAAAACTATGCTTGAGATCTAAAAATTTCTAAAACCTAATTGAAGCAAAAAGCTTTAAAAATTTCTTTTTGAGGACGTTTTACCTAGTTATTCAGCAAACTAAGGACTAATTCGTTCAGAATAACAAATTAATCAAAAAACACCCAGCTATGTTTTCTTTTTTAAAAAATGAAATTCAAAACTTTCCAACAAGTTCGTTCAAAGCTTTGCTAAGAGAAAACGAGATCGATTTCTCAACAAGGGCAGATTTCACAAATCAGTCAGACTCATCAAGAAGACCAAAAATACCAGGGTAATCTGAGGTTTCTTAGGCTTCTAATCTCTGAGTTACTACAAAGACCAAGAAAAAATCAAACCAAGCACGTAAAACTTCTAGAAAATCACCTAAAACCAAAATGCCAATGGAATTCACTTACAAGAAATTTTTGACAGGACACATGCAAATCTGGGCAAAGGCTAAAAAACATAAACAAATCCTAAGCATAACTGGATGAAAAGATTTTAGCTTTTTCGAAAATTTGACAGGGTCCGCAGGCCTCTGGTATATCCAGATGCGGTACCACTCTGTGTAGTAAAGTAACAGTGCGCGGATGTACGCACTGTGTTACAAACAGAATGTGCGGTCCTCTTTCAAAAATGTGAAAAAAAAAAAAAAAAAATCAGAATCTAAAACCTACCCAATCCCACATACATCAGGCAAAAATCAGAAACAAGAAAAAGCTTCTCAAGTCAAAGTAAAAGTAAAGGCAAAAACCAAAATTCAAGTCCCCAGCGGAGTCGTCAATTTTTTGGCCGGATAAATCATTCTTGCGGACAAGACCGATCTCCCTAGTATCAACAGATATCTAGCGACAAGCAGAATAAGAAAATCTACCCTTTTCTAAATATATTGCGATTTATAAATAAAAACCAAGAGGTGTTTTAGACCCTACCTTAAGTCCAACGCCAGTTTGTGGCAGCCACGCTTCAACCGTCCGAACAAGTTTCCTTTTAAGAACCTGCAATCACAAACAAGCACACATCAAATAACACCTGCATAGCTAATATAATAAATCATATTCATTATGGTGATCAAGGAATCCATGAAATAAACCATAATAGACAACTTATTGAGAAAAATAAACTTGATTGTATTAACATTGAAAATAATAAGAACTTTACAACCTTTGGTGCCTTGATGTTGTACAATCTCCTCCCAGGGTCCAAGAAATAATCTCCTCTACTTTGACAATCCTCACACTCTTCCCAATGAGATCAAAAAGATATGTAATCTCTCCTCTCAAGCTCAATTAGGAAGACTAAATTCCAACATCATTTACCCTAAAAAATATTCAGCTTTTAACCTCCTCAATAACTATCCCAATGCCTCATTTTATAGTGCAAAGGAAGGAGGTTACAGGTCCACCTATGAGGGGATAGAGTCCTCCTTCAAAGGGATAAGCTCCTCACATCAAGGGGTTAGGTCCTTTAGGTATGGGATGCATGCACCTTAAAGGAGCAAACTTGCCACCTCAAGATTCCCTCTAGAAGCTTCCAGAAATAACCCAAAGTGAGTTTTTAATAATGCACTTGTGCCTTTTTTACTTTTACAGGGGTCCGCACCCATTACATAGAAACAGAGCGGTCAAGTACGCAGGAGTCATGACCAATAGGTACGGGACCGCAAGTAATGCTAAAAGAAAGTGCGGAACCAGAGTTTTAGAGATTTTTAAGGGCTTTCTCTTATTTTTCAAGGCTTGACATGAAGAACTGAGCTTTAAGACTTGCAAAGGAGGAAAGTGTGAGTGGTGATAGACTCACACTGATTCCATAATGTCATGGTGACAATATTTTGTGCAACAGTTTCATAACATTTGGTTTCAGAGCTTCGGATTCTAGGGTTTCGCTACTCCAAACAGGTCATCGTGACATTTTCACTATAATGTTTTTTCTGCGATGTTTCAGAAGCTAAAAAAAAATACCCATTTGAGAAGAGATCGTGCTGAATCTCGGGTCCAAATTTTAGAGCTTTTCGTGCTATATTTACAGAGATATGATTTGAGGAAGTTGGTCTTTTTGCAGACTCCTAAATTACATTCCAAACAGGTGACCTGGGAAAAATCGTCATAACTTTCTCTCTAAGCATCAGATTGAAATCTCATAAGAAGGTACAAAAAGAGGACAGACTGTAGTTTCTTGTATATATTTTTTAGAGCCAAAGGTTGAAACAGTGACTCGTGGCATGTCATACAAGTTAGCTCTACGGAACTAGTCTATAATCAGGTCAGCTTGGGATATTGTGCATAACTCTTCCTTGGAAAATCCAATTTGGATCAGACTGGTGGCATTGGAAAGAGAACATAGAGGGCTACTACAGGTCACAATTTTAGAAATGGAAGATCGGAAATTGCAGAGATACATCAGGTTCAATATCAAGCTTCTACAAAGTGAAAAAAGGTATGTAGTTTTCTTTTAAATTTTTGCACAAGATTGGTTTGAAAAATTAGTTTGAATTGGTAATTGATGCCCTGACGAAAGAAAATGCAAACACCTAGTAAGCAACCTGAAAGCTCTAACATGACTCATGAAAAAAAGGAAGAAATGCAACATGATATATCAAAATTACGAGACCAAGTGCAACAAGTGTCACTTGCACAAAAAGCAACAGAATCTAAGATGGATGGTTTAAGGAAAGATGTAGAAGCTAAGATGGATGGTTTAAAGAAAGGTGTAGAAGCTAAGATGGATTGTTTAAATAAAGGCGTAGAAGCTAAGATGGATGGCATGGAAGCTAAGATGAATGGCATGGATGCTAAAATTGATGGCATGGATGATAAGATGGAAGAATTGAAGATAAATATGAATAAGTTGCTACAAGAAATGGTCACTAATGGTGAAAGGGTAGTAAAGGAAACTCATGATGAGAACAAAAGAAATGTTAATCATGATTCCATAGACTCTAATGTTGGATTGAAGACCCACCATCTTCCAAAAACCGATATGAGGAAGTTTGATGGCAAGGATCACGCAACATGGATATTACAGATGGAGCAATTTTTCAATCTCAATAATGTGCAAAACACACAAAAGATACGTATTGCAACTTTATATTTGGAACCAAATCAGTTTGTATGGGATCAATGGCTTTGCTCTCGTAAACAAATTATCACTTGGGCAATTTTTGCAAAAGAATTGACAACACATTATGAGGATACAAAAAGCAACACTTTTTTTACCCAATTGAAAAGTCTCAAACAAAAGGGTTCAATAATGGAGCACATTGAGGAGTTCCAAAAATTGAACATAAGGGTAAAAAATATTCCAGAGGAGCATAGGATTGATGTGTTCATAGGGACTTTAAAGGATAATATCCAACATGATGTTCACCTTTGGGAACCTGATTCATTAGAGAAGGCATTCAGGTTAGCAAGAAAAATGGAAAACAAAATTATGGCAACCAAGAAGCATACGACTCACAACTATAAAGATGGAAGTGTTGTTGCCCCTAGTCTTCCACAACCTATAAGGTTGAAACCACAGCAATTGGAAGAAAAAAGAGCAAAAGGGCTTTGTTACAGTTGTGATAGCAAATACACTAAAGGTCATAAGTGTGCTGAGAAGAAATTATTCTACATAGATTGTGAAGAGGAAGAAGAAAAGGAGAAAGAAAGGTCAAAAGAAGAGGATATACTCCAGGAAAAAAGCCTAGATAAAGAAGAAATGAATCTGACCATATCTTGTAATGCATTGGAAGGAATTACCACTCCTCAGACCATCAAGATAGAAGGACAAATCAAGAAGAAAAAGGTAATAGTGTTGATTGATTTAGGAAGTACCCACAATTTTATTCATTGTAAGGTAGCAAAAGAATTGAATTGTTTCTTATATCCATCACTAGAGTGTCAAGTGATGGTTACAAATGAAGGAACAATAAATTGCTCTGGAAAGTTCCATAATATCAAGCTATCCATGGGATAATATGTATTGACTAGCCCAATGCTTTCCATTCCAATGGGAGGTGCTGATGTTGTACTAGGAGTCTAATGGCTACAATCCTTGGGTACAATTGCTTTTAATTTTCAAGAACTTTCATGAAATTTTCTGTGGAAGGAAAGGAAGTTGAACTAAGGGGTATTGCAGGGAAACTGGGAAAGATAATCATCTCTAATGGTATGACAAAGCTTCTAAAAAAGGAACAAAGAGGTGTAATTGCACAATTATGTTCGCTAGATGTTTCCACATTGGAATCATCTATTTCTCTAGATCTCCAAAAAGTCTTGGACAATCATTCCAAGGTATTTGAGACTCCCAAAGGTCTCCCACCTATTCGTGATCATGATCATGCTATTCATCTGATTCCAGGAAGTGTTCCTCCAAACATCATGACATACAGATATCCCTATGCCCAAAAGAGTGAAATTGAATGTATGGTTGCAGAAATGCTAGAGGCTGGTATAATTCAACCGAGTCAAATTTCTTTCTCTACTCCAGTAGTATTGGTGCACAAGAAGGATGGATCATGTCGCATGTGTCCAGAGTATAGGGATCTCAACAAGATCACTATTAAAGATAAGTTTCCCATTCCTATCATTGATGAATTACTGGATGAATTGCATGGATCAATTTACTTCACCAAGTTGGATCTTCATTCAAGATATCATCAAATCAGAATGAAGACTGAAGACATTTCGAAAATAGTGTTTAGAACTCATGAGGGTCATTATGAATTTTTGGTCATGCCTTTTGGCCTTACCAATGCACCTTCAACATTTCAAGGTTTGATGAATTCCATTTTCAAACCATTCCTTAGAAAATTTGTGTTAGTATTTTTTGATGATATACTAATCTACAACAAGTCTTGGAAGGATCATGTTGAACATGTTGATAGGGTGCTACAACTATTTGAGGAGAAACAATTATATGCAAAAAGATCCAAATGTTTCTTTGGAGTATACGAGGTGGAATATCTGGGTCATATTGTATCTCATGAAGGAGTTAAGGTAGACCCTAGCAAAATTAAAGCCATTAAGGAATGGAAAATCCCCACATCCATAAAGCATCTGTGAGTATTTCTTGGGTTGACAGGATATTATCACAAGTTTGTTAAGAATTATGGGAGAATAACAACACCTCTAACAACATTATTGAAGAAAGATGCATTTTCATGGACTCCAGAAGCAACAAAGGCCTTTCAGCATCTTAAAGAGGCAATGTGCTAAGCACCGGTCTTAGCTACACCAGACTTCACAAAAACTTTTATTGTGGAATGTTAATGCAAGATGAAAGACCCATTGCTTTTGAAAGTCATCCAATCAAGGGAAAGTTTTTACACAAAGCTATTTATGAGAAGGAAATGTTGGCAATACTCCTTGCACTTAAGAAATGGCGACCCTACCTAATGGGAAGACACTTCAAGGTAAAAACGGATCATGATAGCCTTAAATACTTTTTAGAACAAAGATTATCCTCTGAAGAGCAACAAAAGTGGGTCACAAAGATGTTGGGTTATGACTTTGAAATCATCTACAAAAAAGGGAAGCAAAATGTGGTGGCAGATGCACTCTCAAGAAAGGATGAGGATGTGGAAGCATTGTTGTGTGCCATTTCTATTATCCAACCAGATTGGATAAACGAAGCAAGGGAGGAATGGAAGAATGACGAAGAAGTGTGGGCACTTATTCGAAAGTTACAACAAGACTCCAGTACATCTGATACATTTAGCTGGAAAAATGATTCGTTATGGTACAAAGATCGCTTATACCTCTGTAAGAATTCCCAGCTAAAACAAAATATTCTTATGGAATTGCACACTTCTCCCTTAAGAGGCCACTTAGGATTTTTAAAAACTTACCATAGGGTTAAGAAGGAATTTTTTTGGGAGGGCCTTAAATCAGATATTCAAAATTTTGTGGCAAAATGTTTTGTTTTCCAACAAAATAAAGTTGAAACAATTAAGACACCGGGTCTATTACAACCTTTATCCATTCCAAGCCAACGTTGGGAGGAGGTTTCAATGGATTTTATCGTAGGTTTAAGCAAGTCTGAGGGAAAGACTGTCATCCTGGTGGTAGTTGACAGACTTACCAAGTATGCACACTTTTGTGCATTATCACATCCATTTAAAGCCAGTATAGTTTCTACTACATTTATGGAAAAAATTCAAAAGCTACATGGAAACCCAAAGATTATTGTAAGTGACAGAGATCCCATTTTCACTGGAAATTTTTGGACATAATTATTTTCTTGTCTTGGTACTCAGTTAGCTCATAGCTCATCTTATCATCCTCAATCTGATGGGCAAACTGAGATAGTAAACAAATGTTTGGAAGGATATCTTCGTTGCTTTGTATCTAATAAACATACACAATGGGTCAAATGGTTGCCTCTGGCTGAATGGTGGTATAACACTTCCTTCCATACAGCAACAAAAATTACCCCATTTATGGCACTTTATGGATATCAGCCACCATCCATCACATCATATTTAAGAGAAAATTCTAAGGTTCAAGTAGTGGAACATCACATCAAAAATCAAAAACAGGTCCTCCAACTCTTAAAGTATAACCTCTTTGTTGGCACAAAATAGAATGAAACAACAGGCAGATCAACATCGCAGTGAAAGAAGTTTTAATGTAGGTGATTGGGTATTCCTATGGCTACAACCATATAAGCAAATTTCCCTCAAGAAAGCTAAGAAGGATAATAAATTATCACCAAAGTATTATGGTCCATACAAGGTGTTGCAAAAGATTGGTACTATGGCATACAAATTGGAGCTTCCTGTAGCTTCTCGATTGCACCCAGTTTTCCATGTTTCATGTTTAAATAAGGTTATAGGCGACAAGCTCCCAGTTCAAACAGCATTGCCAGAACTTGACGAGGAAGGAAAAATTATATTGGAACCAAAAGCAGTCACAGAAGCAAGAACTCGACAGTTATGAAATCGATCAATTTTGGAGTATCTTATCAAGTGGAAGAACTTATCTGCTGAAGATTCCACATGGGAGGATGAGAATTTTATACAAAAGCATCCAGAACTACTCAAGCATTGAGGACAACACTTTTTTGAAGGAGAGGGGCATGTTGGGTCCCTATAATACTAGTGATTACCCCATTACTATTGTACTTGTATCCTTTATTAATATTGTTGTTCCCCTATTGTCCGCATATTGTTATTATTGTGCCCCATAGAATCCCCTTATTGTTATTTTTGTGGCTTCATATTATTATTGTTAGTTCGGCTGGGTTATATTGTGACTCCTTAGACTCCTATATATAGAAAGGAGGTTTTGTGATTTGAATCATCCAAGAATTGCTCATTTGTGTAATGTAAAGGAGGTTGCCCCCTCGAAGAGGCTAAATTCTAAGGCATTGATCTCTCTTTTCTATCTTTTTGTGAGCTGGTTTCATAACACTTCCATTGAGCGATGGACTATTTTCAACATTCCCGCGTCAACTAAAATAAGATTTTTCAATACATTAAACATTGACACCTTCAGATTTTCTACTTTGATAAGAACATGAAAATCATCTCAGAGGTAGTATGTTTTGATGGGATTTTCTCACAATCAACAACATCATTAATTTTTCTTCCAAATGATATTTATAGGCAATGTTTGAAAGGGATCTCAATTATAGATCCAATCTAGACATAAACCATTATTTTGATGGCAAAATATGTTCAACCTTTCTAAGACATGTAATATGTATTTTGGTATACACTGACATCTTTGATTGTCAGTCATAATTACAAATGTAAAAATATGATCAAAGGAATTAATTCATCCCCTAAGGTTAAAATGCCCATAGGTATGAATAGGAAGTTGGGGTCAATTATAAGTATTGGGTAATTTTGATGGGTGAGTACCTAGTAAACCCTATTGTGATAACTTAATTGAACAAAAGAACTTGTGACTAATGGCTCTCACCATTAGAGGAATCTAGCCCGTGAAATCTTTTCACCAGTAATTGCTCTCACCATTAGAGGATTCTATCATGTGAAAACTTGTGACAGGTGGTTTGTACTACTTGACATAATTTAATGTTCCTGTAGTTTAAAGGAAATATCTTCAGCAATATTATTAATAATTTTGGGTTGTGTTATATTCTTTCCACGACTAACCTACGTAGTGAACCAGGGGGGGGGGGGGGGGGGAGCCCCCCCTTCGTTGCGCTGATTGTGTAGCGGGGGGGTCATAGGGGGGGCAAGTAGCCCCCCTCTACGGGGTCCAGGGCAGTGCCCCAGGGAAATTTTTTTTTTGGACCCTATATTAGGTTGGGCGAACCTACCTATGGTTTTCGGTCCATGGTTTTTTGGATGCGATGGTTTTCGGTCCATGGTATTGGATGCTTTGGCATGTATAAATATGTATTGTAACATTGAAAGGAATATAATGAAAAATCAAGCTGGTAGTCCCGGTTTTGGGATCCAGGGGAAAATCTCTGTGTATATGTTTTTTATGTGTTATGCTCTCGCATTGTTTATTTTCTGTTTTTTAGAATTCATATGCAGGTAATTTCTGTATAGGGTTGAAACCTACATTTGGTATCAGAGTTGTTTTGGCTTCAAGGGGACGCCTTTGTTGCTGAGGGGTTTCACTCGGGCCTGTGGTAGACCCTGTTCAGTGGGAGATCTGTGAGATCGATTCTGGTGGTGAAAGAAGATGGTGAGCAGCAGAAAGATAGAGATCGAGAAGTTCAATGGTCAGAGTTTTGAGTTGTGGAAACTCAAGATGGAGGATTTGTTGGTGGATAAATATCAGTGGATCGCGGTAGATCCAGGTACTAAACCAACGGGAGTGACTGATGAAGAATGGAAGAAGTTGGATTGGAAGGCAAAGAGCACAATACAATTGTGTGTCTCAGATTTAGTATTGTTGAATGTATCAGGGGAAGCTACGGCAAAGGCTTTGTGGGACAAGTTAGGGACTTTGTACCAATCTAAGTCTCTGGTGAATAAATTGTTCCTACGGAAAAAGCTGTATAACCTGAGGATGAAAGATGGAGACTCGGTGACAGAGCATCTGAACGCATTTAACACTGTGGTAAGTCAGTTAGCGTCTGTTGATATTAAAATTTCAGATGAAGATAAGTGCATCAGTTTGTTGTGTTCTCTACCAGATTCGTGGGATAGTCTGGTTATTGCAATAGGTAGCAATGCAACTGCTTTGCAGTTTGATGAAATAGTCTCAGCCTTGCTGACAGAGAAGATGAGACGGAAAAATATGGAGAGCCAAAATGGTGATGCCTTGTCTGTACAAGGACGATCCCAGAATAGAAACAAAAATAAGTCATCGAGTGGAAGATCTAAATCTAGAGGGAGATCTAAATCTCCAGGAAAACCTGTAAAGGTGGTGTGCTGGAAATGCGGAAAGGAAGGGAACTTCAAAAGGGACTGTAAATCTAAAGATCCTGATAAATGAAAGGCATCTGATGATGCTCCTTCTGCACAGGTGAAAACCTCCTCAAATGAAGGTGGGGATGTGTACTTGGCTTCTTCAAGTAAACATGTAGATCATGAGGCATGGTTGATTGACTCAGGTTCATCCTTTCACTTCACTCCCCATAGAGAGTGGTTCTGCGAGTATGAGAAATACGATGGTGGTGATGTCTTCTTAGGAGATGATAGGAAGGCTAGAATCATTGGTCGCAGAAAAGTAAAGTTGAAGTTGCAAGGTGGAAGGGTTAGAACACTTCCGAGTGTTCTGCATATTCCTGCATTGGCCAGAAATATGATTTCTATAAGCAAGTTGGATGATGCAGGTTTAAAAATAGTGTTCGAGAAGGATACCTACAAGATGGTTCAGGAGCACTGGTATTGATGCGGGGAGTTTGGACTGGAACTCTGTACAAGCTACAAGGTAGCACTGTTGTTGATGGGTGCAACAGTTTTGTGGTTCCTGAAAGTGGAGCTGAAAATCTAGTGGTCTCTGTAGAGAAGACCATGCTGTGGCATCAAAGGCTTAGACATATTGGAGAGAAGGGCCTTCGAATACTTCATGGTAAAGGTATGGCAGAAGGTATGAGTAATAGCTCTCTAGATTTTGATTTCTGTGAAAATTGTGTATATGGGAAGCAGAATAGGGTGAGTTTCCCCTCTGGTGCTAAGAGGGTGAAATAGATATTAGAGCTTGTGCATAGTGATGTGTTTGGACCTGTGAAGGTTCCACTGGGTAAGCCTGTGTACTATGTATCATTTATAGATGACTTCTCAAGGAATTCATGGATATATTTCCTTAAGAAGAAATCTGAAGTCTTTGACAGGTTTAAAGAATTTAAGGCTCTGGTGGAATATCAGACATAGAAGAAGATAAAGGTGCTGAGGATAGATAATGGTGGAGATTTTTACAGCAAGGAATTTGAAGAATTCTGTAAGAAGTGTGGTATAGCATGGCAGAAGACTACTCTATATACACCTCAGCAAAATGGAGTCGCAGAAAGAATGAACAAGACGTTGATAGAAAGGGTAAGAAGCATGCTTAGTGGTGCCGGGTTAGGACATGAATTCTGGGCAGAGGCAGTGGATACTGCATGTTACTTGGTCAACAGGTCACCTTCATCATCGTTGGAGGATAAGACTCCACAAGAAGTATGGATTGGTAAGAAACCCTCTCTTTCACATCTGAGGGTATTTGGATGTGATGCATATGTACATGTTCCAAAGGAGAAACGAACCAACTTGGATAGTAAGTCTGAAAAGTGCATCTTTATTGGGTATAAGTATGGTTTAAAGGGTTATAATCTTTGGAACCCAGTCACACGGAAGGTTGTGTACAACCGAGATGTGGTGTTCAGAGAGGTAAAAGATATTATTAAACATGAAGTCCAACCAAAGATAGAGTTTGAGCTAAAGGAGAAAGAATTAGACTCTGCAGCAGAGGAGGAATCATAAGATGAAGAGCCACAAACTTCGACTGTGAGAAGATCAGTTCGAGAAAGAAGGCAGCCAGAAAGGTATAGTCCTTCTGCTTTCTGTTCAAATTTTTCTTTGTCTATTACTAATGATGAGCCCAGAACTGTGAAGGAAGCAGTAGATTCAGAGGATGGAAAACTCTGGAAAGAGGCCATGGTTGATGAAATGGCATCTTTGCACAAAAATGAGGCTTGGGATCTGGTGGAGTTGTCGGCTGGAAGGAAACCCATTGGCAGCAAATGGGTGTTCAAAAAGAAGACAAATGCAGAAGGGAACGTGGAGAAACACAAAGCTCAGTTGGTAGCAAAAGGTTATTCCCAGGTGCCGGGAATTGATTTTGGTGATATTTTTTCTCCTGTTGCCAAGGTAACTTCTATTAGGTTACTTTTATTTGTTGCTGCTGCTTTTGATTTTGAGGTAGAACAGATGGATGTGAAGACAACATTTATTCACGGGGATTTGGAAGAGGAAATCTACATGAAGCAACCTGAAGGTTTTTCAGTGAAGGGTAAGAAAGAACTGGTATGCAAGTTAAAGAAGTCTTTGTATGGGTTAAAACAGTCACAAAGGATGTGGTATCAGAAATTTGATACATTTATACGGGGACTTGGCTTCACCAAAAGCAAAGCAGATCACTGTGTGTATTTTAAATTAATTGGTGACCGTGTTATTTATCTGGTCTTTTATGTGGATGATATGTTGCTGGTTGGAAATGACAAAGAAATTATCCAAGATTTGAAGACCCAATTATCCTCCAAATTCGACATGAAAGATCTTGGTGCTGCAAACTATATTTTGGGCATGGAAATTAAAAGAGATCGGGCAAAGAGGAAGCTCTGGTTAAACCAGAGGAAGTATGTCGAGACAATACTGCAGAGGTTTAATATGCAGGATAGTAAACCGGTGAAGGTTCCTATTCCTGTAGGTGTGAGATTATCTGCTGAACAGTGTCCCAAGACACAAGAAGAGGAAGAGGACATGTCCCATGTTCCATATGCGAGTGCAGTCGGTAGCCTGATGTATGCAATGGTCTATACTAGACCCGACATTACACATGCAGTGGGAGTATTGAGCAGGTTTACGTCAAAACCAGGGAAGGAGCACTGGACAGCAGTGAAGCGGGTTTTCAGGTATTTGCGTGGCACTAGTGATTATGGTTTGTGCTACCAAGGAAGACCAGGATTGGACAGAGTGTTGGATATTCATGGCTTTGTTGATGCAGACTGGGCTGGAGATCTAGATCAGAGAAGATCTACAAGTGGGTATGTGTTTAACCTATTTGGAGGTGCAGTCAGTTGGATGAGTAAGAAACAATCTGTAGTGGCACTATCAACTACAGAGGCAGAATACATGGCAACCACTCATGCAAGCAAGGAAGCAGTTTGGTTGCAGAGATTGTGTTCAAGTATGGGGTTAGTACAGGGAGCTATAAGAATAGAATGTGACAGCCAAAGTGCAATTTTCTTGGCAAAGAACCCTGCTTATCATTCAAATATAAAGCACATTGATGTTCAGTATCACTTTGTGAGGGATATGATAGAAGACAAAAAGGTGTTGTTGGTAAAGGTGGACACTTTAAAGAATACTGCAGATGCATTGACAAAATCTGTGAGCTCTGAGAAGTTCTCTTGGTGTAGAGAAACAATGGGAATTTCAGGGCTGGAAAAATGACTAAGCTCTCCTGTGGCCCCCTGTGGAAAGAAAACAACAAGCAGGAGATTGTTGGGTTGTGTTATATTCTTTCCACGTCTAACCTATGTAGTGAACCAGGGGGTTAGAGGGGGGGCAGAGCCCCCCTTCGTTGCGCCGATTGCACAGCAGGGGGGTCACAGGGGGGCGACAATCCCCCCTATCCGTGGGGTTTGAGGGGGGCGGGCAGCCACCGTCTACGGGGTTCGGGGCAGCACCCTGGAATTTTTTTTTTGGACCCTATATTAGGTTGGGCGACCCTACCTATGGTTTTCGGTCCATGGTTTTTTGGACGCGATGGTTTTTGGTCCATGGTATTGGATGCTTCGACATGTATAAATATGTATTGTATCATTGAAAGGAATATAATGAAAAATCAAGCTGGTAGTCCCGGTTTTGGGATCCAGGGGAAAATCTCTGTGTATATGTGTTTTATGTGTTATGCTCTTGCATTGTTTATTTTCTGTGTTTTAGAATTCGTATGCAGGTAATTTCTGTACAGGGTTGAAACCTACAAATAACAAAGGTCCTAGAATACATGATTGAATTACAAAACAATTAAAGGAGATAATACTTTCTCTCACAAACTAATGACAACCTAAGTCTGAGTGGATGTTGATAGAGGAAAAACTAACTTTCCATTGTTTTGATAGGTAATGACCTTGAATATATGTGACTGCTTTGATTATGACACAACTAATTTTTATAACCAATGTGTTTTTAGATTTTCTATGATAGTCTCTAATGAATTTGCAATTCAACACATGGAGATCTTAAAATTTTAGCAGCATGAGAAAATTGATGCAATAGAGACTTCAAAATTTATTATCATTATATATTCAAGGGCAACCATAATTTGCACATAGCACTAAGGAAACGTATATCTCTCATAGTTGCATCACTTCAGTCTATCAAATTCCACATAAAAGTTACTTAGGTTGATTAGTTTAATATGACCATATTAAATATTTTCTCTTCAACCTCCAAGTCATGTCAGAAGCAGCTCAACAATCTTACCTATTGAAAAATCTTTGCACAAAAGAAATCCTACCAATGTTAAAATCCTTCATTTAGTAGAAAGCAGAAGCAAGCCATGAAGATAATTAAATCTGGGAAAAAAATACATGAATCAATAAGCTTGAGCTTCCAAGATCATTCAGTTGTTTATATTTTTCAACCAAATCACTGGCATTTGTCCAATCATTTGATTGGATTTAAACATAGTGTAAGTTCATAACCACATCCCAGAAAATACATAACCATTCTCCTCCAAGTTTTGAGTGATGTTTAATTTTTTTTGCCACTCAAACATTGGTGTAAAAGGCTCTGAGTAATGAAAATCATTTTGTGACTAAGTAATGTAAAGCCTTAGATTTACGTAAATATAAGTACAAGTAGACACAAAATTCATAGAATCTACAATAGACAATTTTCATTGAGATCCACTACTTTTTTAAACAAAATGAGTACAATTTTGACCTTGCCTTTCCATTTTTTGAAATATAGCCAAATTCCATTTTTTCTCTCTAAAGTTCCATGTAGAGCATCATTGCATTATTCTTACAACTTTGATAGAACCCTTTCATGTTCAACCAATCTTTAACTTGTAAGAACTTTTCCAAATACTTGTACATATAAACATAGTTTTGAAATAATAAATATGGAAGCATTTCTCACTTATAATTCACTTAAGTGGGAAACTTGTAATATGAAAACCAAGCAACAAAAATGATGTAATTGAGAAAAGAGAACACCACTAACTAACAAAAAAGGTATTGAAAAAATACGAGTTTATATAATTCCACTTATAAATAGAAATTAATTTAGCTCTCGTAGACTATTTGATCTTTGTGGGATGTTAAAAGAACTTCAATTCAGTAATTGATATATTTTAAAAGAAGAATAACATCTTATTGGTATTACTAGAGAAATAAGATTCATCTCAAAATTAGAATATTTTCCAACTCATTTTTATGGATCCAAACTAGTAGAAATAGATGCTACTTGAGTCCAAAACCAAAACCCTCAGTGAAGCTTGCCATTGAGTATTGTCCCTAAGCATATGTACACTCCAAATGCTTCTGGACACAGAAGTTTTCCATAAAACCTCTCTTTGATGACTGTCAAAGAAAAAACAACATTATAGAAAGCAAGAGGAATGAACACCTCTTAAGCATATGCACCTACAAGAACAAGGCACATAGATCTACCCTAAATAAGTTCAACCGAAAATTAACCTAAAAGAATAGTTCATAGTCAATATCACCAGTAGAAAATTCCTTCCTAACACTAGCTAACTTCTTATCCGAAAACAAGAAATCACACACCAATCTAAAACCTGTACAAAATGATTCAAAGCATCAACAAATAAACCAAAGAAATTGGCTGCAACATTTTTGGAATGAGAGGAAACCTCCCAATGGAAAGGCCACACTCAAAAACAAAAGAAAATACACCTTCCTCTAAGATATCATGGAGGTAGAAACTTATGTAGTGGCATCACATGTTACTTGCTAGAGGAAGGGGAATTCCATTGGAAATATGCACATATAGATTGTTGCTTAGTTTGTAGCAATGTGAACACCACTAGATGGGATGATCCCACTTGCAAAATAAATTCTTTTGGAACAGACAGACCACTGGGTAACAAAACTATGGCTGCTAGTGTAGTTCGCTATAATGATATCTTGGAGTATAATGATCATAATTTATATGGGTTATTAGAGGCTATTATGACAAGCACAACACTGAAAATAATACTAAACAAGAGGCCATTCATACTAACTCATTGCACCTTTCTTGAATCAGGGTTCCATGTCGTGCATTGGCAAAATGGGATGATCTCTAGTACTCCATACTTACAATGTTGATCCTCATATTGTCATATTTGTGGATTTTCACAAAACACAATGGAAGAGATTTGCAATAGGTGGATTAAATTGGGTTCCTTTTATCATTTTTCTAGAGATCACTCAATGAAGGGAACAAAGCACCAAGAGATTTACTTGTGGAAATCAGTCACAATGCCTACAAGGAAAGCATTAGGTCTAAGGTACGAATTTCATCCATATATTTACACATTGGCATTTCAAGCTCACACTAAACAATCTTCAACTGCAAGGCCTATATTCTTTACATTCCTTGAGGATCCTAATGCAATAGGAATCAACACCCAATTTCTATTGGCTAAAGGGGTCTTGGTGTAACACCCCACATTACATAGACACTTAATTTGGGTTACTATGTTTTACTTATTACTTTATCTTTTTACTTTATGACTTTGTCATCAATTACTTGGCACAAAACATTAAAGAATGATGGTTGGGAGGTGAGAACATATTTATTTTATAATTAATGAAAATTAAGATTTAAATTATTTTGACAAGAACTGAAAGAAATAGTTGTTAACCTCCTAAGACAGTTAAAGTGGTTACTCACATGTCTCCTCAAAAGAGGAATTCAAGGAAGGCCTAGGGGGTTGGAGAAGATAGGAAAAGGAAAAATACTTGATGGGTCAAGGGAGTAGGATATTTCTATCCAGAATTCCTTGAGCTGGGTGGAATAAACCAGTGGGAAAACCTTGAGTACAGTCAAAGAGGTATGTGACTTGAGGCTGGACAGTGAGTCTTGATGCCCAAGATACCTGAATGTAACAAACTCATATTACTCTTCGCAGGAGGAAGAGATTGGGGGAGAGTCTGGACGTAATTTCCAGACTCATGGATGGGTGGTGAGATCTTTCTGAAGAGGAATTATAGAACTACAAGGTGGTGAATAGATAATCATTCAAACTCATAACTTAATGATTGCTGAAATAATGATGCTATTAATGATTGATGAGTATTAGAATAATGATTCCACAGTGATTGATGAATAATAACAGATGAATTATTGTAAGGATTATGCCTATGCTAGGTGTTCCGGAATTGTCTGTTCTGTGTCATAAGATAGGACAAAACAACCTATATATTTAAACAAAGAACTGTTATTACTCTGCATATGAAACAACCTAGATATTTAAATAGAGCATTGTTACTATTCTTCATATCCAACAACCTATTTGAATAAAGTATGCATTTATAAAATATATGACAATCACAAGTAAAAAGCTTAGCATATTTTCCAAATAGTCACACGATGGGAGAATCAAAACTACATACATGAAAACTGTAAGGAAGGTTAAGAGTGAAGCTAATTATTTCTAAATTTAATAACTCGTAAAACTCATCACCAAATTCAATGTTCGAGCAATACTCAATTAGATTTCGGTAAGACAAGTTATTGCAGCCCCATACATTCATAAATTAACCAAAAATGATCCATGCATAGACTCCATGGAATCAGATGTATCCAAGAAAGACAAGCTTCAATGAAGGAATCCAAACAGAAAACGATAGAGTGATAAACCATGAAAGTGCTAATCACTGCCATCGACACCATATCCAAATCTCAAAAAGTTTACAAGCCAAATTATGCAGACCCATCATGAATTAGACAAGTATCGAACAATCAGCGGGGCCAAACATATATCAAACTGTGCCATGAGAAATGTGTTTCACTTTGGCTCATTTAGTGGCCAAAACATACATTAAATAACAAGCGTACAATTACAAAACATGGCCAGCTTGTAGCCTCTACCAAATCTTCACGCCTTCACCCAGAAAAGCTAGGGTAGTACCTAGTGAAGCAATCTCATGCATAGCAACAAAGAAAATGAAAATATCTGAGAGAGATAAGTCGCCATGTGGTTAAGGAGTAAAACCAACCTGCAAGCCAGAAGGTATTTACAGTACATGAGTATGATTCTTCTCACACCAACACACCAGCAAGGGGAGGGGTTTGATATGGGTTGGTACCTAAAATTCCAATGTAAACACTCTTAAAAAGAATCCCTTAACAAATTTAGTAGTCGCTCAGTTAGGAACATAAGACCAAAACCATGTTTAAACTATAGGCTTACCTCTCTGAGCACGAATATCTCCGCGTTCACCTCCATCCAGAGTGGCAAGCTAGCAGAAGCAAGAATTACTTGCACAGTAATACCAAATGAACATAAAATCTTGCCTGTGCACCTTCAAGATAGGGATGGAAACTTGATCCGGATTTAAACAGGAACGCAACAAATTACAGAGATAACCGTATACACAAAGATACAGTGGAAATAATACTTCATTTCATTAATGGAAAAATACTGAAATATGCTTACAACCAGAAATGGAAATAAACCAGCTAGGGCGATGGTAGCTTATCTCTGAGAAGAGATGTGATGGCTACATGCCTCTGAACTGTGTTACAATGAGGCTCGAAGGCCTATTTATTGTTGAGAAACAATGGAAAACCCTTAACATTCCAAAACCTAACCCTAGGAGATGAAATGCCAAACTGTGGGCCCCGTTTGGGGGTAAATTGGTACATCAACTTCCCGGGGTCGTAACTTTGGCATATGATCTCCATTTGACGCATACAATAGCTCATTAGAAAGATCTATCCGAGCACTATCATTGTTGGAATGGGCAACATCGGTCCATTCCATGGACCCATGTTGCCCCTGGATTCCCCAAAAAACGTCGTTTAGGGCCTCAAAACGGCTCCGGAAGTTCAGGACCCGAAAAACTACTAAAAATAGTAAGTTGTGCTACAATTAAGGAAACTGAAAATGCTGAGAAAGACAATGGTGGGGGTCCAGGTGGACTTGGCAGGTGGCCACCAATATCCACCTGGATCATTCCTCCCCCCTTAGGAAGCAATGGTCCCCATTGCGTTGAGCTCCTCCATGAGATGAGGAAACTTCTGCTGAACTTGTTCCCTGGTGAGCCACTTGCCCTGCTGAAGGAGTTGGCCTGCTTTGACAACTCGATACAGTTGGATATTCTGTTGGCAAGTGTTCTTGATCTGTGTGTCCATGATCCGATCAGTTGCAGCTTGTTCCATGCAATCTGGATTTAATTCTGTGGGTTTGAGTTGTTCTGCAATGTTGGATGTGTCTAGCAATGGTGGAAAGTATGGCCAAAGGTGGTCCACATTGAACACTGGGTGCAGGCGAAGGAATGGGGGAATGCTGAGCTCAAATGCATTGTCTCCCATAGCCTTAGTAATGGTGTAAGGACCATATCAGAGTGGTCTCAATTTCCGATAGGCTCCAGTAAGGCGTTCCTTTTGCAAATGCAACCAGACTTTGTCGCCCACCTGAAACTTGTGTGGCACCCGGTGTTGATCATGTCGCTGCTTGTATTTGGCATTTGATTTCTCAAGAATGTCATGGACCTGCTGGCGAATATGTTGGATGCGCTCAATGAAGCTGGTGGCCTTATCTGTTTTGGACTGGACATGAGCTGAATTCATGTGAGTAGCTGCACGGGGCATGGCCACATCAATGGGGCATAGTGGTTGGAATCCCAAACCTACCTGAAAAGGGCTATGGCCAGTGGAACTGTGAAGAGCTCGGTTGTAGCTGTGCTAAACATAGGGGAGGCTCTTGTCCCATGTGCGTGGATGCTTTGAGTTATACATGCGCAGAATGTGCACAATCATCCTGTTGACAACCTCTGTCTGGCCATCAGTTTGAGGATGGAAGGCTGTGGACTTCGTGAGTTTGGTGTCCAGCATTGACCAAAGACTGGACCAAAATGTGCTGAGAAACCGACTGTCCCGATCTGAGATGATAGACTGTGGGATCCCAAAGGGCACCCACACTCGTTCAAAGAAGAGTTTAGCAGTGGCTTCTGCTGTGATATTCTTCTTGCAGGCCATCATAATGGCCATCTTCGAGAACCTGTCGACAACCACAAAAACACAGTCATTTCCATGCTTAGTGGAAGGAAGGCCTAACATGTAATCCATGGAAATGGATTCCCAAGGTCAACTAGGGGTAGGCAACGGGGTATAGAGGCCGTGCTTCTTAATGGTCGGTTTGGCAATGGCACAGGCAGTACATGATTGGATGTACTTCCCAACATCCTGTCGAAGATTCGGCCAATAGAAATAATTTTGCAGTACTGCCACTGTTTTCTCGACCCCGAAATGCCCAGCAGCCCGACTGTAGTGTGCTTCCCAAATCATCTTGGCACGCTCGCTTGAAGGAACACAGAGGTGACCGAGGTGGCATAATAGGGCGTCCTGGAGGTGAAAATCTGCAACATGCCGACCTTCCAAGAGTGTCTGGTATGTGTGGCCGAATTCTGGGTCGCTTTTGTAGAGAAGTGGCCAATCAGCAGTCTCGTGCCCACAAGAGTTGAGCACGGTGGTTAGCGCCATGATCGGTGGCCGACTGAGGCAATCTGCAACATTATTGGTGCTGCCCTTTTTATACTTGATATTCAAGTGAAACTGTTGCAGGTATGTAGACCACTTCTGATGGCGATCATTCTGCAACTTCCCTTGGGTCTGTATGAACTGCAGAGGTCGGTGGTCTGTGTGGATGACCGTTTCCTTCCCCAAAATGTAATGCTTCCATTGTCGGCAGGCCTGTACAATGGAATACATCTCTTTATCATAAGTGGGGTACTTCCGGACTATGTCTGAAAGTGTTTCACTGTGATATGCCACTGGATGTCCATGTTGAGTAAGGACTGCCCCAATAGCATAGTCAGAGGCATCTGTCTCGACCTCAAATGGTTGTTGTAAATCTGGTAACGCGAGCACTGGTGCCGTGCAGAGGCGATCCTTCAATTCCCTGAATGCCTTCTGTTGAGATTCAGACCAAAAGAATTTTGCTTTCGCCCCGCCCTTGGTGACTTGACTGAAGGGCCAAGAAATATGATAAAACCCCAACACAAACCTGCGGTAGAAGTTGGCAAGACCTAGAAAGCTGCGGAGCTCTGTTAGAGTGGTTGGAGAGGGCCAATCCCGAATGACTTGGATCTTGGCCGAATCGACATGCACCCCCTGTTCATCAATGCTGTATCCCAGATACTGAACCTGGGTCATGCCAAAAGTGCATTTCTCCAAATTGGCACATAGCTTGTGTTGCCGCAGTGTTTGGAGAACCTGTCGGATGTGGTGGAGGTGCTCTTCCCAACTCTGGCTGAAGATCAGAATGTCATCCAAGTATACTACTACAAAGGAGTTGGTGAATGGCCGCAAGATGTCATCCATTAGCCTCATAAAGGTTGCAGGAGCATTCGTCAATCCGAAAGGCATGACCAACCATTCGAAGAGGCCCTCCTTGGATTTGAAGGCAGTCTTCCACACATCGGAGGGTTCGATTGGTACCTGGTGATATCCTGACTTCAGATCGATCTTGCTGAAATATTTCACCCCCTTTAGTTGGTCTAGGAGGTCATCAATCCGCGGGATCGGGTACCTATTACGGACAGTGATCTTGTTCAGCGCCCGATAGTCAATACAGAGTCTCCACGTCCCATCCTTCTTCTGTACCAACACGATCGGGTTCCCACAGGGCGATGAACTCAGACGGATGTGACCTTTCTGCAGGAGCTCCTGAATCTGCCTCTTGATTTCATCGTTCTCCAGAACGGAGCGCCGATAAATTGGTCCATTGGGTAGCGGCGCACCTGGGGTCAGATCGATGGAGTGCTTGACTTGACAGTGCAGAGGAACCCCTACCGGGGAGGTGAAGATGTCCTCGTACTCCTCCACAACCTTGTCCATCTGTAGTTGTCGTGCAGAGGGACCCCGTTTGGAGGCCGCGGCCACTGTCTTCTTCTTTCCTTGAGGGCGTATCATCAGGAAAACAAATTTCCTGGTTTTGGAAATGATCTTAGTGCATTGTTTTGCAGTAATCAAAGAGATGGCGGCAGGTGGTGCTACCTCTGGTATCCTGAACAACTTATTTCCCAATGTAATAATAACAGCACGGGGCCTTGATTCATACACAGCATGTCGCTTCCACAAGTATGGTTGTCCTAGTAATACATCACAAACTTCAAGGGGAGCAATGTCACACAATACCTCATCTGTGAAGGGCTTGATGTTGTATGGAAGGCGACACTGCTGGCTCACGCGAAGATCTCGTCCTTGGTGAAGCCACCCAATGGTGTATGGTTGTGGATGTGCTGTGGTCGGTAAGCCCAACCGCTTCACGACCTCTGCCGAAATGAGGTTCTTTTGACTCCCGCTATCAACAATGAACTGTATCAGGGAGCCCTTTACCCACATCTGGGAGTGGAAGAGACGCTCCTCCTCCTCTGGATCTTCGGGTTCATTTTTCTGGATCTTTGAGGTAGCAACAGTGGCGCTGGGATCCGCATCAATGATCTGCTTCCCTTTTTCATACCCCTTATCGGGTTCTGACTCAGAGTCGGAACATGCATCTGATTCTGAAACCTTTAGCTCAGCCACCAGTGACTGCTTGGCCCGACACTCACTTGTGTTGTGAGTGGAGCTCTTATGGAACTCGCACCATTTCCCAGTGTCCTTTCTCGGCTTCGCGGCGCTGTTCTTTGCTTGCGGCTTCGGCTGGTTGTCTTGGGCTGTCCCGCCTTGGCTTTGTCCTTTGTTCTGTGGTTTAGGGGCACCTTTCCCCTGCTTTGGATTCGCGGAACCCAAGTCTCGCTTCTTTTGTTTAAACTTCTGCTCGACCTTGACGGCATATCGGTATGCTGCGCCGAGCGAGGGGATGTTTAGGAATTGTATTTCTTCCTGGATGTACTTGTGCAGGCAGCCACGGTATTTGAGTATCAAATGTTGCTCCGAATCCTTGATACCCAACTTTGTGCGAAGGGTATGGAAAAGATTGGTGAACTCTGGCACGTCTTGGTCCCTTCCCTGCCGCAGCATGGTCCACTTTATGTATTCATCCTCATAGCTTCCGACAGGGTAGTACTGCTCCTTGATGGCATCCCGGAACGAATCCCAGGTGGGTGCGGCTGAAAATAGTGAGCCAGTACTTTCATCCTTCTGCTCGCAGTAGGTTTCCCACCAATCCTTGACGTGGAGGGCTGCTTTGAGAAGAGCAAAAACAATCTTTTCCCGACTCGAAAATTCATGAACAGAAAAATAACCCTCTAGCAGATTTAACCATTTATCTACGGCATCTGCGTCTATCTGACCCTCGAATATGGGGATTTCAAAATTAACTTGTACCTTAAAGGGTGTGGTGTTTCCAGAGTAGCTGCTGGAAGCCGATGCGTTGCTTCTGGGTAGCCGCTGAAGGATCTGGGCAAAGCTGTCCATCATCGCGTTCCGTTGTCGCTCGAGGGCTTCTTCGAGCAAGATTTTGATGGGATCTCCTACCCCCTCGTCTTTCTTCTCGTCCGCCATGGGAGGTCGTCGGGATTTGCGAGGCTGGTCTTGCAAAGGTTCAACTAGTTCAAGCCCTAACTCCTTATATCCCGACCTTGTTGGGGACATGCAAAGAAAAACAGAGAAAAAGCAGACCGCTCTGATACCACTGATCCGGATTTAAACAGGAACGCAACAAATTACAGAGATAACCGTATACACAAAGATGCAGCGGAAATAATACTTCATTTCATTAATGGAAAAATACTGAAATATGCTTACAACCAGAAATGGAAATAAACCAGCTAGGGCGATGGTAGCTTATCTCTGAGAAGAGATGTGATGGCTACATGCCTCTGAACTGTGTTACAATGAGGCTCGAAGGCCTATTTATTGTTGAGAAACAATGGAAAACCCTTAACATTCCAAAACCTAACCCTAGGAGATGAAACGCCAAACTGTGGGCCCCGTTTGGGGGTAAATTGGTACATCAACTTCCCGGGGTCGTAACTTTGGCATATGATCTCCGTTTGACGTGTGAAAGATCTATCCGAGCACTATCATTGTTGGAACGGGCAACATTGATGGACCCATGTTGCCCCTGGATTCCCCAAAAAACGTCGTTTAGGGCCTCAAAACGGCTCCGGAAGTTCAGGACCCGAAAAACTGCTAAAAATAGTAAGTTGTGCTACAATTAAGGAAACTAAAAATGCTGAGAAAGACAATGGTGGGGGTCCAGGTGGACTTGGCAGGTGGCCACCAATATCCACCTGGATCAAAACTGGTGAAAAGAATCTGAATCAAAGAGAAAGGCAAAAATGTTGCGGAGTACCTATAGGGTGGTGTATCTTGCAGCTCACCATCAAACTAGGCTTGGATGGATTGAAAACCTCATTGTTGTAGAGAAGGTTTTTCTTAGTTGCAGAGAAGATAACCGAGATAACAGTAGGAAAAAATCACCTCAATAAAACTTGTACGTCGAGGATCGTCAGATTTCCAAACCCTGATCACATGGAGCAAATAATGGCAAGTGTCTTGAGTAACAAGATCCTTCTAATTTCAGACACCATAGCATTAAATTGGAAATCCATCATGTATTGAGAGCTGAGCTACCAGAGTTATTTTATAATAAAAATATGACATTAAACCACAGTACTTCACTGAGACCTGTCTTGTCAGCATAAATTCCCGATATATATATATATATATATATATATATATATATATATATATATATATATATAGAAAGGAGAAGGTTTGGTTATCAACAAAGGGTAAATAAATTTTCGTTGCATGCTATTTTTATCTACATATAAAGTCTAATAGTTTGTAAATATCTGTTACAAGTGGTATCAAAACCGAGTTCACACATTGAGGCTTCTGGGATATGTATAATACAAAATAATCAAACTAAGTGAATGTGAATGTGAACACAGAGACAAGCACCGAGGAGCAGAATGTAGATGGGTCCAAGACAACCAAACTAGCCAGAGCAACTTATGTAGGGTCCAACCCCGACATGTGGATACATCTGGGAGAAGAATCTTGAGAAGCCAATGTTGCCTTACTTGAAACTATTCAATAGTTACGTGCTGAGATAATAAATTTAAGGACAGACAATAAATGGTTATGGCAAGAGCAAGAAATAATCCTTATAAGTTTGTTCGACCGACAGAATCAATGGGTACCAGACCCCAATGCTGGTAATAGGGAGAAAAGCATGACGGTCCATCAAGGAGAAGATAATGCTGAGTCGGTAGAAAGATATGAGGAAGATGAAGAAGGACGTTCTGATAATGTTTCTGACCAGCGAAAAACAAAAAGACAAAAAATGGAATTACAAGGGGAATTCAAAAATATAAAACCATCAACATTTGAGGGAGAGTCCAAGGAAGCAGCAGAATCATGGTTGATCGACATGAGTAAATATTTCCATATCTATGACTACAATGATAAACTGAAGGCATGACTGGTAGTTTATCAATTAACAGGTTAGGCCACCCTTTGGTGGAAGGAAATAAAAAATATAAGAAAAATTGACGAAGAACAAGTTACATGGAAAGAATTTCAAAAGAATTTAAAGGATAAATACTTAACAAAGCATTATTATGATGAAAAATAAAAGGAGTTCCATAATTTAAGGTTGCGATCCTTGACCATGGATGAATATGTGAAACGATTTACCTCCCTATTACGGTATGTACCGTATATGTAGGAAGAAAAGGCCAAGATTCAATGTTTTATTAGTACTCTAGCTAACTTTATGAAGGAAAAGCTAGAAGTTGATTACCTAAGGAAAATGGATGATGCAGTGTGAAAAGCCCGTATCTATTATCAACAAATGAAATGTAAGAGTGAAGGATCAAAAGGAGGATTGAGCCAGAGGGGGAGAAATTTACCCCCAAGTAGACAAACAAAATCTACCAATGGAAGGAATGTGTAACAAAGGCCCTTCAATAAATTTCCAACAAGGAATCAGTCAAAGGTCCCAACATCTACTGAAAATAGACAGACGGAGCAGATTAATAGGCCTGTCAATGATCAACAACATAAAGAGCCCCTGCAGTGTTGGGGATGTGGAGAACCCCATTATTACAAAAACTTCCTGCATAGGGCAAGGACATAACGAATTTCAAACATGAAAGAAGCTTCCGTAGTGGGGGAGGTGGCAAGGAGTATGCCTAGAATTAATGTTGCGCTTGATGACCATCAAGACGAATACCATCCCACCATGATTGAGTGTGAAGGTATGATCTCTAATCAACCTATCTCTATTTTGTTTGAGCCAGGTGCTAGCCTAAGCTATGTTTTTGCTAGGGTTGTATAGAGATGCTAACTGCAAAGCAGTAAATTTTAAAAACCTTGGTTAGTTCAACTAGCCACAGGGGCAAAGAGAAGGGTAGCTGAAAAAACATAGTGTTGTCTTATAACTATTTCCGGACAACAGATTTACATTAATCTAAATATACTCCCTTTGGGTTCGTATGATGTACTGATAGGGATGGATTAGTTCGAAGGACACTGGTCCTTAGTTGATTGCAAGGAAAAATCTATTAGCTACCTTACTGAGTCAAGACAGAGAGAGGAAAGACAAGGAATCAATAAAAATATTAACTTGTGTCTTATTACTGCTAACCAAATGGGGAAATTCATTAGAAAAGGCTGTCAGATTTACACTATCCATGTAGGATACACAAATTCCAAGAGAAAAATGACTTCCTTGGAAAATATTCTCATCATTCAATACTTTGTTGATGTGTTCCCTGAATCCATTCCTGGACTACCACCTAAGTGTGATATCGATTTTATGATTGAACTAGTTCCTGGTGCATCTCTTGTTTCCAGAACTCCTTATTGCATGAGCATACTTGAGTTAATAGAACTCAAAATGCAACTGCAAGAATTTCTTGATAAAGGTTACATTCGCCCTAGTGTGTCCCCCTGGGGATCCCCCGTACTGTTTGTACAAAGAAAGGATGGAACTTTAAGATTGTGTATTGATTATCGTCAGTTGAATAAACTAACTATCAAAAATAAATACCCTTTACCACGCATTGACGATTTATTTGATCAAGTTCGAGGAGATAGTGTGTTCTCAAAAATTGATCTAAGGTCCGGCTATCATCAAATAAGGATTAAGGAAGAAGTTATTTTTAAAACTGTGTTTCAAACTCGTTATGGTCATTACGAATTCATAGTATTACACTTTGGCCTTACAAATTCCCCAACCACTTTTATGAGTCTAATGCACGGTATTTTTCAGCCATAATTAGATAAGTTTGCGTTGATTTTTATTGATGATATATTGTTTTACTCCAAGAATCAGGTGGAACATGAAAATTACTTGAGAATGGTGTTCTAGAGCCTGTGAGACAATCAATTATATGCTAAGTATAGTGAGTGTGACTTCTGCAAAAGCCAAATACAGTATCTTGGTCATGTCATATAAGTAGAGGGTATAACAATGGATCCGAAGAAGATTAAAACCATTATGGAATGGACCACCACGAAGAATGTTGCTAATGTTAATCCTTCTTGGGTCTAGCTGGTTATTACCATCGGTTCATTGAAGGATTCTTGAAAATTTCCTTTCCCATGACCTTGTTACAGAAAAAAGGGCGAACTTTCCGGTGGATAGTTGAATGCCAGCAAAGCTATGAACGATTAAAAGGTTTACTTACTATTGCACCTGTACTAAAGGTAGTAGACCGGAGAATTTTTTCATGGTTTGCACAGATGCAAGTAAGGAAGGCATTGGCAGAGTATTAATGCAAGAAGGGAAAGTTATAGCTTATGAATCCTGCAAATTGAAAGAATATGAGTAATGATATTCTCCTTATGACCTTCACTTAATAGAAATAGTGCATGCACTTAAAATGTGGCAAAACTACCTACTGGGAAAGAAATTTATGCTATTAGTGGATCATAGTAGTCTTACAAATTTCTTTAACCAATCCAGACTAAATGCCCGACAGGCCAGATGGACAACATTCTTGAGTGAATTTTACTTTTAAATGAAGCACCTTAAGGGGAAAGAAAATTGGGTAGTCGATGCATTAAGAAGAAAAATTCATTGTATCTATGAGGTGCAATTCAGCCAGGTATGATCAAATATCCCTGATATAATTAAGGAAGCATCCCTTAAGGATCTAGAGTATGCGTTTCTTTGGTAGCAGGAAATTGATGCCCATAGGAAGGGGGAAAGTCTGAATGTGGCATAAATCTAGATAAAATGATAACTTTTAGAAATCGAATCTATGTTCCTAATCAAAATTCTGTCAAACAATTGATATTAGATGAATTTCACAAGAAACAATATGTTGCCCACCCAGGTTACCAGAAACTACTTTCTGTTATTAGGAAAGGTTGTTTCTAGCTAGGTTTAAGAAAAGATATTATTGCATACCTAACTAAATGTTTGGAGTGTCAATTAGTGAAGGCAGAACATCAACATCCCGCTGGGCTACTACAACCGTTGCCCATCCGTGAGTGGAAATGGAGACAATTACCCTGGATTTCATCATTGATTTACCTCGCACCAAGAAGCAACATGACTCAATTATGGTGGTGGATGATAAGCTAAGAAAAACTGCTCACTTCATACCAGTAAAATGCACTTACAAAACTGTTGAAATTGCAGACATTTTTATGAGAGAAATTTTCAAATTGCATGGGATACCCAAGGTGGTAATCTCTAGCAGGGATGTAAAATTTACATCTAATTTTTGGAAAACACTCTTTTCTAGATTGCATACACAGATTCAATTTAGTACTACATAACACCCATAGACAGATAGTCGTATAGAGTGAGTGAATCAAATTCTAGAGGACATTTTAAGAATGTTTGTGATGCAACAGCCGCATAAGTGGGAAGATTACCTCCATTTAGTGTAGGTTTCTTATAATAACAGATACCATGAGTCATTGGGCATGAGCCCCTTTGAGGTGTTATATGGAAGAAAGTGCAGGGTGCCCATAGATTGGAATAGTCCTGTCAATAGACTAACATTCCGTCCTAATATGTTAACCAACATGGAGGGGACAGTTAAGAAAATTCGTCAGAATTTAAAAGCTTCCCAAGATAGACAAAAGGTTTATGTAGATAAAAGAAGAATGTATTCAAAATTCCAGGTAGGGGATCAAATGTATTTGACAGCAAATCCAAGAAAAAGAACCTTGCAGTGGAGGGTTTGTGCTAAGTTAGCACCTCAGTACTATGGTCCTTTTCAAGTTTTGGAATGGATTGGACCTGTAACGTACAACCTCACATTACCAAGTCATATCTCGGTTCATAATGTCTTCCATGTCTCCTTGTTAAAACAAATATGTGTACAACCCTCAACATATAATTAACTAGGAAAATGTACAGGTAATAAGTTAATAGAACAAATAATGTATAACTTTCTTTTTTGAAAAGTTTATGACAGTAGGTTGTAAAATGTGTAGGTCGAACCAGAAGGAGAGTTTCTGGCAGAACCTCTTCATATTTCGAGCGGAGAGAAACAACCTTGCAGAAACGAGCCGTCACATAGGTTAAAGTGCAATGGAAGTACTTTGGCCCAAAAGAGGCCACCTGGGAAGAAGAGGATTTTACACGGAAAGCTTATCCAACATTATTTTCATAAATCAAGAAGAACACTAGGGACAATGTTCCTCATAAGGGGGGGGGGGGGGAGATGTAACACCCCATGTTACATAGACAGTTAATTTGGATTACTAAGTTTTACTTATCACTTTATCTTTTTACTTTATGACTTTGTCATCAAATAATTGACACGGAACATTAAGGAATGATGGCTGGGAGGCCAGAACATATTTATTTTATAATTAATGAATATTAAGAGTTAAAGTATTTTGACAAGAACTAAAAACATTTGTTAACCTCTTGAGATAGTTAAAGTGGTTACTCACCTGTCTCCTCAAAAGAGGAATTCAAGGAAGTCCTAGGGGGCTGGAGAAGACAAGAAAATAAAAAATACAAGATGGGTCAAGGGAGAAAAATATTGCTATCAAGAATTCCTTGAGCTAGGTCGAATAAACCAGTGCGAAAAACTTGAGTACAGTCAGAGAGGTATGTGACTTTAGGTTAGACAATGAGTCTTGCTGCCCAAGATACTTGAATGTAACAGACTCATATTATTGTTCGCAAGAGGAAGAGCTCGGGGGAGAGTTTGGATGTAATTTCCAGACTCACGGTTGGGTGGTGAGATCTTCCCAAAGAGGAACTACAAGGCGATGAATAGATAAGAATTCAAACTCTTATAAATTAATGATTATTGAAATAATTATGCTATTAATGATTGATCAGTATTAGAATAATGATTCTACGATGATTGATGAATAATAGTACATGAATTATTGTAAGGATTATGCATGTGCTAGGTGTTTTGGAATCGTCTGTTCTATGTCATAAGCTAGGACGAAACAACATATATATTTAAACAGGGAATTTTTATTTTTTTTTCTAGTTAAGACTAACCTAAGTACCCACGGGGATTTGAACCAGTGACCTATCGCAAGGAGTGCCTTAACAAGACACCCATTCACCGTCAATCCAAAACCCCATGGGCAACAGGGAATTTTTATTATTCTGCATACAAAATATCTTATATATTTAAACAGAGCATTGTTACTATTCTGCATATGCAACATCCTAATTGAATAAAGTATACATTTATAAAATATATGACAACCACAAGTAAAAAGCTCAGCATATTTTCAAAAAAGTCACATGATGGGAGAATCAAACTACATACATGAAAACTGTAAGGAAGGTTAAGAGCGAAGCTAATTCTTTCTAAATTTAATAACTGGTAAAATTCACCACTGAATTCAATGGTTGATCAATACTCAGTCATATTTTGGTAAAACGAGTTATTGCAGCTCCATACTTTCATAAATTAACCAAAAACGATCCATGCATAGACTCTGTGGAGTCAGATGTATCCAAGACAGACAAGCTTCAATGAAGGAAACCAAAAAAAAATTGATAGAGTAATAAACCATAAAAGTGCTAATTACTTCCATCAACACCATATCCAACTCTCGAAAAGTTTACAAGCCAAATTATGCAGACCCATCATGAATTAGACAAGTATCAAACCCTCAGAGGAGCCAAACATATATCAAACTGTGCCATGAAGAATGTATTTCACCTCGGCTCACCGAGTGACCAAAACATACATTAAATAACAAGTGTATAATTACAAAACATGTCTGGCTTGTAGCCTCTGCCAAATCTTCACGTCTTCACCCAGAAAAGCTAGGGTAGTACCCAGTGGAGCAATCTCATGTGTAGAAACAAAGCAAACAAAATTATATGAGAGAGATAAGCCGCCATGGGGTTCAACAGTAAAACCAACCTGAAAGGTAGAAGGTGTTAACAATACATGAGTATGATGCCTCTGAGATTAGCACACCAGCAAGGGTAGTGGTTCTATATGGGTTGGTACCTGAAATTCCAATGTAAACACTGTTAAAAAGAATCCCTCAATGATAATTTCAAATCATAACTCAGCTGAGCTGAAAGGTACTTGAAAGTTGGAATTGGAGTTGTGAAGCCCACCTATGCCATTACAGAATTAGTAGCCGCTTAGTTAGGAACATAAAACCAAAAACCTATTTAAACTATAAGATTAGCTCTTCGAGCGTGAATATCTCCGAGTTCACCTCCATTTCGAGTGGAAAGCTGGCAGAAGCAATAATTACTTGCATAGTAAGACCAAATGAACATAAAATCTTGCTTGTGCACCTTCAAGACAGGGATGGAAACTGGTGAAAAGAATATGACTCGAGGAGAAAGGCAAAAAGGTTGCGGAGTACCGGTAGGGTGGTGTATGTTGTAACTCACCATCAAACCGGGCTTGGACGGACTAAAACCCTCATCGTTGCAAACAAGTTTTTTCTCAGTTGCAGAGCAAATAACCGAAGGTATGACACAACTCAAATGATTCCATTTGCCATAGGAGGTAGAGGAAACGGTTACCTCAGTAAACCCTGGACGTCGAGGACCGTCAAATTTCCAAACCCTTATCGCACGGAACAAATGATGCCAAGTGTCTTGAGTAACCAAATCCTTCTAGTGTCGGACACCAGAGCATTAAATTGACAACCCATCATGTACTGAGAGCTGAGCTACTAGATTTATTTTATAATAAAAATATGACCTTAAACCACATTACTTCACTGAGACCCATCTTGTCTGCATAAATTCACAATATATATATATATATATATATATATATATATATATATATATATATATATATATATATATATATATATATATAGATAGATAGATAGATAGATAGATAGATAGATAGATAGATAAAGGAGAAGATTTGGTTGTCAACTAAGGGTAAATAAATTTTGGTTGCATGTTATCTTTATTTATGTATAAAGTTTAATAGTTGGTAAATATATGTTACGCTTGGTCTCCCCTATTTTAAAGCACATAGCAAGGACTATGGATGCCAATTTTCTAAAAGGAACTTGGTACAATTTGTACAATGTATCAGAGTCAATAAAAATGGAGAGTTGGACAAACATTGATTATATGGATAACATCAAGGATTTTACTCTAGATCCTATGAATTTCCCTAAGATGGAAATGAAAAGGTTTTCATTCTTCCAAATTTCATTTTATTATGGTTGGGTATATTCTTCAATCTCAAATCGCCTCCTACAAGTCCCAAGTTTCAATATCCATAGCACCGAGCTTATTTTTCTTAGGTTAATTTAGTCACAAGCTTTGTGGAAAGGATGTCCTCTTGGCACCTTCCAAGACTGAGAGTATTATTGGGGATGAAACTGTTAAAATGCCCAGAAAACAAGGAAGATCAAGTTATATACATAGATTTTTCTAGAGAAATAAAGATAGTAAATCGTAAGAATATTTAGTTTTTGCTAATAACAGTTATAGAAAATAAACCTAATATACTAACATAGAGCTTCAAAGGTGCCCAAAAGCACGGTCATATCAATTGGTTTAAACTTTGCACAAAACATTGCATGGAAATAATAAAATAAGAAAGCAAGTTATTGCTAGCAAATTTATGATAGGATAATACTCTGCAAAGTTTACATATTTGTCTTGCTGTGTCTATTGTATTTATTCTCTACTTTGGCTTTTTTTTGTATCTATTGTCCTCTTTCTCCTTTCATGGAACTCAATGAATCCCAATGCAAAAAGATAAACTAACAAAGCGAAACAAAGAAACTTGCCAATGACTCTTTTTTACAAATTGTCTTTGGTGATTTTACTACAACTTGGCTTGAATGCATATGTGGTTCTAATTGCATTGATGTGCTAGACGGTTCAGGTCTTTCCCCTGGTAATTTGATGGTCCCCATAAACTTACCCTCACAAAAAGATCTGGGCTTATTAGGAACTATTTTACTGTTCCTCAACTCGGCCTGGAAATTTGGAAGTGTCATCCTCTTTCAAGTATACCATGCATGAACCTCTTGCATCTCCCTCTCTTGATATGAAGACACAGAAGGAAAACAGTTAAAATGAGTTTCCTAGGACTTAAATTTTTATTTTTTTTATTAATTATTATTAACTATTAACTTAACAATTAACTCACTATTAACTTCAATTTTTTATTAATTATTAACTGACTATTAATTTGACGGTTGACTATTGTTCAATCATCTAACATTAAATATGAAGGTGCATAATGGTGCAAGACCTAGGGAGTCTTTCTCAAAGGGAAAGCCTTACTGCGTAAAATTGTGATAGTTTGAGGAAACTATTGTTGTTGTTTAATTATTATAGTTATTAATAGTTATAGTTCAATTTTCTATTCATTTTGTTATCACTGTTGTGTTGCTATTGTTTATAGTTTCATAATTAATTCTGGGCAGCTAACTAATTAATAGATATTAGTTATTCTTTATGCTTTCATTTACATTTGTATCGTTAATGGTTTGTGAGGAGATTTTTGCTTTCATTTTAATTGCGTGGAGGCACTGCTAAAATGGTTCAAATCGAAATATCCAATTTAAAAAGTCAAACACATCAACCATATGCATCTCTCTACACAGTGAAAGCCTTCTGCACAAATCTCTCTACATAGTGAATTTTTTTTGCACAAGCTTCAACAATAGTATAATTGACATGAAATGTTCTATCAAATTTTTGAGGAGGCGTATGCTTTTGGAAATTGCAATATTCTTAGAGATATCATTCACAATAGTAGTGTGGAGAAGTTGATTGTTCGAGAAATGTGTTTTTTCCTCACTCTGGCACAACATCCACTCATGTTGTGCAATTAAGTTTTTAATAATTTGAATATATAGTTTTATTTTTATTTTCAAAATTAAAAAACAATTACGTTTTTAATAATTTGAATATATAGTTTTATTCATGTTTTCAAAATTAAAAAACATCATAAAGGAATGATTTTTCACGTCAAGCATATGCATAATAAAGGATAAGATATCGTTTTCAGTAGTAGTGTAGAGAAGTTGATTGTGCGAAGAAATGTGTTTTCTGTGGACTTCGACACAACCATTCACTCGTTGCGTAATTAAGTTTTTAATAACTTGAATATATAGTTTTATTCTTGTTTTCAAAATTAAAAAACAATTACATTTTTAATCATTTGACTATATAGTTTTATTTATGTTTTCGAAATTAAAAAACATCATAAAGGATTAATAATTTGAATATATAGTTTAAAGAAGAAATGAGTTACAATTAATCTTTTAATAATTTGAATCTATAGCTTTATTTTATGTTTTTGAAATTAAAAAATAATTATGCTTTTAATAATTTGAATATATAGTTTTATTCATGTTTTTGACATTAGAAAACATCATAAAGGAATGATTTCTCACATCAAGCATATGCATAGTAAAAGATAGCATATAGCTTGTAGTAGTAGTGCAAAGAAGTTGATTCTACAGAGAAATGTGCTTTCTCTAAACTCCCACACAATCATTCATTCATTGTGTAATTAAATTTTTAATAATTTGAATATATTGTTTAAAGCTAGATCGAGCTACAATTACATTTTTATAATTTGAATATACGGTTTTTAATTGTAATGTGCGGGAAGCCACTCTGAGGAATCTTTGTGTTCCAAGTTAATAGCTTTTTGGAGTATTTTAATTGTTAATATGTCTTCACACAAACACGGGAGTTTGGAAAATGGTATTGTGCGAGGATACAGAAGTTGTCCAAAACTAGTTTGTACAGAGAATTATAATGTATGGGAAACTAGTGTGCAGAGCTTTGCTCTTCAACAATCTACAGAGATTTTAGCCCCCTCCAACGTAAGGGACTGACAACATTGGGAAAAGCAGTAACAGTGTCAGGAATAGCAAGGTCAAGTATAACATTGTTAGTGTCAGAGTACTCACCGATGAGCTGACCACTCACAAAATTAGTATTTTTTTATTTTTATTTTTTTAAATAAATTATGGGTTGATAAATGTCGAAAATAAAATGCTCTCCACGAGGTTAACTATGTCATATCAAAGATTGCTAAGCCAATCAAAAATTAGAAATAAGACTTCCAAAAAAATTGCAAAATTATTTTTGAATTTATAGGAAAATAGAAATATTGATCATTTTAATGAAACTTTGGTTAAAAGTGCAAAAAAAAATAAAATATGCAGAGTTGACCACGAGGGGAATGCGATAGTCCAAGCAAAGACTAGTAATATATTTAAAGTTTATTAGCCTCATTATATAAAGATGGCATTATTTTTTACTTTGGAAAAATTATGATGTTAATCTATATATTAATCACTTATAATTATATAGTTATTTTATTTAATAAGTTAATGATTTAGTATGTAGGGATTAATAGTAAAATTTTCAATTAAAATATTAATATAATGAATAATAAAATATTTACAAAATATGATTGATTGTGGTTGATATGTTATACCATGATTTATGTTGACTATGTTTAGTCGTGTTTGGCTAGATATGGTTGATTATGTTTTTATGATTGACTTATGAATCATAATATTTTTATGGTTACACATAATTAAATATGATTACCTATAATAGACAATGTTAACTCTAAATAATTTAACATAAATAACATAGTTGAGCGTAGTTTATTATAATTATTTTTTATTAAATAAACATAGTAAATCAAACTTAAATATAATTCACTATAGTTAGCTATATAAAACTATTATTGACTATACTTAATTTTGATTCAATCGCAAATAACCATGTTTAATTATATTTATAACGATGATGATTTTGGTGGAGAGGTTAACATACACTAAGACCAATATGATACCTTAAGAAAGTAAGCAATTAACTGAGACTCTTTAATATTTTATTTCTATGATCATAAAGAAGGGAGAGAAGCATTCTGAGATCATTGTAGTTTTGTTGACTGAACAAGTCGAGAAGGCTGGTAGTGTGACAAATGTTTTGGAATAGAAAAAGGATGTAAGAGTTAGGCAATCGAAAAAAAGTGCTCTTCATCTTCAACTCTCTTATTACCACAAAGGGGGTAGACTCTTTTGTCCCAAGGTGCTTTGGAAATAGACCAATGCCCAGTTTCACTTCGAAGCTCATGAGAATTAGTTTTTAGCTTTGCAATGATTATTTTCTTCTTAGCACTAGTCAAGACAAAAAGATAACTTTGGTTAGCGAGGGTGGGGTTTATCAACTCCTTAAAATACCTTAACTTCATTTTTCCTTCTAACTCCTTATCATCCCACAACTTATCCTTAAATTTAGAAGTAACAATGTTTTTAATAATATCCTTATTCTCCAAGATGATCTCCCCCTTTATCCCCCAATGGTCAAGCCAAGATTGGGCATCCTTATACCAACCTTGCTTAAGCTGGAGGTAGGGATTTTGTGATGCAGGAGCATCCAGCTCTGAGGAGACGAATGGCAGTTGACTGACTCATGGAAGGAGAACAGAAACAGGACAAAGATTACGTGCTTAGGTGGACAGGTCATTAGGCTTGTTGTTGTTTCTTTTTAATTATTGTTTGCTTCATTTTCTTTCAGAAGGTCGTTAGAGACCACAACATTATAATTGTAAGTTGTTTTAGCTTAGGAGATGAATAGCATTTAGTTAACTCTTTATTAAAAGAAACTGGATGGCAGTTATAAAATTCTGGTTGAACAGTTCAACCGAAAAAGGGGAAGCAGTTATGCTCTCCATGTACTTAAAAACGGGAAAAAAAACAAAAAGGGGAGACCCCTCCAGCACAAGAGAAAGAGACAGCAAAACAAAACCTCTATAATACAATAATGCTATATCTTATTTTTCCCAACGAAATAACCTACTGTTGATATTTTCACATGCGTGTATAAAATTCTTTCTGTATGTTCTAAGAACGAGATTGGAACAAATAGCCATTAACTGTAACAGGAATCGAGATAACGAAAGGAGTTCTGCAGTCACCCATTTGAAATCGAGTCAACAACAGAAGTTCTACAGACACCCATTTGAATCGAGACAACAAAGGAAGCGCTACGGACATACATTTCCAGCAAGCAAAAGTACAGAACCTTTCAGCTGTTGCAAAGACAAACAGGTACCAAGAAATACGAACTACTGTTTCATTTCCTTTATAAAATAACACAAATACTGTATGCAGAAAGGGAGGTTAATTTAATACGATTCACCACATAACTGTGGGTTGTCACAAACCAACACAAATTACAAACTTCCTGAGCTTTGTCAATCACCAAACACCTTCAGAGATGCGGCCATATAAATTGTTACATTAGAACAGAGACACGAGAGTCACAAAACGCCGGAAGAGGCATGGCCGACACACTACAGCCATAACAGAGCTAGCACCTAAACTATCAAACCCTCCATAGCCTACAGTTACATTAAGGTCGGAGCAAACCCTACCAGTTTGCGAGATTAGCCAGGTTCAAGTGGTAACCGAAGGTTGAATGTGGACAAACCCTCGACAGCTAGCCACCAAGACAACCTGCACACAAAACAGAGCCAGGTTAGAACGGAGTTTGGGCAAACCAAAGGTAAATTGATACAAAAAAGAAATGGAGGTGTGAAACGAAGGAAGCGCACAGCACTTACAGTCAATTTGACAAGGAGACCGGCGGAACCGACCCTGATAACCCCAGCTGAAACAAGGAACAAGAACCGTGAGAAGTTGCAACAGGAGCAGGGATAGAGTAAAACAGAGAACCATAGGTTACCTTCGGAGGCGAGGATGAACACAGCCAACCGGGAGCGCTTAAGTTGTAGTCAATCTGTACAGTGAAAACAACTAATTAACGGAACAAGCAGAGACCAAGTGACAGAGAGCGCCCATAAAAACAAAACTTACCATTACACACAGGTGAAGACCAGCAAGGTAACGCGCGCCCAAGAAACCCATAATCAAAGCAGAGAAAGCCCGAAGGCACAGCAAGCCATCAGGAGCCGCAGCAGAGTAGCATTCAGGACATGGGTATGGTGTATCACCCATAGAAACCACCGTGGAGCAGAGCCAGGATCGAGCCCGGAGAACCGTCAACAAAACCACAAAACAGAGTTTGAGCTGAGCACGGGAGGAAGTGAAATGACCCGAAACACAAAGAGTAGGGTTTAACAAAAGGGGAGGCGGATAGACCGGGTGAACCGGCAGGTGGCCATTCCCAACCGGGAAGGAGGGTTAGTAATAAATACATACAGATTGCAATCAAGTCGAGCCTACGGAGAGTTGACAACAACCCTTAAGAAGTGACAATTCACCTACCAAAGTCCATTACCGAAAGGTCGAGAGGCCTGTAGAGTGACAACGTGGGTCAAGTTATCCACGTCACGTTTTCCATACATTGGTTAACGTTCGGCTGGGCCATCATTTTGACTAGAGTTAAAAACAATTTTGGGGAGCCTCTTGGCTTTGATGTTGTATAATTTCCTCTTATACATCATATACCTAATCATAGTCATGCTTTCAATGGGGGAAATACTAGCTTCAATCAAGATAATAGAATAGGGAGTATTTTCCTTTAATCTTGATGTTGTAAGTTATAAATTGTTTTTTGATCATCTCAATTTTTCTCTACGATTTTCTAGAAATAATGCACCCTCAAACTTCACATCCATATAAAATGACAAGGGTAATAAGAGTCTCGAAGAGGGATTTTTTTTACTCCAAACCCAAAGATCCATTGACTTACAATTGTTTTCAAACTCATAGTAAGCTTTGCAACTTCCAATAATCATTTTCAAGATACTATAGTTCCAGTTGAGCTCATGATAAATTTCAATACCTAACTATTTATATCTCCAAATAATTATTATCATAAATAAAAATATCATAATCAATTTTTTAAATTTATTTATCATAATTTTAATTTTGTCCGTATTAACATTCATACCCATCATAAAATAGTAAAGATGAAAGATTCTAAGTTACGTTAGTTATCTGGATCATGAAGGTTTCTCTCAGGAAAAATGATATCATCAAGGTAAAGGATAAAAGTAATGTCTCCAACGTTGAGCCTAGGAAAATATCATAATTGATTTTTTAAATTTAGTTATCATAATTTTAATTTTATCCGTATTCACATTCATATCCATCTTAGAATAGTAAAGATGAAAGATTCTAAGTTACGTTAGTTATCTGGATCATGAAGGTTTCTCTCATGATATCATCAAGGTAAAGGATAAAAGTAGTGTCTCCAACGTTGAGCCTGGGACGGTGAGCTTAGTATAGAGATACGCATGAATAAATTTATTCCTTAAATATCTCGAAATTGAAAAAGGCACACAATAAAGGTTTGCAATTATCCAATAGTTTAAAGTTTTCGTTCGCCATATGTGTAATGGCCCCACATGGTTGCCTTCAAGATTGTAGTTCTAACTCACATTCTTTGAACCTGGATGCCGTGGAACCTCGGCCGCTTTAAAGTAGAAAATTATTGATTTGTTTTTTGGGTGGTGTAGTGGAAGTACAATAAAAAGCTTTTGCCATCTTTTGCGTGACCAACCATTTCAAGTACTCAACAGAACTTTTCTTTCTACGGATATATTTATGTGAACCATGGGACAGATAATTCTGCAGTGAAAACACTGTGAGTAGTTTGTTTATATATATATAAAAGTCGGGTCACAATCATGCATTCTAGTTTGACAATTTCGAAGTTCTAATGTCGATTATAATAGTGGTGGCAAACATAGGTGTGGACAGTGGTTGTCAATTCTCTTCCCTGTGCATGAATCAGACGGTTGCATTACCATATTCATATTCCCATACACTTTTCCTTTTCTAAATCAAGAGTACCGAGGTGCCACCTTTTTCCATGTTTTTCCTGCCTGCTGTATGCATTTTATATTTCCACTTGATTGCACATTAGCCGAGTTAATAATTGATCAGGTGACCGCTGGAACCCGGTTCCCCCTAATAATAGCATGTAGGGACATTCATAATAAACAAACTATAGACAAACCTATTCAAATTCATTCTCATACACTATAATATTATTACATTTGTGCACGTTATTGCAACCCAGTAAACATTAGGATGTAGCATCACGAGAAGACAAGAATGCCCACTCTCAAAACCCAACAATAACTATATGTGGGCTGTGGCAGACATGAGTTTGATTCAATGAATGGGCGGATAAAACTTTTGAGGAAATTAAAATGATGAAGTTCGTTGGAAAACTCAATACATAAAAATATTTCATGTTCTACCCGTGGACTGCTTAAATGGCAATGACAATGAAAAATACTTCCGACGGGTGATGGGAATACATAAAAATATTTCACATAATGAATATGTTCAGAGCATTGCATTAATCATGAACAAGCTTCTCCTTGCGTACAATCATTTGAAATGTTTCTTCATTTGATTGAATATTATTAAATTATTTGAGTGTTTTTTCATTTGATTGAATATTATTAAATTAATTAAAAATTTGTAGTGGGTTATCGTGATCATACGATCGCCTTTTGTTCAACTTTATTCACAAAATGTTATGATCGCATATTCATGTTATGATCACAATACATGCGCCTGTTTATAAATGTTGGCTTTAATATTAAGATTGATTGCATATATAGAGCACCAGTACAGTGAAGGAAATTATGAAACATAATATTTGCGGAGTATTTTTCATATTGTGGTGATTTTAGATTTAGAAGGTTGTAATTTAGTAAATTTAAAGGATAGAAATAGATGGAAAAATGAAAAACTTATTTCATATTAATATTTTAGGAGAGAGTTGAGAATATAAATTATTTTTGGGAATTAAATTTCTCAAGAGATATTTAGAATCTCTCACAACGAAATAATAAATTTTGACATCTTAAACCACCACGAACCTGACTCATGCATAGAGTTCCCATAGAAAATAATACTTATAGCCAAAAGAACTTAATATTTGATAGAAATAAAAATGATCTCTTTCTAAATGAATTAAAAACTAATTTGCTTCCTTTATCTAATATAGACAACATAGAAGACCTCTATCATAATTTTACTACAACCCTCTCATATTCTATTAACAAGTTCTCAATTGAAGTTTCAAATAATAAAAGAAATAGCAAAACCAATCCATGGTATGACAAAGATTGTAAAAGTGCAAGGAGAGCAATTAAGGAAGCTGTTGATGAATCTCTTAAAATGGACAAGATAAAAATATACAAAGCCCTAACTAAAAGGAAAAAGAGGGAGTACATTCGTCAAAGACAGGAGAATCTCTTACACCTCTCTAAGGTAGCTCCTAAGAAATTTTGGAGGCAGATTCTAACTAGGAAGATTAAGGATAATAATAAAATTGCTCTTCACGATTGGAATTCCTATCTTAAAAAGCTTTATGAATCTCCAAATGTCATGGATAATTTGGAAACCCTTCTCACAACGAAAGAAGTTTTCTCTTTAGAAGACATTAAGTTTGGGGTTAATCGCCTCGCTAATGGGAAAGCTAAGGACATTGAAGGTTACCAAGCGGAAATCTTAAAAATTGGATGTCCTGTCCTCATCCCCCACATCCACAAGCTTTTCAATCAAGCAGTCAAGCAAGGGTTCCCTAAACCTTGGACTGAGAGCCTCATTATCCCTATTTTTAAAAGTGGGGATACAAATAACCCCTCTAATTATCGAACAATTATGATCAGCCCTCTCTTAGCCAAGTTATATGGTAGTATTTTGGAAAAGAAGTTAAGCATATGGCTTGAAAGTGAAGGTAAGCGGGCTAAAGGCCAAGCAGGTTTCAGAAGGCACCACTCAACAACATACCACCTTGTTACGCTTAGGATCATTGCGGAGGAATGTCGTAACGAGAAATCTAATTTGTTTTGTTGCTTTGTGAACTTTAGAAAGGCTTTCGATACGGTTCCTAGATACAACCTTTGGAATAGATTAGAAGAGCTAAAGGTTCCTCTCGAGTTCAGAGCTACCGCTATAAGGTTATACGAGAATGTAATTGCCAAGCTAAAGAGCAATGAAGGGTGGTCGAAAGATATTAAGTGTAACATCGGAGTTAAACAAGGTTGCCCTCTCTCCCCTACCCTTTTTGGCATTTACATCGATAAGCTCGAAGGCTATTTATAGGAAGCAGGATGTGATGGCACGATCTTAGCTGGGATAGTCATCATCCTTCTTCTTTATGCTGACGATATTGTTCTTTTGGCAAGGTGCCCATCTGATCTTAATAAGCAACTCAGGCTTCTTAAGGATTTCTGCTCTACCATGGGTATGACTGTTAACACTGACAAAACAAAAGTTATGATTATCAAATCCAAGAAGGACACTTACGCTAATTTTATGTATGACAATAATAACTTGGAGGAAGTGTATTCTTACAAGTACCTAGGAATTGATATTCATCACAAGCTCAACTGGAACCATAGCATTGAGAAAAGGATTAATGGGGGGTGGAAAGCTTACTTTGGTATTGAAAATAATTGTAAAATAGCAAACCTTGTAATGTGGGATAAAAAGAAGTTCCTCTTTGAAACTTTAGTCACTCCTGTTATCTTATATGGCTGTGAGGTTTGGGGTTGCAGCATCTCTAGAGAATCATGGAGAAAGATTGAGCAAATCCAGAAGCGTTTTATAACTTATAACCTGAAAATTAAAAGTAATACACCCTATCCTATTCTCCTTATAGAAGCAGGTCTTTCCCCTATTGAGAGCCTAGCTATGCTTAGGTTTCTGTTGTACAAGCACAAAATCAGTAACATAGACGATCATAGACTTCCTAAGCTAGCTTTAAATTCTAGCCAAAACCACCTAAGGCTTAATCGAGGGTGGCATAAAGACACAAGGGCCTGGTTAAACTATTGGGAGATCAACGAAAATGATGCATTGAAAAACATAAATAACATTAAATATATTGTTACTTCTAAGTTCAAAGAAAAAATGTGGTGTGAGAGAGACTTGGCGGCTAAAAGAAAATTAAGTTATTATAAGAAGGTCATCAACCCCACCCTAGAAGATCAAAAGTATCTCTCTATTTTAACTAGCTCAAAGAAGAAAATTAATATAGCAAAGATTAGAACGAATTCTCATGAGCTCCATAGTGAAACAGGTCGTTGGGCAGTTCCTAAAACACCATGGATGGAAAGGATCTACCATATATGTGAGAATAGGAACATCGAGGATGAAAACCACTTCCTCTTAGAGTGCCCCGCGTATAGCCACATTAGATCTCAGTTTCACAATCTTTGTTACAATACTGACCTTCCTAGCCTTTTACAATGTCAAAATTATAGTGAGCTCGGGAGGCTTCTCTCCAAGCTTTTTGAGCATAGGAATAAAATCTTAAATCAGAATAGATATTTTGTTTCTTTAGGTCCGATAGACCATTATTTGGTCTCAGCGGACGTTAACCATCATCATCATCATCATCATAAACATCTCATTAAAAGTTAATAGCTACTCCTTCCATCTAATAAGCTGATCCACTAACCTCAACCTACACACAAATGATAATAATCATAATATAATAGAAAAATTAGATATTTCAATAAAACTAGGTTATTAATAAATGAAATATTTTTTTTAAATATAGAATAAGTTAATAAGGCATTAAGTTTTACAATAATATATTTATTATAATAATAATATAACTTATTTATTATTTAAAAAAATAAAATTTAAATGTAAAATATAAAATTCGATTTTATAATAATTAAAATTAATTTTAATTTACACAATTTCTTTAACTATTATTAAATTATAAAATATAAAAAATTATGTAGAAATTTTGAATAATATGATACTTATTCACAGAGATTATCCGATTATACACTATTGCAGAATACATGCATAATACATAACCTCCTCTACGTTGATCATCAATTTTGCAGAATTAAAAACAATGAAACATCAATTTCATGCACACATTAATATAGTATGTAACCCGGGGAAAGAATACAGCTGAAAACCCCACACTATCTGTATATTATAATGATTGAGAACATGTAACAATACATAGTACAATACTCCTCACAAGTACTCAGTACTATCTCCACCTGTTACACACAAACTAGCTCAGATCTGAATCAAGCACAGGTTCAAATCTCTACCACTGCTTGTCTGCCTCCACTGCACAATCCTGCATGAGAATAGATGAGAATGGCTGATCCAAACTCGTATTTCCCTTGGCTGAACCACGCAATCCTCATTGGCAATACTCAATCCATTGATTGTGCAAATCTCATGCACAACTATAGTCACAACTGACAGCTGTCTTACCCTTTCACTCAACTCTAACACCTGTCTCCACTGAACTGTCCATGCACTGAGTTAACTGATGTATTCTTTAGTTGCTTTATGAGTTAATAATTAATTCACATCACTCATCACTAGTGTATTCTGTAGTTAGACTAAATACAAATAGTTCAACTAAGTCAAACTGAACAGAACTCCATCAACTCCTCAATCAACTCCACCAAACTCAACCACTTGAGTTCTAACTGAAGACCACCATGCAATAGCTCAACTGACTCATAAGAAAAGCGTATTTCCTTCTGACAACTGCATGTGCCACATCTGTAGCTCAAACTGAAGTGCTCCAAGAGGATAAGATAATGTTTATAGTCCAAATATTATTAGGAGCTAATAATATTCGATTGTTCTATTTTTAGCCTGGCAGTCTAAAAATAGACTCCGCCCATATGTCTAAAAATAGAAGTCCATCTATTTTTACCAACATGACCAATCATCCACAAATAGCATCCTGCAACTCATAGACCATGATCCATTTGTCTAAAAATAGACATAGTCTAAAAACAGACTTTGCGCCAAAAATAGCCTGTGGGCCCACTTAGTGAAGGCGACTCCTTTCCACTAAGCTCCATCATCTTGTTGCATTTTCAACAAATTATATATAAATTAAATTATTAATAATTATTATATTATGAAGGTATAGTGTTGCAAGTCATGGTTCAAGCAAAAATAACTCCTTTTCATAATCTTTCTGTGTACTGCACAATCTAAATAAATGTTAGAATTAAAAATATTTACAGAACCATATTGGTTCCATTCCTTCTGCTCTGCAATGAGATCTTTCTCCTATTTCTCTTCCTTTTTTACCTCTTCCTCTGTCTTTGTTTTCGCTTTGTGGGATTCCTTCTTTGTCTATGCCTCTATCTTTGTCTCTGTCTCTGTCCCTTCCACTTTCGTACTAACTTGTGTTGCAATAGACAGGTCGTCTTCCACCTGGTTTTCAGATTCAAGTGGGATTCCTTCATCAAATAACATCATGTTGATATCATGTTTTTGTTGCATCATTTGTAACCATTCATCTTTAGCCAGTAATTCTTCATCAAAATTTACCTCAACAATATTAATTGCTAGATTCACTATAACACTGACTTATCCAATGGCAGTTTCACTGTCATCAGCAAGCTTTGTTTTTGGATTCACCAAATTTTCATCCACTTGTGGCTATGCACACTGGGGTTCACAAGCATCTCCATGCTTCTTTTGCAAATTCTTCATTCATCATCCACTTCTAGCTGAGCATAGTGGGATTCACTAAATTTTCATCTCATTGTAGATCTACTGCTATAGATCAACCTTCATCTTCAACTTAAATACTCCCCCTCACACCAAAAGGGTATCCCAAGCTTCCTTGGTTGTCTTGGCATCTGAAATGAGGGGAAGAATGTTGTCATTCACAAATTCTTTTATGAATTTCAATGAAAACATAGTAGCTACCTGTGGTTGCGCCTTTGTGATGGATTATTTGTTGCTCAACTTTTTTAAGAAACTTTCACAAATGTCTTTAAAAAAAAAAAAACCAAATGTATTTCATTTGATTTTTAGTTGAAGTCAATTTTTTAAATTGTAAGCCTAGTTGAGACAGCCCAACAGGAATATTAATTGAATTTTTATGTGGTTGTAATTAAGGGGGAGTGTTGGAGAATCTAATTCCAACCACCTATTAGGTTTCAAAATCGTACCTCCAAGTGTCCTAGTTCAGTTTCACTTAGTGCAGTTTAAGTCGAGTTTCACTCCAGTCATTTATTAATGATCTTTCCAATGTAATCTTATTTCACTGATTCATAATACTGAGAAGAGTAGTCCTATCCTCCACTTTTTGTTCTCTTCAATTTGCATCGTGGATATATAGTAGCAGATCTATATTGAGATGAAAAGTTGGTTGCATCCCACTATGCACAGTTGCAAATGGATGAAGATTTGGTAAATCTAGAAAGAGAGCTTGCTGATAAAATTTTGGTGAATCCAGCAACAGATCTTGCTGATGACAGTGAACTTTCCATTAGAGCATTCAATGTTATGATGAATCCAACAACTAATATATATATATATATATATATATATATATATATAGATATATATATATATATATATATATATATATATATATATATATATATATATATATATATATATATAGAGAGAGATATATATATATATATATATATATATATTGATTGTAATGCTTGGCAGGACCATCCATCTTCTATTTTATATATATAAGGCAAATTTACACCACACAGTTTTACTAGGTGGACTCAACTCACCCCGAGGGGAAACCGAGTGTGTTGGCCACTCGATCAGCATTATATGCCATCCAAAAACAAAATTTCTTCAGTCTTTCTAGCAAGGCTAGGTAAGTCTTAGTCTCATGTCCAAATACTATATAACATCTAACAAAAACAACAAAAAAATCAAATGCAATCCGCATAAACAAAAACTAATCATAGAAGAAGTAATCCTTCTTGATATTTTGCTCCTTAGATTATGAGCCAACAGAGCCGAGATCTTTAGCAGTTACCTCTGGCATTCCATATAGCTCCACTATGCAAGGGATGTGACGATCGATACGATCCATCCTGATATCCTGTTTGTGCAACTGAAATAGTATTTTCTCCATGTCTTTTTGTAATTGGGAAATCCCTGTACTGTGACTACCATCCCCATAGAAATTTTTTCGTCGCTTTTCCAAGCAAACTTTTCATCAAGAATTATAGGTACAGGGTGTGTTTGAATTACATAATTCTACCTCATGTATTCCCTGGGTCAGGAACCATCGTCCTCCAGACTTCTATATCATCATTTGGTGCCCTTTTATGTTTTATCTCAACTTCCCAGTCATTAATCAACTTATGGATACCTTTGTTGGTTTCATCCCTACAAGCCACAACTGCCTCTACTATGAGGTACTCAGCAGGCTTGCGGCCCTTGTGGCCTTCCATTGGGTTGGGTCTCTTGGTTTCTCGAGGCGTCAAGCCCTTACTTCCACGACCACGTCCTCATTTTGTTGGAGCCATGCCATGTTCCTTGATGCCATGTAGACATTCAAACACCGTTAGATTCATCATTCCATTTGCATCAACCTGTCGTGACTAGTCATGCCTTGCTTCTCTACCATGCATGGCTTGTGGCAAGTTGAGGTATCCCTGTGCCCACAAGTGGCTAGGGGAATTAGGTTCCAAGTGTGGTTCCCCAATCTCTTCACCATGCCTCTCCCCCTTGCCATGGTGTAGTTGCTAGTCACCTGCTGTAGTTGGAGCTAGACCTTTAGGCCAATCTAGAACCAAATTTTTCAATTGTTGTCATACTCACATGCCCCTCCCTCAGCCAGCAATTTCCTTCCAAGGTTGTGCATACCCCTCTGCCACTTATTCCACCCGAGGTCCCTAGCTACGCTCTTACTACCATGCATATGCAAATGCCAAGGTTTTCTTAGCAAATTGTTGGCATTGTTACTGTCTCATCCCCCTACCCATAGCACTTTCTTGCCTCTCTCGGCATCACTTGGCCCCCCAAACATAAATTTCCCACTATCCCCAATACCCTCGGTCTGAGCCAACAGGTAGGCACTTGTATCTCGGCTCGACCCCATATTATCTGTGTCGTTGCCAAAACTTTGGCTTAAAAGCAATATGAATGACACACAGAGCCAGGCCATGGCCTTTCCTTTCCTCTCTTGCTTTCTCCCTAAGTGTGCTAAGCCCCATTGGGACAGTCTCTTGCCTCTCCCTTCGCCCCATCGAAACCCCCACCAGCGCATGTAATTTCTGCAAGAACCCAACTAGAGCATATAAATTAAACAAGAGCAAGACTGGATTACATACCAGAGAGTTGTTTCTAGCCTACAGACGAAGTTCCTCCGCCTCTCTTCTGCTTTCAACTGCCTTCCTTCTCCACTGTGAAATTCACTTGCCTGACATGTCGAATACCATTCCCATCTTTGCCACCCTTTCATATTCCTTCCTTTCCCACCTTGTTAGCCCACATCCCATGCATTCATGGCTGAGGACACCACACCCTCTACCTTAAGCATGTGGGGTGTAGTTGTAATAAACACCTTGGTACTAACCATGTCACCTCAAGGGATGTCGCCTCTAACACCCTCTCTCATCTCGATCGAGAGCTTGGATTGCTTGGCTCCTGCTCTCCTGGCTCTGCCTGAGATCTTGTTCCAAGATTTCCTCCAGGGTTTCAAAGGTTCTGTCCCTTGGTCAAATTGGCCATTGTTTTTCCATCCGATCTTACTGATGGTTACACCCCCCCTTAGCCAGGAAATCAGCCTCCTTGTTTCCATATCTCCAGACATGTTTCACCTGAATGTAGTCAAATTTGGGGATGATTTATCCTATCTCCTGAATTAGTCTTGTAGTTCTCCAACTCTAGCTAAGTTTGTCCCACTTAGTGCCATTTCTTAATTTTTCCACTATATTGATTACCAGGCTTGAATCCCCTTCCACTTCCAGGTTTTTGTATCCGATTCTCATAGCTATTAAGCAGCCTTGTCTAATTGCAACAAACTCTGTGTCATTGTTGCGGGCAATCCCACAACTTTTTGCATAGATGAGACAAGTGCTGGCCTGGGAGTCTCTAAAGAGGCCCCTAAGGCATGCCTCTCCTGAGTTTCCTTTATAGGCCCCATCGAAGTCGAGCTTTATGAACCCTTCTTCTGGAGGGGTGAAATGGGACCCCGAGCTCATGCCCACATTGCTTGTCTTCCATGCTTTGCTGTCGATCATCCCCGGTGCTAGGTTTAGCTTTTGTAATATTCGACCTTCTTGGGGCGACATTTGCCAGTCCTCTTCATGCCATGGTTCTGCCAAGATTGTTTCCCTTATGTTCTGGACAATACCTTCCCATACTTTTTCCTGCGAGGTTGTTTTGTGCTTGAAAATTCTATGATTTCTCTCCTTCCATATGGCCCATAGGATGAATCCAAGGCCTAGGTTCCAAGACCTATTTACTACCATACTGTAATAGATGTGGATTCACCATAATAGGATTGTTCCTATGATATTGTTTTTGTCTCTATCCATCCTTTCAAAAACTTCTTGCATTTGTCTCCATTTCTGCTCCACAAATGGACAGTTTTTGAGGATATGTTCCATGTCTTCCCCATTTTGGTGGCATAGCCCGCAAAAGGAGGGCCCTTGGAAGCCTATTTTCTGTAACTAATCCATGGGGGCTTCATTGAATGAACCTCTGATCTATCACGTGCGTTCGTGGTATATTAAAAAACACCCTTAATTTGACTACATATTGGAAAATACCCTTAAAAATCACATTATTTAACCCCTTACAAATACAAACCCAATACACCTTCCAAATTTAAAAAACCCCTACTTCAGCTAGATATTGAAGGTATCCATTTTTTAATTAACATTTTTTCTACCCCTTTATATTTTTTCATTAACATTGAGCTCCATTTTTTATACTTGTCAATATAAAAACCCTTTGCCCCTATATATCACCCAATATATTATGCCATATTTTCCTTAATATATAAAACCCAATATGAACTCACATGGTATGGTATTGCTTCGCTAGTGAATCCCCTGTGAACTAATCCCAGGTCAAGATTCATCCTTTTCTAACCATCAAGAGGAAGTGGGCTACCTATGACCACCACCTCCCATTCCAGAACTTTTTCCATGTGATATCATGTCCTTCCTCTTCATGTTGGGCTTGGATATTGTAGGCTTTGCTTATGGTGAAGGTTCCCTTGGTAGTGTGGCCCCATCTCAAAATGTCTGGGTATTGACGAATCATTATCTACCTTGTCCTTAGTTCTTTATCTAAGTTTCCCCATTGATTTGTGTCTGTTGCATGTTCCTAGTCTTCCCTAGTCTTCCATCTTCGCCAACTTTCCTCCCCCTGCTCCTTCTTCCAGTACTATTTCACTACCTGCGTATTGTTGTCCCGGGGTTGCTGATAAATTTCCTTGATTTCCTATTTTTCCACCATTTTCCCACTTTGTTGCCAAGATTCCATCCAAAATCGAGATGCTTTTCCATTGCGGACCTCCCAGAAGGCATGTTGGTGGATAAGGTATCTATTTTTGGCCACTAGATTCCAAATCACAGAGCCTTTGGGCGGGTCCTGATATTTGATGATGACCTTAGTTCTCACGGGCATATTATACTTACAATTCCATATACGTTTCCATATATCGATTCCCCCGCTCATCCTCACCACCATAGTTTGACGCCCATGGTTTGGTTAAGGAGGTATGGGTCTCTGAGTCCTAATCCTCCGTCTTCTTTTCTCTTAACGAGGCCCTGCCATGATACAAATGCCCATTTCCTGGTTTGCCGGGCACCTCCCCATAGGAATTTTTTGAAAATGTCTACCATCTTGGTGCATGCTCCTTTTGGGGCCGCCATTCTAGATAGTTGGTATATGGGGATTAACTAAAGAACTGCTTTGAGAAGAACTGTTCTACCCGCAATATTTAGGGATCAAAAGGTCCAACACTTGAGTTTATCCTATAATTTTTGGAGAATGTTTTTCTAGCAGTTATTTCTTAGAGGGTTATCTGAGAGAGGCATACCTAGGTATTTAGAAGGCAGGTTGCAGAGCTAAACCCAAGGATTCTAGCTAGGTAGGTCTTAACATTTCCTTGGGTGTTGAAAAAGAAAATGCAAGATTTGTCATTATTGATCTTGGTTCCCAAGGCTTCCATGAAGGGTTAAGGATACCACTTATGCTACGAGATTCCCTCAGGGTGGCTTGGCAGAAGAGAATAATGTCGTCTAGAAATTGTTGGTGGGTGATAGGCATGTCATTTCCCCAAATTCTTAGCCCTTCGAGCTTGGAAGTGCATATCTGCTACTTTATATATCGGCACAGCTCGTCCGCTACTAGGATAAATAAGAAGGGTGAAATTGGGTCCCCTGTCTCAGGCCTCTGGATGGGTTATATGTCGTAGTGGGGGTTCCATTAAGAAGGACAGAGAAGACAAGAGAGGATATCATAGCTAAGATCCAGTTGATCCATCTTTGGGCAAAGCCATAGGCTTTGAGAATGCTTGCGAGGTAGCCCTAGCTAAGTCTGTCATAAGCTTTGGAAAGATCCAGTTTTATCATCATGCCCAATAGCTTCTGGGATTTGAGGCAATGGACTACCTCCTAGGATGAGATAAAGCCATTGAGGATTTGGTGACCTTCTACAAAGCTTGTTTGTCTAGGGGAAATGAGACTAGGGAGAATGGTTTTCAGGGGTTTGACAATTAGAGTGGCGATAATCTTGTAAATGACATTGCACAGGGCAATTGGCCAAAATCCTTGAGTATCCTTAGATTAAGCTAACTTGGGAATTAAAGCAATAAAAGTAGAGCTAAGGATAGGACATACCTTTTGATAACATCTTGATTCCTCTACAACCTCCAGGATTTCCTATTCCATGAAAGGCCAGGTAGCTTGGTAGAATTCCGCAGCGAATTTGTCTGCACCTGGGGCTTTATTCTCTGGCATTCCTTTCACTATTTCCTCTACTTCTTATTTGGTAACAACACACATCAGTGCCATATTATAGTCATTCATTATCATTTTGGGAATTTTTTGTGTGATTCTTTGGATGGCTTCCGATCTGTTGTCTGTGTTCTCCGTAAGCAGGTATTTGAAATGGTTGACCAAAAGTCCTTCCATTTCTTCATGTTGTGTTTTACATTGTCCTTTTGCATCTTTAAGAGAGTAAATGAGGTTATTGGTTATTCTGTCGGTGATGCACCATAGCTTTATGGAAGAATCTCGTGTTACATTCTCCTTCCCTCAGCCACTGAAGCTGTGTTTTTTTCTTCCACATGATTTCCTCCCGTTGTCTTTGTTCCTCTATCTGATTGATCAGTAACCCTTCTTCCCACACCAGGTCTTCTGATCTTCCATCTTTTATCAGTTTTTATTGGATCTCTACCATATGCTTGCTGATTTCTATTTGGTCTTTAAGGATGTGACCAAACTCCTCCTTATTCCACTTTTTGATCCTCTTTTTTAGTTATTTAAGCTTCAGCTAGAGGGTATGCCTCCTATTCCGTCCCTGTTGGATACTTTGTGTCCACCATTCCTCCATCGTTTTTAGGGTATTAGGGTTCCTAAGCCAAAAGGATTCAAACCTAAATGGCCTATTCTTAGGTCGATCTTTTAGATCTGCTTCCACGCAAATTGGCCAGTGGTTCGACCCCATACATAGTAGTATTGCTGCTTCTATGAAGATATCTTTACTCATCAGTTGTTCTGAGATTAGGAACCTATCTAGGCGGCATGATATTTAGTGTACCCCTCCTCTTCTATTGTTTGAGGTATGAATTCTGTTGATTGTGCTTATATCCACTAGGTGTAAATTAGTAATGGTTTCAATGAAGGCTTCCATATCCAAATCTTCTCTTCTCATTCCTCCGTTTTTTCCCGTAAGGTTGTGATCATGTTGAAATTCCCCCTTACTACCCGTAGCTCATCTAGGTATAGATTCCTCTGGTCACTCAACTTTTGAAGGAAGGCTCCTCTTTCTCCTGGAAGATGCGATACACCCCTGACATCAGAACCCATTCACTAGAGCCTAGATTTCGAACTTTTGTTGTGAGAATTCGTGGTATACTTACCCAGTCTTCAAACAACACTTCTGTCGAATTCCATAGGATCACCAATCCTCCTGCACTCCCATTTTCATCCTGTGCCATGACTTGGTATTCTGCCTTGAAGTTTTCCATTATGTCTTTTAGCTTTCTTTCGCTAATTTTAGTTTCCTGTATTATCATAATGTTGGGCTTATCCTTTTTCAGTCTCTCCTTAAGGTACCTCTATTTTCCTCTAATATTGAGGCCTCTAATGTTCCAAGTCGTAATAATCATTTTAACAATTTTATCCGCTGATGAAAAACCTCCGACAATGGCACTACTCTCCCTGAGTTCACGAGTAACTCCCCAACCATTTGTATGGATTCATTCAACAATTTCCTACCTCTCTTTTTCTCCCCTTTTCCCTGTGTCCCGCCTCTTGTACTTGATTTTCTTGGGCCCCTAGTTGTTCAGGTTGACTTATGATCGTTGGGCCCTACTTGTCTCTATATCACTAAAAGGACTCTTTGTAGATTTGTTTCTAGTCTTCCAGGATGAATCTTTCATCCAAATGTCTTCATTCATGCAATAGCCTTTTCATGACTTGTTCTTCTACACTTAGGTCATCTTTCTGGTTGTCTATCTCCATTAGGGTTTCCACCATTTGCATGTTATCCTCGGGTCCTTGCTCGACCTCAATCATCATTTCCTTCCTCTTTTTTCCTTCTATTCCTTTGTCATCCTGATTTTCTTTTTCCTGAGGGTTGTCCACCTTATCGGCCTCTAGATCTTCTTCTTGTAGGACCGAAAATCTATTCTAAAACCTTTGCTCCTTCTCTACTTGGTGTGCTTTGTGGTTCCTGACCTATCTCAAGGTTCTTTTCCTCCTTTGCACCTCTTTATACATGTCTCCTTCCACTTTCGCCATCGGGTCTCCATCCCTTTCCCCCACCGAGTGGTTGACTGTCTGGTTTAGGGGCAAGCTCAGAACAGATGGCCGTATTCATGACATCTATGGCACCGAAACAGGATGTGCTCATAGTCGATTGGTTGTGGCCATACCTCATCACGGTACTCTAGCTCTATGTAGTCTAGTAGTGGTTTGTTATATTCATGTAGACACAGAGTCTGGCATAGGAGGTGTATCGGCCATTCCTCATCGAGTCTTCTACCTTTACAAAAGTGTCGATCAAGTTTTCAATGCCTTGTAGTATCTTTAGGTCCCAGAAGTCCATTAGTAGGCTAAAAAGCTGAACCCATATTGGGGAAGCCAGGAGTTTTTCCTGGTCCGAGTTGTAGCATTCTTCCCAATGCTTGATGAAGAGGCCGACATTGTTGAAGAAGTATGGTTCATCTTCAAATATCCTCTCTTTGTCTTCCAAGTTTGAGAATATTACTGTGAAGAACCCTTTTGCTCCCATCTTGAGATTTGTGTGCCCTTTTGGCTGCCATCGGTGTTGGATCCAGTTTATCAATTCTTTCTCTATCGAACATGCCCCTATAAATTTGCAAATGGGGGAATAGTCCTTCATGTACCTTCTATATTATTCCATCTTATTATTCAGGATGATGAATCTAGGTTATTTTGCACCTCTTGGCAGACATCTCCCACCCAAACCTGCCTTCCATTTGGAACCAAAAATCGAGATCCCTTTACCCTTTCCCCCATTCCCACCTGCGGCACCATATTGGCTTGATTCGCCTACTGCAATGTTCCTGTAGGAGGGGATCTCTCCCCCCCCTATCGTGCTACTCATCCCTTTCTCAACCATCGTCTTAGTCCGGGTGCAACCTCCATTTGGTTTCTGCTGTTGCAGGTTTGTTTGGCAGGGTTGAGAATCCCTGAAACCCTAACCTACCACGCTCCTATTTCGCTCAATCTCTTCCCTCTTTGAATCCAACAACTAATATTGCTGATGTAAAGTTTGATGAATATTTTTTCACTAATCATGAATGGCTGCAGGTGATGCAACAAAAAAATCATATAGACATGATGATATTCAGTGAGAAAACCCCACTTGAGTCAATGGAAGACAACTTGTCTGCAACAACATAGGTTAGTATAGAAGTGGAAGAGACAAAGATAGAGATAGAGACAGATACAAAGATAGAGGAATAGACAAAGAAGGAATCCCACAAAAATAAAATAGATACAAAGGTGAAGTCAAAGAAGGCAGTGCAATAGAAGGAAGCTCTCATTACAGAGCACAAGGAATAGAACTAATGTGGTTCTGCAGATGTTTTTACACTTACCATTGATTTCAAATGTGTAGGTACACCAAACGATTTTGAAGAATAGTTAAATTTCGTTGAAGCATGGCTTGCAACACCATTTCTAGATGAGGTATGCATAGAAGGTACAGAAATGAATGTTGAAGACAACATGCATGATGAAGATATTAATGAAATTTTCAAGTATTGGAGTCCTCAAGAAATATTATTTTATTATAATCTTATGTTGCAACATATTGATGATGAAAAGTGCACTACAGAAGATAATATGTGGCAACAACTTACATATAATTCATTTTTTGAAGAAGTCCAAGATATGCATAGACAACCTGGAAGAATGGAAGACCTAAACCAGCAAATGAATAAACTGAGGTTTGAAGGATACAAAAAAAAAAGTTGAAACAATATAGAGGCTACGGAATCTGGAAGAAGAGAGGAAGAAAAGAAAATGTAGTTAAAGTCAATTTTTTTAAATTGTAAGCCTAGCTGAGACATAGACCAAAAGGCACCTTAATTAAATTTTTATGTTGTTGTAATTAAGGGGGAGCGTTGGAGAATCTAATTCTAACCATCTGTTACGTGTCAAAATCATGCCTCCAAGTGTCCTAGTTCAATTTCACTTAATACAGTTTTAGTCGAGTTTCACTCCAGTCATTTAATACTGGTGTTTCTAATGTAATCTTATTTAACTTGTTCGTAATACTGAGAAGAGTAATCCTTTGCTCCATTGTTTTGTTCTCTTCAATTTTTGTCAGTTTATTTTGGATGATGTAGAATTTTATTTTAAATTTTGATATTTTAAATTATTTAAGAATTTATTAAAATTATAAGAAGCAAGATTAATGGTTGCAATATAACATAGTATTTGTCTGTACCATTAATACATTGATTAAAGTTGTGCGGAGTGTATAAGAAGCATAATCAAAACTTCCTCTGCACTCACACAAATTATAATTCAAACAGGAAATTGTGAGGATGTTGTGCTCAATTTCTTTGCAACCCAGCAAAGATCATGGACAACACCAAGAGGAGGAGCAATATAATGGATTCAAATATGTGAATGCATCTCAATATAAACCCTACCATAACCTATTGTATTTCATTTTTCAAAAGAATGCATCATATTTTTTATCTTTTGAAAAGAATGAATCATGCAATTTTATTAAATCGACTAAAATCAAATGAACATGGAGAATAAGATCTTTTCTCAAATCCATTCCACCTTCCTCATGAACACAAATGGTGACACGCAACCACACTCCGCAAATTTCACTCCTGGAAATTATAATCCAAATGGAAAATTTTGAGGACATCTTGTTGAACTTCTTTGTAGCCTCTTTCTAGTGAAGATCATAGATGACACCAAGAGGAGGAGAAATATAATGGATTTGACTATGTTAATGTATCTCAATATAAACCCTGCCATAATTGATTATATTTCACTTGTCAAAATAATGTGTTGTACTTGATATCTTAAAAGAATGACTCAGAAAATTTTATGAAATCAACTGAAATCCAATGAGCATGAAGAACCAAATACTTTCTCAAATCCGATACATCTTCCTCATAAACTCAAATGAACACTCACAACCGCTCTCTCCAAATTGCTTCATCCGCACCCTGCAAATTGCATCCCACATCCTTCACTCCACAAATTGCTTCCTCCACACTTCTACAAATTATAATCCAAAAGGAAAATTTTGATGACATCTTTCTCAACTTATTTGCAACCTCTTACCAGCAAAGATCATAGACTACGCCAAGAGGAGGAGAAATATAATGGATTTGAATATGTTAATGCATCTCAATATGAGCTCTGCCATAATCTATTGTATTACATTTGTCAAAAAAAAAATGTTGTATTTGATATCTTGTGAAAAGAAAGAGTCGTGCAATTTTATTAAATCGATTGAAATCCAATGAGAACATAAAACCAGATTTCATATCTATTCATGAATCGTGTTTTCTTCACACTCCCCCATAATCAACTTCCTCAACACTTTGAAGGCTTTATTGTTGAATGGTGTTGTCATCGATGCCAACGGTAGTTAATTAATGCTCTTAATATTTGTTTGGATTCCATTAGTTGGTAGCTCCAATGAAAGGATGGCTAAAAACCCTAGATCTAGGGTTTAGATTCTCTAGACGATGGACATACCCTGCACTTGTTGAGGCTTTTAGAAATGAAGCTTAGTGAATTTTAAATCAAGGTCATTTCCTTTGGATTCTCCTCGTCGAGTCGATTCTGGTAGTATGTGGCACACTATGAGTGCCTTCACGGTTTTGGAGATATCGTTGTTTGAAGATGAAGTACCCATAATGTCGACAAAAACTCCAAACGGTGATGATGTGTTAGCTCTTATTTGGTCAAGTCATATGGTCAAGTAATTTGGTTCATCTCCATCAAATTAAATAATAATTTCAAAAGGTTATTTTTTACGGTTTTCAAATTTATTTTAAAATGTAATCTAAATTCAAGAAAAAATACTTTTTCTCCTTTTAAAATTCAAATTCAAAAAACATTTAAGGGATTTTTCCCTCCACTTTATTTGAAATTCAAATTTTACTTTGAGCCCCTCCAAATAATATAAAAAGGGCAATTTTCCTCATCACCAAAGTATGGATTGATCTGCATCTCATCACGTAATCGAGCTATGAAACCATCTTTGCCCTATGGAGCAGAGGTTCATCAAACTAGAGGCTTGGGATTATTTTCTTTTTTATTTTGAACTTGGGTTTTAGGTTTCATTCTTCGTTAGGGATTCAAAAAATATATCTCTATGACTCTTGGAGAATAACAAAGGAAAGAGCCCATGTTTATGTTTTCTTCAAGACTTTCTCTCATGGAGAAGTCGAGGTCTATGCATGGCATAGTTTTGGCTTAAACGATTTTTGTTGGGATAAATATTTGGTTGCAGGCCCTGTCTCCAATCTAGCAAAGAATTCTAAGGCATATATATCAATGGAAATCAAAGTCTGTAGAACAAGAGTAACATCAAAAGGTGACATTCTGAAGTAGCTAGTGGCCTAGATCTTTGAGATTCGTAAGGCTTGAAAATGTTAGCCATCCTAGACTTGTGAAGGGTTCCGTCTCTCCTCTATGAGGTTCTTTGGAACAATGAAATATTTTTTGTGGATTTTCTCCATATTCCAAAGATTTTCATGACAAGAATATGAATATGTCTTATACCTATGTTGATCCTTGATGCCAAAAGAAGAATTTTCAACCATATTCTAAAGTGGAATCAATAGTGAGTAATTATGTTTGATATTTTTCTTCTTCCACAGTGACATATCTTGGCATCCTATCTATCTATCTATCTATCTATCTATCTATCTATCTATATATATATATATATATATATATATATATATATATATATATATATATATATATATATATATATATATATATATATATATATATATATACATATATATATACATATACATATACATATACATATATATATATACACATATATGAAAGTTTATGTAACACCTCCTCCCACATTTACCCATTTTCACCAGCTTGCCTAGGGTAAACTGATGCAGGAGCATCTGGACTTAGCCAACGATATGATTGTTTGTTCACATGTTGTGGCTAAATGAGATGAATTTTATTGACTTGAAGGGTAAAAAGTCAGGTTTAATAGAGAGAGTTGGGTCTCTCGAATGTGTCTTTATATTCAGTTATTGTAATAATTAGAATATTGTATTATTTCTAGACTAAGGGATAAATTGTTAGTGTAGGTGTGTAATGGAGCTTGAGAATAGAGATTCAATTGTTAATTGATTAAAATAGGGATCGAGCTGTCAATGCAGCTAGGCTAGGATTTGACTCATAAAAGAGAAAATAATGTAATGGAGAAGGATTAGCTAAGATGATAGGGATTTGAGTGAGTAAGCGAGAGTTGAGTGATAGATAGGGTTTGAGGTTGTGACAGAGGTCAAATAAAACTGTTGTAATTGAGCCGAGAGGGCCAAGAGCTTGTAATTCCCATTTTATTGAATAAATTGTTTGTGTGCAACTGTGTGCTAATTCTAGTGCAAAAGTTCATTCGTGTTTGCGCATCGGTGTTTTGGACCCTGAACGGGTATTTTCTCTGTTTTAATGTTTGATTTATAAACCACAACCTTTATGTTTTTTTATCATAAATCGATGCCGATTTGTGTTTAAAGTGAATATCAAGATTAAATGCTAAACCTTTGTTTAAGCGCTTTATTAAATGTTTGATTTATGCATATGGTAGTATTTGGGAAAACCATAAGTGGTATCTCACGTGCCTTTCAAGTGGTAAGTGGTAATATTCTGAGTCTGTGCGATTAACTTTAGATCTTGACACATAGCAAATGGAGGAGAGAGAAAACAACCTTTCTTGCATGCCTCCGAAGTGTTAAAGACTGTGCTAGAGTCCGCGCAATGATTATTGGATCAGACGGAGTAAATAAACAATGGAAAATCAATGGCCTAGTTAGCGATTGGGGAAATTGATAGCCATTAGATCTGGAGAGAGGAGATCAATAGTGCAGAGTGAAGCACTTATTAAAAGGTAATGTCAAAGTGGGACTGGTAGTGTTTAGTGGAAAACTGAGACCCTCAAGGAAAAGTAAACCATGTATAGAATCCATTTAACGAAGTTGAATGGTTATAGAGTAACCATTAGTCTAATTTTAGCTGATCACCTTATTTCGTCAACCTCATGCGTCATTTTGGTATTAGAGCACAGAGATTGATTTTAACTGCAGTAAACATGCCACCGAGGAGAGGAGTTGGCATAGGTCAAGGAAGACCTGAAGAAAGTGCAGTTCTACTGGAGGAGATCCAGAATCTGCATACAAGGATGGACACAATGGAGACTGCTCAGAGGATAGCACCTAATGAAGGAGTTGCCAGTGCTGTAGAAGAATCTTTTGACGAAGAAGAAGAGGAGAAAAATGAGACTACCAAAGTTATCAAGATGTTGGCTAAAGTAGGTGGAAAACCAAAGGTGGAAATTCCTATGTATGAAGGGATTCTCAATGTGGAAGAGTTGATGGATTGGATTCATGCATTGGACAAATATTTTGACTATGAAGAGGTTGATGATAAAAAGAAGGTGAAATTTGTAGTTACCAGATTGAAGTGTCATGCAGCGATTTGTTGGGATGAACTAAAAACATCCAGAACAAGAAAAATAAAGTCCAAGACCAAGCAATGGGATAAAATGGTGAGTAAAGTGAAAGCTAAATTTATGCCAAAAGATTATCAGTTAAATCTTTTCAAACAGTTACAGAATTTAAGGCAAAAAGGAATGTCTATCAAAGAATATACATAAGAGTTTTATAGGTTGAGTATTACAGTAGGACATGTAGAGGATGACATGGAGAAGGTAGCAAGATACATCAATTTCTTGAGATATGACATACAGGATGAGATTAGCTTGCTGAGTCTGAAGACAATTGAAGATGCCTACCAAGCAGGTCTGAAGGCAGAAGAGAAGATGTTGAGGAAACAAAATTAGAGGAATAGAGGGAAAAGTTCAGTAAGAGGTAGAGGAACTACCAGACCAAGGTTTCAGCAACATCAGAGTGAAGCAGGAAGTTCAAGTAGTAGACCACCATAGAGAGGAGACTTTAATAGAGGGAGATTTGCACCCAGAGGAAGAGGCCGAGGAAGAGATATTTGATGTTATACATGTGAAGAATGGGGACATGGATCATGGGACTGTCCTCATAATAAAGCAACAAGTCAGAGGAATGTGAATGTGGCTGAGGCAAAGGAAGAAAAATCTCAAATTGTAGACAAGGAAGAATCCCTTGAAGTAGGAGAATCCCTATTGTTGAAAAGGGTATTGCTTAAGGCAGAGAAAGAGACTGGAGAACCAGCTTAGAGAAAGAGTTTATTCAAAACTACATGCAAATCCAAAGGAAAATGTTGTAAAGTGATAATTGACAGTGGAAGCACTGATAACCTTGTTTCTATAGAAATGGTGGACAAGCTAGGATTAGTGAAGATAGTACACCCTACTCCTTACAAAGTGTCATGGTTGCAAAAAGGACATCAGATTATTGTGACAAAACAATGCAAGGTAGAGATATAGATTGGTACTTATAAAGATGTGATATTGTGTGATGTAATGCCAATGGATGTATGCCATGTATTGCTGGGAAGACCTTGGAAGTTTGATAGGAAAGCTATTCATAATGGGAGGAGAAATACTTATACTCTGGAGAAGGATGGGAATAAACATACACTACTGCCATTAAAGGATGAAGCTGACAAAGGAACAACTAGACACAGTGTTATGCTGATGAGTGGAAAGGAGCTGTTGCAAGAGGTTGGAAAATGTGAAGAAATGTATTTTGCCATCATAGGGAGACCTAAAGTAATTTTGACTTCCACAAGCTTAGATGATTTACCTGAAGAAATCAAAACTATGTTGAATGATTTTGCTGATATTATTGTGGATGAGTTGCCAAATGCATTGCTACCAATTAGGAGTATTAGTCATCATATTGACCTAATACCAGGAGAAAGTTTGTCAAACAAAGTAGCATACAGATCAACTCCTCAAGAGAATGCAGAAGTTGGAAGACAAGTGATGGATAAAGGACTAATCAGAGAAAGTCTTAGTCCATGAGTTGTACCAACAGTACTCAGTCCAAAGAAAGGGGGTGAATGGCATATGTGTACTAATTCCAGAGCCATAGACAAGATCACTATCAGGTATAGTTTTCCTTTACCACACATGGATGATTTGATGGATTGTTTGAGTGGGTCAAAGTATTTTACTAAAATAGATCTGAAGAGTGGATATCATCAAATAAGAATTAGAGAAGGAGATGAATGGAAGACTGCATTAAAAACATACAATGGTTTGTATGAGTGGTTAGTGATGCCTTTTGGACTCACTAATGCACCTAGAACATTCATGAGATTGATGAATGAAGTCTTGAAGGAATTGTACGAAAATGGGGCACTTAGGCTTCTTCTCTAACTTACAAGAACCTCTCCCACTTCCAAAGCTTTAAATATTCCCAAGTCTTATTGATTAACCAATGCAAAATTAAATGTGTGCTTGACAATATAAGTGTATGCTTACATTTGTTTTAAATTGTTCAGATGTTGTAAATTAATTTGCTTAAACTGATATAAAGCAAATAGCAGCAATTAAAAATAGCAGATACAATGTAGCAATAAAACATACACAAAATAACAATATTAATTTGGAGTTCACCCAAAACCCTTGGGCTACATCTCCTTGAGCTCGAGTCAACTCGACTAGGCTCTCTAGGATTATGGTAAAGTCTTTCTTTTTTTAATAAGCTCATGGCTCAACTCCACTGTTTTACACAAAAATAATGGGTTTAGGCACCCTTTTATCACCTAGATTTGAAGTTCTTGGCTTTCTAGCTCTGGGCTCTGGCTCTGGCTCTGGCTCTTCAGCTCTGGCTATCTTGAGCCCTCTCTCTCGGCCCCTACGTGCCTCTGTGATCTGCTTGACCTCCAAGCGATCCTCAGCAACCTTCCAACGACCTTTCTATAGCTTTACTGCCTGTCAATCGCACTCTCAGGCTTTCTCGCCCCTTCAGCTCTCTGCGCTGCCTACTTATGCCTCTCAATCGTGCTCTCAGACTCAGCAAGCCCTCTGTTTGTTTCGTTGAATGACTTTTTAAGCCTATCGGCACTTTTCTGTTTGTTTCAGTTCTTGGGCTCTCTGGCTCCCAGTCGTTGTCCCTTCATCTTCCTTCTAGAGCGTTTAACAATCATTGTTAACGTCCCAAGGTATGGTGGCCACCTGTTTTGCAATGGAAAAGGCCACTAGTGTGTTGAAATCCCAAAGATATCATTTCTCTATTTACATAGAGAAATACACCAGAAACGATGAAAAATCCACATAAATGCCTTTTATCAGACTTGAAAATCCCTTAAATCTGCTCTATAACCCTATCAGGTCTGCCTTTATGTCACTTACTGCATCCCCACCGCTGATCTAGGAGATCTATATCTAACGGTTGAGGTTCATTTTGGGCGGTTCGTTTGTATGGGGGTTAACCACCCAAAAAGGGTGGTTTTCTCTCTGCAGGGCTTGGACACGTGGTAGCCAGTGTATGGGCTCGGGTGGAGCCCAGCCAAAACGACTTACCACCTTCGCCCCGCCTGAAATCCTTCTTGTATCGTGATTTCCCTTTGTATTTAAAAATACATTAAAACATGAAAATCCCACTCATATCAAACTTGAAATAATATAATTTGCATTAACAAACCCTTTTAGGTCCGGTTCCATTGCTTTATTCACATTTCTTTGGTTTTTCATTAATTTAACGAAAATGCAATTTACATTGAAAAAGCCCTTTTCCGGACTTGAAATATTATCAAATATCGTTTATAATTTTATCAGGTCAACCCTTTTATTGGCATCGGGGGTCATCAATCGCTGATCTCTGATATCGGCGATCACAACATCACTTGGCCCAGGGTTATGTGCATCACCAATTTCGATTCGCCGATCCTATCATCGGCGATCAGCGATCGCGTGATCGGCGATCGGCGAATCACGTGATCACAATTGCCAAGTCCAGCGTCCCGATATCTCATATATGTCTACCGCTGATCTGATTGATCGGATCAGTGGATCGAGGTTTCTTTCGCCTTTGCTTAAGTTCTACCCTTTTCCTTCTTCCGATGCGATTTCCCTTTATAAGGGTTTTTTGCCCATTTTAGGGGATTTTGCCTCTTTTTCCAAAGAACAAAGGGCAACTTCTTCTGGTGATAACTTTCACATCCTAAGTCCATTTTTTCCCATTCAAGATGCAGTATATGTAGAACGAAAATATCTCTGCAATGTGGCTATGTCCAGGAACTTCCTTGGACTTTCAGTTTCCTCTGTGAGGAACACTTAGAATTAGGAGTCTATCCAAAATCCATTTTGGATCACGCCTTCCCACTAAAAGAACTTTTGGTCTCCAAAAGACTAATATACTAATCTCAACAATACCTGAGAGTAACAACACTCTCTTCTTTAAGCCTCCCCACACTTGCCTTCCATAATGCCTCTGAACCAAAGTCTCTGACCACTTCCATTCCTAGATCGGCTGGTCAACCTGAGAAGAACTATCTTCCTCCTTGCCTTCCTGCTGAAATGGTCATAGAAGGTGGTTTGAACTTCTTTGCCTTGATAATTAATCCAAGGTGGCTCAAACAAATGTGAAGTTCATCTACTCCACAAAGCTTTCATTTGTACCTATTTGAAAAGCTGTCAACAACAACTGTTAACAATAACACAAACACAGGCAACAACTGGATGGCCTAAACTCCTACTTCAACAAAAGAAATAGATTTCTCAGCTTGTGAACACCTCCATGTATTACATCTGCATACAAATGATGGACTAGATAACAAGCCCACAAAACATTCATTTAAACAAATGACTCTTCAAGTCAAGCATGTAGAAAAAAACCATTTGGACTCTTTTTCAAAAGATGAAACACTTCATTATTACCTCCATCTTGGAGACCAAGTTAACTTCTCTCAAGTCAACATTTCATCACATGCATGTCAAAGAGATCATCCCTACAAGTTAATTACACATCAATGTTCAAAACAAGGAAAACATCAACATCCCTATGTCCATGCACATCATGCTCATGAATGCATTTCATCCTTCAACTTTCACTTAAGTACACTATACTTTCGAAGCTGAAATGAAATATAATGTTGCAGCAATAAAGTGAGTCTCCTACTCAACTTTTCCATTCACCTTCTTGGTAAGAACCTACAATTTGCATCTCATCAACAAAGAAATGCAAATAGGTCCATCAATAGAAATGCAACCTTAATTGGAAAGGAACTCTAACCATTTCTTACCAATCTAGTTCCACGGCCTTTCCTTTGTCTGCACATTAGCATCAACATGTGAATCATCCTAAGACACATCATTCATGGGAACTTCCTTTCTATTTTTGCCATCTTCTCTTTCCACTTTCTTCAGCTTTTGTGGAAGCATTGTTGGATTCAGAGTCCAACATCTTTCAGCAAGATGCCCTTACTTATGGCAGTAAGTGCAACACATGTGCATCCTCTTGACAACATGATTTTCCTTGTCCAATGGACCTTTGGAATTTTACTTCTTTTCCTTCAAAAGTTCCCTTTATGTGGCCATTCTCTTCCAACATCTAGAAACATGATGTTTATCCAAACCACAAAAGGAACATGCAATTCTTCTCCCATGCTTATGTGGAAATTTACCATGCTTTGCAAAATCAAAAGGAATATGTTTAGAACCAGATTTATACTTGCCTCTTTCACCTTTATTGCCTTCATGAGGAGGTGAAGCAACTGAAGAAGTGGCTCCCTTTGGAACACCCTCAATCTCTTCAATGCTTTCAGAGTTTCCACAACTCTCTGGTTCAAGTGTGTGCTTTTGAACACCTGCATCCTGCAAGTGATGTTTCAAGCTATTGCATTCCTCCTTAACACAATCTTCACACTCTGCAATGCAACTCCTCCTTGGAGCTATTCTAATGGTCTTCATGGTAGCTTTGGAACTCTTTCCATAATATTGTCCATAGCCAAGACCCAAATACTTAGGCCTTTCCTCAACCATTATTGGTTCAACAACACCTTGTGCATGTTTTCCCAAGCCCTTTCCTTCATAGCCCATCTTGGACATTAGCTTGGAACCTATTATTCTTTTCAAAAGAACCAATATAAGAATTCTTAGAATAATTTGAAGACAAACTGGAATGGTTTACCCCTTCTTCAAGTTGATACTTGACCAAGGCTTCTTTCGCAACAAAGAGTTGTGACTCCAAGAGCTGTGACTCCAACTCATGCATCCTCTTCAGGTTCATATTTGCAATATAAAGTTGCCTCTCCATTTCCTGCAGTCTGTTAGAAAGCAACTGCTTCTCTTCCTTCATGGAATTCAACTACTTTCTAAGTATGTTGCTCTTTCTTCCATCCTCATACATTTCACTCACCTTGTCCATCATGATGAACAAGTCTTGCTTCATGTCTCCATCAGAGAGACTTGTGATGGAGAAGGAATTTGAGGATTCACTTGTAGAAGTTGTCATTATACCAATGAACAAAAGAACTTCAAACAAGATTAGTAAAGTGCTTTATTAAGCAACCTTTTGCAACAAACCTCTTGTGCTTCAAGGATTGCTTTGTGGTCCTTTGGAATAGAAGAATGCCTTCAACCATTCTTCCTTCTTGTCCTTCCTAGACTGAGCTATCAGTAGCTTTCCCTTCACCTCTACAAACTCAAACAATAACCAGTCTGCAAGCAAGCATACAATCAACCTATGATTGTTTAAACACCTTTCAGACAAGCAATCTTTGCTTTGTTAATCAAGAATTCTGATATAACCTTCTTTGAAGGTGGGTTTAATCAAACTTAGGCTCTAATACCACCTGATCTGAAAATGGGGCACATAGGCTTCTTGTCTAACTTACAAGAACCTCTCCCACTTCCAAAGCTTTAAATATTCCCAAGTCTTATTGATTAACCAATGCAGAATTAAATGTGTGCTTGACAATATAAGTGTATGCTTATGTTTGTTTTAAACTGTTCAGGTGTTGTAAATTAATTTGCTTAAACTGATATAAAGAAAATAGCAGCAATTAAAAACAACAGATACAATGCAACAATAAAACACACACAGAACAACAATATTAATTTGGAGTTCACCCAAAACCCTTGGGCTACATCTCCTTGAGCTCTAGTCAACTCGACTAGGCTCTCTGAGATTATGGAAAAGTATTTTTTTTTACAAGCTCATGGCTCAACTCCACTATTTTACATAGAAACAATGGGTTTAGACACCCTTTTATCCCCTGGCTCTGAAGCTTTTAGCTTTCTGGCTCTAGGCTCTTGCTCTGGCTCTTGCTCTTTGGCTCTGGCTATCTTGAGGTCTCTCTCTTGGCCCATGCATGCCTCTATGACCTGCTTGACCTCCAAGTGATCCTCAACAACCTTCCAGTGACCTTTCTGCAGCTTTGCTTCCTGTCAATCGTACTCTCAAGCTTTCTCACCCCTTCAGCTCTCTGTGTTGCTTGCTTATGCCTCTCAATCATGCTCTCAGACTCAGCAAGCCCTCTGTCTTTGTCAGTGAACAGATTTTTAAGCCTATCGGTGCCTGTCTATTCATTTTAATTCTCAGGCTCTCTGGCTCCCAGTCGCTATCCCTTCATCTTCCTTCTGGAGTATTTAACAATCATTGCTAACGTCCCATGGTATGGTGGCCACCTGTTCTGCAACGGAAAAGGCCACTAGCACGTTGAAATCCCAAAGATATCATTTCTTTGTTTACATAAAGAAATACATCAGAAATACTGAAAAATCTGCATAAATGCCTTTTATCGAACTTGAAAATCCCTTAAATCCACTCTATAACCCTATCAGGTCTGCCTTTATGTCGCTTATCACATCCCCACCATTGATCTGGGAGATCTGGATCCAACAGCTGAGGTTCATTTCGGGCGGCTCGTTCGTACAGGGGTTAACCACCTGAAAATCATGGTTTTCTCTCTCCAGGGCCTGGACACATGGCAGCCAGTGTATGGGCTCGAGCGGAGCCTGACGAAAACCACATACCGACTTTGGCTCACCCGAAATCCCGCTTGTATCGTGATTTCCCTTTGTATTTAAAAATACATTAAAACATGAAAATCCCACTCATATCGGACTTGAAATAATATATATTTGCATTAAAAAACCCTTTCGGGTCCTGTTTCATCACTTTATTCGCATTTCATTGGTTTTTCATTCATTTACCGAAAATGTGATTTACATTGAAAAAGCCCTTTTCCGAACTTGAAATATTATCAAATATCATTTATAATTTTATTGGGTCCAACCCTTTTATCGGCATTGGGTGTCATCGATCACTGATTGTTGATATCGGCGATCACAACATTGCTCAGCCTGGGGTTTTGTGCATCGCCGATGCCGATTCTCCAATCCAATCATCAATGATCAGTGATCGGTGAATCGCATGATTGCAATCACCAGGTCCAGGGTCCTAATATCACATATGTGTCTATCGTCGAACCAATTGATTGGATCTACAGATCGAGGTTTATTCCGCCTCCACTTAAGTCTGGCCCTTTTCCTTGTTCCAATGCGATTTCCCTTTATAAAGGTTTTTTGCCCATTTTAGGGGATTTTGACTCTTTTTCCAAAGAACAAAGGGCAACTTCTTCTAGTGATAACTTCCGCATTCTAAGTCCATTTTTTCCCATTCAAGTTGCAGTAGATTCAGAATGAAAAGATATTTACAATGGGGCTATTTCCAGGAACTTCCTTGGACTTTCACTTTCCTCTGGGAGGAACACTTAGACTTAGGAATCTATCCAAAATCCATTTTGGATTAAGGAATATGCAGGCAAGTTTGTTATTGTTTATCTTGATGATATTCTAGTTTTTAGTAGAAGCAAAGAAGAACATCTGGAGAATCTTAAGTTGGTTTTAAGAACTCTGTAGAAAGAGAAACTACTAATAAATCTGAAGAAATGTAGTTTAATGAAAGAAGAATTAATTTACTTGGGATTTGTAGTTTCTAAATAAGGTTTGAAAATGATCCAAAGAAAATCTAAGTGATTTGAAACTGGACTATTCCAAGGAACATATTTGAGGTAAGAAGCTTTCATGGTCTTGCAAGTTTTTATAGGAAATTTATCAGAGGTTTTAGTCATATTTGTGCACCAATTATTGAAACAATCAAGGAGACTAACCAGCCATTCAAGTGGACAAAAGCAATAGACAGAAATTTTAAGTTGCTGAAGAAGAAAATCATAGATAAACCAGTTTTAGCTTTACCTGATTTTGAAAAAGTATTTCATGTTGAAACAAATGCTAGTGGAGTTGCAATTGGAGCAGTTTTGAGCCAGGAACAGAGACCAATAACATACTATAGTGATAAACGAAATGAATCTAAGAGGAAGTATTCTTCTTATGATAAATTTTTTATGTTATTGTATAAGCTTTAAAAAAATGGAGACATTATTTGCTACCAAAGGAGTTTATATTGTATTATGACAATCATGCATTACAATTCATAAACAACCAGCCAAAATTGAACCAGAAACATGCCAAGTGGGTAGAGTTTCTACAGAGCTTTACTTTTGTGATCAAACATACTAGTGGTAAGTTGAACAAGCTTGCTGATGCTTTGAGCAGGGTAAATTTCATGGTGCAAGAATTAAGAGTTGGTATTGTAGGATTTGAAGAAATGGTTGATATGTATAAATATGATTCATATTTCAAAGATATTTATACAACTATACAAAATCCAATAGTTCATAACAGGAGCCAGTGGTTAGATTATCTTATCCAAGGAGGTTTATTGTTTAAAGGTAACAAATTGTGTATTCCCAAATGTTCTATGAGGGAAAACATAATTAAGGAGAAACACAATGGAGGACTATCTGGACACATTGGACAAGACAAAACCTTTGCTCAGGTAAATACTTTTTACTGTTGGCCAAATATGAAAATTGATGTTAAGGGATTTGTTGAGAGGTGCAGGATATGTTAGCATGCTAAAGGGAGAAGCCAAAATATAGGATTGTACCAGCCATTGCCAATACCAGACCGACCATGGGATGCAATTAGTATGGATTTTGTTTTGGGGTTACCTAGAACTCAAAGGGGGGATGATTCCATTTATGTTGTGGTAGATAGATTTTTCAAGATGGCACTTTTTATTGCATGTAAGAAGACTAGTGATGCAACACATATTGCTAATCTGTTCTTTCAGAAGTTGTAAGGTTACATGGATTTCCTGAAAGTATTATGTTTGATAAGGATACAAAGTTTGTTGGGCATTTCTAGAGAACTCTTTAGAAGAAACTAGGTGCTAACCTTAGTTTTATTTCAGCATACCATCCTCAAACAGATGGATAGACTGAAGTGGTAAACAGAATCTTGGGGCACATATTGAGAAGTTTAGTGTATCAAAATCCTAAGCAGTGGGATTTAGCACTTGCTCAGGCAGAGTTTGCTTATAATGACACTCCAAACCAAAGTACTGGAATGAGTCCATTTCAAATTGTTTTTGGAATGAATCCAAGAGGTGTGTATGAGCTCATAAATTTGGGTAAACAAGAGACAAGAAGTGCAAAAGCTGAAGAGTTTACAGAGCAGATGCAAAGACTACAAGAAGATGTCAAAGGAAAATTGCAGGAAAGTAGTGGCAAATACAAACAAAGAGCTAATATGAAGCGAAGAGAAAAAGAATTCCAAGTGGGGGATTTAGTGATGGTATACTTGAGAAAAGAAAGATTTCCTGCTAAAACTTACAATAAACTAAAGATGAAAAAGATAGGACCATGTAGAATTGTAAGAAAGTTTTCAACTAATGCTTATGAAATTGAATTGCCAGAAGGAATTGGAATATCACCTATCTTCAATGTTGTAGATTTGTATCCATACAAAGAGACAGAGATAGAGCTATAGAAGGAAGCTACAGAAGATGAAGTTCAAACTTTGAACTGGGAAGAACAAATGCCAAAGACAGTCAAGAAAGAGGTGGAAGCTGTTTTTGAGAAAAGAGTATCCAAAAGAACCAAAGGACAGGTTTATTTTCAGTATCTAGTCAAATGGAGAGGACAACATGTGGAGGATGCTAGTTGGTTGACAGTAGCAGAGTGGCAGAAGTATGGAGTAAATCCTGAAAGTCTAAGGGATGATTCTTTTCTTCCCCGGGAGTCTGATGCCAGAGCATCTGGACTTAGCCAGCAATGTGATTGTTTGTTCACATCCTGTGGCTAAATGAGACGACTATTATTGACCTAAAGGGTCAAAAATCAGGTTTAATAGAGAGAGTTGGGTCTCTTGTATGTGTCTTTATATTCAGTTATTGTAATAATTAGAATATTGTATTATTTTTAAACTAAGGGATAAGTTGTTAGCATAGATGTGTAATAGAGCTTGAGAATAGAGATTTAATTATTAGATTGATTAAGATAGGGATCGAGATGTCAATGCAGTTAGTCTAGGATTTGACTCATAAAAGAGAAAAGAATGTAATGGGGAAGGATTAGCTGAGATGATAGGGATTTGAGTGAGTAAGAGAGAGTTGAGTGATAGATAGGGTTTGAAGTTGTGACAGAGGTCAAATAAAACTGTTGTAATTGAGCCGAGAGGGCCAAGGCCCTGTAATTTCCATTTTATTGAATAAATTGATTAAGTGTGCAGCTGTGTGTTAATTCTGGTGCAAAAGTTCATTCATGTTTGTGCCTCGGTGTTTTGGACCCTAAACAGGTATTTCCTCTCTTTTAACATTTTATTTATAAACCACAACCTTTATGTGTTTTATCGTAAATCAATGTTGATTCTTGTTTAAAGTGAATATCGAGATTAAACGCTAAACCTCTATTTAAATGCTTTATTAAAGCTTTGATTTATGCACATGGTAGTATTTGGGAAAAATATAACTGGTATCTCGCGTGCCTTTCAAGTGTTAAGTGGTAATATTCCAAGTCTGTGCAATTAAATTTAGAGCTCGACACGTAGCAGACAGAGGAGGGAGAAAACAGCCTTTCTCACGTGCCTCTGAAGTGTTAAATACTGTGCTAGAGTCCGCGCAAGATCGCGTAATGATTATTGGATTAAACAGAGTAAATCAACGGTGGAAAATCAATGGACTAGTTAGCGATTGGGGAAATTGATAGTGGTTAGATATGGAGACAGGAGATCAATGATGCAGAGTGAAGCACTGATTAAAAGGTAAAGTCAAAGTGGGACCAGTAGTGTTTAGTGGAAAATCAGGACCCTCGGGGAAAGGTAAACCATGTATAGAATCCATTTAACGACATTGATTGGTTATAGAGTAACCATTTGTCTATTTTTAGATGATCACCTTATTTCGTCAACCTCCTACATCATAAACATGAGCTGAGGGTCACTATGATATGAGTCAACCTCCTATGTGACCTTAAGAAAACGGAGTCGAAACCTTAATACCTTACTGACTACCTTCATGTGCCAGAAGACCTCCAAGAGTAACCCAAATCCTCCGGGTGTCCAACCCCTGAGACAAATCATTTTTTCCCTAACCTTGAGCCCCAATCGCTCTCTTACAAAGGCCTCCATGCGATTATGGGTTCCCATTCACTCCCATAGGCCTGCATCAATGTGACTGTGGCCTTTTTCTGCCATTGTTGTGCCAATGACTGTGAAAATTAAGGCTAATTTCCAAGGCTGGGGCTAAGACAATGCTTACAAACCAAAACTGGAACCAGGACTTGACCTGACCATCCCCATCCAGGACTAACATTTTTTCAAACACTTGGTAGATGTGCAACCTACGAGTCATGAATGCCAGTTTGAACATAAGGGATTGAAAACTTAGTTGAGGTTTAACAAGAAGGGTCTCTACCTTCTCACATTAGCTGTCATATCATCAATTAGGTCTTGCATTCATTATTTATTCAGGTACAAGTAGAAACATGAATTGAGCCATGACTGAGAAATGTCATATAACCATGCTTATAACCAACATACAACCAAATAAATAACCATAAGAACAACCATTAAAGCCATATAATAACTAGTACATTTCTTTACAAAGAGTAAAAGGAAACTTAGACTTTAGTAACCACATGCAATTACCAACTAGGTTTGGGACTTCCACATTCCACCTGACAATAGATTGGCTGAACCATATCTTTCTTTTAGCCAATCACCCTCGTGCCATATTCCAAGCATGAATGTGGTATCTCATGGGATAACCAAACCAAAGGCAAATAAGGGAATCTAGAGGTTAAACCACCTCCATGCTCTCCATACCGTGATCACACCTAAACTGGTGTCGATATCACAAAACCAAACCAAGCTTGGATGCCTCATAATTTCTTCACCATCCTTGAGGAATTTTCCTGTCTCCACCCTTAGGTTTTACCGTGTATCCCTCTATTTTCAGTCAAGGGATTCCTAGGCCTTCGGGAATTTACTTGAGACCACCTCACCTCGGATTCCAAAACCATCTAATAATCCAAATCTCAAATCGAGAATAATCCCATCACACCATGGCTATCTAGAAATGGAAATGCTAGGCTAAAATCAACTCTCAATCCTAGAATAATCAATCTCAACGACTCAAAAATAACCATAGACCAACATGCACATACTATGCACATCAAAACCAGTAAGGAAATCACACATGCAACTTATTACCTTATAGTATTCCTATCGAAATTGCTTGAATCTTGACTTCCTTTTCTTTCCTTGTCCTTCTTTTCTTTCCTTTCTTTTCCTTTCCTTTCCTTGCTTGCTTACTTTCCTTCTCCTCTTGGTGCTCTTCTCCTCTCTGAGGCAAATTCCAAAACTAAACTGACAAAAGGTACCAATTGATGCTCAGAAACCTTTTTATTAATGAGGCCTCTAATTTCTTCAATTTTCTTTTATTTTCCTCCATTTTCCTCCTCACATGCAACCTATGACCTTTCATGTTCCTTTTCTCCTAATTTCCATTATTTTCATAAGTAATGTGCCAAAATACCTTTTTTCCTTTCTATTGATGGTGTTGGACCCGCCAACATGTCAGGGGATCTCCCCGGTAAGAAGTCCCAATTAGACCTCAGACCATTTGGTGTAGGAGTCCCAGCAGTGGGTCGTACGGTAATGCCTTGACCGCAGTTTTGCACAAAGGCAAGTCAGATGACCCTGTTGGTAGCAAGGGTGTGACGTATGTAGTAAGTCAAGGAAGGTGTATGAGAGGTTCTAACACACAGAGGGTGAGGTGAGTGTGCCCCTTGGAAATCTATGATAGCACATAGTTAAGAAGGGAACACAAACGCATAGATGCATCACAACATGGAAGGAAAGTTATCTAGCGATCTAAATTGATGGTTAAACCAATAGCACATTTCAAAAATCTTCATACATACGTATGCATAAATAGCTACACATACATGCGTAAGAAAATAGATACATATATCATTTAGAGTACTCAAGATAGCTGAAATACAATACAACATATGCATGAAATGTGTTGGAACTATTATATTAAGAAGTTTAAGTTCTAGTCATACAATACATCCATGTCCATCCACTAATTCCGACAGCGGAACATTACAGCCGCAATTGCGTACTCCTCCAAAGAGATATACTAGCTCTATGCAGTGGAGAAGCCAAGGCGCGTTACAATATTATCCAAGCTTTATCTAATATAGTCCTCTGGAAGATTGGATGACCAAAAGCCTATACAATGAGTTATGAGGGACTATTTATAGCAAAGGGTGCGGTGGCCCTTGACATTCCCCTTTCTGACAGTGCATATACCCTCATGACTCTTAATCTACTCTATGACTGTTACATCCAACTATCGACACTTGAACTTACACTTGACAAGACATTACATTACAATGCACATGTACCCATGTGAGACAAAATCTCTTGAGCAAGCCATGCAAGACATCGCTATGACTCGGAAAACTTTTGGAAGACCATCTCTTCGACATCCTCATGGTGGTCGACAGTAGCAAACTGATGCCAAGATCGGTAGTCCATGATGGTGTATGTGTACTCTAAGGTGACATCCTTCTGGAACCTAACTCTTGCCTCCATAGCATCTGGGCACACTGCTTGGGCTCCTCTATCCAACTCATCTGATAGCATGCACATCATTGTCTTGAGTGCAGCTGGACTAGCAACATACTCGTGCATGGTTTCTGCATTAAATGACAAGTCTGGGCTAGTGGCTATGCGCATCAACTCGTCAAAGTACAAGCCAAGCTCTAGTCAGACATGTGCCTTTGTCTTTGCTTGGGTGAGTGTCCCAATAGATGGGATCACATGTGCGCACACAACAAAATCCATTCTCTTGAATGCATGTGCATGGGAAGTCTATAGACTAGTGATGAGTTGTGGGAGCTTTTCATAGTTCCGGATCAGACTCTGGATGCGTGCCTTCAGCTCGACCGCTCTGGGCTTCATCATCTTAGGAAACTAAAGTGGGCCTCCCTTGTATCTCATCATCCATGTTTGCATGTAATCAATAGCAGCATGCACATTCGACAAGATACATGCTCTCCTAGCACATCGCTGCTGCCACCCATTGAAATGGATGACTGCCTTATGCACAGTACCAAACTTGGAATATAACGCTCGCATGACTGTGTCAAGAGACAATAATTCATCTAGTATTTCCTTCTTCAATTCTTCTCGGTGGTTGAAGGGAAATTACCCCTAGAGTCCTTTGGGCTGAGACTCTACCAGACTGAAAATTGCTTATACAAAGAAACACACACACACAGCCATCTTTTTTACTTTTAAGCAAATTCTAATGTTTAGGGTACATACCTAAGGTCCGACGTTCGAGAAGACCGTTAGGGTGCAAACCCTTCTTGGAGTTCCCTTCTTCTTTCTCTGACCTGCAAGACAAACAAATCAAAGAACACAACAGTACATGTATAGAAGTTTATGTATAAATCATCTTTATGTTATAAAGTTAGTTATAAAAAATCTTTAAGTAACTACTTTCATAAGAATTCAACACAAGAATCTCATAAGCATAAAGAAAGATTATTCGGGAACAAAGACGTGTTTCTTCATATATAAAGGCAAATAAAGTACATATATCGGAAAGATATCACCTGAACACCTTCAGCAGGCTCCAAGCAAGCTTCCTCCCAGATTCGTTCCAGCCTCCAGCCTCCAGCAAGAGCTCCTTCCAAGTCTTACTCAATGATGATGTCAAGGATGAATGATCACCAATACACATGGAAACAAGGGTTTCCTATGCAAAATGGGGGAAGTGCAGGATGCACCAAGGACTTCAGACCTGGTCTAAGGGAAAAATCTCAGCATAATAATCTTGCTCTCCTCTCTCTCTCCTTGGCCTTCCCTTTGATGTCTTTTTATACCCTCTCCAAAGTAGTTTTTTAGTTAGGAGTTGGTTGGGAACAGTTAGGCCACGGGCACTAACAGGTGATCCAGCAGGTAAACCCGCGATCACCGCCCGAAAAAGAGGAAATTATATTTTTTTTAAGTGTTTTAATAGATACACGCGGGTTGGGTATGACAGAACCGCGTGTACACGCGTTTAACACAGGGCAAAGTCGCGTATAGGGAATAAAACACTGTTTTTTAAATTTTTGGACCAGGTCTGGAAGGAGGGGTTGCCCTAGGCCATAAGTGCAGCATCACAAACCATAAGAGTGAGATTTGGAGCTATAACAGATGCCCCCTAATGTATGAGGTCAGAAGGGGAACATGATGGCCGAAATACATTAAGTAAGTACAAGGAAAGGAACTCTGCCGAAAAACCGAGGAGGACTTCACCAGAATTCAGCCTGCCAAGCCACCGAAAGGAGATCAGAAAGAAACACTGTCTGAGGCGGGCATACCCATGCTCAGGAAAAGTAAAGCATGTCCGCATATCAAGTACAAGCGGATCCACTAAGTATACAAGTATAAATGACTGTAAAAATACATAATGGATCATCTGATCATAATGAGTAAGTACATGTCTGAATATCACATATAAAACTGTCAATGATGCTGAAAGATGCAACGGATCACTGAAATCAAAGACTGATCCCATAAGGTACCAACTGAACATGATGGAATAGGATGGCACTACACTGCAAACTCAGGTGCCAGCATATAGAATGTCGCCATGACTGACTGCAACATATAAGGTGGAATGGTATCAACTAGCAGCAACAGGAGCAACTCTCAAGTGAACCAATGAATGCTGATACAACCTGAGGTCTTCACCGACCGCCGTGGTACATTTCTACACCATGGGAATAAATGATATGAAGTCGACCATGTGAGAAATCGTTTGATTACCGGTCATTGATGTATACCGTTAACAAACGCGAGACTACCCACCGATAATGATAATGAGCGTCAAGGTACCCAGTACAATCTAACAAGTGTGAATAGATGAGCTGAAGTCGAACACCTGTAAGAATCTATCAATCAGGAGACAATGATGGTTTCCCACTGTCGATAGCGAGGAATCTGCCACTAATGACTGCAAACCCCAAGGTACTGCCAAATGGACTCTAGATCTTTGCCCCAGAGCAATGAGTCGGAGTCGATAGGGAAAGATCCGCTAGAAGGAAGGCATTAAGGCATCCTCCATCAATCTAGCGCGAGTGTAACCCGTAGGCCAATAATGTGGAAGGAATCGGACGAAAAAGATGTAGTAACCCAACCGAAGTACGTTTCCGGCGTACACAAGATGTGGCTAGCGCACGGCAGAAACCCTCTGAACCAACCAATAATGAAAGCTGACACAGAGGCGAGGTATCCACCAATAGGGTCAAATGGAAACCAAGGTACTGCACGAATCCCAATGTGTGATAATGTATGCTGATGTCGAACACAAGGGAAACCACTCAGTCAAAGACCCATGATACTGATCGATGTTGAGCACAAGGTGACCTATCAATAATGAAAATAGGGCCAGGGTGCGGTCTCTAGGTCTACCCTCAGAGCAATGTGTCGTCGTCGATAAGGACAAGACCCGCCAGCAAGAAGTCAATGGGGACCTTCTCAAACCGGCACGAGTGAAGGACCAATATAACTGATGTGATGATAGACATGACACTGACAACCAGGGATGGCCGACTGAAAAATGAGTCAAGAGACACCGCAGAAAGGCCGACTCAGGCTAACTTCCCTTGAACAAAAGCACGACTCAATGTGACTATGTGGCAGCATATAATGAATCTGTATAAGTTCGTCATGCAGGAGGCACGAACGAACCCTCCATATGATTGGAAGAGATAACCAATCGGGGGAGAACTGATTCGATAACAAGGTTATGGCTTACCTAAGTCAAACTAAATCCCACCCATACGGAGGAGACTTTGTTTTGAGTGCTTTGTTCAAGGGCGACATGACTGACTCTAGCTGCCAACAATAAATGGAAGTAATGTCCCTGTTCCCGCTCTTTTTGGAATATTTAATTTTTTTGTCTTTTTCTGATAAGCCGGAAAAAGAATAAAAGAATGCTATGGTACAGTGGAAAGAACGAGTGTCGGTGAAACAGATGATCTAGTTCCTGGGAAAGGAACGTTCCTATGCTCAATGCAGGGAGGTGAAAAATTGGTCAGTGACACTCAGAGGTATGTCCCTTCCACGGATCTGGGTATGTCAAGCTGCAGAGGTCAAGGGTATGCAAGGTTGATTTTTGCAGACGTCATGGTCAAAAGTGGGCTTAAACACGAGTCCAAGTGAAGCCGGCTATAGGCCAAAAGGTGCAAATGGTCAACATGCAATGCAGAAGTACAACTCAACACACATAGGAGCCTCTAGGGTATAAGGCCAGAACGAAGCGAAGAAGCAAAGAAGAATGAGTCTTCAACGCATAAGTCATGGCGGGACTACAGAGGACTCCCGAGCCTACTCAAAACGAAGCAGCATGGGCAACAAATGTCAGTGAGGTGCTAACTAGGATGCCCATGTAAAAGGATGGCTCTACCATCATGTCATGATTTAAAGAATCGGCGAGTGAAAATGGCTTGCGAACCATAACATGATGGGGTCGACCCTACGGCAGATGTATCGGTCAAATGGAGGCTAGTATGCATAATGCAACGGAAAAATGGTGTCCCTAACCTATATGCCAGTGAGAACACGATACCTGCCATGACGGGTCAGCAATCATGGAACCGTCTCGAACCGTCGAAAAATGTCCAAAATGTCCTGAAAAACAACTCAATCTCGACATTCCAAGCTCCCAAGTTAAAAGTGACATGAAACCAAACAAAATAAAATTTTGAAAAAATTTTGCATTTTCAAAACTTATAAAAAGAAATTTTGGACTTACCATTTTCACCGTTTGACTTGGAGAGCAAATTGTGGAGCAAAAGGAGCAAACTTTCCCCGTGACTTATTCAACCGTTCAAACGTGCCGAAAACTTCCAGGTAAGCACTAAACTTGTCTTGCAATCAATTGTGATAGTTTTTAGGAAGTTTAATTAATGTTTCACCGTTAGATTTTTGCAAAAAATTGCTCTGCGGCGTACACGCGGGTTGGATGTATATAAATCGCGTATACGACGGCCCTACACGCGACTGTGTATAGGGTAAACCGCGTGTGCGCAGCGAAAAATTTTTATACAAAAAACTAATGGATGAAAATGATTTTTTCTTCCAGGATGACTCTCACATGGCGTGAAAGAGAGCACTCAGCTGTAGATAATGAAGTTATGGAGAATGATGAGGCATTAGATGCCTTATGGGGATGCGGATTGTTAAAATTCTTCAAGTTGCCGAATATGAAAGCAATGTGCGTCTGCTCGAGAGACTTATTGATTATTGGGATGTCGAGGAAGAAGCTTTTATGATTGATCAAATGCCACTCAGGATAGAAGTGGAAGATATATATTTCATCACGGGCCTTTCCCGAAGGGGAGAGGTAGTCCACTCCCGGGGCAGGACCCGGAATAGTCTTAGCGTAGACGACTATGTACAACTTTACTGCCCAGGTCATCGGAAGGTCGGGAGTCAGATCTCGATCCCACACGTGGCGAGTTTGTCACTGCAGATAATCCTGTTCACCATAGCTCGAGTGAACGGGTCATCTTCGCTACATCAGGCATCACGAGTAAACATGAGCGTAGCAGTGGACTGTCTCACCACGGTGTTTGACTGGTGTACTCCTCTACTTGCCAACATGAAGGAGCAGCTTGCTTCTATCAGGAAGGGACAGACCAAGAACTTTGGGTACGGAACCATTTTATGCACGTTTTTCTTCGAGAAGGTTCCCGCACTCCGCCCCAGGGTAGCAGTTCCCATCAGTAGTCCACGTGATCCACGTATGGGCCGGTGGGCTGACTTGATGAAACGTCTGGGGGGTGGGGAAGTGCCCAGGAATGCATTCGACGACGACTTTTTTGCTTGGTGGGAGCAACAGATCATCGCCATAGACGACTACCCCTATGCTGGACTGGATTTCCGAGGAGATCCTGACCTAGTGCTGCCACCAGATGCAGCATGGGGCGAGATCGGTAAGATTTTTTTGATTTTTATGATTTTATGATTTTTAGGATTTTTCAAGCATAATGATGAACTTTGAAAAATATATTTTTTTTGATGAGATTCAAATGACTGATATGATGATCATGTTCCAGACATTGGGCCTGTGCGACCAGATGGATTCCCACGGCACGGACGGCGTGGCCGAGGAGCCGAAGAGGCGGCTGCGGATGCGGAAAGGACCCTCGCCAACGTCCAGCGACACTTGGCGAGATTGAGCTATCAAGTACCGATGGCCGAGATAGAGGACCTTCCTCCAGATATGCAGCGTCATGTGGTTGGGATGCCACGTGACTGGGTTCGCGTTTTTCGGCGCGTGGCCAATGCTATAGTTAGTTATTTAGCTGCTCATCCAGAGCCGAGGCATTAGATATGCCTGACATGATTATGGGCATTTGAGTCCCAATTTTGTATATTTTTGGACACACATATGTACACTCGAGACGCTTTGCGATATATATATATATACAGTTTGACTTTTTGATGCATGATTTTATGATGATGAATGATTGATATGCCAATCTAATGCTTGATTAGCGATAGAATCAGCTAACCAATTTTGAGATCTTGGAATGTGAAAATAATTAATGTAAGTAAATGATCTTTGCAACAACCTCACCCTTAAATATTGGCGATATAATGATGGATCTCTAACCCGATAAATGTTATTTAACTGAGACACTATCAATTGAGAATCAAGATACACTACCAACGAGTCGATCCCAAGAGAGATTGCCTCGGATAATAAATTGATAACAGCTGTATACTCGGCCATATTGTTTGAAGCAGGACTGATACACACGCCTCTCGATGTCATCAACTGACCAGTTGGGTAATAAAGTACCCAAGCTGCGGAAGCAAGATTCCGAGTGTGCCGACTAGCACCATCGGTGAATCCAAAATAAACCAAATCACCCATCAACACCTGCCAAAGCAGACCAAAAGTGCTGATATCAGAAAAACGCTCGATAAGATATGTACAAATATACATAAAATACAAAGAAGCCATTGCCTGGTAAAACTAAGCAAAACACTTCCTGAGGTAGAGCCCGTCAGGGGGCTCCGCCAACTGACACCTAGGGATGTTTATAGGTACGACGATCGAACCAATCAATATACTCTCTTCGGCAAATAAATGTGTCGGAGCCAAAGGGACCGTACAAACATCACTAGTCGAACTGGAGGACCGAGATTCTACTTCATGCACAGGGGAATGAAAGTATAACCGACGATGTAAATCTTCCAAAGGTCGATCGACGGCCGTCATTGCTTCGAATATCGCTTCATCCGATGGAAAAACAATATCCGAGCAATCCGATGCAGAGGTGGAATCAGGGGTCCGCAAATGAGCCACATCACCATCTATTTCTTTCCCAGAGGAAATAGTAGAATGGTTATCTACAGAGTTATCGATAGATTCACATCTAGGTTCTGCTGTAGACATAAGAGATTCTATTTCACCCACCTTGTCGTCACCTGATGTGGTCACAGATGAAGCTAAGGTTCCAGGATTCGAAGAATAAAGAGTTCGGACAAACTCTCTCCGTAAAGGATCCCTGGAGGATGAAATTGTATCTATACCAGCTGTAGGAGGGGGAAGGTTAAACGTACCCATCAATGAAGAATACATCCCGACTCCTAGACTCGCAATAGGCGGACGGGGGTTACCCACTAAAGGAATGGTAGAGTCAGAGTTTGCTTGAGAATCAGCTGGACAATAGTCCAATTGGTCAACCTTAACGATTTTCCCCTCATAAGGAAAGCAAATGACACGAAATAGAGTCGAAACAACGGCTTCCATCTCGTATACCCAGTTCCTTCCTAATAGGAGATTATAATCTAGGTTAGCGTCTATGACTTCTACTTCAATATTAACGACCTTTCCTCCAACACATATAGGAAAAGCCGGGATAATCCTGTACTGTCTATGAGAGTGACCATCAAATGCTGTCAATAGGGTGGGTGAAGGAACAACCGTCGGTGATCCAATGGCCTTCCAACATGACATAGACATGACACACGTGGAAGCTCCCTCATCTACAACCGTCCGGAAAATATTCGTTTTCTGGTAGGTAGACTTTATCTGGAAAGCCATGTGATGAGGAAGTCTCTTTTTGACATTACTCATATCAAAAGAGAGAGCTAAGGAATTACTTGGATCTACTGCCCCCATTGCCAATAGCAAGGCACTTCGTTGAGTAGGACATGTCTGGAGAACCTCTAACGCGGACATAGCACATGGACTCTGAGCCAGATCCTCGACAATGGAGTAATTCTGGGCTGCCCTAATATTAGGGTTGATAGTCGCGCGTTTAGCTGAACCTTTCGGCACCCGAGGTATAGTCTCAACAGAAGGTCGCTCAATATGAAGTGGGTTGTTAGTTTCGGGAACTGATTTACCCTTAGAATTTTCACCTTCACCATAATCGCGTGACCGTGTGGCCACATTAGCGTGAGCACCCATCATGAAAACATTTGATGACTTGTCCCCTTCCTGGTTGCCCCCTGCGGAGGTACCAGGGTTCGAACTTGCGCCAGCAAGAAGTTGCTGCCCTTGGGGAAACGGGTTAGTTAACACAGCTTGCGAACTAGAAGTCCCTTGCTGTCCTAACAAGCGCTGAGCGTCTTCAATTCTAGGGCAGAGATGAGTTAGATGGTCTCCTTTGCATAACTTGCAAGGAAACTTAACTTTCTTTCTCGACTCATTTCCACCACCACCAGCGTTGTTGCCGGATTTATTTGCATCGGGCTTCCCATCCGAGTTCTTCTTTTTACCACGTCCTTTCTTTTTCCCATTGGAATTTTGATTTCCTTTGGGGTTATCGGATTGGACGGCGTTAATGGAAGAATTTTGGGAAGCAGGAGGATTAGACATTGTGACTTGGTTGTTAGGAGCAGTTTGTAATGACAACTGCTGCAATTGATTCAACAAGTTCACTGTAGTCGAGTCTACAGACCCCACGATACCATCCGCATGCGGACCTGGCTTTGGCTTAGCTAAATCAACCTTAGATCCAGGAGCATCTGGCAAGTACTTTTGGAGGATCCCAGACTGAGAGTAGATCAGTTCTAACTGCTGGGCCCTGAAAATGGCTTGCTCCTCAGAATAGACCCCAGACATGGAGACATCCTTGGAGATCTCAGGTTGCAAAGACTTCAAAAACCACTCTAGACGGTACTCCGGAGGGATTTCGGCTTTAATGAGCCTTTTTCTCCGTCTCCATTCCTGTATGTGATCAGAAATGTGGGTTGCCTTATCCTGACGAAAGGTAGCCAGAAGTTCAGTTCCGGCATCATAGCGGACAAGCAACTGAAAGTGATTCAAGAAGATATTAGCTAAGTCTGCGAACGATGTAAAGCTGCCCCCTGGCAACTCTATGTACCATTTAGCCGCATTACCAGTCAAGGTGCGCTGAAAAAGTCTCAACCTAACCGAATCTTCGATGAGGGAGTTAGATGAGCACCACAAATGGAATGTGGTTACATGATCGCCCGGATCTTCACCACTCTTCCCTTCGAATTTTGGGATGTCCGAAGGGAGTTTGGTTGGGACCGGAGGCCAGGCCGGATTGTATCTGATAGGGTCGTTCGTTAGCTTAGTGAGATCTGGCAAGTTTAACGTTGCCAGAAATGGAAGCCTAGGAGGACCTAGGGGATTCCACCCAGACTGGGCAGAACTCCCCAAGTTCTGAAAAGATTGTCCTGGGATTTGAGAGGCACCAGGCTGCCCCAAGTGACCAGTAGAACCAGCTGAACCAAAGGGCAAGCCTTGTGGTCCAGCAAAATTCGGAGTTTGACCAACTCCTGCTGTATAAGCTCCATAGCTTGCAAAGTTTCCTCCTAAAGAATTGTAAGGAGTCGATAACCCCTGATATGGGTTCCAAGCCGAAGCGAGGGGAGGAATACTTTGAAACATGCTAACCGTGGAATACGGCCTACTTCCTTGTTGGCCAATGAATGGATTCGCAGTTCCTGCGTTACTAGCCCCAGGGTTATTCCAACCTTGGAAAGGATTGCTGCTTTGTCCTACTGAAGAAAAAGGCATGGATCCTACCGTTGGGTTGGAATGTGGAATATGACCACTTCCAAAAGGAAAACCCTGAAATGAAGCCGATCCGCCCATCATGGACGTAGCGGCACTGAACGGAACTGACGGAATACCCTGTGATTGGGTGCCAAAAAGGAAGGAACCAGTACTAAAAGCATTGGTTTGGGCATTTCCACTCGTGGACGGAATGGAGGTAGACCCAACCAAAGATGTGCTAGCAAACGATCCGAACAAGGAAGCGGAGGGGATGGAAATGGTTCCTCCCCCTTGCACCGATGTTGGGGTTTGCATAGTCGCAGCACTCGTGGAAGCCATGCTTCCAGTAGTGATCATAAATGGTAAGCGCGTAGCGTAACCTGGACTCGCTGGTCTATATAATGGAGGCCCAACGTATTGCAATACGTCTGGGTAACTAGATGGTAGTGGAGAATTTGGAATCACTAATGATTCTGAAAGTTCTTCTACCTCTACGTTATCCTCCGCTTGAAAGCGAACTTGAGAAAAGACTGGAGCGTCCCTCTCTTGTTCAAAAGTACCAGGCCTTGCTTGGCCGCTAATATCCCCGAGAGGAGGATCAATCCCCGATGCGTCAGCCGGCGTGGGACGGACCCCACCGGTAGTATTCCCTCTGCGCCTTCTAGGAGAAGGCTCTAAACTAGGTGGCGAGAGACCACGAAGTCTTCGAGACCGTCTTGGAGACCGGTCAGCCACTTTGAATTCTTTTGTTAAGATCTAACTAAAGACTCAAAAAAATTAAAAGCTAAGCCGACTAGGAGCACAGAGCACACAGTATAAAGTTCCTAAAGATACAGCCAGTCAAACAACTTTCAAGTATTTCCGCTCCGGGTGATTGAGACCGGACACCAAAATACGAGAAAGTGAATCAAAGGGCCTTCCGAGGATAGTCTGGGATGATGAGGGCCCAGTCCTATCAGCGAAGGTATCAGAGGAAGTTACGCTGACCTCCTAACAACAGTCTGCGCCGGTGCAAGCCCCCAAGCTTCGCAAGGGTGCCCTCCGGAAGTACTGTCGAGAGTGATACAACGTCGACCTCAGGTGCCACGGGATTCCCCTCCGCAGCCACCTATGCAGATCCCTAGGAGAGGCAACTATGGGTACCAACTCGTCGCAGAAGCCAGGCGGAACAGTCGTGAGGTAAGTTCGGACAAGTAGGAGAGGGGGTATCTCTCTTCCCTGTCTTCACAGACCCTCGTGCTTAACTCCCAGATCCGGAGCTTTCCTGGTCTCCCTAACGCTATTGGATTTACTCTCTTTAATCAGACTCTTATGTTTGACGTTTTGTGTGGCCTTGGAGAGTTAACTCTCCACTCGCCTAATCCAAGGCCCTAAAATCCTAAACTTGTTGGTGTAATAACTAAAACAAAAAGTTCTAGTGGATTTTAATTAAGCGCTTGATTTTATTAGGCTGTTCTTTAAGTCAAAGGTAATGGAGGTGAAACTTGTGGTGTTTTATGGACGCAAAAGAAATTAATAAAACCTAGCTACATGCACATGCACTTTTGTTTTCGATGAATAGCAATTTCTATGAGGTTCAGAAGGCACTTGTAATATAAACAAAATTTTTTTCCTTTTTCTTTTCAGACTCCACACTCACAAAAACTAACAAAACTAAATATGCCTAAAAAGAGATGCAAATCTTTCCCTAATGCAAGAACTAAATGTGGATGCACGATTCAAAGACTACTCTAAAAACAAAGAAGGAAAGTTGCTGCTTTACCAAATTTTGTCTTGCCACTGAAATGCTTAGATAGAAGATGATTTGTTACTAATCATTTCGTCCAAACAATAAAAACAAGTTTTAAGATAAAAAACAAAGCACTTTCACTTCGCAAAAAAGGAAATCAGATGAGAAGCAAGTTTAAGAAAGCGAAACTCAAAAACTTTCAAAAGATTTTCTTTCAATCAAACCAAAAAGTCTTTTTCAAAGGAAAACTCTCAAAAAAAACTGACACTAATGATTGATAAACAAGCCACCAAACACTTTTGTGAATTGACACCTTCCAAATGATGAGAACTCAACAAAAATAAAATGTGTTCGAAATCGCTTTTGACAATCAAAAGCAGCAATGAAAGTCCAAGAAATCAAAAGACAAGTTTCAAGGAAATGGTAACAAACAACTTTCCCGAAACGAAGGAGCAAATGGTCATAAAAATGATTTCGTTAAGCAAACACAAATGTCATGAAAACAAAATGGACACAAAGATTTTAAGACAATCTTCCCACTCTGCCGAAACAGAGCAATCAAGATTCTTAAACAGAAACCTTGTGTGTCAAAAATCAATGACGCTTGCAATCAACGAAAAACAAGACTAGCACTCCTTATAACTAGAGAGAGTTCGAAACAAGATGCCCCCTGTTAAACAGAGAACTGTCACTGGGACTTGACTGCTTTAAACTGACCCAAACCACCAGACAGACATTCAGCAAAAGAAAAATTATAAATCTTGAAAATTATGTGATATACGCGCCTGCAATTATTTGCAGAATGCGTGTACACGCGACTGTAACTAAGGAAACCTGCGTATATGCGGGTTTACTTAGTGAAACTTGCGTATATACGCTTCTGTAATCCAGAAAAAGTGCGTATATGAAGTGTTTCAAGAAAAATAAAAAACACAAACTGAAAAACTGGAAAAGCTTGGAGTTCAAGAAAATATCAGACAGTCAGAACCAACAAACAGAGGGACTGAGCCTTGATTGGCTTGAGGACTACCCAAACTAGGAACAACAAGAGTGTTGTCCCCAGCGGAGTCGCCAATTCTGGTTGAAGGGAAATTACCCCTAGAGTCCTTTGGGCTGAGACTCTACCAGACTGAAAATTGCTTATACAAAGAAACACACACACACAGCCATCTTTTTTACTTTTAAGCAAATTCTAATGTTTAGGGTACATACCTAAGGTCCGACGTTCGAGAAGACCGTTAGGGTGCAAACCCTTCTTGGAGTTCCCTTCTTCTTTCTCTGACCTGCAAGACAAACAAATCAAAGAACACAACAGTACATGTATAGAAGTTTATGTATAAATCATCTTTATGCTATAAAGTTAGTTATAAAAAATCTTTAAGTAACTACTTTCATAAGAATTCAACACAAGAATCTCATAAGCATAAAGAAAGATTATTCGGGAACAAAGACGTGTTTCTTCATATATAAAGGCAAATAAAGTACATATATCGGAAAGATATCACCTGAACACCTTCAGCAGGCTCCAAGCAAGCTTCCTCCCGGATTCGTTCCAGCCTCCAGCCTCCAGCAAGAGCTCCTTCCAAGTCTTACTCAATGATGATGTCAAGGATGAATGATCACCAATACACATGGAAACAAGGGTTTCCTATGCAAAATGGGGGAAGTGCAGGATGCACCAAGGACTTCAGACCTGGTCTAAGGGAAAAATCTCAGCATAATAATCTTGCTCTCCTCTCTCTCTCCTTGGCCTTCCCTTTGATGTCTTTTTATACCCTCTCCAAAGTAGTTTTTTAGTTAGGAGTTGGTTGGGAACAGTTAGGCCACGGGCACTATCAGGTGATCCAGCAGGTAAACCCGCGATCACCGCCCGAAAAAGAGGAAATTATATTTTTTTTAAGTGTTTTAATAGATACACGCGGGTTGGGTATGACAGACCCGCGTGTACACGCGTTTAACACAGGGCAAAGTCGCGTATAGGGAATAAAACACTGTTTTTTAAATTTTTGGACCAGGTCTGGAAGGAGGGGTTGCCCTAGGCCATAAGTGCAGCATCACAAACCATAAGAGTGAGATTTGGAGCTATAACACTCGGGTGGATGCTGTAACCAATTCTCCTCCTTTCTTGGTCGTCTATAGCTCCTTAGCCATTTGCTCATTTTCAGCTAACAAGAAGCAAACACTCGAGCTAGTGGCTTCAACATATTATCCAGTGGCATTGACCAATGTTGTTGGTTGTTTGCGCATATCAAACATGATCACTCATTCCTAAAACTGCGCAGGAGATGTATGGTCCTCCGGAGTTGACACTCTTTGAGATTGCACAACTATATGTTGAGACCCATTGAATGAGATGTTGTGTATCTCTCCTTCTAGCTTATCTCTAAGGATCTCAGTGTCTCCTTGGTCACTGGGGACTTTCTCCTCTTCTAGATGCGGCGAAGCTGGTGGGTCGACCTATTGGTGGTGAGGCATGAGGTCAATTTCTTTCTCTAACTCGTATTGCTCCATATTCGTATCCATTTGTTCAAGTGCTTTCTCTATCTCCTAAGCGAAGTCCTCCTCCTGCGATGGTTCACCCTGTCTGCCTGATGCCAGCTGTTTTGATGAGTCTACTATCTACATAGGCATAGTTTCATCTATCTGTACAAGTTGCGCCCCCTGTTTTACCTATTCCTATTGTGCTTCTCCTTTCTGCGCAGCTCTTGTTCCTTTCGGAATAGCTCCCTCAACTCATGCAACTCCTTCTTTGTTTCCTCCATTCTCCATTTCTCTCTCTGCCTTTGCACATTTATCTTGTTGCATTGTTTACTCTTTTCCTCTATGGCCAAAGTTGCGTTCGGTACAAGTGGGTCTACTTGGAACTTGCATCTTTGCTCTTCCTCCATGTGGTCAACAATGTTCCTCTTTCCCTTGTCATGCACTACTATGTTTGCCTCTGCTACTACTGTTGCTTCTGGTGCTTTCTGGGATGTTGCTTCATGCTCCTTCGCTATCCATTCCATAGCAAGGCTAATCGGTTCACTGAGTCTAGAGGAGTTGTAAAAATATCTCCATGGGTATTCCTTTACCCAATGAAATTCCCCGTGGATCCAATTAAACTGTACTCTCACACAGTGATCTTTCACAAGACAATGCAGGTCATATAGACTGTAACTTCAAAGGTCAAATAGATACTTTTTGATCTACTTTGCTTTGACATCTACATGCTTGAAAATCGGTATCTCGTATAACCCGATTCGCAACGGAAGAGTGGGTCAAGGTGCCTTCTTCTTTCGGTGTAGCCTACCTGTCAATCTTGTCAAGATGTGATATGATACTTCCTGCATGATGAGCTTGTCCAAGGAAAAATTCGGTAGAACATGTGGAGGTTTCTCTGTGTTGTACATCTGTATGAAGGTGTCAGATGGTGAGGCATACCAATCAGCTATATCGATCAGTGCCTCCATTTCTTCCTTTGACATGCAGGGTGGATCATATTCAAATATCATCTTGTAAACCAACGTGAAAAAATGATCGGACAACTGTCTGATAACTCCTCTAAAGTTGCATTCGGACAACATCTTACAATAAGTGTTCACATCAATCTCTGCCAGTTACCATGTCCACCTCAAGCCCAGGAACTCCTGATGGACACAGATTGCATCCAAGATGTAAGCGGACATGTAGATTTCTGCTTGCATACCTTTGGGCGACTATCGAGCCCTTATTACCTGTTCCTTCAGCCGATGAGCCAACATGTCAGACCAGTTGCATGCTTTGCCTTCTCATGGCAGTTGATCCAATGTGATCACCTAACTCTGTGGGAAGGTTTCCATGATTTCTTGGCCATATAGTGGACATGCAAAGATGACCAAGTATTGATATGCCTTCCACAGTATCTTCGTCTTATAGACCTAGTTGGTTGTCATCCTGAATTTAGTTGGCTCCTTCACCCAGTTCTTGAAAATGTCTCTAGAGTTGGCATTGTTGTTGGGTATGCTGAAGGGAGTCTCCATGTTGATCACGGGCTTCGACATCTGATACATCTCATCATAATCCTATGCCTTGAAGGTAGCAATCTCCATCCCATTTACACTACTCAATGTCATCATCTCAGGATTAGTGTGCTAGATGATCTAGTGTATCATGTTCGCGCATGGGAGCACAGGATACTTGCATGCAATCCGGTATGAGTCGGACTTATGGATGTTCACATAGACTTGGCGGTCTTCGAGGCCTTCAAGAAATGTTCCTGCAAATGAATGATTGACCTCTTTCCATTTCATCTTGATGTCCTTGTCTACAATCAACTCGGTATATTCATAGATCGGTAGACTTGCAGACACTTGCTCAATTGCTACTCCAGTTGCACTTTTGTCGGTGTCCTTTGATCCTGCTCTCTTGGAGGCCATTGATCCTGAACTGTTAAGAGGTAGACGAACACATGCTATATCTGGAGACAAAGTGACACGCATGTCAAGAAACATGTGAGCGAAAACCAAAGAAAATTTGAGGAACGACATGCAACATACCTAGGGATTGACTGGGAAGGATTGCGTAATTTTTCCTAGGAGGCTGGGAAATTGGCTACCAGAACTATGTCAAAGGTAGTCTGAGTTGTCTGGGGAGGCTGTTTGGCTACTGCAATTGTGTATTACGCAATCCAGGCTGGCCTATTGGCTACTGGAACTGGGCAATGCTCAATTTCAGCTGGAAGTGGTTGCAGGCCCAATGACTACAGTTCACAATTTTCTAGGCTAGTACTCACTTTCCCTCAGAATTGTGCTATGCAAGACTGGAGGATAGTCACTAGGCAGAAATGTGCATTTCCTGAGAGGAATACATAGCCTTCCCTCTTAGGATTACATAATGTTGTCTTGGTGAGGCAGGGTCCAAGCCAAGGCTGCCCAGACCTGTCGACGGGCAACTGAAAGCAAATGTGAATGTGAATGCATGGTGATACTGAGTGTAAGCATGAGTGAATGATCGTGCATGCAAACAGTGAATGAAAGATTCAAAAAATGTAACAACATGCATGTGGGTGAAGCGAGTTGCTGAATCGACGACTGTTCGTGAAAAACATTTTCATGCATGCGACAGCAGTGAGATGCTAACGAAAAATAAAATGGTGCTAGCACAAGCTAGTATGCATGTAAGAGATAGCAAGCATTCATAGAAATCAAGCAAACAACACTCACACAAGAAAAAACACAAAAAAGCAACAGAAATGCTACAAAAGACAGGTTAAGATGACTTACCCGTGAATAGTTGATCTCGATGTGTCAAACACTCTTGGATGTGTTGTGGGATGTCAGAGCTCAAATATTGATGTGAATAAGTGAGCTCTGAAGCGTTGAATAAATAACTTGAGGCTCATGATGTGCATGCCACAAATCTAGGAAAAAGTAACACTTGGAGGAAAGATTCTAAAATGATCTATCCATGTAACCTCCAACTGCTAAAAATAGCTCCCTAAAATCTAGGGATTATTTTTGCATGTTGCTTTTTGCTATTCCGGGAAAAAGCAGCCTATGCATGCAAGTCAAGTCCGGGTGGAACCAGTCAACTCCACTGCAGATGCAACAACTTCCTTAGCAGAGGGGAAATGCACATTTTTTAGTCTACCTAGGCCTCTACACACTCAGCTGCAACGACATTCTCTCCTATCTGACCCGCTTCTCTGCGTTATCTTCTATTGACCTATTACTAACATTCTCTCTTAGACATGCCTTAGACTCTCTAAGACACACCTATTTATACAATCCCATGGTCCACGAACTATGGGTGGATCTCAAAGCCGACTCAATTTTACATAAACAAGGGGATAAAACCCCTTTGACTCCTAACCATCTACGCACTCTGCATCCACAAATCACAGAGACTTTACATATTTTACAAAAATTACATCAAAACTTCGGTTTTAAACTCCAAAACTGACCCAAGGGACCCCATCCCAATAGGGCCCCAACACAAATATCATGACTCACCCTCGAGTCACTCGGCTGCCATGGCAATATTGTTTATCATATCCCCCAGCTCCACCTACACTATGGCAACATCAGCAGCGCTCTGCATAGCTTACTTCTTGACTTCTTCCACTAGCTCCACGGTAGCTGGTCCTTCTATGGCAAACTTCATCATTTGCTACACCTGCTGCAAACTTGTCATTTTTTCTTAAATGTTGGTTGTGACCTGGTGAGCTTCATCTAACTAGGGCCCCAACCTATCCTTAAGCAAGGCCTACTTCTGTGTTGCTTCGACCTGTGCGAGGAGCTGCTTCCCTTCCTGCAACTTGGCTAGGCGATGTACTGGGGCAATGGAGCACGTCGTTTCCCGGACTTCGTCGTACTATTTCTGTAGCTCCCACACCTTTGTGTTCAGTATTTGTAGGGTTGGGTCTTCCTACAGAGTTGTCATCAACTCCATTGCCTACTCAAATAATTTTGAATAGTGCGCAACTGTGACATCTAGAGTGGTCATCCCTTCTTTTACAATGACTTTGCACTGCTCCCGGACCTCTAGTAGAGTCGAAGGCTACATCTTCAATTGCAGCTCATTTATGATGAAGAGTTCAAATTGAACTCGACTAACCTCTGCTTTTGCCTCACGCACCCCAACAGCCAACCTTCTAACCTTCGCCTCTAGTTGCGCGTCCTTGGGAATATGGAGTTCAGGCACAGTGTTGCATGCCTCCATGACCATTGACTCCAATCTCAAACTGTGTGCCAGGAGCACCTCATTTTCTTCCAAAATATTTCTTCTCAGCAAAAAACTGCCGATTATTGACCTTGATCTCATTGACAATGCTAAGTTCTCACTATTCCCGATGGCGAAGCTCTTCTGCAATTCCATGTAACAATTCATGCAATGTCTCCAACTGCATTGCGACAAGGTTCAAGCCCATCTTTGGGATGTTGTCAAGGAGGGCACATTGTTCCTCTAACTTAACATGTATTGAACCTGTAGGCAAGGGCAAGACTCGCACATCTAATGTCAGCCACAGAACTAGCTTTGCGCTAGTAGTTTGTTCTTGCGTCGAAGTGCCCCCTACGCCACTCACTTTTCCTAAATCTGCCTGGATCTTAGTTGCTTGAAGCTGAAAACTCGTGAAGATCGTTTTGGACTCCCCCTAAAGTTTATGTGTAATGTTGTTCCAACAACTGCAGTACTTTTGTGGCAATATCCTTGACTTTATCACCAATCACGTCCAAGTTTATTTCTGTGATCACCAGGGGATCAACCTATGTTTTCTGCACCTTCTGCTTCTTCCTTGATCCACGTTGTTGTTCCAATTCCCCCTTTTCAGCTCAAAGGGGTGTGCTGCCCTTCCTCACCTATGCCACCTTGCCCTATTTCGGTCTCTGTTTTTGTTGAAGGTGACTTGTCACCTTTCTATGTTTTTTCCAGTTCTTTCTCTACCTTCTCCTTGCCAGCGTGTTCCTCCTCGACCCGAGCCTTTTCTGGGGCATCTTTCTTCTTCTGCATAGCCAAGTTCTGTGCAGCCTACTTGGCTGCCTACTTCCTTTTCTTGGTGGCCGCACTTTCTGCACCTTTGCTTGGCCGAACAACTAAGTTAGAAGGAGTGCACCACTCTGTTGGCCATTGCGATACTACCTCCTTCACATCAGTGTCTGTTACCAAATAAGGCAAGTCATGCCACTTCTAAGCTAGGTCCTTTCACACTTGGATGTAGACTCTATGGAAGTTAGCTTTGAAATCTTGGTAGACTGATAGCTGTGTATACAAGGTTGGGGACAACCTTGGCCTCTGGTTAAGTGCCATGCACAGGCTTACTTCCATCAAGACCCAAAAAATCTTCATCTTTGTCATGTGCACAGGGTCCTTAGTGGCCCATAGGGAGGTGAACTGCATGGCCTTTGACAATCCTTTTTCTAATGGAGGAAACTGGTTGTCCTCCGGCAACTCCCATGAAACTAACACAATGGAGAGAAGCAGCCAAGCATAATGGAATGACTTGGTCTCATCTTGCGCCTTGCAGAAATTTGTGAGGAATTATTGGCATAAGTATCTTGACCAATTAAATAGTATGCCTTTTGCATACTAGGCCACTAGAGACACTACGGGTGCCAAAACTTCTTCGGCGCAGCACCTCCTCATCACCTTGCCAACCAATATCTGAGCGTCCAATTGAACTGCGGGGTCACTGATCGACAGGATAGAATACCCTCACACTTTCTTCACAAGCTCATACTCTTTTTGTTGAAATATGGCAACAAGAATATTCCAATTTAATTTGTCCTTGAATTAAAATCGAATTTAGTCTTAACAACTACTTGGAAATAATTAATTAATTTATTTTGAATTAATTAGTTGGAGAAATTCAAGTTAGAATTCTTTCTAATGTCATGCAAGAGTTATCCCTTAAATTAAGGAGATAAGATTGAGCTATATTTGAGTTGTAATTAGTTAACTCCATTTATTGAGTTAAGTCTATTTAAATTAGTTCCAAATTGTTTGAGGAACTAATGGTGAGTTAACAATTAGTTGATGCATGCATGCGCTCAACTAATGCTACTCTAGTTAACTAAAGATTCCCTGATCAGAAACTCATGCATGTCTAATCTGAGAAAGACCCAGTTGAGATTAAACTCAAGGATAGTGTACTATTAGTTGCATTTTTTTTCTCATGGAGAAAAATCATGCACGCAGTCAAGGATTTAATCCTTGAGGATTGTGCAGTTTTGGAAGGAGATCATCCACTTGGTAGGAGCTTTTCCACTTGGTTGAAGGCGAATCATCCACAAGGAACAACGCAAGGAAATAGGAGCTTGGAGGGCAGAGAGGAAGGCTGGAGAGAAACCAAGATTTCCTGTGAGCATCTGTGAGGATTGTATTGAGAGTTGGCTAGCTGTGAGAGCTAAGGCTTTGTATAATTCCTATGTATTTCCACCATGTATGATAATACAAAGTGTGGGGTTTTTAGGTGAGGCTTTCCCCAAAGTACTTTCATGTGTACTATGCATTGATTCTTCTTCTTCTGGTTATATTGTTCAACTCGATCTTTAATCTTCCGCAAATTGATAGTAGAAGTAGGTTATAGTATTCTTCTTTGATTTATATTGCATTATCGGGTTAACCTACCAGCAGATTTTCTACACTTTTTTCATGCGCTCTTCCAACTCCTTTTCTCCTGTCTTTTCACCAAACTCCTTGGCTAGATTCAGCCCTTCATGTGTCAAGTGTGTAATCCTGTGCACGAGCATATCTGTGATGGGTATAGGCCCTCCTCGCCATAAACACCCTTCATGGACCAAAGTAAGTAGTTGTCATATGCACGTTGTGTTAATTGGGGTGCGGTGCTAATGTGACACCCAAAGTAAGTTGAGCAGCCCAGATTGCTCAACACCGCGGGCCCATTCCTCTATTTCCAGCACTGTCACACTCGTGCCTTCATAATACACTTGTTTCATGAAGTTATATGTCACTAAGTGTGGGAACTTAGCCTGATCCGCTAAGTCCCAATCCTTCATCTTCAGTAACAGGAATCACGCGAGTCGCAGACAAATTTCTCATAATCCGGGTCTATTGGAACCTTCTCTTTCCCCTTTCTTGGAGGGATATACTTAGGGATATTTGTGAGGGGATCTACCCCTTCAGCATCAACATCCTTAGTTCCTGGGCCTTCTTTGGCCTCCAAGTCTACAACCTTCTCTATTCCTTTTGCTGGTTGCTTGTCTTTTTTCTATGCAGGTGTCGTGGTATGCTTCCTAGGGGAAGCACATATCTGTACCAGCTTCTTCTAATTTTCCTGTGTTGTATCTTGCTTTTCCTTTGCCATGGATTTTTTCGACCTTGGAGACCTCGACGCTATGGGTACTGTAGGCGTGGCTTCAACACTAGGTATTTCAAGTCCTAGGGCATCATATACAGTGGCTTCCCCACTCAAAAATTCTAAGTGGTTGGTGGCAGTCATCTTCTCTATAAATAACTCATGGGCTTCAAGGGAAATGTCTGTGTGGGTGACGAAATCTTCGCAAAGTGCTCGACTCATAAGTGACAGACAACAAGTTTCAGAAAAAGCTCCAAGTGTGCAAAGTCTTCTCTGTTGGACTAGCATGTGTAATTTATAGGGGTTTTTAAATTCAAATCCAACAATTCCTCCCAAATTTCGACCATTAATGTTGTTTTGGCAGAATATCTTCAAATATTTTGGCCTTAAATGTTGCAAGTCTGCTCCCCTTAACCATTTTCTGGTTGTCAAGTGATGAATAATGACTCCAACAGTCATTTTCCTATTGTGCTGCGTGGTACCCCTTGCCATAGTGTAGCTTCCTACATGTAGCTTCATAGGATGTATATGCATCATCTTCTATGCATCTTACCTGCTACATAGTCCTTCGACCTTGGAAGTGTAGTTTATAGTCCTGCGCTCCCTTGCAATTACATAAAGAACTAAGACTATCTTGCCACCATATAGTCATTGTGCAAGATCCCATGTATAGAGCTTCAATCGATTGCCATTGACTCATACCAGAAAAGGATCTCCATCCAACTTCGTGAGCTGTACTATGCCTCCATCTGTAATTTCATTGATAACATATGGCCCAAGCCAGTGCATCTGAAATTTCCCCAGAAATTTAGTAAACTTACTATCATATAACAAAACCATATCGTTTACCTTGAATGTGCAAAGCTTGATGTGTCGATTGTGCCATGCTTTTTCATGTTCCTTCTATACTTGTTGATGGAATCCAGCCAAGAATCTGTCTTCTTCAAGCTCCATCAGCTGCGGGAGTTGTTCTTCCAAGGCTTCGCGATCTGCCATACCTGTGAAATTTGTTATGCATAGAATAGGCATGATATACTCCATTAGCATCACAGTTTCTACACCGTAGACTAATCTGAATGACATTTGTCCTGTCAGCTTCTTACAAGTAGTCTTATACGCCCATAACTTTGTAGGGACACACAAATCCCAGTCATTTCGTTGTGCATTGCAAATATTCGTCAATGCATTATCCAAAATATTATTAAAGGAATTAACTATTCCCTTAGCATGTGGATGATATGGGGTTCTCTTCTAATGATAGACCTATAACTCCTCAGTCAATGTCCTGATTGTCTCCTTTAAGAAGTGTGTACCTCGATCATTCATCAACACCTTCGGGCAGCCAAACCTGGTTAAGACATATTCAAACAAAAAATTTGTTGTTGTGGCCTTTGTATAACATTTAACTAGCTACGCCTCTACCCATATGGTTATATATTCTGTCATGATGATAATGTAGCATACACTTGTCTTCTTTCTTGGGGATGATTTGGCCCAACAAATTCAATCACCCATTTTTCAAGTGGATGCAAAGAGGCTTAGGGGTTTAGTGGCAAATATCCCTCTGATATGGTCTGTCGGTTCATTGACATGCATCGCATGCCCTAAAATATGCTTTGGAATCCTTATGCAACGTTGGTCACCATAGACCTGCGCACAAAATCTTCTGCGCAGTCACTTTTCCTGCATAGTGTCCTCCCACAGCTCCTCCATGAGCTTCCTTGAGAATGCTATTTCTCTCAAAATATAGTACATATCATCACAATATCTTGTCTATACCCATCTTATACAGATGTCCTCTAATCACTGAAACATCTGCCATGTGCACTACTAGCTCCTTCTTTTTCTAATTGGTATACCCTTTCGATGCCATCTCTGTAATCAAAAAGTGAATAATATTTGCAAAATGATTGTCTACTACGCACACTGCAAAGAGATATGCATCTGGAAACCCTTCCTCCAAATTAGTAGGTTCCTCTTGAGTTTCGATCTGCGACAAGTGGTCAGGTCCTGCATTCAACCTCCCTGGCTTCACAATGATGTCAAATTCATACTCCTGAAATAGCAGCAACCATAGAGAGATATTCCCCTGCAACATAGGCTTGTTGACTAGATATTTGAGGGAAGAATGATCTGTGTATATCTTAAAATGTCTACCCATAGATAATGCCTGAACTTTTGAAGTTCGTATACCATAGCTAATCCTTCAAGCTCCATCGTTGAGTAATTTTTCTCACCCTTTGAAAATTTCCTACTTGCGAAGGCTATAGGATGGTCCAACTCTCCTTCACTAGCCTGTGTTAGCACTGCACCCAACGCAATGCAAGAAACATCAACATGTACATGGAATTCCTTCTTCCAATCAGGGAAGACCAAAATCAGTGTGGTGACCATATTCTCTTTCAACACGCCCAAACTGCATTGACATTCTTCGTCCCAACGTACTTCTTCAACTATTTCTCCATGGACATCGTAATCATAGAATAAGCATTGATCAAGTTTTTGTAATATCCTATATGTCCCACCATCACGCACAACTTCTTAACACTCCATGAAGCCTCCAAATTCACTATCACCACGATATTAGCAGGGTCCACCATCAATCCTTGCTTACACACCACATAACCTAGAAAAATCTCGAAGGGGACAGAATAAATACTTCTTCAGATTCAACATGATCTCGTAACTGCGACATGTATCCAACATTAGGTGCAGACTTGATACATGGCACTTTACTAAACTAAACACCATCCAATTGTCAAAGTAAACTTCCAAGAACATATGGATGAACTCTTTAAATGATGCTATAACTACAAGAGAGAATATCATTGTGCATTCTTGAGCCCAAATGGCATCACGGTATATTGAGAACAACCCCATTCCATCGTGAAGGTTGGTTTGCTCCTATCATTTGGCACGATCTTAATTTGATGGTATCCAAAAAACCCATTAGTGAATGAGTAGGCCTCCTTCCCTCCAATGTTGTTCAATACATCATCTGTAAATGGTATCAGGAATGGGTGATGGATGCAGGCATCATTAAGCTTCCTTAGTTCTATGCAAATCCTTATCTTATCCTTCTGTTTCTTTTCCTAGACCACCATGGGGCTCACCTAATCAGGCTCTTCCACAAGTTCTACGATGCCTAATGCCAGCATCTTATCCAACTCCAAGCAAACCTTTTCATTATACTTAGGATTCAGACGATATGACCTTTGTTTAACAGACTTCACATTCAGATTTAGAGTGATTTTCATAACACCCAAGTCTCCTATTATGCCCTTCAAGTCTGAAAACTTAGTAGGGAACAAATCTTGACATTCGCGAAGTAACTTAGGAACCTTATCCATAGTAGTGTCATCCCAATAATCCCCAATTTTTGTAAACTTCAGTCCCAATGTTTTACTTGCTTTGTTTTCAATGGTGTAGTGATGTTTGGGTTCTATATTTTTGGACCTTCAACTTCTCAATACCCCTCTGCATATGGAATATTAATATTTCTTGGATCATCATCCTCCCCTTCAGCTGTCACATTATAACATTCCAGCGCATGGCGCAGCTAGGTGCTCCAATCTGGCTAGACCCATTCCATAGGTTCTTGTGGTATTTTGAAGATCACTGCCTTAACCTCCTATAGGGCTTCATCAATGCTCTCGAACCCATCTTCAAAACTGAAGGTCATTAATAATCCTTCCCTCAATATATCCCACTCTGCGGTGCCATGGTGGAGCTCTGTCTCCAAATACCAATTCATGGGGATTGTGTCTAAAGTATGGAAAAACAAGTGTACCCACTCCAACTGCGGCTCCATTCCATATGCTTTAGTCCACTTCGCTAGGTGATCACGTGGGTCATCCCTCCCATCATATTTCTTAGTCAATCAAAGGTTAGGTCGACCAAATTGCAATCTCATCATTCTTCTATAATCTCACCATCCATCAAAGTTATCCTTGTGCGTACCCCACCATCGTGCAAGCGTAGCACGCAGTGCCAAATCTAACGCTTGGAAGTGATGATGCTCAGGGACTTCACGCTCAAACACATCCAAAAACTTATCCACATCAGTTAAACCATCATAATAAGGTAAATTTCTTACCTCTAGTGAAACACAGCACAACGATTTAGTCATCATGTTGCAGTGCAGTGTAGATACTTCATGCAGTCGATTCTACCAATGCTCCAACTCTTCATCTGAATCAGAGGTGCAAGAACTCTCCCAATCCCATGCAATCCTCCCATCTATTGTTGGATTGATCTAGTCTTGATCTTGCACTGTGATTTTGTAGATTTGATCCAAGTCATCTTCACTTTCCTCATAATCGCAAACTAGTTCATTATAGCATGACCCTTGTGTGGGGTCCAACGGCACTACAACTTGAAGCGATTTATTCGCAAATGACATTGTCCACTTCTTCAAGTTAATCACCCCATTCATGTTAATGGCCTAGTCAATCGTGAGGAGCATGGGGTATGGATTACTATCATCAACGATCTTTATTACTTCAAAATCAGCCAGCGCGCTCGCACCTTCTATATCCACTGTTACTCCATGTAGCCATCCCATAGGGATGATCTTCTGCTATTTCATCATTCTAAGCTCAATCAAAGAGCACTACAGTGTGGGTTACCCCACTCTCTCCCAGGTTTGTTTTGGAAAAACATTCGCATTAGACCCCAAATCCAAGATAGCCTGGTCCATCTCATAATCTCCTATTTGCATAATGAGCCTCATCTCGCGCCCTGTTCTAGCCTTATGCTGGCCAATATTTCTTACTACATGGTGTCCATCAGGGGCATTTTCCTTGCTGGTGCATTTTTTTATTAACTCCTGCAGGCCTTTCACAGCCTTGCTATCGCACAATAGCTTCATGCAGGTCTCTAAGAACGTGGTAAGCACAAAGGGATTTACCTTTGTAGTCATGTCGGTTTCTAGTACTTTGTTCTGGCTTCTTGAGGTGGATGACTTAGTGAATATTTTATTCGCCTCCATAAATTTTTCCTTCATGCACTCGAGATCGAAACCGACTTCCTTTTCAACGGCCTTGCCGACCCATCCGTCCTTTTCAGGTTGTTTTCCCTCTCATCACCAGTCTTAATTCCACTCCTCGGCACTATGTTCACATTCTAATCTTCTTTGCAGGGCTCATCTCTCATCATTTGTAAGTTTTGTGTATATTTCTAAGCCTACGCCTTTTTCTCCTACATTTTGGCTATCAACACAAGGAATTCTTTTATAGTGTGTTCAACCTGGCTATAGTATCGACATAATGGGCATGTCTGATTCTAACACTCCCACACGTATTTCCCTAGTGTTCCACAATTATAGAAAATAACATGTCCGTGACCTCTACCAGGTCCTCCTCCTCTACAGCCACGTCCTCTTCCTTGATAACCTCCACACGGTCCTCCTGTGCCTTGCTTTGGAAGCTGAGTTTCTGCTTGCATTCAGTAGATAGATGTTCTTTCCATCATCAGTTCGTAGCTATGACAGTGGTGCTCATCATGTCCCACTAATTTGTAGAAGTTGCAGAACAACTGTTGTGGTGTCTAAACAAACTTTTGAAGTAAATGACAGTTATTTGTTGCAAATTTTCCAGTTACCTGATAGATAGTGCACCATAGCGCAACCCCCATGCTCAGTCCTACTAGGGATTTTGGCTTTAGGGGACTTGTTCGCCCACCTGTAATATAGTTCACAACCTCATGCATGCAGAGGTTCTGCAACTAGGAGTGAATTTTTTGTACACCCAATGTCATGTCCTTAATACGGGTTGCATGTAGTCTCATCATGATTTCCAGCACTTCTGCCTGAGTTCCTATCTTCTGCTACAATAAAGAAATCCTCTGGTAGGGAAAAAGTGAAGCTATGAACCACTAGCGATGCTGACCATTGGTGAGATGCATATTAGCTACGTGAATTACACACTTCAACCTTTGATCTAACTCCCAAGTTATTTCATCAACCCTCATCGTGATCTATTTAAAACCAACTACTAACTGCGAATCATACTTAGGCTTACTAAACTCTTTGTCTAAAGCATCCTTAGTCTCTGTTAGCATTTCCACAGGATGATCAGAACAATACTTAATATACCATGTCAGCACGCGATGTTGTAGAGCGGTAACCAACTGTGCCTTCTTTATGTTGTCATCAGTAATTTGTTGCATCATCCACACATCATTTGCAACAAACCAAAACTGATCGATATCTTCGCTCCCTATACCCTTGAAAATCGATAGCTTCATTGTATTTGACATGTTGAATGATGGTGGTGGTGGTGGAGGTGTGGGAAAAGGTGTATGTTATGGAGGTGGAGGTGGAGGTGGAGTGGATGGCTGATGTGTCCATGAAAAACCCTTTCTTCTTAGCTAAACAACACTTTACGGTGAAGCTTGTACCGCTCCCTCGTCATCACTTGAAGGAGGTCCAATCAATGGGCTATATTTAGGACCTGATCTTTCTCGATCTCTGAAGAGTTTTCCACTTCACGTAGCTCTGAACATCAAGGCAATGGCATAACCTGTTTTTCACACAACAACATTTTAATCCAGGTATTCAGAGATCTTAGATACTTACCTTGCGGTCCTTTGAAAAACCTTCTCTCCACCTCGTTGTAGCTGAATGAGGTATCGACTTCGAATTCTGTAACAAACCCTCCTATAATTTGATCAATCCAGTGGTCAACAATGCATGTGATCTTGCCTTCAGAGGCTTCTAATCGTCATACCAGTTCTGGAGTCCACACTATTGGACTGTCAAGCTTCCACCTACCCTTCCAATCTACTAACTTAGTTAACCACTCGTATAATTCAAAATGGAAAGTGTAGAAGAATTTTTTTTTTTATATTTGTATACAAATATTTGTCCAACCACTTCTCCTTTGACAAGCGCGGATTCCTGTTTCTCCTGTGCCATGAATTCATGAATATTTCTGTCCAACCACCTCTCAATTTCCTTTTTGGTCAGATTCCAATGATGCGACATCACACATCTCCTCCAAGCAGATCCCAGTCCCAACAACGGAACCATTTGTTAGATTAGGGGGTCCTAACCTAGGTTCAAAGTTGATTGTGCCAAACAAAAACATACACTACTGGCCCTTTCAACAACAACCTACATAGTGTAGGCTACAGTCTCACCTGAACCAGTATGGGGGGGTGTTGGAACCAAGTTTCCACATCCAAATATCAGTGTGATGTCTTCTATTGCCCCAGATATGCCTTTGCGCAGATCTATAAGCCCTAGGGCTTGGTACTACAACTCTCTTTAACAACCTCTATACCTTTGCAAAGGACTATGATTGGTCTTTCAGGACCTTTAACAGTTGAATCATCCACTTACGCGTACCATAAAAAAACCCTAGATTAGAGCCCACAGAGATCTACTTGAGTAATTAATAAACATCACACAACGTGTTACAATCTTCACGAAAGTGTTTAACATGCATTGCATACAATTATTAAGAATTATTCCATAGAGTCATGCATCATTAGATCAATAATTCATAAGTATATTATTCATCAACAACATATATCACAAGCATAAATAAATAAATATAAATAGATAAAAACAATATTTATTCAAAAACAAATTCTTTATTGATTTCCAGTTCAAAATACAGACTCAAAATTTCCTTGCACACTCAGCTACAGGGGTCCGAACACTCAACTGTAGACTCTTCCTAGGCCTCTGCGCACTCAGCTGCAGAACCTTTCTCTCCTATATGACTCACTTTCCTGTGCTATCTTCTATTGACCCATTACTAACATTCTCTCTTAGACATGACTTAGACTCTCTAAGACACACCTATTTATACAATCCCATGGTCCATGGACCATGGGTGTATCTCAAATTTGAATCAACTTTACATAAACAAGGGGCTAAAACCCCTTTGACTCCTAACCATCTATGCTCTTTTCATCCACAAATCTCAGAGACTTTGCATCTTTTACAAAAATTACATCAAAACTTGTGTTTTTAACCTCAAAAATAACCTAGGGGACCCCATCCCAATAGAGCTAGGCTCATCAAACTCAATCCGGTCTCTATATGTTGTTGGAAATACGTTGATGAGTCTTTAAATCTTAGCCTTCTCCTCCTTGAGATATGGAACATACCTCAACAACTCCAATAATCTACTAGTGTACTCATCATATGTCATAGAACCCATCTGTAGCTCATAAAAATCCTTAGATCTATCATCATCATACCTCTCCGATAAGTACTTCTTCTTGAAGAGTTTCTCAAAATCATCGCAATTTGAGTCTTCTTCTTGAATACCTTTGAAATTATTCACATCTTGCCACCAGATATCTACCTTCCCTTTAATACTGAAAGTGGTTATCCTAGTTTTCATGTTCTCTGATTAGCTATGCAATATGAAGAAATTATTCATTCCCAACAACCATGCCTTTTTATCTTCTGGCTTCTTCATCTCTCCATCAAATGTAGGAGGCTTCACCTTCTTGATCTCCTCAGGAAAAAACTCCCTCCTGTAAGGATGATGACAATGACGAATGTAATGATGTCTCCTAAATGAGGAACTAGAATGACGCCCATACATACTAGTCCTGCTGTCAAGTGTATCCAGTGATCTGCCACCTCTAACTATGTCCCCTGTATCCAACTTGTATCTGGACCGAGATCTGCTATCATAGACTCCATTAGTTTTCTCTTCTTGTTCTTGACTGATTCACATTTTTCCTTGTCTCTGTAACTCTAACAAGCTCTGAAGGATTGCTGCATTAACCTCTACCTACTTCTTCTCAGTCGTTGCAAGTCTTTCTTGAGCCTCAACCAACCTATCATTGTCTACATTGCAACTTCTTATCTCTTCCCTCAAGATCCTTAATGTATATGATATACCAGGATAATACTCTTCTCCTTACTGCCCAATTGATTTGTAGGAGGAGTCACGAGAACTGTAGTCTACCATTTTTCTTGTCATCTTGAATTCTCTTATTCCTACAAGAATACCCTGTTAGCTAAACCAAATAGATACCAAAATCAAATCCATACTAGAGTGATGTTCAATGGATGCTTACCTCATCTGCAATATCAGTCCACATTACCATGTACATGTCTAATCATAAACATATCCATGTAATAACATAACATCACAACAATATCATGCATGATCATACCAATGGTATACCTTGATCTCATGCATGATAGCCATAACCTTGGCATCATCAAAATTATCTGAAGAGAGTAAAACCATGCTCTGATACCACCCTATGGTATTAGATCTTATCAAAAGAGAGCACAACCCACTCTAATACCACCTTGTAATGCCTCCTCCCACATTTAACCACTTTCATCGACTTTCCTAGGGTAAACATGAGTTAAGGGTCACTATGATATGACTCAATCTCCTATATGACCTTAACGAAATGGAGTCGACAACTTAAGATATTATTGACTTCCCTCATGTGCCAGAGGACCTCCAGGAGTAACCCAACACCTCCAGGTGTCCAACCCTTGAGACAACTCACTTTTTCCCTAACCTTAAGCCCCATTCAGTCCCTTTCCAAGGCCTCCATATGACTATGGGTTCCCAATCACTGCCATAGGCATGAATTAGTGCGACTGTGGCCCTTTTCTGCCAATGTTGTCGATGTGACTATGAGAATTAAGTCTACTTTCGAAGGTTGGGGCTAAGCCTCTACCAAGAAATCCATGAAACTTCCAGAACTCATAAAATACATGAAGACAATTCTTAGGAACCAAGATTGGAACCAGGACTTGACCCGACCATCCCCAACCAAGATTGAAATTTTGTCAAACAATTGGTAGTGAAACCTATAGGTCATGAATTCCATTCTAAACATAAGGGATTGAAAACTTAATTGAGGTTTAACAATAAGGGTCTCTACCTTCTCACATTAGTTTTTATATCATCAATTAGGTCTTGCATTCATTATTTATTCAATTACAAGTAAAAACATGATTAGAGCCATGACTGATAAATTTCATATAACCAACATACAACGAGATAAATAACCATAATAGAACAACCATTAAATCCATATAATAACCAATACATTTCTTTACCAAAAATAAGAGAAACTTAGCTTTTATTAACCATATGCAATTACCAACCAGGTTCGGGACTTCCACGTTCCACCCGACCATAGATTGGTTGAACCATATCTTTCTTTCATCCAATCACCCCCGTGCCATATTCCAAGCATGAATGTGGGATCTCATGGGATAACCAATCCAAAGACAACCAAGGGAATCCATAGGTTAAACCACCTCCACCCTCTCCATACTGTGATCACACCTAAACTGGTGCCAAGATCACAAAACCAAACTGAGCTTGGATGCCTCAGAATTTATTCACCATCCTTGAGGAATTTTCCTATCTCCACCCTCAGGATTTATCGTGTATCCCTCCATTACCGGTCAAGGGATTCCTAGGCCTTTGGGAATTTTCTTGAGACCACCTCACCCCAGATTCCAAAACCATCTGGAAATCCAAAGCTCAAACTGAGAAAAATCCCATCACATCATGACTATCCAGAAATGGCAAGGCTAGGCTAAAATCCACTCTCAATCCTACAAAAATCCATGCCAACAACAACAAAATAACCATAGACCAACTTGTACATACCATGCATGTAGAAACCAACTAGGATATCACATGTGCAATCTGTTACCTACAAGTATTCCAGCTGAATCTTCTTGACCCTTGACTTCCATTGCTTGCCTTGTCCTTCTTTGCTTTTCTTTCCTTCTTTTCTTTCCTTTTGTTTCCTTTCTTTTCCTTTCCTTTCCTTGCTTTCTTACTTTATTTCTCCTCTTGGTGCTCTTCTCCTCTCTAAGTCTATTTCCAAAACTAAACTGGCAAAAGGTACCAACTGATCCTCATAAGCCTTTTTATTATTGAGGCCTATATTTTCTTCAATTTTCCCTTATCCTTCATTTTCCTCCTCACATGAAACTTGTGACCTTTCACCTTTCTTTTCTCCTAATTTACATTATTTTTAAAAATAATGTGCCAAAAATACCTTTTTTCCTTTCCAAAGCCTTAGCAATTGCCTTTGCCAATTTCCCTTAGCCATAAAACACAACAAGTGATGCTCACTAGGATATTTTTCCCAACATTCAGCTTGGAATAAGTGTCCCTTTCCATGGTCTTATTTTACCTTTATTAAATTTTATTCATGAAATTTAGCTCGAAGCTATTACAATTTATCTTAAAGTTTAGAAACTTGGCAAATCTTACTAATCCCTAGTATCAAATTGTAAAATGTTTTCCATAATTTACTTTTGTAAAACTATTTAGATTT